>OY743216.1:14008490-14632831 GCA_963555745.1 Cardamine flexuosa | reverse complement strand
GGACAAGTTTTAAGAGATAAACATAATCTCTTCTTCCTCTGGTTTTAAGCGCATGTATCAGGATCTCTCAATGAAATAGATTGAATTATAAGAGAATGCTAAAGGTAGATCCAACTGGTGCATACAGGAGCAGACTATCTTCTACTCATGAAGAACCAATGACCCTCCTAACTCTAAAATCCCAGAAACTTCATCTTAGTTCTACCCTTGCGCTTAAAAGCTTTTCCTTTCATTTCTTTGACTCAAGGACCGATTTTCAATTTTCTTCTATTGAGAGGATACTTTAGTTTTTACTTTTAGCGGATTTGGGATTTTTGATTTTTCACTAAGCTATGACTTGACCACTCACTCGAGTGGTCTTGGTCGAGTGGCTACTATGCGATTTTTTCTGTTTCTTTTACTGAGCCAACTTTTATCGTTTTTTTCCAAATCCTTTACTAGACTCATTTTTTTTGAACCTATCCTCTCCAAAGGCTTATGATTTTTAGCAAACTCTTTTTCTCTTTTATTTTCTTTTCCCAGACTAAAGCCCCAACTTATTCAAACTCTTAGCCTAAATCTGGTTCAAAAATTGTGAACCAAAGACTACATGAGAAGCCACTCCTGTCGGAAACACCTAAAACTTTTTCTCTAATTTAATTCGGAAATAGGCTTCACTTCACTCAAAAATAATGTATGGTCTAAAATGAAGTTTTGGGTTTAGTTTTTGTGGAACTGTCACAATGGTGGAGACTGCTACTTGGATTAGCAAGAGTGGTAAAAGGTGAAAGAAAATCCAAGTATTTTGAGGTATCCATGAGTTAAAGTTTTAGAGCATATCATGATAATTAAGTTTTTCAAATTAGATTCTAATTCACAGGGATAGTTTGACAAATCACAGTAAGTTTCAACAAAGTGAGAGTGCTAAATCTAAATTCCAAGTAAGGTGCAGCCTTAATTTTTCAGACTTAGGTGAATGCATTAGACAACTTATAACTGTGGCATTGAAGTTATATGTTTGGTTCTTAAGCTTTTTACGGTTTGACTCATCATTATCTCCAATGCATATGTACAATACTAAGCGAAATTCTAAAACTCAATCCTAAAATGATAATGCAACTACATGACACTCTGTTTTTGTAAAATAGTTTTCTGAAAATTTTCAAATTTTTAGGTTTTTTCAATGCACATAAATGATGCAAATTTGAATAAGAAAATAAGGAAATATGTCAAATACGTCTCTCAAACCCTCCCCCAAACTTAAAATACACAGTCCCTTGTGTAAAATAAAGTCAAGAGATGAATTGAGAGACTAAAACAAAAGAGAGCAAAAAAAATAAAAAAATGCAATGATATAAACAAGGAAGTGGGGTGGTACCTCATTCTTGTAGAGTGAAGAAGGCATATGTGTTAGCCTCTATGCTCTCCTGAGTGTAGGCTGGAACTGTGGTGGTGAGAGGATCAGCTCCGGGGTGTGACTCGGGTGGTCCACTCGACCCAGCAGTTGAGTGTTCTGGCATGTATCGTGCACTCGACCCAGCGTGGTCGAATGGTTCGCTATGGTAGTACCCTTGGTAAGGTGGAAGCTTTGCGCCCTGATCATAGCGTGGGTAAGGATCGACATGTGCACTCGGGTCGAATCCCTGGTAGCACTCGAGTGGCTCACTCGACCCAGGTGGTCGAGTGGCTTCATCTGGGGAAAAATGCTGCAGATCCTCTATGGGGTGATCTAGGGGCCTCTTTCTCTCCTTCTGCTCAGCCGAAGTCCTTCTCGACGAGCCAGTAGTCAACTTCCTCTCAGCTGCTGCTAAGCGGCTGCTGATCCCCTTCATTATGGCATTCATTCCACTCTTGAACTTGCAGAATTGCTTATCCTACCACTTGCACCACTTCTGAAGTGTGGAGATCTTATAGTTAGCCTCCTTGAAACTTTTGCACTCTGTCTCCTCAAAATAAAACCTCTCTGGAGCTTGCACACTCCCCATGAAGTTTTGAAACATCTCATCTTCTTGGAGTCTAACTCCCTCATTAGAGAAGTAGAGATCTCTAACTGGTGGTACAAAGGAGAAACTACGATCACTGTCCTCTGCATAGAGCTTGGCTAGACCTCCATAAGGTAGCAAAATCTTCGCCTTGCTGCTCCTGGGATGTGAGAAGTATGTACTTCTCCCAACCCTTTGCACCAATAGTTTGAGTGCCCTTCATGTGATCCAAGTTCGTCAGAGTATATGGTATAGGCGCGGATATGAGCTCAACTCCAGCAGCCTCTAAAAATGGAGTACCTATCCCTCTCACTGTGAACTCTGCCTTGTTCAGCATCTTGTCATTCTTTATGGCAGTAACTCTGTAGCTCATGAGGTGTCTCACCAAAACGATGGAGTTCCCTGTGTAGGCTTTATCTCCTCGCATCTCAATCCCATTGGCTTGTTTCTCCTCAGATGATTAGATGAGATAGTCGCAAAGAGCCTTGTCAAGCATCTTCAGCTCTCTCTCATCCACTGGCCCTGTAGAGGTATCTCACTGCTGGGTGCCTGATCTCACTGGTCTTAGCCCTAGCAGACTGATAGTGCTGCCTTCCTCCAAGCGCTAATCACAACTCATTCAACTCTTTCTTCTCAAAGTTTTAGGCTTGCCATGTTCCTCTGCGGAAGTCAAACAAGATGTCGAGCACACTGAGGGGTAGCTGATAGTCTACCCCTCTAACTTTGAGGGGTAGCTGATAGTCTATCCCTCTGACTCTGAAGCTTACACTAATAAAAAAATAGCATATAGCCACAAAATGTTTCGTGGCCAAGCCTTAAAATTTGTTGCTATATGGGAAATAAACACGGAATGAAAAGAGTGTGGCTACATGATTGTGACTTAAATTCAATCGTGGCTTTTTTGCTTTATCCACGCATATTTCGTGGCTTTTAACCACAGTTTAGCGACGCATATTTTGTGGCATTACTGGATTAGCCACAAGAAATAAATTGCTATATTGTGGTTATATATGCCACATTTTTGGTAGTGACTAAATCGTGCCTAAGCATCTATTTGCCAAAAAAAAAAAAAATTGAGATTCTGGGAAAAGAAGCGTGAATTTGAAATTGCAAAACCTGGAAACCTAAAATTCAATATCATACATTACTAAAAGTAAGACTTACTACAGATTCATTCAGACAAATACACAAAAACAACTTATACCATTCTACCAAGTCTCACAAAAGATGGAAATAATAAACTTATAAAAGATTAAGACACCACCTATCTAAATCAGATTGTTGGTCTTGGGTCAAAGATGTAGTAGAAGCTGGCAATGGAGGAAAATAGTGAGTGGTCGTGGCAGTAGGAACAGAAGCTGGATCTTTAGGAGTAGAGTTAGTGGCAGTAGGAACTGAAGAAGGTTGGAGAAGCTTTAGGATAGCAGCAATGGCGCCTTTGACTGTGACCATATCAGAACATGTCTCTAAACCGGAGATACGCACATCTATGTCAAGGTTGCGTTTAAGAGAATTGGGGACTGACTTGGATGGAGTAAAATCCTGGAACTGACCGCGCTGTGAAAGAAAAAAACACTAATAAGCATCAACAGAAAAAAGACTTAAACTTAATTTACCTCCACAAACACAACAACAACATAAGAGAAACACAGGTTCATTTGAAAAAGAAAATATGAGAAAGAAAAAGCTTAGCTAACCAAGAATATTGAAGATAAAGGCTCAGCTTGTCAAAACAAACATAAGAAATATGAGTCAGAAACAGATCAAAAACCAAAGTCAAAGACAGGTTCTGTGTAAGTAGAAAAAGACGGATGAATTTGTGGACCTCTGGGTCTACACCAAACCTGAGAGAAGAACAAATAAGAGAAAGAGAAAAGATTATTCATTCAATTTACAGATGTATAGAGAAAGAAGACTAGATGTATAGACAAAGAAGACTATACACATTTATTTGAAATTGTAATCTCGGAGTCACAAATTGGATCATGATCAAACCTGGGAATACTTTGCACATACTGACCTAACTCAAACACACAGAAACTGGATAAAACCACATAAACACTTAAGCAACAATACACAACCTCTAATCTCCAGTTCAATCTTATAGGACACATTTTGGCTCAAGACAAGTAACATCAAAAACACATGACTACTCGTTTGGTCAGTTTGAAGACTACAAAACAAACAACAACAAGAGAACAACACCAAATAAAATACAGAGACAAACTACTTCTGTAATACCTTAAAAAAATTACAATTAAAGACCAAAACCTGCAACATTTTGTTACTTCCGACTTCATAAGATCAAATTCAAAGCAAAAAATTAAAAAGTCAAACCACAAACAACAAATCCTAAACGAATTTACAAATCTGACATACAATAATTAATAAAGGTATAAACGGTGGTACTGTAACCCCAATTCCAAACCCGACCAAACTGAATTTTCAACCCAATATCAAATAACATTAACCCAACTTAAGTGAAAGATAATTATTACAAAATTAAGCATTCTAGAGAAAAATCAAACATAAATTCAGTAAACAGAGCCATGGCGATTTATAGAAGGAAGAGATGAAACAAAATCTAGAGAAAGAGACGAAGCAGACGTACCAGAAGGAGACAGGCCGGAGGTTCGTGAATGACAACGGTCGGCGTTTTGGCCGGAAGTATGCATCACTTAGCGATGATAAAGAGATTTGAGATTGAGGTGTTTTTTTTCTTCTAAGTGATGAAGAGAGTGGAGTCCTTGTCGATGATAGTGATTTTTTTAAGTGTCATTGATGAGGGTTTTTTTTTTTGAGTTGCTACATCTTTTTTCTCGCCACTGAAATTGAGTGGCTAAAACGTCGTGAAGGAATAAGGAGCCACGGTTTGGTATGGGTAAATGTGGTTAGCCACGGTATTTATGTGGCTAAACCGTGGCAATATTAACCACGGTTTTTTCATCACTATTTCGTGGCTATTTCATGGCTATATAGCCACGCTATGATTTTTATTTTTTATCGTGGCATTTCACTTTTTCGTGGTTAATTTAAATATAGTCACTATGATCGTGGCTCGACCGTGGCTATACATAAAAATTTTAATAATGTTACAAGTGATTTTTAGAATTGTTAGAGTAGTGCGACATGATGCAGATTTGATAAAAAATTTGATAATTTTTATGAAAAGAGAGAAGTCGAGAGGTTTCATGTTATAAAGATATGTAAAAAAATCGTGAACAATGAAGAAGAAGAAGGAGTTGGATCGCGTGGGTAATAAATGATAGAGTGATTTCAAATGAAGGGCCTAGATTAAAAGTTGAGATTTCAGACAAAACCTGGCCACTCGACCTGGGGGTCGAGTGGTGTGGTCGAGTGACTTTTCAAATTTCAGGCTGACCCTTTTGAAACTCCACTTTGATTCATACTCAGATCCTATCCTCTCCTGAAACTCACAACACTAAGAAAACACATGAAAAATATCAAAATTTATAAAGACATAAGATAAATCAAAGCTAGTATATACAATGATAAACATGGGAATTCCTCCGAAGTGAGCTTGTTTATAGTCACTTAGCTTGACACTCACTTTGTTTAGGCAGGTGGAAGGTCCTTGAGAGGGTGTGTTGACCCCTCTGGACTTGGCTTCACCTTAATGAAGGTTGATGCCATGATAGCGTAATAGAAGCTATCACTCTTTCCTGGTGGCTTGGGCCTCCTTCTTCCCATCTCTAGTGGGGGTTATTGAGCTTCCTTGAGCTTGATAGCTTCTAGAACTTGTTGACCCTCTTTGAGCTTCAGGACTTCCTTCTCAAGCCTGTCCACCTTCTCTGCCAACTCAACAACAACACCTTGTAGAGCAAGGATTGTGCTCTGGTCTGATGCTGGTGTTGTGAGTGCGTATGTTAAGTTGCTCTTCCCTGTATAAAAATATTCCTGGTCCGAGTACCAAATCAAACCAGGTGATTTTGTAGGGTCGGCTATGCTCTCTAGTGATGACTCGAGTGGTCAATCGACCTAGCAGTCGAGTGGGCTGGTCGAGTGTGCCATGTGTTGTCTTCATCAGAGTCACCTTCTGCTACAAACGCATTATACTTGGGCACTGCTCCATCAGAGTGACTACCCATGGTGACTGTGAACCTTGGAGGTCTGGATGTTGTCTGAGAGTACTGTTCAAAGTTTCCAAAGTTTGCCTTTTCATAATGCTCAGCTTCTTCCATGTAGAATAGCTGTCTCTCAGAAGTAGGGTTCTTCAAGCTGGAAGAGGTGTCAAAACACATCACCAAGTCATTACCGGTTCGAAGAATAATTTCACCACTTTTGCTGTCTATAACAGCTCCAGAAGATGCCAAGAATGGTCTGCCTAGTATAAGGGGATCCATTGGCTCTTCTTCCATCTTTATCACTATGAAGTCAGTAGGAATCTCCATGTTCCCTACTCTCAGTGGGACATTCTCTAGCAAGCCATGGGGAAATCTGATGGTTCTGTCAGCTATGCTTAGAGACCTGATGCTTGGCAGAAATTTGTGATAGCCCAGCTTTCCTGCCACAGACAATGGCATTCTGCTGACTGAAGCACCCAGATCACAGAGAGAATTTTGGAAAGTCTAGTTTCTGATGGTGCAGAGTATGGTGAAAGATCCAGGATCAGTGAGCTTCTTTTGCACTACTACTTTCTGCTGAGTTATCATCTTACACTCATAGGCCTTAGCAGCTGCTACTCTCTTATCTTGAATTTTCTTCAAGGCTTTTTTTCTCAAACCAGTGTCAAAAGGCCCAAGTGAATTCACAGCTTCATCCCAAGTCATTTTAGCTTCAAGCTCTGATAGCTCTTCCTCGAGCATAATAGCATACTCTTTCTCGATCTCAGCCTTGAACCGTCTAGGGAAAGAACTTGTCTTCATCGCATGCATATCCATTATCCTCTTCTCCTTTGCAGGTTCGGGTTCCACTCGACCACTCACTCTAGTGGTGTGGTCGAGTGCTACAATGCTCGAGCCAATTTCAGCAGCAGATCGAAAGATTTCCCCCCCCCCCCCCCCAAACTTGAGTATCACTGTCCCTAGTGATGTTTGAAAACCTCTTCTTGAAAGGAAGAAGATGTTGAGCTGGTGATGTGCTTACTGCATAGAGAGTTGCAGGTTCCTTAGGGTTCTTCATAGATTTGCTAGGAAGTTGGCATGTGGTCTTAGTAGAAGCTGATGCAGCACTGGACTCAAAAAACTTCAGTCTGCTGTTGAGTACCTCAGCCTTATGGTTAAAATCATCATAAGAGCAATCAATGTGGGTTCTGAGTTCAGTGAACCTTGTTGACGTCTCCTAAGTATCAGTATTATGGCCTTGAAAAAGTTGGAGTAGAAGAGGCTTAAGGTCACCATCAGCTGGCTGAGGTGGTCTTGGAACAATTCCAGGTGGATTGGCTGGAGCAGTTGGCACAATAGGCTTGTTCTGGCATGGGTTATTAGTTGGGTAGACTTGATCCTGAGGGTTGGCTACGTTGGGATTCCTATAGGAAAGATTTGGATTGTTCCTATAATTGATATACCCTCTATTGAAGCCAGCTTGATTCTGTATATACTGGATCTCTTCAACCTGATCATCTTCACCTTCCTGAGCCTAAGTAGCAGAAGCTTCATCAACAAAGTTCACAGATTTCTGCTGAGCCAGGATGAGCTTGTCAAGTTTCTCACTAAGAGACTGGATCTCCTGCTTGGTTTTATCAGATGACGAAGATGGTCCTCTGATTGATCTGTCGAAGTCCTCACTGTAGTTGCAAGGTTCTCCACTAGCTCCCAGCCAGTGACTACGTCTCTATTGAGGAAATTTCCATTTCTGGCTGTATCCAATAGCATTCTAATCTTCGGGCTTGCCCCTCTGTAGAGCGTACTGAGCAAATAATCATTTGTGAAACCATGGTGAGGACACTGCATTGTGTACTCCTTAAACCTCTCCCATGCTTCAGAGAAACTCTCATTGGTCCTCTGAGTGAAGCTGGAGATTTTGTTCTTGAACTTGGCAGTCCTTGACAGAGAGAAGAATTTAAGTAGGGAAGCCTTCTTGCAGTCTTCCCAGGTGGTTATAGAACCCTGAGGCAGTGCTCGTTCCCAGTATGAAGCTTTATCACCGAGAGAAAATGGAAATAGGCGTAGCTTGAAGCTGTCCTCTGAGATTCCATTGATCTTGGTGAGCTCGCACAGTCTATCAAACTGGTCCAAATGAGCAAGCGGGTTTTCCATAGGAAGTCCATGGAATTTGTGGTTATGGACCATGGAGATCAAACCCGTCTTGATCTTGAAGTTATTGTTCTTGACTGGAGGGGCTACAATTCCCTGCCTCTGAGTGTGACTGTTTGGAGCGTCTCCTGCTCCAATCACCCAAGGCTGAAGAACTTGTTCTGCCATGACTGCAGGTGTCTCTGGAACTGATTGTGCAGGAATGGGGGAAGCACGTGCTGGTGTAGCTTGATGAGTATGCTGGTTGATGCGATGTATGTGATCAAGTAACTGGATTAGGTTTTGCCTGCCTTGAGAACGCGTTGGCATTCAGAGATAGTGACTCGATCAAGTACTCGAGTGGTAAGGTCGAGTGCTACAGTACCTGATGCATAACAGACCAAATTTCAAAACCAAATCAGTACCCAGATCTCAAAAGTCACAGACTTGATCTAGTAAGCCTTAAACAACTAATTGTGAAGACAAAAACACTCAAAATTGGCAACGGCGCTAAATTGATACTAAGATTTTACCTACTCTATGCAAAGAAAGATAGCCAAGCAATCAACCCATGCCTAGAGAGACAAAATACAAAGCTTCTAATCAATTGTAGTATAGTGGTAAGGGTTGTGTAACTTTGTCCAACCAATCAAGAGTGGTCTACAGCAACAAGCAGATTATTAAGGCAAGATATTCAAGTAATTATCAAAAGGGTGTGGTACTAGCTGTCTATATGAGAAATCTATTAAAAACCCTAATTGATACTAGAGGTACCAAAGTTTGTCACACTTCAGCACATCATGGAACAAAACAGGAAAAATCACAGTACTAGGACGACTCGACCACACTGATCGAGTGGTGAGGTCAAGTGCTACAGTAAAAATAGAGAAAAACTACAGTGAACGATTACTAAGCAAGCTGTGAACTATGGGGAGAAACATGGACTTTAGGGATGGAAATCAAAGGATCGCAAACACTTTGTTTGATTGCAGCTATCAACTAGCAATTTCATCACAGGACTACCCTAGACAAAAGACTTAATAACCAGCTCAATCCATGGTTCATGGTATAGAGCCTCAAGACCCAACCCAGTCAGCATAGTGTGAGAAGTCGGATCAGACATGAAAAATCAGCATATTCAAGTCGAGAAGAGTTCATAACAAGTGAATAGGTGGAGTCGTGACATAAATCAATGTCTGATGCATCCACCCTCACGCTATTGTACTCTAAACCCCGGAAAAAGTCTACCTAATGGCTAAAGGCATGGGTCGTGCTCATGAGACCACCCAAGAGGGAGTCGAAACTGAGTAATGATCAACCTATCTAAGCAATAACAAAACACAGAGAAGCCACCCTAATCCAACCCCACAAATCCCAACTTTACTACTCACACACTATGATCATAGTTGGGGTCCGAAACCCAGAAAAGCCTAAGCTTGACATATGTGATAGCCTATGATCTTGTGAGCCTGGTTGAAGAAGAAATAAAATGCAAGTACTAATTTATAAAAAGTTATCAAAGTTACAAAGTTACAGAAAATGAAGAACTATGAAGAACAATAAGAACAAGAGAGAGAAAAATGAGAGTTAAACCTAAAAATTCCTAAATCAAAGCGGCGCTATTCGATTCTCTCTAATTAGGTTTAATGAGGCGCTTTTATACCTAGTTAAAACGCGCTTATTACATTTTGCGAGTTTTTAGGAGAAAAAGTCGGAGAGTGCCCACTCGACCCAGCAGTCGAGTGGTCACTCGAGTCGGCATGTGGTGCTGAAGTCCAGTGAGCCTGTGATACTGAGGTCGAGTAGCCTGTCTAGAGTGCTCACTCGAGTGCGTGGTCGAGTAGCTTGTCTTGAGTGCTCACTCGAGTGCCTGGTCGAGTGGCCTTTCTTGAGTGCTCACTCGAGTGCCTGGTCGAGTAGCCTGGTCGAGTGAGCCATCTGTCTTCTCTGCAATCTTCACTCGAGTCCATAGGGCTTGATTGCACATCTTCACTCTATGAGCCAAAATTCAAGTATGCTCCATATGCTCCATAAGTACCTGATAAGATCCCAAATTTGCAAAATGCATGCAATGCCTATACAGAAATATCAAACATCTTATATGAAGGATAAATGCACAAAATGGTACAAAAAATGGATAAAATCTACTCTAAGGCATGATAAAAACTGGTTAAAATGTGTATAAAAGAGGTGTTATCAATCGACCGATCCTACCTTGATCGATTGATCCCGTCTCATTCCGAGAATCTCTTTCAAAAAAAAAAAAGAAAAAAAGAGAGAAGGAAAAGAAGTCTGAAGGAACCAGAATAAACCTTTTTTTTATTTAGCTGGTTATTTGCTTATCTTATCTATTTTATTTTAGCACCAATAACAACTCTATTAGGATCATTATATAGAAGCTTACTTGGGATCCAAGGGTCAGAATGTTGTGCACCATCTTTGGTTCCCGTCTCACTGTGATTTTGCGCATTGACTTGCACCGGAGTTCATTTGTCATGCCTAACCATCACCCTCAAAATGGCCCCCTGTTATTAGCCCTTAGCGATTTCGACTCCTTTTGTGAGACTGCACGCAACACTTAATGAATGTTCAAGGGCCAACAATGGAGATTTCAGAAGTTCCCTTGGATCTCGAATGCTAGAGTACGGTAATGTTTGCTATGCTTATGGTAAAGTACTTGTTGTACTGCTAAAGTCCAATTAACCTTTTACAAGGTTTCTTCTTGGTTTACATGATCAACATGATGTATTTCTAAAGCTAAGCGTAAGTTCCTGTTTTCCAAACTTCCACTTCTGTACTTTGTTTCACTGTCTTGTTTCTTACTTGAGGACAAGCAAAAATTCAAGTCTGGGGGTGTGATGACTGTCTATTTTGACCCGTTTTATTATTCATTTACTTGTCTTATTACGTCTCGAAGTTAGTTTTTGTGTTTTTTTGGTGCTTTAGTGTCTTTTCAGGTTTTCACTTCATTTAAGCTAAAATGTGCAAAATGGAGCAACTTTGGACGTTTTACACATCATTTGATTTTGGAGACATCCTGGATCGATCGATCCTGAAGACGATTGACCAAGCATGACAAGGATTGACCGATCCCGAAGCAGATCGGTCAGTCAAAGGAATCTATGAGGTGGCACAGATCAAAGGAATAAGATCGATCGATCCAAGTAGGATCGATTGATCTCAGTCACGAATATTCTCTAAATCACACATTAACTCCGAGTTTTGACCTAGAAGACACTCTATAAATAAGGAATTTCCTGAGTGGCGAGAGAGATCTAGACACAAAATTTACTATTACTCTGCCATTTTTAGTTCTCATTTCAGATCTATAATTTTTACATTTCTTTTTCTCAGATCTATAAAGTTTTTATTGCATTTTCAAGATCTACAATCTGTTTTCATCTCTTTCTTGTTTTTTTCAACAATACAACATAATGATCTATCAACCAATTACCATGGTTGAGTAGATCTATATGTTGGAAGATGAGATTTATTCAAAGGGATTTAAAGTTTAATTAGGTTATTCTTATAGATTAGAATTATGGTTAATAGATCTCTACTTCTATGAATCAAATGATTCATAAGGTTTTATAGTACAGCTAGCGTTGGCTATTCTACCCAGAATCTATAGTTGTAGGCTTGATTTCCAGATTTTCAAGAGTTGAAGCTAGACTTTCAAGAGTTGAAGCTAGACCTTCAAGTGAACTCTATCAAACTAGGTCGAAATATGCTATCATAGGGTCCTAGCGGATTTATGATATAATAATATTTGCTTTTATTAAAAAGATTTATTTTGGTACAGTATTTGTGTTCTAGATCTAGATAATTTAATTGATAGTCCGGTTAGATACCCTTTTTATTTATTTAAATCCTTCGAATTTCCCAAATCCCAACATTTGTTTTTAATTGATTTTATTTCCTTATTTAAAAGATTTTTATTCAGATTTTATTTGGATTTCCAAAAGTGACACTTTTCAGATTTTGCATCATAGCTCTGTTTAAATCTAAGGATCTATAGCGCTCTTTACTCTCTGTGGATCAATCCCACCACTACTGCCGCGCACAACCGTGCACTTGCATAGTTTAGATGTTGGGTAAAACCTGATGCATAAAACATCATATCACTCTGCAACAATGGTCACCAGAAAACATAGCAAACAACAAATAGACCAAGAGATAGCTCATAGTTTCTAACTAGGTTTTGACTCAATAAAACAAAAATTTTAAAAACAAAAGAAAAATTGGGACTGACTCTCAAAAAAATAAATAGAGTTAGTAACTACCTCTCCCAGACTTAAACTACACTGTCCAAGTGTAATTAAGCTTAAGGAAGGTGATAAAAAGGAAAAATATTGAATAGAAATTGAACTGTTATCTTTTAAAAACGTGACCTGAGATTGTGTGTGTGTGTCGACGACACACATCTTGCGTGTCTGTCGACAGGAGCAAGAATATGTGTTTCCGTACTCTGACACCATTCAACTGATCAGTCAACTCGTTTTCTGACATTAGATTCTGACTAAGAGCTCCAAAAACGTCAACTAACAAGAAAATAGATATCATAAAAGGTTCAACAATATCAATAAGAGTTAGAAACAAAAAATCGAAACAAAAACATAAGCAAAAAGCAAAGTCACATGTTTGAGGTAATCAAGATCCATGGTGATGTGATCGGATTTGCGCATGGCGTTGGACAAGACAAACCAAAGTAACTGAAGATCGGAGTTAGAAGATTCCCAACATGCTCAAACTACTTCCTACCAATGTCTTTGGCTTTCAGAGAAACCAAATGCTTAGCAAAAATAGCACCCAAATTCAGATCAATGTTGGGTATATTATACTTCCAAATCACAGCAAGGAACATGTGGCGAACACCAAGCAATAAGAGCATAAGATCTGACTTCCGAGCCTTGGTAGGGTCAGACCGGCACAAGATGGTGCAACACATACCTGACAGCAGGATTACAAACATCTGTCTGCTTCAAATAACTGGTACCATACTCTCCATTCCCAATATGGGACCAAAAATTCTTGATATCCCCCCACTCCGTATCCATAGTAACCTGAGTAGCATCTCTCCTAAAGCCGTACAGATCAGATAGATCAGGGAGAGTGATCCTATATCTCATACCCTTTCACAAGAAGGTCGGAACTCCCTGATGTGCTACCTTGGCACTCTCATCTGCATAGTAAACTCTACATGCCAAGTTGGGATAAAGAGTGTTGTGCGTGTGCGCCATAGAACGTAGAACTATCTTCTCGAGAATGTGGTGAACATCGTCATCGATTTCAAGAGCCATCATAGCTTCCCAATCCTCCAACCGAGTAGGTCTCATATCAACCCCTAGCTAAGCATTATAGAACAATGTTGCATACTCATCCCAATTCTCTGAAATAGGTCTCTGAGTACATTTGACCTTAGTTGTCTCAGTCTTTGGATCACTATCCCCATCATCTGAGTTTTGAGATTAGGCCAAGGAGCGCGGACACAGGCATTGACCAGGAAATCAGGTGTTGTTGTGGTGGCTATGATGGCGGTGGATGTGGTCTCAACACTAGGCTCATCATCAGTAAGATTGATATCCTCTCTGCAGGCACGCTTTTTCCTCGTAGATCTCCTAGTAGACATCTATAAAGACACAAGAAATCGCAAAAATCAGAACAAGTTTAGAATCTGGGCATGCGTGTCGACCGACACAAGCAAGCCGTGTCGATCGAAACGGAGCCAAATCGTAAACACTTAATTAAAATGGAAATTCCAAAGAAGACCAAGTTCAATTCAAGAATTTCACCGAACAATAATCAATATTAGCTATCTAATTCATCATATAAGCAGAAACCCATCATTCTAAGCACTCAAAATTCCAAAATTCATTGTAATTTAGTATTAGGTTTGATCAAAAGACCAAAAATGGATTATAAAAGTGAGAATCAAACCCTAGAAATTTCAAAATTAAGGATAGTGATTTGAAGAACATACCTTTGATTTTTGAATGAATGGATGATATAGAAATGCAAGGAATGAAAGATCTTGAGTTTAGAAGCAAAATTGAATTAGTTTGTGAAGAATTATGAATTTGCGATTTTGGTTTTATAGGGGTTTAGGGTTTTATGATTTGGAAAAGGATGAAGTGGAGAAGAAAAAGGAAATTATGTATATATACTAACATCGGGTCCGTGTCGAGCGACACAGGATGTGCGTGTCGATTGGCACAGACACAAACTTTGTGTTTCTTGGTCAAAAAATTATGTAAATTTCTCTAATCCATGAGAAATCCTTCTAAATTTTTCATTAAGCACGTCTAGTTCCTGAGACAAAACAAAATTAAAGAAAAATCAGTAACAAGACATAGAAAAACGTATTGACAGACTTACCGGTGGGTTGCCTCACATCAAGCGCTTATTTTCAGTCATTAGCTTGACTATGTTAGAAATTAGATGGGTGAGATGTCTGCGGATGAATCCGAAGGTGACGAAGATGAAGTCTTTGAACTGAGATCATCCTCACTCAGGTCAAGCATCCTGGGTTTCAGAACCCTATGCATTATCTCATTCATCGCGGCTTTTCCTTTAGCCTTAAATGAGTTATGATAGTTCTAGTCTTGGCAAATGGTTTTGAACCACTTCCATACTGAAGCTTATACTCAATGGTATCATCAACTTGTCTCACAGGAGTCAAAGTCATCAAGGAATCTTGGGTCACTGCCTTTCTCTGTGGTTTTTTCTTCTTAACCGGATCTTTTAGATTCTTTGCCGTGGAATCCATAGAGTGAATCTCATTCACCTCTTGGTGACAAACCTTGTCAACATCTTGAACAAAAACCTGAGGGCTCCACATCACATATCCTTTTGAATTAGCATCATAGAACACATCAGGATCAACATGCTTCAGAGAAATCCTGTTACTCAGCAAATCAAAGACAGGTCTAGCAAGAGCATGGAATGGCCTTCCCAAAATCAAGGGCATATCGGAACCAATATCTGTCTCAAAAACATGGAAGTCACAAGGAAGCAGACAATCACCAACATGGACTTGCTAATTCTTGACAAAACCCATAAAGTTTTTCACTGAAGCGTCAGCCAATGTAATCTCTATGAGATCTCTTTATGTTGTTGATTCCCAACCTTGTTGCAATGTCATTAGACATAAGATTGATACTAGACCCAATATCACAGAGTGAATCAGTGAATCTAAATCCAGCAATGGAACAAGGCATAGCAAAACTTCCAGGATCTTCCAACTTAGGCAATGTTTGGAGAAACATTGCGTTGGGTGGTTGAGTGTGTCGAGCGACACGGCCAGCTGGTTGTCAATCGACGTGAGCAAAATCAGAACTGTCCTTAGTCGTGACTTGCATCAAACGTTAACAGATTTAGGGTGGTGTCGACCGACATGAGTTCCGTGATGAGAGTCTCAACTTTTTCCTTAGCTTCAGAGTTTACCAGACTCTCTTATTTGACTCTTCTCTTGACCATATCACCCCAGGACATAACAGTACCACACTGATACTTAGGATTTGTATCACTTCTTCCAGGTAAGACGCCATAAGGGCGTTTAGTGTTCTCTGCAGATTGAGCAAACTGGGAATCCAACCTCTTGATGTGGTTGTTCAATGTCTTATACTTCCCATTCAGATTAGCTAAGAGAACATTAATCTTACCATTGAAATCTACAGTCATCTTCTGCTGTCCCTCTAAAATTTTTTCAAGTAAATCCTTCATCTCAGAATCCGGAGTCTTAGCAAGTGGATTCTGGTAGTGGGAACTTCCAAAGTTCCTAGTGAAACCGCTATTGTTCCGCTGAGCATCCTGAACTGCAGGCTTTGGCCATTAAAACCTGATAACATCGTACTTTGAGCCATTTTTACTATAGTTTTCATATTTTTTTTAAGAGAGATTTGAAATGATTTCAAAGCTAAATAGGCTATTATCAAGTACTGTTAATGTCAAAGAAGTTTTACAGGTTTTATGGAATATGGATAAAAAAGGAGCAAATACCCGTTTTGAGGCTGTTTCAAAGCATCATAAGTTTGACAACATTTGAAGACTTTCCTGTGACCCAAAATTTTAGTTCTCTATATCATTGAAAAGCTTCAAGAGTCAAGATTCGTTTAGGATAAGAATCAAAGCAATCCATTCACCCGTTTGGAAGATGCATCCATGAAGATGAAGATATGTCAAACCAGAGCCAAGGCACCAAACCTCGGTCACTAAGCTCGTGACCGAGGCCAGGCCTCTTGGGCGCCCCGTTCACTAAGCTCGTGACTGAAGCCAGCCTCCTTCACCGCCTTAGATGCTTAGCCCATCACCAAGATCGGCCCATTGCCTCCACACTCACCAAGATGACGAGTCTGCCCTTCCTACACCCTAGAAGCCAATCTCTTGCGCGCCAAGACCTATATATATACAGGTTTATGAAGCTAGGGTTTCAAGTGCCTAAGTTCACCACAGAAACCCTAGAAAGTTTATCACCACCTCAAGAAGCCGACGCCGCCTCCAAGGAGCCGCATAAGCAACTTGATCTTGCTGAAGCTTTGAAGTTCCACCATCTCTTTGTCTATTCTTTTGTAACTTTGTCAACGGAGAAGTCCTTACATCTTGTTATTTTCGGATCTAAAGAAGTAATCTCTAAACCTTTACCTTATTGCATTAGATCTATATTTTACTCTTTCAGATCATCGATGACAACCTTGAGCATGGCCGAGTAGACTCTCTAGTTGGGTCTAAAGGGCCAGTCAATGGGATGAAATGATCATTGTCGTTTTAGTGGCGAGTTATATTGTATTTGCATATCCGTCTACACTGTCTTTCGGTCTTATCTGATTCTTAATGCATATAGTTAGTGTTACGTACCCGAGGGTCTGGATAACCAATACACGGATAGATGGACCAAAGACACGGCTAGAAACTCGAGCCGAGAGACCGGGAAGCGATGGGGGAATGATGCGGAGCTGTGACCGAAGAGAAACTTGATTCGGGACAAGCGGAAGGAGTGAGTGTGGACCAAGATGCAACACATGAGCTATGGAGAGGCTCTGGATACGGTGGAACCAACAACATTCGAGCCCGGCTCAAGAGTCTTGAAGGAAACCTAGATCTAGAGACGACGGCTTGATAAAACTAAGGCGAGAAAACTCTCTAAGGGTTTTGTTTATCAAAAATAGCGTAACCTAAAATTAGAGAGGTTCAGTCCTTTTATAGGCGATACAAGGGAGCAAAGGAAACCCTAACAAGTAGGTAAATATGCAAGTTACATTTACAATAAACCAGTCCTGGTAAACCATATCATCTAGTAAAGTAATATTAACAAAGTAAGAGATAAGAAAAGAGGAGGTTTTATTGGTGGGTCGTCCTCAGGATAGATCTAGGAAGCAATGCATAGTTTATCTTATCCACAAAAGCTTCTAAGTAAACTATGCATGGAAATTACTTCCAGGGCATCACAATGATTACCTCGTTAAAAACCCTATCGAGAACACCCATTTGGGACAAAACCCAACAGGGGAAAAAGAGTATAAACTCTTGACGTCTTACACGAGTTTTCTTCACCTTTGGGTAATGGTGAGGACAAGCTGATCGCGTTTTTTCCAACCGGCCGTAGTCTTCACGTTGCCTTGGCTTGTTAGCGGACTTGTGTGTGCGTCGCCGGGGTCGTGGTCGATGAACTCGATTGCAGCTTGGGCAAACGTGTTGAACTTGTGCCTGCATGCTCGGGATGTGGTCCTTTTTCTCGTAGTAGCACCTGAGTCGATTTGGGGTGCTACCAGGGCAAGACAATCGTCCGGATCGTTGTCATCGTCCCGATTCGGGTCTCGGACAACTCGGGTTCAATGCTTCCCTCCCTCTTCAAGAGGTTTTGTCCTCAAAACTGGATCATGGTCTGCCAAAAATGGAACCAAGTCAGACACATTGAAAGTAGTAAAGATGTTGGTCTCACCGGGTAATGCTAGGCGGTAGGCGTTGTTGTTGATCCGTTCGGTGACTTGGAAGGGTCCATCATCGCGGGAACCTTTCTTGCTTGTAGTGTAACCACACCCAATCTCAAGGTTTGTAGATGACTTCCCGACGACTCTTATTCGCAAACTTGGCCGTACTCTCGTTCATCCTCTCGATGTTTCTCCAGACCTTCTCGTGTAACTTCTTCATGAACTCGTCTTTGGATAGGCCGTTCTGGTCCTCTTGTTGTTTGGGTGGTAGGGGAAGCAAATCCATCGGTGATAGTGGGTTGAAACCGTAGACAGCTTCTAACGACGAGTGCTTAGTCGCTGAATTCACTGCTCGGTTGTAGGCAAACTCTACTAGCGGTATGCATTCGAACCAATTCCTTAAGTTTTGTCTGATGGTTGCGCAGAGTAGGCATCCAAGGGTTCGGTTAAATGCTTCCGTTTGGCCATCCGTTTGTGGATGAGAGGTCGTGGAGAACAATAACTTTGTACCGAGTTTCTTCCAAACGGTTCTCCAGAAGTGGTATAGGAACTTGGGGTCACGGTCCGACACGATGGTTTGTAGGATGCCGTGTAGCCTTAAAACTTCCCAGAAGAATTACTCGACTAAGCTGGTGGCATCGTGGAACTTGGTACATGGGATGAAATGGGCCATCTTGGAGAACCGATCTACAACGATAAATATCATGTCCTTGTGAGAGATGGTTGGTTGTGAGAGATGGTCTGGAGGCCAACGACAAAATCCATGGATAAATTGACCCACGGGGAAGTGAGAACCGGCAGTGGATGATACAACCCTTGAGGTTGGATGCGGGGCTTGGCCCTTAGGCATGTAATTCATTGGCTGCAATGTTTGGCCACCAATATTTTCATCCTTGGCTGGTAGAAATTCTGCCGCAGCACAGTTAATGTCTTGGCGATCCCAAAGTGACCTGCCAAGCCTCCTCCATAGGCTTCCCGTAACAACAACTCATGCAAGGATCCACACGGAATGCACAAACGTTTTCCCTTGAAGAGGAAACCATCGTAAAGATAGAAACTCGCGTGCAACCCTTTCCCACGGTCACGGTAGCTTTCACTCAGTACCGGGTCGTCCTCGTATAGATCCCTCATGCCTTCAAAAACCAAAGCCTTCAAACACCAAAGCCTTGCCTTCCATGACGGTGATCAATGCATATCGTGGGGACAATGCATTAGTGACAACGTTATCCTTACCTTTCTTGTACTTGATCACGTAGGGGAAGCTTTCTATTAACTCCAACCACTTGGCATGCCTCTTCTTCAGGTTCGTCTGCCCCCTTAGATGCTTCAGCGTCTCGTGGTCCGAATGTATGACACATTCCTTGGCCAGCAAATAGTGTTGCCATGTTTCCATGGCCCCAACCAAAGCATAACTCTCGATCGTAGGTAGGGTAGTTAAGAGCGGCTCCACTAAGCTTCTCACTGAAATATGCCACGGGTCTTCCTCCTTGAGTGAGGACAGCCTCTAGTCCGATGCCCGAGGCATCACACTCCACCTCAAAGGTCTTAATAAAGTCCGGTAAGACTAGTAGCGGAGCATGATTAAGTCGGTGCTTGAGGTCGTGGAAGGCTCGATCTTGTAGTTCTCCCCAGTGGAACTCCAAATTCTTCTTGATGATTGCGATGAGAGGTGCGGCCAACGTGCTAAAATCCTTGACAAACCAGCGGTAAAAACTTGCCAACCCGTGGAAGCTCCGGACATGGCTGATACTAACCAGGGTTGGCCATTCTTGGATGGCTTGGATCTTCTCAGTATCCTCCCTCAGTCCATGGACACTCACAACGAAACCCAAGAATACAACTCGGAGGCTCTGAAGACACACTTCTTCCAGTTGGCGTATAGCTGTTCTTCTCAGAGTGTCCGGATGACTAGTTCGACGTGTTCGACATGGGCGGTTAGGCTACGGCTGTAGACAGGGATGTCGTCAAAGTAGACGACCACAAACTTGTTGATGAATGACCGGAGGGTGTGATTCATCAGTCTCATGAAAGTGGATGGGGTGTTGGATAGCCCAAATGGCAGAACGAGCCATTCGTACAAGCCTTGCTTGGTTTTGAACACGGTCTTCCATTTGTCCCCTTCCCTCATTCTCACTTGGTGGTACCCGCTCTTGAGATCTATCTTGGAGAAGATAGCGGAACCACTCAACTCATCTAGCATATCATCAAGTCGTGGTATCGGATGCTGGTACTTGATGGTGATGTTGTTCACGGTCCGGTAATCGACACACATGCGCCAGGTCCTATCCTCATTCGGAACGAGTAGAACCGGCACGGCACATGGGCTAAAACTCTCCTGGACATAGCCTTGCCTCATCAGCTCCATGACCTGATACTCCAATTCCTTGGCTTTTTCCCGATTGACGTGGTAGGTGAGCCGATTGGGAAGTAGGGCTCAAAGGATTATGTCGATCTGGTGTTTGATTCCTCGGAGAGGTGGCAAACCGGGTGGAAGGTCTTCAGGGAAGACATCCGAGTAGGATTCCAGCAGTTGCTTGAGCTCCCGGGGCACGGTCTCTTCCGGGGTACCTGAAACCAAAAATTCTCGGTATACCATTAGCAACACGCAACAAGTCGAATAACTTACACTACCATTGATCAAAAAGTTTAACTTAGTGCTAGCATCCTTATTCACTTTAACTTGCAATTCAGTGACTTGTGAGGGTGAGAGTTGCGGAGACTAATCCGTTTGTTAAGATGAGTAAACGTGTATTGGTTAGATCGGCCAGTGTGAACCGCATCCTTATCAAACTACCAAGATCTACCAAGCAAGACGTGGCCAACTTCCATAAGAACGACATCACAAAGAACTTGGTCCTTGTATGGGCCGACACTAAAATCAATCATGACTTGTTCCCCTACGTGGAGAACAGTCTTATTGCTTAGCCATGTAAGCTTATAGGGTTTGGGATGGGCGGTGGTGGTTAGCTGCAGTTTCATGACCATATAGAAACTTGCCACGTTAGTGGAAGATCCTCCATCTATGATCAAGCCACACAACTTCCCGCTTACTGTGCACCGCATGTGGAAGATGTTGTCACGCTGGTTGGCATCGTCCGGGGCGTTGGTGGCGCTTAGGACGCGTCGGAGCATGAGCATTTCCCCCACATCGGGTCCGGCAACTTCCTCCTCGACTTCTTCCTCCTCCGCGGCTTCATCGGTCTCGTCCTCATCTTGGGACTCTTATTCCCCAGTCAGGGTAACGATTATCATGCGTTGGTCAGAAAATCCCGGGCGTAGGGGCCGTGGCCTTGGCACTTGAAGCAAATGATATCCCGAGTCCGGGTAACGTTGGGAGGTCTTCATGGGTCTTGGCGAGCATCCCAGGGTGCATCTGGGGCTCGGGGCTTGAAGGAGGTGTCAATTACGGTGGCCTTGGGTCGATCTACGTATTGCTGGACATTGGCCGGAGAGGATTCAGGGAAGAATTTGGTGACCAAGTCGAGGCTCCTTGGGCTTGAAGCCGAGGAGCGTGGGATGCTTTGGTCATGATCTATTGCTCCACATGGTTAGCGAGGTGGAGCATTTCTTCAAAACCATCGTAGCTTTGCCTTTCAACCTTCCGGGCAATATGATCGTTAAAACCGTCGAGAAACACTCTTCCATGATGGTTTCCTCGTTCTCATCAAGTTGTAGGCAGTTGCAGAGATGTTCGAACTCTTCGAAATACTCTACCACGGACTTGGAGCCTTGGGTGAGTCATCGGTAACTCTTCTGGAGATCTCGGTTAAACAAGGGCAGGACGTATCGTCTCCGCTTGGCGAACTTCATGACTTCCCAAGAGGGAATCGGATCTTCCTGGTTTTGGATTCATTCGGCCACATCGCAATCCGACCATGTAAGCGCATGTCCCATGTGTTGGGCAGCCGCATACATGACCTTCCGAGGCTCGTCATAGGTGTAACAAGCGAAGATGTGATCCATTCGGTGTTCTCAATCGAGATAGCCCTCGGGGTCGACCATCCCCGCAAACGTGGGAGCCGTGAGTCGGAGGTCTGGTACAGCAGGACGCTGTTGGGGGTCTTCATGACCGTCTCCGCCTCGGCGAGCTCGCATGCGATGGTTCTGAGGCTCTAGGGGTGCCTCGGGGTAGTCCTTGTAGGCAGGTTCTACCGGTTCATGTTGTACGGGTACGGGAGGCACGGGTCCTGGTGGTGGAGGTCGATCCTCCGTTCGAGCCAAACGCTCCCCTTATTGAGTCAGAGACGCTTGCATGGCTGCTAGTACACCTCCTTTCTCAGATGGGGCAGGTGGGTCATCCATGGTCGGATTCGGACAATCCGTACGTACATGTCTGGTTGTACGGACGGTGGCGCTAGAGGGGCCCACGGTGGTTGGCTGGAGTATGGACGGGGGAGGCCGGAAGTATGGGCGGCTGAGCAAGTGTTCCGGCGTTGGTTGGCCAGAGTAATAGGGTGGCGTCCAGAGGTACGGACAGATGGATCGTTGGTACGAATGGTGGTGAGTAAACAACGGTACCGGAGGTCCGGTGTTGCTCGGTGACGTTGCCGGTGACTGACGGTGGTCGGAATAGACATCCAGCCAGTAAGGAAGGCGATTCACGGTGGGGACCCCGGTCTCGGGACGAGTCCTTGTGATGAGTCCAAGTACCAAGTGACTCGTGTGGTGAACGCGGTAAATCCCAGATTAGGCGCGGTAACTTCCTCGGGTAACCACGTGTTAACCCCAACAATATTACATCACCTGAGACCATACAGATAAGCTTTGATCACAACTTTCGGATTTGACCAAAATAAGACAAATGGTACGGTTACAAGCGCGTGGGTTACCAGCAGATGCAAAAGGAATTTCAAAAATGCTCGGTAACAAGACAAGACGCAAAAAGCAACTCAATCTTAAACCGTTCAAAATTTAAACCAACGAATGACAACCACAAGATGAAACATGTGAATGAAAAGGACTTTTCTTCAACCTAAGCTCGGATGAATCCTAACAATGGCGAAGATGGTTCTATCAACATGAACACGCATAAAACCTAGGCAAATAACACGGAAATGAACAAAAAGACAAACGTGGATGAAAGTCTAAAACATTTAGCGGTTTATTTTCAGTTTGCGGATGCAAAAGAGATGAGCTAAAGTCCTACACGCAAATATATGATTTTTATGGGTTTTTATGTATCCTAAACGAAAACATAAAGGATAGAAAGACACAACCTTGTAGGAAGTTGTGCTCTGATACCAGCTGTTACAAACCCGAGGGTCCGCGAGATAACCGATAAACGGATAGATGGACCAAAGATATGGCGAAAAACTTGAGCCGAGTGACCTGGAAGCGATGGGGGAATGATGCGGAGCCGTGACCGAAGAGAAACTCGATTCGGGACAAGTGGAAGGAGTGAGTGTGGACTGAGATGCAACACATGAGCTATGGAGAGGCTTGGGATACAGCGGATCCAATAAGATTCGAGCCTGGCTTAAGAGTCTTGAAGGAAACCTAGATCTAGAGATGACGATTTTGTCTATCAAAAATAGCATAACCTGAAATGAGAGAGGTGCAGCCCTTTTATAGGCAATATAAGGGAGCAAAGAAAGCCCTAACAAGTGGGTAAATACGCGAGTTACATTCGCGGTAAAGATGTCTTGGTAAAACATATCATCCGGTAAAGTCAAATTAACAAAGTAAGAGATAAGAAAAGAGGAGGTTTTATTGGTGGGTCCTCCTCTGAATAGATCCACGAAGCAATGCATAGTTTATCTTATCCATGCAAGCTTCTAAGTAAACTATGCATGGAAATTACTTCCCGAGCATTAAAATGATTACCTCGTTAAAAACCCTATCAAGAAAACCATTTGGGACAAAACTCAACAGGGGAAAAAGAGTATAACCTCTTGACGTCTTACACAGGTTGTCTTCACCTTTGGGTAATGGTGAAGACAAGCTGATCGCGGTTTTCCCAATCGGCTGTAGTCTTCACATTGCCTCGGCTTATTAGCGGAATTGTGGGTGCGTCACCGGGGTCGTGGTCGATGAACTCGATGGCAGCTTGGGCAAACGTGTTAAACTTGTGCTTGCATGCTTGGGATGCAGTCTTGATTCTCGTACTGGCACTTGGGTTGATTTGGAGCGCTACTGGGGCAAGATGATCATCCGGACGATTGTCCGGATCGTTGTCATCGTCCGGATTGGGGTCTCAGACGACTCGGGTTCCATCAGTTAGAGTCATGAACTATCTATTAATCTTAGGCGTTTAAGTAATTTGAACCGTTTGCTTAGTATGTTGGAACCTAGATATGATGAGTATCGCGTCGTAACAAGCACATACCCCTTAGTTATGGAGTCATATGGATTAGGATTGAACTTGATTTTAATGCTTTGAAACCTATGTTATTGCCTGCGATAGTTGAGTAATACGATTTATGGATTTCAGCCGGTTTTCTCTATGACAATAGGTTAGCCGAACTTTCGTGTTTCATATTCCGAGACTTAGGAGTAGACATGCAATACATTGAACTTATTTAGAATAGACAGATCATTGAACCCTAGAGACCCCCTTAAGCGCCCAACATTCATCTGATATTGATTTACGTTCATTTTATTTGCTTTGCATGATTTGCGTGACACAAAAACCTCTTTTAATTATTGAGTTTTAGCTTTTTGTTCCTCTTGATTTGCAATACTTCTTCTCTCTCTGTGGATTCGATATATCTTAAGTTCTAAAATTGACTGATGTGCACTTGCAGCCTATTCATTGTGTGGTTGCCTTGAGGAAAACTTTATTACACCCATCATGTTTTTGGCGCAGTTGCCAGGGAGAGATTGCTTTGTTTGCAAATTTACAAACTAGAGTAATGTCTAGAACATTGTGCTACTGATTTTCCTTTGTGATTTGCATTATTTCAGGATACCTTGAGGATGAAACTCGACATTCTCCCGGAGAAGTTTCCCAACCTTACTCTTGCGCAGCTGTTGGCGCAATACAACTCTATGGACGAAGACACTTCCGGACCATTCTCTGGCTCACCTTCTGGAGCTTACAACGGCTACTCTCAGACATCTTGTGGTACACCTATGATGAGACACTCTGGATGTCCATCACTTACTTGATCCTCTGGAGATCGCCCAATGAGACTATCTCATTCATTCAGTCCACACTACTCGGACTGAATCTGCCCCTCTATGGATCATCACTTTGATTCAAGAGAAGTCATGAGAACTGAGGCATATGAAGGCCATGAAGCACCACTCTCTTATGCTTTCACTGATAAGATGATGAAGCTTATGCAAGAATTCTCCTCTGAACAAAAGAAGCAACATAAAGAGTTTGACGCCAAGTTCACTATGATGGGAGTGAATTTGATTCAAAAATTTTGGATCTAACCAGCCTCATTCAAAGATTAGAAAGCCGAATTCAAGAAATCCAAATCCAAACAGGTCTTAATAGAGTGGATATTGATGAGCATGGATCAAGATTCTATTGCATGAAGCACACCATGGATCAGCTGGAAGAACACTTGGAGTGGATGATTGAAGAACTGCAACAAGGTTTCAACAATCAAAATGACTATGCGGAATGGCAAAATGAGCAAGACTACTTAACTCATGACAAGGAAGAAGAAGAGAGAGTTCTAAAGGAAGAACTCGCAGCCAAAGCCAAATTGGTGGAGTTTCCCAAGGATGAAGATTGCTACTATGAAGAGTGTGATCACCTTACTAAAGAGGACACAGAAGAATATGACCATGGAGATCCCTTGCGAAAACAATGAAGATGGAGATGTCTCACAAAGTCTAGTTAAATGTGACAACCATGCAGACCCTATACCACCCTCAGCCTATAATCTTGACCACAAGAAGCTTCATGTTCTGATAAGAGGATGCCAAAGAGGATTTCCAACGAGTCAGTCCCGCAACTACACCCATTCCAAAGCTTTGTTAGAAAGAAGTCTACAAAAGGTTACACAGAGCATCTATCTTACCATTGAAATCCACAGTCATGTTCTGCTGTCCCTCACGTATTTGGTCAAGCATATCCTTTAACTCAATATCCGCAGTACTCTGAGGAGGCAAATTCTGATAATGGGAACCACTGTTGTTTCTCTGTGCATCTTAAGTTACAGGGCTGGGCGTAAATCCAGATGAGTTCTGGTTGTTCCCGTAGTTGTTTCTCTGGTTATTGTAACCTCTGAAGTTGCCTTGAGAATTGTTAAACCTTTGGCCATTGAAACCGGAACCATTCACATAGTTCACATCCTCTTTGGTAGCTTCTTCTTAAGCTTCAAAAACCTCAACCTCTTGAGCAAAGTGAACTGACTTCTTGTTCACTAGAAGGTTGTGCACAGTATCCAGCTTTGCGTGAATTCCGCAAAAGAAAGTCCTAATGAGCTGGACTTCATCAATGTTGTGGTGCGGACAATCTCGTTGGTACCCCTTGAATCTCAATCACGCAGCCTTCAATGTCTCTGCAGGTCCTTGAGTAAACTGAATAATCAAATCCCTCAAGTCTTCTATCTTAGCATCATCATAGAAATTTTTCAAGAAAGCTGTCCTGATATCCCTCCAAGTGGTTAAGGAACTCGGTTCCAACTAATTCAACCATTGAGCTGCTTCTCCAGCAAGAGAGTATGGGAAGAGATTACAGAATATATAGTCTTCAGACACTCCATTGGCTTTAATACTCGAAGCCAAGTCTTCAAACTTCTCTATGTGATCCATTGGATGTTCCGCAGGATGAGCATGGAAGGTGTGTTGCCCCACAAGTGTGTATTATTGGGGTTTCAACTCAAAATCATTCCTCTGACAAGCAGGAGGATATATAGCAGACCTGTTGGAGTAGAACTCATTGGGTCTGTTGAAATCAGCAGGTGTCCTTCTCAGATTCTCAATCCTAGTGTCCAAGTTATCGACCGACACCAACATTCTCCTGTCGGTCAACGTGACCAGAATTGTCGACAATCTCGACTATGGGGTTTCCATCTTCATCAAGTTTCTGACCCTGAGCATTGTATTGGTTCCCCTCTAAATCACGTATGATCCCATCAGCATCTCTCTCAATTAAAACTGTTCTGACCATCTTTGATCTCCTGAGTGCTTTGCGATTACCTCTCTCTAACTTCTCAATCTCCTCAGTAGAAACTAGATCTTTGTCCTTGCTGCTCCTAAGTTTCATGCACCTGAGATAAGAGAAAGTAAAGGCGTGAGTAAAAAAAATAAAAAGAAAAATCTGGACTAAACTCTAACTGAAATCTAATGGTGAATTTAGAGTCCCCGGCAACGGCGCCAAAATTTGACATGGGTCATATAACCCTAGAAGCTACTCTCTCAAATTAAGAGATCATGGTAGTACTTAGGGGTTGAATCCACAAGGACTCTGAAAAAAGTCACACAATAGATTGGACAGATTCAAGTTAAGCTAGATGAAAATAAGAAAACTAAATAAAGCAATGCAATAAAGGAAAATAGCAATTAATCGGGATTAAATTCAAGTGATTAAAGTGCTAGACCCTGGGACATCAATCAGGAAAACTCAGGAAAATGAATTGGGTGGTTCGTAAGTTAAGTCTAAAGTTGCTTGTGTGGTTCTTAAACTTGTAACACTTATGTGACATCTCATCCAACTCTCGCTGCAACGACATATATCCTCTAAATAGAAGCAAACCAAATCTCTTTGCGAAATACCAATAAATAAAGTCTGTATCATAGTGCGGGTACGATATGTTTACAAAATTCCTAAACCAACTCTCGCTGTGAAAAGGTTGTTTGCTCATCTAAGATTGGGTCAGGGTATCAATAACACTCTCGTGTCTACCAATAATCCTAACGTACCAGTATTAGGGTGATCAATCCTAAGACTAGTGTAATTATCAAATCTAGATGAAGAACCCAATTCAACTTTCCTTCATAATTCCTTTTGAAACCCTAGATCTAACAAGGTTACTACTCATACATAGAAGATGAAACACAAATCTTTGTCTGAATAATACTCATAAAAATCGGAAATAAGAAACAAAGGGAGTTCAGAATTCTTCTCTCTACAAAGTTTGAGATCTGAATCTTGTCTCCAATAATCTCCTTGAAACTTACAATGAACTTCAAAAACTTAGATAATGAAAACATAGTCTCTCAGACTTCTAAAAACATAGTTTAACCTAAAAACACGATTTGGCATGAATTACAAACTTTGGAAACTTCTGGGGCAAAGTTGCTATTCTTGAAACTTTATAAAAATCGAAGGCGTCATTCACGTCTAGGTTGTGTCGACCGACACAAGGGAAGCGTGTCGATTGACGTGGACAGGAATATTCGTCTCCTTTTTGATTTGCTCAGCTACAAGCCTCCAAATGCTCCAAAGTTCTCATAAGGATCCAATCCGTGTTTGTACCTAATAAGACTCAATATATATACAAAAGACTCCAAAACCAATACATATATCATATCATAAAACCATAAAATCCATGATATATCACTTGGTAGTCCATTGCCTTCTTGATATTGTTCATTCCTTGACTTGCGTTTTTAGGGCCAGCCAGGAACGTATCATCCTCCCGGTGTTGAAAAATATTTGTCATCAAATCTGCTAATCCTGCCATAAACAACCTCAAGTTAGATTTAATTTTCCGCAAATACTCAAAATGAGAATGGGAGAGAAAATAAAGATGATCGGAAATCTTCAATGGAAATTCTGCTTGATGGTTGGGAGTGATCCAGATAAGTCTCCGATCAAGCTGGTGAACCAGTTTTCCTTGAGCAATATTCTTAACACTACGGAAAAACAATCCACTTTAAGTAAAATCTACTATATGAGGTCACATGGAGTCTTGATGTTCTGTGAATGGAGCCTTGATGTTCCTTTGCCCCATTAGGCGAATCCATGTCCTGTGATTGGAGCCTTGAAGTCCTGCCAGTTAAATTTTCTCTTTTGCTATACAAGCAAGGAGGTGTTTCCAAGTTAGTACAAAGTAAATCAATAACCGGACTAGGTTGTACTATCATCTGCTTAAAACCATTATGAGTGATTTTGAAAAGTTTAGAATAGCCTAAAAGGTTAGAGATGTCAATGGCTTGGACATGAAGGGTAGTTCCAGTTGGTGCTCATCCAAGATCTTGAAGACTAATAGAGTCTTCTCGCCATCATAAGCAAAGTGTTTGCCGTTTGGTGGGGTTTGCTCCTTTGGGAAAACAACATGTTGCTTTCGATTCTCTTGAGTGTCTTGTAGCCCTGTTCTATGAGGATGCTTGGTTTCCATCTCGGCATGTTTTTCTATGAAAAATACCTGCAAAGTTTGTAAATCACTCGGTAATGCCGATGCAAGGTTAGTGTAAGAAGCAAAAACATTAGGACTGGTATAGGTTTTGGGGTCAAAAAGATCATCATACAATGTTTTTCCATTCATAGCAAAAACTGTAGGTTTCATACCTGGACCCTTGTTTCCCTTGAGTTGTATTTGAGCAAGATAAACTTTGTAAGGTGTCATTGGTACGAGCGTGGTCTTGCGTCCTTTGAATTCTAAAGTATGACGATTGGTGTAACCATCATGTATCACTCTACGATCGGACTGCTAGGGTCTTCCAAGTAATATATGACCAGCCTCCATGGGTAAAATATCGCATAGAACTTCATCTTCATAGTTTCCAATGGATATGGGTAATTCCACTTGATGCTTCACTTTCATTTCTCCTTGTTCGTTGATCCACTGAAGGTCATAAGGCATGGGATGCTTCTTGATTTCCAATCCTAGCTTCTTCACCATTGTCTCACTAGCGACATTAGTACAACTCCCACCATCGATGATTAAACTACACACCTTTCCCTTTACATAACATCGCGTGTGGAACAAGTTAACTCGCTGCCCCTGCTCTTTGGTTTTGGATTTGAGGCTTAAGGTGCGCATAGCTACAAGTAGCTCTCCTTTTACTGGAGACTTGATTACTTCCTTCTCCTCTTCTTCTTCTTTTGTCCTAGTGTCTCCTTCCTCTTCTTCTTTTCTACTTCACCATCGCCTTTGAGTATCATCACTCGTTTGTTAACACACTCATTCGCATAATTTCCTATTCCATGACATTTATAGCACTTGATATTGCTAGTTCTGGTAGCCACCTTGGCTTTCTCTTCTGGTTGGGCTCCAAAAGGTTTAGCCCCAATCCGCGTAGTATTAGATGGGTTGCTACTAGCTGGTATCCTCATCCTTTCATCCTTTCCAAAATTTCTTGTAAGAGATGAGCTTCCATGATAAGTTCCTTTTAGAACTTCTTCTTGTCGATTGCTGCTCAATCAGGACGGCTTGATGTAACATTTCTTGTAGATCAACATGAGACAGCATTTCCAATCGGTCTTGTATTTCACGTTGTAATCCACCAAGAAATCGGGACATGGTAGCTTCTCGATCTTCACGAACATCAGCCTTGATCAATAGGGCTTCCAACTCTTGGTAAGATGTTTCCACGTCTTTAGTGCCTTGCACAAGCTTCCTATGTTGATTGTGAAGCTCCCGATTGTAGTAATTAGGAATAAACCGTCGTCGCATGATCGCTTTCATTTCAGCCCAAGTGTCCACTGTTGGCTCAAAATTTCTTCTTCTAGATATAATGAGTTGATCCCACCAACATAGAGCATAATCACTGAACTCGGTAGTTGCGCCTTTGACCTTGTTTACCTCAGTGTAGTATTGGTAATCAAAAACCATTTCGATTTTCTTTTCCCACTCGAGATATGAACGGAGGGATGCATAGTTTTAAGCTTCCAAAACTGTCTTGAGGTGGTCTCCGGTCTTCACGATCTCTCCTATGCCTTCTTGAATTTCTTCGAGAGGATTGGCTATAGTATGCCTTGGAGTCTCGATCTTGGTGCTCACGAGGTAATTCCCAGAGATGGTCTTCTTGTTGTAACACCCGACCATTGTTGATGCCTTGTTGCCTTTCAGGGTCCACGTTGCCTTCATGATTTCAATCTTTAGCATTCCTTGGATTGTTAGACATGACATCGGCAAGCACCGATACGATTTCTTCACGTAGCATGCCAATCTTTTCATTCATCATGGCTTCCAAGGTCTTAGTGAGGGTATCGATCAGTTACTTGTTGCTTGACTCTACTTCTTCTGACATGGTACCTGAAAGATTGAGACAAACTACACCAGTAAAACGTTCCTTTGAAAGGAAAATAATTGAAAATAACAAGAACACGAAAATGACCTATCAACTTCTGATAAATCCTAATCGCGACTGTCTTTTAAGATTGATCCCGAAAAATTATCAAATCAACTCCAAATATTCTGCAATCAATTTTAAAAGATACTAGACTCAATGTAGGTTTAGATCCAATTTATTTCACGATTTTAGCACAAGTAGTCGATTTATGCAAATTAAAACAAGACCACAGAAAAATCACTTAACTCTCGATGCGACTCTGATACCACATGATGCGTTCCTCGTGAGGAAACACTTCCCAATTTCGACAACGAGAGAGTGAGTTCAATGTGAAAGGTTGCATGACCTGATTAACAAGCAGCTTGCGGTTTAATGGATCGAATGTCACCACAAAAGGATGCGGAATAGCCTTTTGATGAGACGGGTTGGTCAATCGAATCACACGAAATGACCTAAGAGTTTTCCTAGTTCGAATCACATGAAAAAGGAGGAACAATTATGTATAATTTGAAAGGGTTTTTAATTAAAAAGATAGATACAGATTACAATGAGTCTCAGCTTCAATATAAAGGTAAGGAGGCAAGAAGGAGAAGAGACAAAGGGATAAAGGCTAAGGAGAGTTACGAGCCATGCCTCGTGAACACTCAAAGACCCTGCAATAAAACAAGTTCAAATTCAAACTTAAGATAGAGAGATAAGAGATCATGGGCCACTCCAAAAGATGAAGATGGGCCATGTAATGGATTGGACTAAGGGTTGGCAAAGATGAACATATGAGCCACAAGCCTCATTAAAAACCTTATTCAGAAAACCATTGGGACAAAACCGAACTAAGGGAAAAAGAGTGCTAGTGGATCATATGGCCAATGCCTTACCCATCTTGGACATGTATCACAACCAATGTGGAATGAATACAACCCTTAAGGTCCAAGTGATCCTCTTGAATATCCCTTGATGATAAGGACACTCGTAAATCTTGACGAAATGTTTTGACCGGGAAGAAACCCATGAATCCTTGGCGACTCCCATGCAATCCTTCACACACCTTCTTGTAGACTTTACGCATGAGTTGCAATGCTCCTTGATTTCCATGCTTCAGTTTCCGGTTTCATTTTGTTCCAAGATTAAGTTTTGGGTTTTTTTTAATCCAACCTCTTGATATGGTTGTTCAATGTCTCATAATTCCCATTCAGATAAACATTAATAGCATCAATCTTACCATTGAAGTCTACAGTCATCTTCTGCTGTCCCTCGAGAATTTGATCAAGTAGATCATTCGTCTCAGAATCCGGAGTCTTGGCAGGTAGATTCTGGTAGTGGAAACATCCATAGTTCCTGGTGAAACCGCTGTTGTTTCGCTGAGCTTCCTAAACTACAGGCTTGGGTGTAAATACAGAAGAGTTCTGGTTGTTCCCGTAGTTGTTCCTCTGATTGTTATAGCCTCTAAAGTTGCCTTGAGCATTGCCAAACCTTTGACCATTGAAGCCGGAAACATTTACATAGTTCACATCCTCTTCATTAGCTTCATCTTCAGCTTCAAAAACCTCAACCTCTTGAGCAAAGTGAACTGCTTTCTTGTTCACCAGAAGGTTGTCCACAATATCAAGCTTTGCCTTAACTTCAGCCAATTGAGTATTAGTCAAACCAGCAGCTAATTTCTTCCTCTCATAATCAGCATTCTTGGAACCATTACTAGATGCCAAGTTCTCAATCATCTCAATAGCTTCAACCTGTATCTTAGTCTTGAAGTTACCATTACTAGCAGCATCCAAAGCAACCTCATACCTCCAATCCAAAGAACGTCCTTATGAGCTGGACTTCATTAATACCATGGCGGACAATCTCTTTGATACCCCTTGAATCTCAACCAAGCAGCCTTAAGAGTCTTTGCAGGTCCTTGAGTGAACTGAATGATCAAATCTCTCAAGCCTTCTGTCTTAGCATCATCATAAAAGTTATTCAAATTCTCTAAGTGGTCCATAGGATGTTCAGCAGGATGAGCATGGAAAGTGTGTTGCCCCACCAGTGTATAGTATTGGGGTTTTAACTCAAAACCATTCCTATCAAAAGCAAGAGGACATATAGCAGAGCTATTAGTGTAGAACTCATTGGGTCTGTAATAATCAGCCAGTGTTATTCCCACAGCTTGAGCCTGAGCATTTAAACTAGTACGGCCATACCTTTTGGCAGCGTGTCGACCGGCAGGCACAGCACCGTGTCGGTCGACATGAGTAGACTCGTCAACGTTTTTGATAATGGGGTTCCCATCAACATCAAGTTTCTGACCTTGATCATTAAGCTGGTTGCCCTATAAATCACGTAAGATCCCAATAGCTTCCCTCACAAGAACAACAGTCCTAACCATCTCTGATTTCTTCTGTGCTCTGCAATTAGCTCTCTCTAACTTCCCAATCTCCTAAGTAGAAACTAGTTCTTTACGCTTCTTGCTCCTAAGATTCATGCACCTGAGATAGGAGAAAGTAGAGATCTAGGTAACAAAATAAAAGAAAAATCTAGACTAAACTCTAACTGAAATCTAATGGTCAATTTAGAGACCCCGGCAACGGCGCCAAAATTTGACATGGGTCAAAACTAACCTAGAACTATTCTCTCAGATGAAGAGATCAATTGCAAAACTTAGGGGTCGAATCCACAAGGACTCTGAAAACTCACACAATAGAAGCACAAGTTCGAGTTAAGCTAGATCAATGAATCGAATGTAAATAAAACAATGCAAATAAAAGTAAACAAGATGTACGGGATTGAATTCAAGTTATTAAAAGCGCTAGACCTAGGGAAAATAATCGTGAAGAATCAGGAATGTGAACTGGGCAGTTCTATAATCAGGTCTAAATTGTTTGTTCGGTTCTTAAACTCGTAACACTAATATGATATCTCATCCAACTCTCGCTGCGACGACATCTATTCTCTAAACAGAAGCAAACTAAATATCTTTCCGAAATTCAAATAAATAGAGTCTCTATGATTAGCGGGTACGATATGTTTACAAAATTCCTAAACCAACTCTCGCTGCAAAAAAGCTGTTTGCTCATCTAAGATTGGGTCAGGATATCAATAGCACTCTTGCGCCTACCAACATTCCTATAATACCAGGATTAAGGTCATCAGTCTTAAGACTAGTGTAATAATAATATATAGATGAAAAACATTATAAATAACCTAACATTTCTATGCCCAATTCAACAAACCATCATAAACCTTTTGAAACCCTAGATCTAACAACGTGACTACTCAGACATAGAAGAGATAACACAAATCATTGTCTGAATAATACTCATTAAAATCTGAAACAGAAAACAAAGGGAGTTCAGAATTCTTCTCTCTACAAAGTTTGAGAGCTGAATCTTCTCTCCAACCAAGCTCTCTCAAACTTACAATAACTTAGATAATACAAACTTAGTCTATGGGACTTCTAAAACATAGTTTAACCTAAAAACACTAATAGGCATGAAGTATATTCTTTAGAAACTTATGGGGCAAAGTTGTAATTCTTGAAACTTGATAAAACTCGAAGGCGTCATTCATGTCGTGGTTGTGTCGACCGGCACAGGAGTGGCCAGTCGGTCGACATGGACAACAATAATTGTCTCCTTGTTGTTTTGCTCAGCTACAAGCCTCCAAAAGCTCCAAAGTGCTCATCATGGTCCAATCCATGCTTGTGCCTAATAAGACTCAATATATATACAAAAGACTCCAAAACCCGTTAGATATATCATTTCATAAAACCATAAAATACATGATATATCAACTCCCCCAGAGTTAGCTTTTGCTTACCCTCAAGCAAACAGAAAACTTAATCAAGGAAGAAGTTTGAAAATTGGAAACTCACCTACACTTTAGAACATTGTGCTTACCAGTCATCATGTAATCCACATGGTACAAGAACAATTCAGAGACTAACCACCATGTACATTCACCGTAGTCACTCGCAGTCTTCTCAATACCCACCACAACTTAACAACATATCTCTTTAGTAAGCCATTTCATCGTTGGGTCTCACTTTCGAATTCAATGTTGAAGAGCCTTCTAGACTCAGCTATCATCCTATACAGTTTCAAGACAAACCTCACAACAACTATGATGTTTTTGTCTCCCCCAGACTTAAATCCTTGGTTATTTTGGATCTTTTTATAATTTTCTTTTCTTTTGTCTATGAAGGTAGGCTATTAGAGGTGAATAGTGGGTCACGGGATCTCTCCTACTCTCACAGCAACCCTACTTTCATCATCCCCTTAAGAAGCAAGTTATTGCGGCATGGATTTCTCCTACCTTCTTTACCTCAGAGAACCACTTGGTCATTCATAGACTATACATAAAGGCTTTTATTATTAGTAACAACTTTTGGGGAGACTAGACATCATAACTTACTTTTGTTTTATCAGGTCAGGTATAAATGAAAAGTGGAGCTCTCAAACACCAATTTCGTCCATGAGGTAAAAGAACTGACATAAATAAGATCAGGCTATAGCAGGCATCTGTTGTAAGTATGGGGATCTCAAGTTAACCGGTCAGACTTGGGGTGTTTTCCATTAGTTGAATCTGAATAAGCTCTGCAACAATGGTCACCAGAAAACATAGCAAAGAACAATAGACCAAGAGATAGTTCATAGATTCTAACTAGGTTTTGACTCAATAAAACAAAGGTTTTGAAAATAAAAATTTTGGGTCTGACTCTCAAAAGAATAAATAGAATTAGTAACTACCTCCCCCAGACTTAAACTACACTGTCCCCAGTGTAATTAAGCTTAAGAAAGGTGATAAAAAGGAAAAATATTGAATAGAAATTGAACAGTTATGTTTTGAAAAATGTGACATGTGATGGTGTGTGTGTCGTCGACTGACACACATCTTGCGTGTCGGTCGACACGAGCAATAGTATGTGTTTCCGAATTTCTGACACCATTCAACTGATCATTCATCTCGTTTTCTGACATTAGATCCTGATTAAGAGCTCCAAACACGTTAAATTACAAGATATAAAATAACATAAAAGGTTCAACAAGATTCAATAAGAGTTAGAAACAAAAATAAAAACAAAAACAGAAGCAAATAGCAAGAAATAAAAATTGTCTCAAAAGAAAAATAAAAAGAGAAAACTAGGAACCAAATGACTAAACAAAGTCATAATCGGGACTCTGAGGAGTGCGAGGATCAACGGGAAGGCTGCGTGGTTACGTAGGTGACGAAGTTGGCTGGGCATGAGAGACACCATAAGCAATAAGCTGCCACATACTCCTTAGAGTACTCACCATGTACCTCCTAAACATAGGACTATCATCCTCATAACCCGCTGGAGGCTCTGGAAACACAAGGTCATGAATGGAGGAGTCTAGTAGAGATGGTGTCTCTAGAAGTGGCGGCACAGTCTCATCCTCAGAAACTGAAGGTGCAGCACTAGATGAAGCTCCTCGGCGAAGCTTGTGGCTTGAGCTCTCAACCAACAATATCTCATCTAGCGCGAAGTACAACATAACGTAATCCTTCTTAACTCGGAAGGACATGTCAGGTAGCTTCACATTCTTCACTGTGCCATCTTCATCAGAAAATACCCACATGTTGTTAGGCTTCATCCAAGTCACATGCTTGAGATAGTCAAGATCCATGGTGATATGATCAGATTTGCGTGTGGCATTGGACCAGAATATACCGAAGTAGCGGAAGATCGGAGTCAAAAGGTTTCCCACATGCTCAAACTGCTTCTTACAAAAGGCTTTGGTTTTCTGAGATACCAAATGATGAGCTTACACAACACCCAAATTCAGATCAGTATTAGGGATATCATACTTCCAAACCGCAGCAGGAAATATGTGATGAACACCAAGCAAAAGAAGCATAAGATCTGACTTACGGGCTTTGGTAGGATCAGACCGGCACAGGATGGTGCTAGCAATGAGGCGCAACACATACATGACAGCGGGATGACGGACATCTGTCTGCTTCGAAGAACCGGTATCATACTCACCAATCCCAATGTTGGACAAGAAAGTCTTGATGTCCCCCACTCTGTATCCATAACAGCCTGAGTAGCATCTCTCCTGAAGCCGTACAAGTCACATAGATCAGGGATAGTGATCATGTACCTCATACCTTTGCACATGAAGGTCATAACTCCTTGCTGTGCCACCTTAGCACTCTCATCAGCATAGTAAACTCAACAGGAAGCTAAGAACTGGCGTGCCAACTCCGGATAGAGAGTGTTTGGTATGTAACCCAGAGGTATCATGGCCTTTTCGTCCTCCAGCCTAGTAGGTCTCATATCAACACCTTGCAAGCATTACAGAACAATGTGTCATACTCATCCCAATAGGTCTCTGAGTACACTCGGACTTGGCTGTCTCAGTCTTTGGATCACTATCCCAGTCACGCTTCACCATAATCATCTGAGTCTCGAGCTTAGGCCAAGGGGCGTAGACATGAGCATTAACCGGGAAATCAGAAGTTGGTGTGGTGGCTATGATGGCAGTAGGGGTGGTCTCAACACTAGGCTCATCATCAGTAAGATCGATCTCCATTCTGCAGGCACGCTTGTTCCTTGTAGATCTCATAGTAGACATCTGCAAAACACAAGAAATCGCAAAAATCATAACAAGTTTAGAATCCGGGCCTTTATGTCGATCGACACGGTGCCAAATCATAGACACTTAATGAAAAACGGAAATTCCAAACAAGATCAAGTTCTTTCCAAGGAGTTCCCCAAAAAATCATCAATATTAGCCATTAAATTCACTATATAAACATCAATCCACCATCCTAACATCTCTAAATTCTGAAATTCATTGTGATTTAGCAATACGTTTTATCAAAAGAAATTCATGACTTTTCTCATCAATTTAACCTAAATCAGCAACAATTTGCACTTCAATCCTTCTAAATTCATCATAATTAAATAAGATTAGCAAGTACTAAGAAAAAAAACGGATTATAGAAGTGAGAATCAAACCTATTAAATTTCAAAATTAGGGATAGAGATTTGAAAAATATACCTTTCATTTTGAATGAATGGATGATATAGGAATACAAGGAATAGAGTTCTCTTGAGTTTAGATCAAAGAATTAATGAATTGGTGAAGAACACAAAAGTCGCGATTTTGGTTTTATAGAAGCGTAGGGGTTTTACAAAAAGGAAAACGAGAAGTGGAGAGGAAAAAAGAAATTAGGTATTTATACTAACCTCGAGTCTGTGTCGACCGAGACAGGGTGTGTGTGTTGATCGACACGGACACAAACCTTATGTTCCTTGGTCAAAAAATTGTGAAAATTTTCTCCAATCCATAAGGAATCCCTCCAAATTTGCTATTAAGCACGTCTACTTCCTGAGACAAAACAAAAACAAAGAAAAATCAGTAACAAGACACAGAAAAACGTATTTACAGACTCACTAGTGGGTTGTCTCCCACTAAGCGCTTATTTTTAGTCATTAGCTTGACTTTGTCTGAATTCAGTTGGGTGAAATGTCTCCAGATGAATCCGAAGGTGGTGAAGACGAATTCTTTGAACCCAGATCATCCTTACTCAGGTCTAGCATCTTGGGTTTCAGAACCCTATGCATCATATCTTCCATCATGGCTTGTCCTTTAGCCTTAAACTCAGGGGTTATGATAGCTCTAATCTTGGCAAATGGTCTTGAACCACTTCCATACTGAAGCTTATACTCAATGGTATTATCAACTTGTCTCACATGAGTCAAAGTCATTAGGGGCTCCTGGTTCATTGCTTTTCTCAGCGGTTTCTTCTTCTTAACTGCAGCTTTTAGATTCTTTGCAATGAAGTCCTTACAGTGAATCTCATTCACTTCTTCAGCAAAAACCTGAGGGCTCCACATCACATATCCCTCCAAATCAGCTTCATAAAACACATCAGGATCAACATGTCTCAGAGAAATCCTGGTACTCAGCAAATCAAAGACAGCTCCAGCAGTAGCAAAGAACGGCCTTCCCAAAATCAAAGGCATATCGGACCCAATGTTCATCTCAACAACATGGAAGTCACAAGGAAGCAGACAATCACAAACTTGAACTCCCACATTCTCAATAAAACCCATGGATTTCTTCAGAGAAGCCTCAGCCAATGTAATCTCTATTGAAGATCTCTTCATATCACTGATTCCCAACCTTGTTGCAATGTCATTGGACATGAGATTGATACTAGACCCAGTATCATAGAGTGAATCAGTGAATCTAACTCCAGCAATGGAACAAGGTACAGCAAAACTACTGGGATCCTCCAACTTAGGCAATTTTCGAAGTTAAATCTCATCAGGTGACTGAGCAAGTTGACCGACACGGCCAGCTGCCTCTCGATCGACGTGAGTGGAGTCAAGACCGTTGTTAGTCGTGACTTGCATCAAAATTTCTGAGATTTGGGTGGTGTCGACCGACACGAGGTGGTGGTGTTGATCGACATGATCTTTGTGATGAGAGTCTTAACTTTTTTCTTAGCTGCAGACTTCTCTAGACTTTCTTCTTTGACCTCTCTCTTGACCATATCTCCCCAGGATATAACAGCACCACACTGATACTTAGGATTTGTATCAGTTCTTCTAGGTAAGACGCCATCAGGGCGTTTAGTGTTCTCAGCAGATTGAGCAAACTAGGAATCCAACCTCTTGATATGGTTGTTCAATGTCTCATACTTCCCATTCAGATTAACATAAAGAGCATCAATCTTACCATTGAAGTCTACAGTCATCGTCTCCTGTCCCTCAAGAATTTTATCAAGTAGATCTTTCATCTCAGAATCCGGAGTCTTGGTAGGTAGATTCTGGTAGTGGAAACTTCCATAGTCCTGGTGAAACCTTTGTTGTTTCGCTGAGCTTCCTGACCTACAGGCTTGTGCGTAAATCCAGAAGAGTTCTGGGTTTTCCCGTAGTTGTTCTTGTGATTCTTATAGCCTCTGAAGTTGCCTTGAGCATTGCCAAACCGTGACCATTGAAACCGGAAACATTCACATAGTTCACATCCTCTTCATTAGCTTCTTCTTCAGCTTCAAAAACCTCACCCTCTTGAGCAAATTGAACCGCTTTCTTGTTCACCAGAAGGTTGTGCACAATATCAAGCTTTGCCTTAACTTCAGCCATCTGACTATTGGTCAATCCAGCAGCTAATTTCTTCCTCTCAAAATCAGCATTATTGGAACTATTACTAGATACCAAGTTCTCAATAAACTCAATAGCTTCAACCTGTGTCCTAGTCTTGAAGTTACTATTACTAGCAGCATCCAAAGCAACCTTATACCTCCAATCAATTCCGCTAAAGAAATTCCTTATGAGCTGGACTTCATCAATACCATGGTGCGGACAATCTCTTTGATACCCCTTGAATCTCAACCAAGCAGACTTAAGAGTCTCAGTAGGTCCCTGAGTGAACTGAATGATCAAATCTCTCAAGGCTTCTGTCTTAGCATTATCATAAAAGTTATTCAGAAAAGCTGTCTTGATGTCCTTCCAAGGGGTAACAGATCCTGGCTGCAATTGCTTCAGCCAGTGAGCTGCTTCCCCAGCAAGAGAGTATGGGAAGAGCTTGCAGAATATATAGTCTTCAGATACTCCATTGGCTTTAATACTCGACGCCAAGTTTTTAAACTTCTCTATGTGGTCCATAGGATGTTCAGCAGGATGAGCATGGAAAGTGTGTTTCCCCACCAGAGTATAGTATCGTGATTTCAACTCAAAATCATTCTTCTCAAAAGTAGCAGGACATAGAGCAGACCTATTAGTGTGGAACTCATTGGGTCTGTAATAATCAGCCAGTGTTCGTCCCACAGCTTTAGCCTGAGCATTTAAACCAGCGCGGCCATAACTTTCGGCAGCGGGTCGGTCGACATGAGTAGACTCCTCGACGTTTTGGAAAATGGGGTTCCCATCAACATCAAGTTTCTAACCTTGATCATTAAACTGGTTGCCCTCTAAATCATGTAAGATCCCAGTAGCATCCCTCACAAGAACAACAGTCTTAACAATCTCTGATTTCTTTTCTGCTCTGCGATTAGCTCTCTCGAACATCCCAATCTCCTCAGTAGCAACTAGTTCTTTACTCTTGTTGCTCCTAAGATTTATGCACCTGAGATAAGAGAAAGTATAGATGTAAGTAACAAAATAAAATAAAAATATGGACTAAACTCTAACTGAAATCCAATGGTGAATTTAGAGTCCCCGACAACGGCGCCAAAATTTGACCGGGGTCAAAAGTAACCCTAGAACTACTCTCTCAAATTTAAGAGATCGATTGCAGTTCTTAGGGGTCAAATCCACAAGGACTCTGAAAACTAACACAATAGAAGCACATGTTCGAGTTAAGCTAGATCAATAAATAGAATGTAAATAAAGCAATGCAAATAAAAGTAAACAAGATGAACGGGATTGCATTCAAGTTATTAAAAACACTAGACCTAGGGACAATCATCCAGAATAATCAGGAATGTGATCTGGGCAGTTCTATAATCAGGTCTAAATTGTTTATTCGGTTCTTAAACTCTTAACACTAATATGATATCTCATCCAACTCTCGCTGCCACGATATCTATCCTCCAAACAGAAGCAAACCAAATCTTTTTGCAAAATACCAATAAATAGAGTCTCTATGATTAGCGGGTACGATATGTTTAAAAAAATTTTAAACCAACTCTTGTTGTGAAAAGGCTGTTTGCTCATCTAAGATTGGGTCATGATATCAATAGCACTATCGCGCCTACCAACATTCCTATAATACCAGGATTAAGGTGATCAGTCTTAAGACTAGTGTAAAAATCAAATATAGATGAAGAACATTATAGATAACCTAATATATCTATGCCCAATTCAACAAACCATTATAAACCTTTTGAAACCCTAGATCTAACAAGGTGACTACTCAGACATAGAAGAGATAACACAAATCATTGTCTGAATAGTACCCATTAAAATCTGAAATAGAAAACAAAGGGAGTTCAGAATTCTTCCCTCTACAAAGTTTGAGATCTGAATCTTCTCTCCAACCAAGCTCTCTCAAACATTCAATAACTTAGATAATACAAACTTAGTCTCTGGGATTTCTAAAACATAGTTTAACCTAAAAACACGATTAGCCTTAAGAGTCTTTGCAGGTCCCTGAGTGAACTGAATGATCAAATCTCTGAAGTCATTTGTCTTAGCATCATCATACAAGTTATTCAGAAAAGCTGTCTTGATGTCCTTCTAACTGGTCAAAGATCCTGGCTGTAACTGCTTCAGCCTGTGAGCTGCTTCCGCCTGTGAGCTGCTTCCCCAGCAAGAGAGTATGGGAAGAGCTTGCAGAATAGATAGTCTTCAGACACTCCATTGTCTTTAATACTTGAAGCCAAGTCTTCAAACTTCTATATGTGGTTCATAAGATGTTTAGCAGGATGAGCATGGAAAATGTGTTGCCCCACAAGAGTATAGTACTGGGGTTTCAAATCAAAATCATTCCATTGAAATGCAGGAGGACATATAGCAGACCTATTAGTGTAGAACACATTGGGTCTGTTGTAATCAGCTAGTGTTCTTCCACAGTTTCAACCTGAGCATCTAAATCAGCATGGCCACGTAATTTGGCAGCTTGTCGACCGACATGCACATCACCGTGTGGGTTGATGTGAGCAGTGTCTTCGACGGTTTTGACAATGGGGTTTCCGTCAGCATCAAGTCTCATACCTTGATCATTGAACTGGTTGCCATCTAAATCACGTAAGATCCCAGTAGCATCCCTCACAAGCACAACAGTTTTAACCATCTCTGATTTCTTCTGTGCTCTGCGATTAGCTCCCTCTAACTTCCCAATCTCCTCAGTAACAACTAGTTATTTATTCTTGTTGCTCCTAAGATTCATGCACCTGAGATAAGAGAAATTAGAGATGTAAGTAACAACATAAAAGAGAAATCTATACTAAACTCTAACTGAAAACTAATGGTGAATTTAGAGTCCCCGGCAACGGCGCCAAAATTTAACAGGGGTCAAATATAACCCTAGAACTACTCTCTCAAATTAAGAGGTCAACTGCAGCACTTAGGGGTCGTATCCACAAAGACTCTGAAAACTCACACAATAGAAACACAGAGTCGAGTTAAGCTAGATCAATAAATAGTAAATAAATAAAGCAATGCGAATAAAAGTAAACAAAATGAACGGGATTGAATTCATGTGATTAAAAGCGTTAGACCTAGGGACAATCATCAGGAATGTGAACTGGGCAGTTCTATGATCAGGACTAAATTGTTTGTTTGGTTCATAAACTCATAACACTAATATGATATCTCATCCAACTCTTGCTGCGACAACATCTATCCTCTAAACAAAAGCAAACCAAATCTCTTTGAGAAATACCAATAAATAGAGTCTCTAAGAATAGAGGGTACGATATGAATACGAAATTCCTAAACCAACTCTTGGTGCGAAAAGGCTGTTTGCTCATCTAAGATTGGGTCAGGATATCAATAGCACTCTCGCGCCTACCAACATTCCTATGGTGTCAGGATTATGGTGATTAGTCTTAAGACTAGTGTGATAATCAAATCTAGATGAATGACATTATAGATAACCTAACATGTCTATGCCTGATTCAACAAATCATCATAAACCTTTTGAAACCCTAGATCTAACAAGGTGATGACTCAAACATAGAAAAGAAAACACAAATCATTGTCTGAATAATTCTCATGAAATAAAATAACATGAACTTAGAAAGTTTGAGATATGAATCTTCTGTCCATAACTTGCTTGGAACTTAGAACTTAGAAATCTGATTAGAACTCTAAACTTAGTCTCTCGGACTTCTAAAACATAGTGAAACCTAAACACACGATTTGGCATGAAATATTAACTTAAGAAACTTCTGGGGCAAAGTTGCAATTGTTGAAACATGACAAAACTCGATGGCGTCATTCACGTCTGGTTTGTGTCGACTGGCACAGGAAAGGCCTGTCGGTCGACATGGACAGCAATATTCGTTTCCTTGTTGTTTTGCTCAGCAACAAGCCTCCAAAAGCTCCAAAGTGCTCATCGGGTTCCATCTCGTGTTTGTACCTAATAAGACTCAATGTATATACAAAAGACTCTAAAACCATAACATATCTCATGTCATAAAACCATAAAATACATGATATATCATAGACAGACCGACACCATTCAACGCCAGTCTGGGCAGGCCATGGTTGTACACCATGAAAGCAGTACCTAGCACATATCACTAATACGTGAACTTTCCTCCGGGAGGCGGTACCACAACAATCTACGGATGCCAAAAAGCAGCCCATGGATGCTAGGAAAGCAGCCACAATCATGCCAGAACTTTGATCAAATAGCAATTAATGATCTAGGAACTGCTCGAGAAACGGGACATCAACAGGCCAAATGATCCCTGCATCCAAGTAAAACCTCTAAAGGAAGTAGTAGTCAAAGTATGCCTCGGCAACAAACAGCCAGAAAAATTCGTCGGCATAGGCGCAGATCTCTGCCCAAAAATTCAAAATGAATTGGTAACTTTTCTCAAAAGTAATACCAGCACATTCGTGTGGAAAACAGAAGACATGAGGGGAATAAGACTGGAAGTAACATCCCACGAACTCATGGTCGACCTCACGTAGAAACCGATCAAACAAAAACATCGCAAGCTAGAACACAAAAACTTGGATTAATTTGCAAAGTACAATACCCGGATTGGTTAGTCAATCCCGTGGTTGTTAAAAAGAAAAACGGAAAGTGGAGAGTATGTGTAAATTTCACAGATCTCAACAAGGTGTATCCCAAAGACAGATTCCCACTCACACACATTGACAGGTTGGTCGAGGCAACAACCGGACACCAACTTATATCCTTCATGGATGCCTTGTTCTGGGTATAACGAAATTCTTATGAACCCAGAGGACCAAGAAAAAACTTCATTTATAACAGAGCATGGTACATACTGATACAGAGTCATGCCCTTTGGCCTGAAAAATGTTGGAGCAACGTTTAGTGAACAAAAAGTTTTCTTAATTGCTAGGTGAAACTAGTATTTTGCCTATATGCTAAGAATGAAAACAATCAAACAAAGCATGCAAACAGAACAAAGGTTTTTCAATTAATCATAGTATAGATATGAGTCAATCCATTGGGTGAATAGCACTAAGCAAAAGGATGTGTACATTAGCAATTAATTCAAGCCAAATATGAGAATTGTTTAGTGAAATCTATCAACCTAAACGAGTGCAAAATAAAAGATGAAACTAAAGACTAAACTCACTAAAGGCTGTCACACTTTAGTAAGTACCAGAGACACAAAAACACAGAAAACTTAAAACTGACAAGGCCACTCGACTGGTCCCCTCGAGTTGTATGGTCGAGTGGGAAAGTGAAACTACTAGACTACTTCTCAAATAATCTAAACTGGTGAGACAAGCGATATTAAAACTATAGGGATCATAGGGGTGAATCAACTAGCTAGTGAACACTCTAGAAAGTCTCAGGTGCTAACATGCTCAATCAATAAGGGATCCCCTTAACAACAGACTTCATAGCCAGCTCAATCCATGGTTCGTGGTAGAGAGCCCCAAGACCCAACCTAGTCAGCATAGTGTGAGGAGTCGGATCAGGCATGAAGAATCAGCCTATTAAAGTCGAGAAGAGTTCATAACAAGTGAATAGGTGGAGTCGTGACATAAATCAATGTCTGATGCATCCACCCTCATGCTATTGTACTCAAAACCTCGGAAAAAGTCTGTATGATGGCTCAAGGCATGGTTTGTGCTCATGACACCGCCTAAAATCATGCCCTAACAGGCCAGAAAAGAAAAAACATTAAAATCACTCACCGAAGAGGGAAAACAACAAATTTGCAAACAAACTTAGACACCCAAGGCGATCAAGAACATCACAAGCCTAATCCACCCCTAATTGCCCTAATCTAACTACTCACACATAAAAAACATGAAAATCAACTCAAACCCAGAAATCTCTAAATTTGACATATGTGATAAATAAGATGATGATAAACAACTTTGTAGAAGAAATCAAATGCAAATACAAATTATATAAAAAGTTCTCCAAGGTGCAAAGTGACTGAATCTAAGAAAAATTAAGAACAAGATGAACTAGAGAGAGAAAGTCTAAAAACTAGGTTAAGATCGGCGCACCCCTGACATTAGGTTAATCAGGGGTTTTTATACCAAGTCTTAAATACAAATCCAAGTTTTAAGGGAAAAGAGAGAAAATGGCCCACTCGACCTAGCAGTCGAGTGGTGTGGTCGAGTGATGTCTCGAGTAGGTCTCTCGAGTGGGTTTGTGGTGCTGAAGTCTAGTGAGCCAGTGATGCTGAGGTCGAGAGTGCCTGTCAAGAGTGCTTTACTCGAGTGGTCTGGTTGAGTGAGCCTGTCTGAGAGTGCTTCACTAGAGTGGTCTGGTCGAGTGAGCCTGTCTGAGAGTGCTTCACTCGAGTGGTCTGCTCGAGTGAGCCATCCATCTTCTCTGCAATATTCACTCGACTCCATAGGGATCGATTGCACATCTGCACTTTATGAGCCAAAATCCAAGTATGCTCCATAGGCTCCATAAGTACCTGATAAAACCCCAAATATGCAAAATGCATGCAATACCTATACAGAAATATGAAACATCTGATATGAAGGATAAATGCACGAAATGGTATAAACAATGGATAAAATCTACTCTAAGGCATGATAAAAAGACTCTAAAAACATGCTAAATACAGTGTTATCACTAGGCAAGATGATGGAAGTCTATATTGACGACATCCTAGTCAAGTCGGCAAAACAAGAGGCCTATGTAGCCAAGCTGTAGGAATGCTTCACAATCCTTAACAGATACATGATGAAGCTTAATCCAGCCAAATATACTTTCGGAGTCCCGTCCGGAGAATTCCTTGGATATTTAGTAACCGAAAGAGGCATAGAAGCCAATCCTAAAAAAATAGCTACATTCCTGGAAATGTCGTCCCCTCGTTCTACAAGGGAGGTGCAAAGACTCACCAGGAAAGTAGCAGCCTTGAACCGCTTCATCCCCGTTCCACCGATAAATGTCTCCCGTTTTACAAAATCCTGAAAGGCAATAAAAAATTCGAGTGGAACGAGGCATGAGAGCAGGCGTTCAAAGAATTGAAACAATATTTATCTCAACCTCCCGTACTGGCAAAACCAGTGGAAGGAGAACTCCTTTTTCTCTACTTTGCCGTATCGACTGCCGCCATAAGCAGAGTATTGGTACGAGAGGATGCAGGTGAACATAAACCCATCTATTATGTGAGCAAAACACTACTGGATGCAGAAACCAGATACCCAACCACTGAAAAACTAGCTCTTGCAGTCGTAATGTCAGCCCCAAAGCTCAGGCCCTACTTTCAGTCACATACCATTGTGGTCATGACATCACAACCAATATGCACCATATTGCATAACCCCAACACATCTGGCAGGCTAGCAAAATGGGCTATCGAATTAAGCGAGTTAGACATAGAGTACCGCACCCAAACTTGTACAAAAGCGCAAGTACTAGCAGATTTCGTCTTCGAACTCTAGCCTGAATACTTTGATGACTCTACGGAATCCAAAAATGGACCATGTACATCGACGGAGCCTCATCCAAACATGGGTCGGGAGTCAGAATCAAGCTAACATCTCCCACTGGAGAAGTAATTGAGCGATCTTTCCAACTCAATTTCCCTGCTTCAAATCACAAAGCAGAATATGAAGCCCTAGTAGCAGGCCTCCGCTTAGCCCTCGGGCTGGGAATACGAGAGCTACACGCCTTCAGCGACTCCCAGTTAGTAACAAACAAAATAAATGGTGAATACGAAGATAGGGACGAACATATGGAAGCCTACGTCGAGTTAGTCAAGGAACTAACCCAACAGTTTGAAAATTTTGACCAGACCAGAGTCCCAAGAGGTGAAAACACCTCTGCGGACGCTTTAGCAGCTCTTGCCTCCACATCAAGTCCCTCGGTCAAACGGATTATACCTGTCGAGGGAATCAAGGAGGAAAGCATTAAAATAACACCTAAGCAATGTTTAACGGGGTATCAACTCCCATTCAACCAGATGCAGACCAACATGAGCCCATAACGGTTGCTCCCACAAACGAGGATAATCCGATTGAAGCAATCAACACCGACACCCTGGACCAAGCACCCCTCAATGAGGAAACCAATCCAGTAGTCAAAGAGGAGATTGATTGGAGAATCCCATTCCTTGAATACATCAGTAACGGCACAATACCTTCCGACAAATGGGAGGCTCAAAAATTGAATGCCAAAAGCGAAAGGTATTGCATAATACAAAACCATATGTACAAAAGAAGTATCAGCGGTCCGATTCCTTTTAGTCTTAACAGTCTACTTCACTAAATGGATAAAGGCAGAACCTCTCGTATCATTTAACGAGAGCCACATACAAAACAGCATCTGGCGAGACATCATATGCTGCCACGGACTCCCTTACAAAATCGTACCTGATAACGAAAAAAACTTGAATTCCAACAAATCCCAGTTTTCCTCAAAAAATGGAATATCAAGCTAACTATGTCCACACCACGTTACCTTCAAGGGCACAGACAGGCCGAGGCTGCTAAGAAAGCACTACTGAGCAACATAAAAAAACAACTCGACCCAACACAGGTCTATGGGAAGACAAGATCCAGCATATGCTCTGGGCTTGTAGCACAACCCCCCCCCCCCCAGAAAGCAAGCGGAGAAACCCATTTCTCCTTGGCCTATGGATTCGAGGCCATAGTCCCCGCTAATATCTCTATACCTTAAGTTTGATGAGCTCTATGCCCAGAAACGAGCAGTCTAACGACCAAATGCTCAAGGACAGCCTTGATTTAATCGAGGAATGTCGAGATCAGGCAGTGATACGAATACAAAACTATCAGCAAGCCACCGTGCGTTTTTACAACTCCAATCTCTGAAAAAGTAGATTCAGTGTTGGTGAGCTGGTCCTGGGAAAAGTTTTTCGCAACACGCAAGAGAAAAACGCCTGAAAACTTGGAACCAGATGGAAAGGTCCATATCGGATTACCGAAATAGTCCGTACTGAGGCCATGGAACGTCAAGAACCTAATAAAGTATTATCACTAGGTACTCTCAACAATCGAACTACATTAAAGCTTGATCCCTTTACAGGGTACGTAGGCAGGTCTAACCCACGAATGTAGCTACTCCTCTAATTAAATCAACACCTTGTCCCCGACAGGAGCTGATAACAACAAGATGATTGACGCCACATGCTGAATTGCAAAAGCTGTCCTCATGCTCGTTCCCAAAAATAAATCACTTATCATAAAAAAACGCCTAACAAGTAGGCATCACTTAACTAATCGAATCACAACATACTTAAACATGTAGGCTCGACGGGGGATATATACAAAGTATAACAGTGGTCTGAAATACGACATCACTTCAAATATGCTCAAATTCAATCAACCGACATCACTTTAAACATACCAAAAATTAAGTAACAGTAGTCTAAAATACGACTTATCTTTATTTTGGTGGGCTCCCGCAGTCCATTCGTGACGGGTCCCGCATCCTGGACATATTTTCCTTAAAAATATTTAGTCATGTTTTAACACAAATTCTAAGCACTCATTTCAATAGGCTCTCGCAGCCCATATCATGACGGAATCCCGCATCCCGCACAAATCTTAGTTTCAAACACTTAGTTGTTTTGACACAAAGTCCAAACATTCAGTACGATAGGCTCCCGCAGCCATACCGTGACGAGATCATGCATCTCACACAAAATATCGATCTAAGTTACTTAGAAGTATTCTCGCATTTAATACGCAAAATGTTTGCTATCAAACAAAATTGATTAAAACCCTCTCGGGCAACCAAAAGTAAAAGATTCCAAACGCAAAATAATTAAAGGAAACGGATTAAAACCCTCCAAGGGTACCATGTTCAAAAAGCAACAAAAATAGAAGCGGATTAAAACCCTCCCGGGTACCATGTTCGCAAAATAAACTTTAAAAGAAAAAGAGAAGAAAGCCGATTAAGGCGCTGCCTACTCTGATCACCCTGGACCTCTCTTTTCCTGAATTCATCGAAACCAGCCAGGACTCCAGTTCCCGCATCAACGTCCGTCGACACTGAGTCATTTGAGACTTATGGCAAATCCAGCTTAGAAACGGAGAAGTCCGAAGTAGCGGAAGCCTTGAAAGCCTCCTCAACATCCGGATGCATCTTAACCAATACCTCCGCTTCCTGCGCAATATCCTTCACCCTTGCAGCAAGCTCTCGATGCAAGAGGAGATTGGACTCGAGCTCTTGAAGGTTGGCCTCCTTGCAAGATTCCTCCCTCTTCTTCTTGAACTTTGCTTTCACAGCCAACAAAACCCCCTCATACGACCTAGCCAGCTCCCTCTTCCCGGCGCGAACGGCTCAATGAGTCACCTCGTTTTGCGACCTGGCCATCATCTCGTTCAGAACCTTGAGATCTCCAATCTGATACCGGGCCAGCGACAGCTCAAACTCCGTGTTGTGACAACGGTGAATCTGCTCCAAATTCTCACCCTCCAGAGTCGCGATGTTCTTAAGGAGTTGGGGAATCTCCGTAAAGATCCTTTTCTCCAAAAGAACTCCCTGGGAACAAGTTGCCTGCAGCGCAGCGTTGAGATCCTAAAAAATCTCACGAGCCTCCTCAAGCTCACGCCTCTGCGGAGCATTTGCGAGCTGCTGCTTGTAGCTCGCAACCATATGGGTCATCGTCGCTGCCATCTAGAAAAAAGAGGGGCACAAATAATCAGAAACCAATACATAGAGAAAAAAGAAACGGCAATCAATAAAAAAGCCTAACCTGACCCATCTTCCCCGCCATATCCAGGTAGATCCCGCGCTGAGACAGGTTATGCACCGCTGGAATTTGACACCCCGGCGGTTTGAGATGACGTAGAAGTGTCTCCATACCGGAACGATCCTCAATCACGGATATGATTAAGTCTCTATTGGAAGGGCCAACCGGTGACAGGGGTCAAATATAACCCTAGAACCTACTCTCTCAAATTAAGAGATCAGTGTAGTACTTAGGGCTCGAATCCACAAGGACTTTGAAAACTCACACAATAGATTGAATAGATTCGAGTAAGCTAGATGAAAATAAGAAAACTAAATAGAGCAATGCAATAGACAAAAATAGCAATTAAACAGGACTAAATTCAGATGCGACGACATCTATTCTTAAACTCGTAACACTAATATGATATCTCATCCAACTCTCGCTGCGACGACATCTATCCTCTAAACAGAAGCAAACCAAATCTCTTTGCAAAATACCAATAAATAGAGTCTCTATGATAGTGCGGGTACGATATGTTTACAAAATTCCTAAACCAACTCTTGCTGCGAAAGGTTGTTTGCTCATCTAAGATTAGTTTGGGGTATCAATAAAACTCTCGTGTCTACCAATAATCCTAAGGTACCAGTATTAGGGTGATCAATCCTAAGACTAGTGTAATTATCAAATCTAGATGAAGAACATAATAGATATCTTAACAATACTAAACCCAATTCAATTTTCCTTCATAATCCCTTTTGAAATCCTAGATCTAACAAGGTGACTACTCATACATAAAAGATGAAACACAAATCATTGTCTGAATAATACTCATAAAAATCAGAAATAAGAAACAAAAGGAGTTCAGAATTCTTCTCTCTACAAAGTTTGAGATCTGAATCTTCTCTCCAATAATCTCCTTGAAACTTACAATGAACTTCAAAATCTTAGAATATGATCAAAACTTAGTCTCTGGGACTTCTAAAACATAATTAAACCTAAAAACATGATAAGGCATGAAGTATAAACTTTGGAAACTTCTGGGGGCAAAGTTGCAATTCTTGAAACTTAAGAAAACTCGGAGGCTTCAATATCGTCTAGGTGATATTAACCAACACAAGGGAAGCGTGTCGACCGACGTGGACAGGAATATCCGTCACCTTGTTGACTTGCTCAGGTACAAGCCTCCAAATGCTCGAAAGTGCTCATAAGGATCCAATCCGTGTTTGTACCTAATAAGACTCAATATATATACAAAAGACTCCAAAACCAATACATATATCATGTCATAAAACCATAAAATCCATGATAGTATACACTCCCCCAGACATAGCTTTTGCTTGCCCTCAAGCAAAACAAAAAACCAAACCAAGAAAGTAGTTTGAAAATCGCGGAACTCACCTACTCTTTAGAACATTGTGCTTACTAGTCATCATGTAATCCACATGGTACAAAAATTATTAAGAGACTAACCACCATGTACATTCACCGTAGTCACTCGCAGTCTTCTCAATACCCACCACAACTTAACAACATATCCCATTAGTAAGCCATTCATCGTTGGGTCTCATTTTTGAATTAAATGCCCAAGAGCCTTTTAGACTCAGCTGTCATCCTATACCATAACCAGATCAACTTCCCAACAACAATGATGTTTTCGTCTCCCCCAGATTTAAATTCTTGGTTATTTTGGATTTCATATTATTTTCACTTTCTTATCTTTTTGTCTATGAAGGTAGGCAATTAGAAGTGAATAATGGGTCACGGGATCGCTCCTACCCTCACATCAACCCTATTTTCATCATCTCCTTAAGAAGTAGAAATGTGGGCGCATATATTTCTCTTACCCGCTTCTACTTCAGAGAATAACTTGGTCATTCATAGATTATACCTAAAGGCTTTTATTATTAGTAACAACTTTTTGGGAAGATTAGACATCATAACTTACTTTGGTTTTATCAGGTCAGGTATGAATGAAAAGTTAAGCTCTCAAACACTTATTTTGTCCATGAGATAAAAGGAACTGACAGAAATTAGCTCAGGCTATAGCGGGCATCTGTTGTAAGTGTGGGGCTCTAAAGTTAACCGGTCAGACTTGGGATTTTTCCATTAGTTGAATCTGAATAAGCTCTACAACAATGGTCAGCAAACAACAAATAGACCAAGAGATAGCTCATAGTTCCTGGACAAGTTTTGACTCAATAAAACAAAGGTTTTGAAAAAACAAAAATGTGGACTGACTCTCAAAAGAATAAGCATAGTTAGCAACTACCTGCCCCATACTTAAACTACACATTCCCCAGTGTAAATACGCCTAAAGAAAGTGATAAAAAGAATGAAAATTGAGTAGAGATTGAACTGTTATATTTTGAAAAACGTGACCTAATATGGGGTGTCCATGTCGACGGACACACACTCTGCATGTCGATCGACGTGAGCAGGGTTGTGGTTTTTCAAAAATCTGCACCATTCTATATGATCATTCAACTTATTTTCTGACATCTAGATCCTGATTAAGAGCAAAATATGCCAATAAGAAGCTGATATATAACATAAATGAGTTTCAACAATACTCAAATGAAAATAAAAACAAAGTAATGAAGCAAAAACAGAAGCAAATAAAGCAAAAATAAAAGCAATGTCTCAAAGGAAAAAGAGAAGGGAAGAGCTAATCCTCTTCCGAAACAGGATCTGAAGACGGAGAGGGAGTAGGAATTGGGATAGGACGGGGCTGAGAAGGATCTGCATCAGTCCGATGTACACATCCGCAATGAGAGAATGAAGCAATTGCGTTCCAGACACTCTGGAAGCTAATCATGACATACCTCTGAAATACAGCAGTCTCCATCGGAATGGGAGGTGTAGCGGGAAGTCCGTATTGAAGTGCAGTAGAGTCAGGAATCGGATCATCCTCAGAAGCTGTAGGGACGGACTGTGAAGAGGCATCTCTGCGACAGCGGGTCTGAGGACCACGGGTGTGCAGCGTGTGATGCAGCCGGAAAAGTAGGCGGGACTGAGTGCCCGTGATGCCGGTGAGCTCTGTCTACGGAAGCACGATCATGTTGTCTACTCCCTCACTGCGGTAGCACGAAACCCAATCCTTCCTAATCCACTTGGCATGCATCAAGAACCCCTCGTCCATGACCGATCTATCAGTGATCACCTTGACTCCCTCGGTGCTAATCCCGCAGAAACTAAAGATGGGGGTCAACAGGCTATCCACAGATTCTGACTTATCCCCTGTTCCCGTGAATGGGTGGACCTTCAAGCTGACCAAATGATGAGCAAAGATCACGCCAGCATTCACATCGGGATCTAGCTTGGTCCACTCCTCAGTAAACAGCCCCTGAATCGCGTAACACATCAGAATCAACTCACTCTGCCTCATCTTGTTGGCCTCCATCTTACACAGCAGTGTGTTTGAGATGGCTCAAACCACGTATCAAAGAATCGGATGCCGGATGTTAGAGTGCATTGACCCATTAGCGCTGTAACGGCCATCCGCAAACTTACCCCAGTAAGTCTGAAAATCAATCGACCTGTTAAGGGCCAAAGTAGACCCAGTCGTGGTCGGGTCAAACCCGTAGCCGGTGCATAGGTCAGGAATAGTGATCCTATACCGAACTCTTTGAATCATGAATGTGAGGATACCCGTCTGAGCTAACCCCTCAAGCGAGGTGTAGTAGAGCTGCACAGTGGCCATGAATTGATGGACCAACTCTGGATAGACCTTGTAGTACTGAGTGCACATAGTACCCAGCCCAATCTTCTGCAAAGCTAGCAGACATTCATCCTTAATCTTCATACGTTACAAGGCGACACTGTCCATAAGTTGGGTGGGCTTAATCTCCATGTTCAACCAAGCATTGTAGAACAAAGTATCATACTCGTCCCACTCATCAGAGATCTCCCGGTTGTAACACTCAGGCTACATCACCTCCTCTTTAGGAGTTCCGTCCCAATGATGTTGAGCTCTAATCTTCAACCCCTCTCAACGAGGCCATAGACGATCAGATTCGATAGGCGGAGATGGTGTACGACTGGACTCTCCCTGAGCCTCTGAAGTCCGTGGTCGCTTTCCCCTACCAGATATGATGTATTTTGTGTCGATCGACACGATGCCAAAATTGGAGTTTAATCAAGCACAATTTAATCTCAAATCGTAAACCCATAATTGTTTCAGCATAAACAATCATCAACATTGTCAAACTACAACTATCCATCATCCTAAACATCTCTAAATTCCGAATTTCATGTCAAATTAGTTCAAGTTTCATTCATAGAAATTCATGACTTTTCTATCAAATCAACCTAATTTAGCAACAGTTAACACTTCAATCCTTCTAAATACAACTTAATCTAACAAGATTAGCAAGTTTTGAGACCAATTTCGGATCATAGAAATGAAAATCTAACCCTTGAAATTGTCAGATTTCAAGATGAAATTTGAAGAACATACCTTGGATTTTGATGGAATGAATGATATAGGAGTGAATAAAATCAAATTCTCTTGAGATTAGGGTCAAAAACTGATCAATTTGGTCAAAATATGGATTTGGCAAATTTGGGTGATGAAGGCGGCGATTTTTCGCGAAAAGAAAAAGATGGAAGTGGAGAATAAGAAGGAAATTAGGTATTTATACTAACATTGGGTCCACGTCGACCGAAATAAGGTGTTCGTGTCGATCGACACGGACACAAACCTTGTATTCCTTGGTCGAAAAATTACGTAATCAGGAGTGATGATATCTTTAATCTTGGGAATTGGCCTGGAACCACTTCTATACTGCAGCTTATACTTTATAGTATCTTCAACTTTCCTCACAGGAGTCAAATTCATAAGGGATCCTGCAGTAACTGCTTTTCTCCGCGGTTTCTTCTTCTTACCCGCAGCTTTCGGAATCCTTGCAGTGAACTCCTTAGTGTGAACCTCATTCACTTCTTTAACAACAACCTGGTGATTCCATATCACATATCCGTCCGGTCTTGAAGGATAAAACACATCAGGATCAACACGCCTCAGGGAAATCCTGCTACTTAGCAAATCAGTCATAGCTCCAGAAGTAGCAAGGAACAGCCTACCCAAAATCATTGGCCTATCAGAGCCGATATCCGTCTCGACAACATGGAAATCACTGGGAAGCAGACAATCACCAACTTGAATTCTCACATTCTCAATATACCCCAAGGATTTCTTGAAAGAGGCATCAGCCAATGTAATCTTAGTTGAAGATCTCTTCATATCATTGGTTCCCAATCTCATCACAACATCATTAGACATGATAGTGATACTAGCTGCAGTGTCACAGAGTGAATCAGTGAACTTAACTCCAGCAATGGAGCAGGGTACAGCAAAACTTCTGGGATCTTCCAACAAAGGTAATTTTTGGAGATAAATTCCGTCATTGGGCTGTGCACGTCGACCGACACGGCCAGGTTCCTGTCGATCGATTTGCCTGGAGTCGGGACCGTCCTTAGTCATGACTTGCATCAAATCCTCTGATAAGTTGGGTGGCGTCGACCGACATGTAGTAGTGGTGTCGATCGACATGGGCACCGAGATGAGAGTCTCAACTTTTTCCGTAGCTTCAGAACTCTCCAGAACCTCTTTCTTGATCTCTCTCTTGACCATATCCTCCTGAGGACATATGAGCAGCACAAGAGTACCTTGGATTAGTGTCAGTACTTCCAGGTAAGACGCCATCAGAGCATTTAGTGTTCACAGCATATTGTGCAAACTGAGTATCCAACGTCTTGATGTGGTTATTCAATGTCTCATACTTCCCATTGAGATTGGCATACAGAGCATCTATCTTACCATTGAAATCCACAGTCATCTTCTACTGTCTCTCAAGTATCTGGTCAAGCATATCCTTCAACTCAGAATCCACAGTCTTAGGAGGCAAATTCTGATAATGGGAACTCCCAAAGTCCTTAGTGAAACCATTGTTGTTTATCTGAGCATCTTGAGTCACAAGCCTGGGCGTAAATTTGGATGAGTTCTGGTTGTTCCCGTAGTTGTTTCTCTGGTTGTTGTAACCTCTGAAGTTGCCTTGAGAATTTCCAAACCTTTGGCCATTGAAACCGGAACCATTCACATAGTTCACATCCCCTTCAGTAGCTTCTTCTTTTGCTTCAAAAACCTCAACCTCTTGAGCAAAGTGAACTGACTTCTTGTTCACTAGAAGGTTGTGTACAGTATCAAGCTTTGCCTTGACTTCCGCCATCTAATTGTTATTCAAACCAGCAGCTAAGTTCTTCCTTTCATAATCAGCATTCTTAGTACTACTACTAGATGCCAAGTTCTAAATCAACTGAATAGCAGCCTCTGGTGTCCTGGTCTTGAAGTTATCATCACTAGCAGCATCCAAAGCAACCTGATACCTCTAATCAATTCCGCAGAATAAAGTCCTAATGAGCTGGACTTCATCAATGTTGTGGTGCGGACAATCTCGTTAGTACCCCTTGAATCTCAACTATGCACCCTTCAAAGTCTCTGCAGGTCCTTGAGTAAACTGAATAATCAAATCCCTCAAGTCCTCTGTCTTAGCATCATCAAAGAAATTATTCAAGAAAGCTGTCTTGATGTCTCTCCAAGTGGTTAAGGAACCCGTTTCCAACTGTTTCAACCATTGAGCTACTTCCCCAGCAAGAGATTATGGGAAGAGCTTGCAGAATAGATAGTCTTCAGACACTCCATTGGCTTTAATACTCGAAGCCAAGTCTTCAAACTTCTCTATGTCGTCCATTAGATGTTCTGCAGGATGAGCATGGAAGGTGTGTTGTCCCACAAGAGTGTAGTACTGTGGTTTCAACTCAAAATCATTCCTCTGAAAGGCAGGAGGACATATAGCAGACCTGTTGGAGTAAAAATCATTGGGTCTGTTTAAATAAGCAAGTCTCCTTCTCACATTCTCAATCCTAGCATCCAAATTGTCCAGACCAATTTCGTCGCCTTCACGTTGACCAACACCAACATTACCCTGTCGGTCGACATGACCAGAATTGTTGATAATCTCGACGATGGGGTTCCCATCTGCATCAAGTTTCCGACCCTGAGCATTGTATTGGTTGCCCTCTAAATCACTTATGATCCAAGCAGCATTCTCACAATCAAAACTGTTCTAACCATCTCTGATCTCATGAGTGCTTTGCGATTAGCTCTCTCTAACTTCTCAATCTCCTCAGTAGCAACTAGTTCTTTGTCCTTGCTGCTCTTAAGTTTCATGCACCTGAAATAAGAGAAAGTAAAGGCGTGAGTAACAAAAAGAAAAAGAAAAATCTAGACTTAACCCTAACTGAAATCTAATGGTGAATTTAGAGTCCTCGGAAACGGCGCCAAAATTTGACAGGGGTCAAATATAACCCTAGAGCTACTCTCTCAAATTAAGAGATCATTGTAGTACTTAGGGGTCGAATCCATAAGGACTCTGAAAACTCACACAATAGATTGAACAAATTCGAGTTAAACTAGACAAAAATAAGAAAACTAAATAGAGCTATGCAATAGACAAAAATATCAATTAAACGGGATTAAATTCAGATGATTAAAGCGCTAGACCTAGGGACATCAATCAGGAAAACTCGGAAAAAAGAACTGGGCGGTTCGTAAATTAAGTCTAAAATGTTTGTGCGGTTATTAAACTGGGAACACTAATATGATATCTCATCCAACTCTCGTTGCGATGACATCTATCCTCTAAACAGAAGCAAACCAAAGCTCTTTGCGAAATACCAATAAATAAAGTATCTATGAGAGTGCGGATGCGATATGTTTACAAAATTCCTATACCAACTCTCGCTGCGAAAAGGCTGTTTGCTCATTTAAGATTAGTTCGGGGTATCAATAACACTCTCGAGTCAACCAATAATCCTATGGTACCAGTATTAGGGTGATCAATCCTCAGACTAGTGTAATTATCAAATCTAGATAAAGAACATAATAGAAAACCGAACAATACTAAACCCAATTCAATTTTCCTTCATAATCCCTTTTGAAACCCTAGACCGAACAAGGTGATTACTCAGACATAGAAGATGAAACAAAAATCATTGTCTGAAATAATACTCATAAAATTCAGAAATAAAAACAAAAGGAGTTCAGAATTCTTCTCTCTACAAAGTTTGAGATCTGAATCTTCTCTCCAATAATTGCCTTGAAACTTACAATGAACTTCATAAACATAGAATATGATCCAAAAATAGGCTCTGGTACTTCTAAAACATAAATTAACCTAAAAACACGATTATGCATGATTTATAAACTTTGGAAACTTCTGGGGCAAAGTTGCAGTTCTTGGAACCTGATAAAACTCGGAGGCTTCAATATCGTCTGGGTGATGTCAACCGGCACAAGGGAAGCGTGTCGATCGACGTGGACAGGAATCTCCGTCTCCTTGTTGATTTGCTCAGCTACAAGCTCCAAATGCTCCAAAGTGCTCATAAGGATCCATCTCGTGTTTGTACCTAATAAGACTCAATATATATACAAAAGACTCCAAAACCAATACATATATCATGTCATAAAACCATAGAATCCATGATATATCAACCGGTAAGTCCGCCCTTACAAGAGTGGGAGCCAGACCTCGTATCACGAGTTGGAGGAGACTTGTGACGAATACTAGCCGTAGGCTGCTGATCAGTGGCATGGGTCAAGACCACCTCCTGGGGTGGATTCTCGTTACCAGCAGGACCCGGTATCATTGGAAACAAAGCCCCTCCTTGTCCGTTGACGCTTGGCCACTGATCCTGAGTCCTCCGAACTCACAAGCTTCACGACAGGAGCCTGCTCCTCAACCAACTGGGCATCCTGGGAGGGGGCACCGATGAGAGGATCCACCGGCTGTGCAGTGGTCGTCGAAGCCGCAGCTGGCGGATCAGCATGGGTCCTGCAGCATCCTGAGGGGTCTGCTGCAGCACTGCCATCAAGGCACAAGTAAGATCGCCAGCCCGGACTCTCCCCTAGGCTCTCTATTCACGAAGGGAGGGATGTTGGTTCATTTTTGGAGCAGACTGAATGCTATCCGAAGAATTTTGATCTGCAATTAGATGTCAACCATGACCTATACAAAAGTCAGAAACACACATACCCAAAATACCTAAGAATCAAAAGCAACCTGAAACCACGTCTACCGGGACAAATCAGACTTTTGAATCAAACGGGAACAGTTGGTCGCACTCTACATCGAGTAGCGATGAGCTAGTGGAACGGGTGGAGCAAGCTGAACTGGTTGAACCTGCGAGACGGGCCTTGGAAGCTCTGAGTATAAAACTCGCCGAGTACGGTCGCAAATAAACTCCCCTTAAACAAAATCCTCGGCCTGAAGTTTCAATGTGAGCGCTCTTAACTCTGGAGTAAACGATACCCTGTCCATTGGAGTAGCTGCAAAATCAAACAAAAGCGACAAACATCAGTACAGCAAACTTCACAAGTTATATACAAAAATAATACAGCGACTAATTTTGCTGACCGGCCACACTGCACCACTGCGGTGGCAGCCAGCCAAAGTCAAAATCTCCAACTGTCTCTGGAGAGATCCGGAAGTAGAAGTATTGCTCCTGCAAGTGCGCATCAAGTGGTGGCAACTCATGGACAATGCGTTGTTCTTTCCGAGGGATAACGTAGAATGTTCCCGGCACATCTGCAGTAAAATTGTGCCTAAACGAATACATCAAAAGTGCCAAGTCCAGCAACATAACGTCTCCCATCTCATTGCATCTCACCGTCAGCCCGATCATATGATGGGCAAAACAAGGGCCCACCTGGGAAAAAGTAATCTGGAGCGCCACCAGCGTCTCAAGCAAAACCCTTGGGATTGGGAACATCAACCCACAGTGTTCGAGCAGCGGGGCATCAGAACCAACAAACCCCACCGGAAAAATCTCTGGTGAACAGGGAGCCTTGGTGTGCATAAGCTCGATGTGCTCGAAAATCCCTGCTGACTGCTGGAAATCAGCGAGAGCCTCTACAGTGGCTATGCGGGATGCTTTGTGCAGTCTGTTCAGTTCGACTCACACAAATCCGGCCATAGTGAATTCAAGAAAAATTGACAGCACATATATGTAAGAAAAAAGCAAGTAAAAAAATAATAACAGCGTTAAGAGAGGAAAACAGAAATTTACCTTTTTACAATGACGGGCAGGGAGCGGTGATAGAAGTATTGGGAAACGTGGGGTACTTTATAGGTCATTATGACCTCAATCTCGCAAACCGCATGGATCTATCATTACGGCACAATCTTAACCATTGATCTCACTAACCGCACACCACATGCGGCATCATCTTTTCGGCTTCCCACATGTGACGATGTCTAAAATACGTAGGGAACTACAGCAAACCATCTATTTGCTTCCACGCCACGTGTAAGGCTGCCTCTTCAATTTCCCGGGCGTGGATGCGACGTATTTGGGCGGCAACTTTAAAATATTTAAACCACTCAACCGTAATCATTCATCTCGGTCACCAGCTCAGAAACAAAACCGAGTATCGAGGAGGTGAATGATTTGCACTTATCCTCTGGGAATCCCAACCGTATGATCACATCAAATCTTCGAAAAATATCTAAAACAGAATATATTGTCTCTCGAATCCCGCACTCGGAATTTGAAAGACTGGTGGGCTATTGTTGGACCCCGGCATCGCCCCCAGATTCCCGTCCATATTTTCCAACAACTTACCTGGGCTCAAATATGGACACAAGCCCATTAAATTCCATAATAATGGACCACAGCGCATACTTAGAATTACCGAGGATCCTGCTGTGATAGGACCTCCCGCAGGACGTCGAGCAAGAACAAGTAGAAAAACGGTCAGATCAAAAAGAGGATCTTTCAGAAGAGGTTTCACCAGATCAGGGACGAGATTCAAGGAGGAAGTTAGAGAAAAATATCCTATTTAAAGCCAGCAAAGTCAACAAATCCGCCATCTAGTTTTTTACCTAATTCCTAGTATAGAAATACATACTACAACCTCTCGCACGAGCTCTCATTTACTTCTTGCTCATCTCTCCCTTGTGTACTTCCGATCAAATATCAATAAAACCTCTTTTGATTCATTCAGCTATTAAGATTCATTGCTTTGCACGAGAGTCTAGCCCTTTGATTTATCCTTACGCTTATAAAATACAATTTGTATTATTTAGCAATGACAACCACCCCTTTTTTATATATTCGGTTTTGGATTACTTCAAGTGCAGTTTAATAACTAAATTCTCTATTTGTTCTATGACCACCTTTTTTGTTTTATGTACTCTTTTGGATTACTTCAAGTGCAATTTAATAACAAAATCCTCAGATTCAAAACGGAAAATCCTCAGATGCATAGGGTTTATAAATTTTGGGTGTATGTAATTCATTTCATTCAAATTATTTTAAAACTTTGAATAAACAACACAGAAAATATATTCAAAATTAGAGGGAAAATATATTTCATGGTTTTGTCAAAACAAATTTCACACAAAAGTGGTCAAATATTAATATATACTTAGATACATTTCACCACAGCAAAATCTAGAAAATATATTTATTCAAATACTTAGACACATTGAATAAGAATGCAAATCTAGGAAATATATGTATTCAAACACAAAAATGTAGATAATATATTCAAAATAAGAAGAAAATGATTTTTCATGTTTATATTGACAATTTGTTTAAGAAAAAAGTGTTTAAAAAACATTAATGGGTATATATATTGAATAATATGAAAAAGAAATCTAAGATATTCTTCTTCTTGAAACAACAATACATCATTCCAAAATACTTTACATATGTGTTTTTTTTGCTTTGTTCTTCACTATCAAATCTCCAAAACGTAATTATATTTTTCTTTCTCTCTTTGCTCCTGCTTCTTGTTCTTTCTCCTCTCCTTGTCTCTCTTGAACCATATCTGTCGTTTCTCGTCTGACAAAGGTATGGCCTGATTGATTTATATTGTTTTACTATTCTTTAAATTCAAGTCTTGCTTTTTGTTTTAGTTTAACAGCAGGTTAATTTTTGATGATTTTTTTCCTTTTCATTTTGTTGTTAGAATGGAAATGATGTATAAAATTATACGTATAATCTGGGCTTGATTGGTAGGGTTTTTAAAAGAGTAGAAGATTTTTTATTAGTCAATCAACTTATGTTACAAAGCATATAGAAGAGTATTTGGAAGATCGGCTAATGCTCCTTCCTCTATGCTATATTTTGAAGCTTTTTTAAACATAAAGTTATTAAAGTTTAAAACCAGTTTTATATAATTAATTTATTTAGTTATATAATATTTATAAATATATTAGAATTTCAGTTCTACATTTAAAATATTATATTAAAGTTATTTTTATTCAAAATTATGGTTACTTAATTTTTTTTAATAACAGTCTTTTTCTTAAATTATAATTTTATTAGGATATTATTATACTAAAATATTTTAAAATGTAAAAATATAAATATATTATTAGTTTTATAATTTAATTTTAATTTACTAGAATCTTCTTTATTAAAAATATTTAAGAACAAATTTAAATTTTCACCTTTTTATATCCTTAAGTATTTAATTAAAATAATATGCTTAAAACTAATTTAATGAATATAGTTTGATATTAATTATAATAAAAACTTCTGGTATAAATATGTATAATGTATAAATAAATATATTAAATATTTAATGTTATTTTATATGTAATTTACTTGCAGCTCTATCAATGACTTAATATATTAATTAGAGCATCAAATTTCCACTACATACTGTTTCTGCTCTTAACTGTTTATGCTCGTTACAACTACTATTGCTCTAACACTATCATTTAAAAGTACTCTAGTGTTTTTATAGATTTATATTTCTTATATCTCTTTACTTTTGAAGATTGCATAAATATTTGATTTAAGAGTTTGTTTTGAATAGTATTTATCAAAACAATATTCAGTTAAGAGCTTGTCTTGTTTATTGAATATTATTTCAAAAAATATTTCACAGTTGTTCGAAAAGGTAGCTTCTGTATTTAAAGCATTTACGGTTAGAAATTTTAAGGAAACAACCGTTTTTGTTTTAGGGAAACATCTTAGAATGAATGTTCACATGCATGCTTATTTCGTAAAACCTCCTCCTTATGGCTACTTCTTTAGTTATGATTTATGACTATTATATCTCTCTTTTTATAAAAAAAAAATTAGCTCTCTTTTAATTTTACATTGTATATTGGTTTGAATATTAATGAATTTTAATCATTCCTATTGTATCTACAATGATAGGGTTTCTTTCATAATGGATAATTCTACTCCAATTGAAGCCACACCCCTCAGAATTATCAATCCACGCCCACCCATTATACCTTCTCCATTTTATAACTCTGGTATAAGTGAAGCCGAGAGAGAATCCAGAACTCAAGACCTGGTTGATTCGGTTTTGATGAGGTTCAATGCAGTCAGGCGCTGATTGTTGCAAGAGCTGTAATACCTCCGTCAACTATTTGCAAGGATCAAGGTATAAAGACCAATACCAATAAGAGATTTGGGGAGGTTCCTGGAGTACAAGTAGGAGATATATTCTACTACTGGAGTGAAATGTACTTAGTCAGGCTTCATTTACAGATAATGGCTGGTATCGACTACTTAATGGTTGAGAATGGAGATGTAGGATGTGGATACAGGATCCACACCCAATGATTTTTAGTAAAGTAAACTTGTTGAATAAAACAATATTTGCTCTGAATATACTCTTTTCTTCTTATCAGAAAAAAGATCCCCTTATACAACATCCTTTCCTTACATGTTTTGGATATTCAATGCTATTAATAATTACAATAATTCATACGATTCTAATTAAATACATCGATTTTGATTCGGTCTTGAATTCTATAACGTCTGGTATTTTGAAATAGCTCCTTATTTGAAATTTTGATTAAAAGCTCTTCCTACGAGCTCTTAGTCCCTTCCAAGCTCTTATTGGAAAACGCGCTCCTTGAGTCTGCTTTCCGAGTATCTTATTAATATTCTTCATCGAAGAGAAGTCTTCTACCTCAAACCGGACTCCTTCCCTTTATTGTGATAATTCAATTGACACGTGTCTATGTCTTTAGTGGTGATAGATCCTGATGAGGAATCTGGTATCAACATTTACCCTCCAAGTCTTGCGAGCTCATTTAGCTCGAGAGACTTAAGTATTTAAATGTTGATTTCGCTGTTTTCCTTTTATTAATCATTGTATCTCTTGATTTTTGTAAATTTTTGATATGATTCTCTTAACACACGTTCCAATTTATTCCAAATTTTCTATTAAAAATGAGAAAACTCCTCCACTTCCTCCATAAATCTGGAGGCAGTTTTCTATCCAACCGTTTCAATAAGGTGAACTTATCTTTCTCTCTTTTTACTTACCGACTTCTTAATTTCCCTTTCTTTATCTCATCTCTTTCATCTGTAAAACTCTTCCATTTTCTCTCGTAACCCTTCATCTTCAATATTCTTAAATTATGTTGAATGTGGAAAAGCTCCGTTAGTTGGTCCCCCCCCCTCAAAGTCTAATGATCGATTTGGCCCTCATCCTCCGTCAATGATTAAGGAGGAGGAGAATCTCCAAACTCTTGAAGCGCTTTGCAAAGTTCCGTCACCAGTTGAATTTTTGCTTCTGACTTCGGCCAAATTGCCGGAATCAGGCCGTCCTGGCTGGCTGTGCCTCTATTCGGTTTATCTGACCGGATGCGGTCTATTCTTCCCTCTCCTGGAGCTTCTTCTTCTCTATCTCCATGGTCTAGGGCTTAATTTCTTGCAAGTGACAACGAATATGCTTCATGTCATTCTCGGCGTTCGGATTAGGGCTGCATGGTCTAGGGCTGCTGAAGCCGGTTATGCTTTGAGTGCGGGGACCTTCTCAAACTCCTTAGTGTTCGGATTTCTAACAAGACTGGCGCTGGTTACTATGCTATCTATCCTCAAGCCGATAGGGCTCTTCTCACTGGATTCCCGGACAAGGACGAACAGTGGAGAAATTCATAGTTTTTAGTTAGGATTAATGCTGCGTCTGTTAACGGATTGTCCGATATGTTATACTCTTCATGGGCTCTATCCCGGGTAGATTTTCTTATGATCAGACTTTGAAATATGACTTGCTGATCGTCTGATTTTAATATTTGGTTATATATATATATTTTTTTTTTGTAGTTTCCAAGCCCCGTCCTGCTCCTTGGAAAGGTTTCTTGAACTTTTTCACTGTTGCTACCGAAGGAAACACCATCTGGAACTCCTTCACTCTCAAAAGGATCCATTCATCAGGCAAACTCATCAGGAGTGGAACTCTCCGAACTCTGGACCCTGCTCCTGAAGCTGCTTCTTTCAACCGCCTGAAACGCTGCGAGAGGAAGGACAGAGAAGTAGCACAAAAAAGTCTGAAAGAGGAAATTGATGTTGTGGGACGACATCATCGAGAGAAGGTTGATGCTTTGACTAAAGGCTCTCTGGGTCAAACTAGCTTGGTCGGGGGATCTTTACTCATTATATGCTTCTCTTTCTTGCACTGCTTCATCGCCCTTTGTTGACAGAGAAGAGGATGAGACTCCTTTGTTAAAACGTAAGAGGAACGGCTCTGGATCTGATGTGTCAGCTTGGGAAAAATCAAAACTCTGTACCGACCCTGTCATGCTTCCTCCTCGTCCTCCTGGTAACTCTGGTAACCAAACTTTGGTTGCGTCCAGTTCGAGAGTTACATCTGGAGCTCTTCCGGGCTTCACTGCTTCTCCGGCTATACTTATATTCAAATTTTGTTTGCTGGCTTCATGACCTCTTCATTGACCTTATTTCCTTCTATTCTTATTTCTATAGGCAATAAAGATGGCTGAATTTTTTGGAACTTCCCGAATCATGCCGGTTCAACCATTTCTCCTTTTGAAAAGTGGCGCCCGCATCCTGCGAGATCTTTGTGAATCATGCTCGTCATACCGGCCAGGTATTTACTTTCCTTTCCTTCGTTACTCCTCTATACTATCTTTGTTTTTACAAATTTTGTTTGTATAGGACGTTGCTGATTTTAAGGACAAGGTTTGCTATTATGAGCAACTTATCCACGAGCTGTCCTCTTCTGCAGAAACCGAAACCATCCAGAAATTGTCAGCCGATCATGAAAAAGCCATTGCGGATATTAAGGAAAAAGATAAGCAAACGATTAATCATTTGAGGAGGGAACGAACGAGTTCAAGGGGAAGTTCAAGACTTCTTGTGATGCAGCTGATAGTTTGGCCAAGGATTATGAGTAAAAGTACGTGGATATGTGTTCGGAACAGAGTGCCATCCAGGCCTCAAGTTAGCGATTCAAACGTGAGACCGTTGCTGTGCAAGAACAACTTGAAGAAGCTTCTCTGAAGTACAACGCATTGCTCAAGCTTCACAACAACGATATACATAAATCTGCTAGTTCGGCCCGGAAGGAAGTGAAGGAGAACGGCAAAGTTCTGTTGAATCAGTTGTCCGAACATGTCAATTCTGTTGAAGCTCGTGCCATTCTTCAGGCTGAAATCAATGAGATGAGGACTAACCTAGTGCTTCTCAAGAAAATTAAGGAAGGCAAGATCAATCTGGACGAGGAAATTGCCGAGCTGACAGGTCCGCTGGCTGAATCGCTCCGAGTTGAACCACTTTGTCATCGAGCCCCTGGATTAGGAACAGTTTGCCACAACTTTTGCGGATTCTCCTCCTCTCCCTGAGCTCAATCTCGACTTGCCTATTGAACAAACCGCAATGCCTCCTGCTGGAGTTTGTGTTCCTCCACCTGCTCCATCTGACAAGGTACGATTCAATCAATTTGGATCAAATCTATCCATTATAACATATAGTCATCTTATTTGGCTTAAGGAATGGTGCTAGTTATAACAAGTATAAAAATGTTTAGGATATGCCCCAAACCACTCTTCTCGAGACCACTTCTTCCGACCCGGGAATTCGTCCGATGGAGCTATTTCCGGACCGACATGTTGACGTTAACCCCCTGGAAATGGATGTTGTTGTTGATCCTTCTGCTGAACCTATCCCTATGATGATTGATGACCCTTTGAGGGTTGATCTTGTTTACACTTTGTTAATCGTGTGGCTGCGTCCACCTGTTCCGGGATATGTCCCAGAATTTGTTTAAATTTATCTTTGCTTTCTTCTTTTTGTTTTGCCCAAGGGGGTCTTAATATTGGTTTAACCTTTTTCATTTAAGAAAGTTTATTTTCATATGCTTATTTTGATAAGACTTTTATATCGGACCGGGTTGCAAAGTCCGGTTCATTCAGAAACTCTAAGTCGAGTTGTTTTCAAGAGAAATATGAGTTGATCAGACCCTTTGCATTTTTGAAGAAAAACTTTATCTAGTTATTCTCGGTAAAAGTGCGAGGATGGAGCTCGGCTTTAAGCGAGGACTTAGCTCAGCTTTATATTTTGTGCACCTTCTCATGAATCCTTGTTGACTGTTTGATGGTTTAATAGTAAAGTAATTCCTACGAACTCCGTCATAGTTCGCAATGGTGAGTTCATCCTGCACTAAGTAGGGCTTAAAGATTGAGCCCTTACTTAGGAAAGTTATTACCAACCCCACCTTAAATTTTACCTCTTAGAGTATAGACCTAGGTTTATAGGTAATTAATGATCTACATGTGTGTGTCATTAAACCCTACTCGAGTTCTGAAACTTGTGTGTCCTTAAAAAGAATTAATTATTACCCTTATTTAATGCATGTCGATTGGAATTTATTTTTATCCCATCCGTTACTCTGACATTCCTTTTACTTATTTTTTGTCTCTATCGAAGTTCTTTGTATCTTGCTCTTCTCCTCCTCTTCATTCGTCTTCTTTGCCATGGACACCATCAGCTATTACCCTCACTACGCCTCTTGTCCTGATTCTCGAGCCCTCCGCCGGCTTCAGGTGACGGATTATTTCCAAGCAGGATCCGTATCCCTCACTTCATCAATACTCTTGTTGGGAAAGAGATAGAAGAGGCCATGATTTTCATGGATATGGTTTGTCTACAAATTTTTTCCTAATTCTTTACTTTGAATCTTATTCTGATTCTTACTTATTCAAAGTAATATTAATAACAATGCTGGGCCAAGGCCCATTGCTGTCTTTGCTTAAACTTGTCACTCTCTCTTTTTAATTTGCAATTTGGTTTTATCTAACTGCATCACTCACATTTATTTCTTGATTTACTCCATGCTGTCATACCTAATCGTTATTTGCACCTTTCTTGGGAACTAAATCCCTCAAATTGATGAATTAAAGTTGTGAAATCCGGTATGTCTTGCTTGACAATTCTATAAAACCATAGATTAAACAATCTTATTTCTTCACTTGATTCTTTCACATCCTTAAAATGGCATCAAACTATCTTTGTCCTAAACATGCTGGTGTAAGCTCGATCTCCATCAAGACTGTCATCTGTCTCCACGATGATCCGACTGCGGCACTGAACTTTGAAGATGGTTCCTTCACACGACCTCTAGGATGGGGAACTCTTATGACCATTCCTTGTGGTTTAATTAAGAAACTACCTCCTCATGGTTAAAAGTCTGCAATAAATTTATGTAGAAGGTAAATATATTGTCACAAATTGTATTTCTCTACTTGTCTCAGCGTTTGACTTGATTTTTTATTTCTCAGTTGGTCGCTAGGAACAAAAAGTCGATAGGGAAAGGAGTGCGCTGAAGGTGAGAGTTCGGGAAATGGAAAAGAAGATTTTCCAAATATCTCGTGAAATGTGCGTAAAGGTTTCCTCAACTTCGCCGCTTCGCCGCTTTATTGTGTGGTTTCCTTGAGGAAACCTTTACCGACACAATGAATGAACTGCAAGTGCACACCAAATCAGTAGTAGTAGTTAAGGTAACTATCCCACAGAGAGTAACAAGTACGTGAAACAAGTATTTTGCCTATATGCTAAGAATAAAAACAATCAAACAGGCTTGCAAACAAAACACAGGTTTTTCAATCAATCATAGTATAGATATGAGTTAATCCATTGGGTGAATAGCACTAAGCAAAAAGGATGTGTATATTAGCAATTAATTCAAGCCAAATATGAAAGTTGTTTGGTGAAATCTATCAACCTAAACAAGTGCAGAATAAAAGATGAAACTAAAGACTAAGCTCACTAAAGGCTGTCACACTTTAGTAAGTAGCCAGAGACGCAAAACACAGAAAACTTAGAACTGACAAAGCCACTTGACTAGTCCACTCGAGTGGTATGGTCGAGTGGGCAAGAGAAACAACTAGATTACTACTCAAAAGATCTAAACTGGTGTGACAAACGATATTAAAACTATAGGGATCATAGGGGTGAATTAACCAACTAGTGAATGCTCTTGAAAGTCTCAGGTGCTAACATGCTCAATCAATACGGGATTCCCTTAACAACAGACTTCATAGCCAGCTCAATCCATGGTTCGTGGTAGAGAGCCCCAAGACCCAACCCAGTCAGCATAGTGTGAGGAATCGGATCAGGCATGAAGAATCAGCCTATTAAAGTCGAGAAGAGTTCATAACAAGTGAATAGGTGGAGTCGTGACATAAATCAATGTCTGATGCATCCACCCTCACGCTATTGTACTCTAAACCTTGGAAAAAGTCTATCTGATGGCTCAAGGCATGGTTCGTGCTCATAAAACCACCTAAAATCATGCCCTAACTAGCCAGAAAAGAACAAGCATTATAATCACTCACCCAAGAGGGAAAACACAAATTTACAAACAAACTTAGACACCAAAAGCGATCAAGAACATCACAAGCCTAATCCACCCCTAATGGCCCTAACCTAACTACTCACACAAATAATTTATGTCGATCCATTCAAACCCAGAAATCTCAAAATTTGACATATGTGATAAATAAAGGGGTGATGAACAACTTTGTAGAAGAAATCAAATCCAAATACAAATTATATAAAAAGTTATCCAAGGTACAAAGTGACAAAATCTTAGAAAAAGCAAGAACAAAAGATGAACTAGAGAGAGAATGTCTAAAACTAGGTTAAGAGGATAAAATGCGGTTTCCCTCAATATTAGGTTAATCAGGGGGTTTTATACCTAGTCTTAAATACAAATCTGAGTTTTAAGGGAAAAGAGAGAAAATGGCCCATTCGACCTAGCAGTCGAGTGGTGTGGTCGAGTGATGTCTCGAGTAGGTCTCTCGAGCAGGCTGGTGGTGATGAAGTCCAGTGCTCTTGTGATGCTGAGGTCGAGACTGCTCGCCTGAGAGTGATTTCTGAGAGTGCTTCACTCGAGTGCTCTGGTCAAGTGGGCCTATCATCTGCAACGGCTTTGACAGTGCTTCACTCGAGTGGTCTGGTCGAGTGAGCCAATCATCTGCAACGGCTTTGACAGTGCTTCACTCGAGTGGTCTGGTCGAGTGAGCCAATCATCTGCAACGGCTTTGAGAGTGCTTCACTCGAGTGGTCTGGTCGAATGAGCCATCCCTCTTCTCTGCAATCTTCACTCGACATCATAGGGCTTGCCACATGTCTTCACTTCATAAGCCAAAATCCAAGTATGCTCCATAGGCTCCATAAGTACCTGATAAAACCCCAAATATGCAATATGCATGCAATGCCTATGCAGAAATATGAAACATCCTATATGAAGCGTAAATGGACGAAATGATATAAAAAATGGATGAAATCTACTCTAACGCATGATAAAAAGGTGGTAAAAACGTGTATAAAAGTGGTGTTATCAACTCCCCCAAACTTACCCTTTGCTTGCCCTCAAGCAAATAGAAAGGATAAGATGAAAGGAGTAGTGTGAAAAGTGCGGACTCAGAACCTAAGCAAACTAAAAAAACCTTTAATGTCAATGTCACAGTTATTAGTTCTAGAATGCAATTCACAGAAGTTCTACTTAAAAGCTTTAGCCATACTCATCACATCATATTCAACAGTAAGACTCAGCCACAAGCAAACATTCAAAGCAAACTATCCTTTTAACATTGATTAAGCACGAACTGGTGAATCATGATATGCAATCATTGTAACTCATTTGGTTGAGGACAAGTTTTAAGAGATAAAAATGATCTCTTCTTCCTCTGGTTTTAAGCGCATGTATCAGGATCTCTCAACAAAATGGATTGAATTATAAGAGAGTGCTAAAGGTAGAGCCAACTGGTGCATACAGGAGCAGACTATCATCTACCCATGAAGAACCAAATGACTCCCCTAACTCTAAAATCTCAGAAACTTCATCCTAGTTCTACACTTGTGCTTAAAAGCTTTTCTTTTTTTCTGAGATGATCATGTTTTGTTTTTTTTTTTGTTTTTTTGTTTTTTTTGTTTTTTGGTTTAAGGACTGATTTTCTGTTTTCTTCTAAGGAGAGGATACTTTACTTTACTTTTTCCTTCTAGCGGATTTGGGATTTTTTTTTCTTTATTTTTCACTAAGATATGACTCGACCACTCACTCGAGTGGCCTGGTCGAGTGGCTAATACATGATTTTTTTCTGTTTCTTTTACTGAGCCAACTTTTATATTTTTCTTCCAAATCCTTTACTAAACTCATTTTTTTTTTCTTTTGAACCTATCCTCTCCAAAGGCTTATGATTTTTTAGCAAACTCTTTTCCTCTTTTCTTTTCTTTTCCCAGACTCAAACCTCAACTTATTCAAACTCCTAGCCTAAATCTGGTTGAAAAATTGTGAACCAGATACTACATGAGAGGCTACTCCTGTCGGCAACACCTAACACTTTCTCTCTAATTCAATCCGGAAATAGGTCTCACTTCACTCAAGAATAATGTATGGTCCGAAATGAAGTTTTAGGTTTGGTTTTTGTGGAACTATCTCAATGGTGGAGAAAGCTACTGGGATTAGCAAGAGTGGTAAAAGGTGAAAGAAAATCCAAGTATTTTGAGGTATCCATGAGTTTAAGTTTTAGAGCATATCATGATAATTAAGTTTTTCAAATTAGGTTCTAATTGATAACGATAGTTTGACAAATCACAGTAAGCTTCAACCAAGTGAGAGTGCTAAATCTAAATTCCAAGCAAGGTGCAGTCTTAATTTTCAAGCTTAGGCGAATGCATTAGACAACTTATAACTATGGCATTGAAATTATATGTTTGGTTCTTAAGCTTTTTACGGTTTGACTCATAATCATCCCCTATGCATATGTACAATCCTAATGGTTCAATCACAATGGTTCAATCTCTGGAGTCAAAACTAAAATCAACTTTGCATGCAAGCAGGATTGGTGTTATCAATCCTCCAATAGAGATGTCACCTCGGCGGTTATTCTTGTGGAGCGTAAATGCATAAGCCTTGCAGTATGAGAGACTTGCTAGCAAAAGTGCAGTGTTCCCTGCGTTGCCCATGTCACCCTTCATAGTTATCCCTCTGTCCATATCCTCTGGCGAGGCATACACAAGGAAATCTTTGAGAGCTAAATCAATCATCTGCAGCTCTTGATCATTCACAGGCCCTAGACTCTTCTTCGCGAATATAGTGCTTGCAACCACTCGGTGAAAATATCTCAAGGCAGGGTGTCTGATGTCAGAAATCTTAGACTGGGAAGTCCTGAAAGTTGATCTTCCTCCTAGGGTCTCCCACAGGCTGATAAGTTCGGCGGTGTCAAAAGTTGGCTTCTGGCCTGATCCGTCTCTAAAGACAAACAAAGAGTCCAGGTGCCGAAAGCTCATTGTATAATCAACACCATCTATGTTGAAATAGATGTATCCCAAACTTCCATCCGAGACTATGGGGTGGTTCTCCACATAGGGGTTAATCTTCATTGTTGCCAAAAATTGGCAAGTTTCATCCTTATAGGTAGGAAATCTTTGCTTCATCAGAATTTGAAGGTTGGCCGCCTCTATCAAAGCTTCCACCTCTTCTCTTATTCCAAGTGCTTCCATTGTTTCACGGTGAGGGTACCTAGTACCTTGGAAATTCATGGTTTTCAAGATTTTTTGATCAGGTTTTCCTCTGTTTTTCTGAGGCACGCTGGGCACCTAGTTCGGTTACTTCATCTGTTTCCATGGGTTGAGGCTCTTCATCGTCACTCTGTATCACGGTCTGCGAACTTTGGGCTATTCTTCTCTGAAATCTTGGTGTCTCTTCACACATCATGTTGTCTCGCCTAGCGGGATTTTGATCTTCGAGAGAGGGTTCTCCTCTGTGTTGAAGAGACCGCCTTGCTTTTGCTAGGCGCCTTGCTACCACTGCAGCTGGTTGTGGCTCTGCTAACCTGAGAAAAATTGAGTTTTGAAAATTTAGTAGTGGAGGGAGATTCACTCGAGTGGTCTACTAGAGTGGTCTTCTCGAGTGGGTTGCTTTAGTGTGCACATGTAATTCCTTAAATCTCTACAGTAGCCTCCAACTACCCATTCCGAGAAAACATATGAAATGCTAGAATCAAAGAGAAAATTTGGTTTATTATGCGTTTTAAATAGCAAAGGGCTAAGGAGCTATCAAAATTTTGAAATCATCAAGGGTGTGAAAGGAAACCAAGACTTCGAACTAAATAATAAACTCAAAATACAGAGATCTGAACCCTAGCTTTCAAAGAACCAAAAATTCAATATCATGCACTTACTGAACGAAATGACCCCTCCTAGACATGATTTCCGGACTTGACAATGAGTGTAAATGCAATGAAATTTTTTTTTTTGAAAGATTCAAAGATTTTTTTAGTTGAAAGCGTTTTTGCAAGTGATGAAGATAAGATATGGAATAAAAATGAAGTGAAATAGGGAAGAGATGGGATAAAGATGATAGTTCTTGGAACACTCGAGTACTATAGGTCGAGTAGGTTGGTAGGTACGTGTGGATAAGATGAGATAGACGGCTCAGATCTCAAGCTCAGATCGCATGTGATTTTTTTCAGCTTATCCTGGCCCACTCGAGTGGGCACTCGACCAGCCTGCTCGAGTGGTGTGGTGCTTGGGCCGAAAATTCTTCATTTTGCCTAGTTAGCCTTCCTGAAATAACATAACTCTAAATAGAAAGGTGAAAACATCAAAATATTAGGAAGAAAAGAATTTAAAATATGTACATTAATAAACATGGAACTTCCTTCCAAGTGAGCTTGTTTAAAGTCTCTTAGCTTGACTTTCATACCTTAGGCTTTATCAGGATCACCCACATCTATTGAGGTGTCTCCTGGTGTATCTTGATCTGCAATGTATGGCTTGACTCTTTGACCATTCACAGTGAATTCTTTACCATCAGTGTCAATCAAAGTGACTGCTCCATAGGGTAGAACTTCTTTGATTTCGAATGGGCCTGTCCATCTTGACTTCAATTTTCCAGGAAAAAGTTTTAGCCTGGAGTTAAACAAGAGGACTTGGTCTCCTGCGGTGAAGGTTTTTGGTGCGATTCTTTTGTCATGAAAAGCCTTAGTCCTCTCCTTATACACCTTTGAGCTTTCATATGCATCCAGCCTTATCTCTTCTAACTCATGCAGAGTAATCCTCCTTTTCTCCCGGGCGGAGTTAATGTCAAAATTCAGCAGCTTGGTCGCCCAGAGGGCTTTGTATTCTATCTCCACAGGCAGATGGCAGGATATACCATATGGGAGTTGGAATGGAGTTCTACCTATAGGCGTTTTGTATGCTGTTCTGTAGACCCACAAAGCTTCATCAAATTTAGTTGCCCAGTCTCTCTTGGAAATTCCCACTCCTTTAGCCAAGATTGCTTTCATCTGCTTGTTGGAGACTTCAACTTGACCACTTGTCTGAGGGTGGTAAGGAGTTGCAACTTTATGCTTCACTCCATGCTTTCTTAGTAGGCTCTCAAACTGCTTGTTGATGAAATGGGAACCACCATCACTTATTACAAGCCTTGGCACTCCAAATCTGGGGAAGATGATAGTCTTGAACATTTTCAAAACTACTCTGGCATCATTGGTTGGGGATGCTATTGCTTCCACCCATTTGGAGACATAATCAACAGCCACCAAAATATAGCTGTTTCCATGAGATGGTGGGTTGAAAGGTCCCATGAAGTCTATCCCCCAACAGTCAAAAACTTCCACTTCCAAGATTGGGTTTTATGGCATCTCGTTTCTCCTACTAATGTTGCCCATCCTCTGGCACGCATCACACTGAGCAATGAAATTTTTTGTATCTTTAAACATTGTTGGCCACCATAAACCCGCTTGGAGGATTTTCTGCGTGGTCTTGAAGATAGCAAAATGTCCACCATAAGAAGAACCATGGCAATGTTCAAGCAATGTTCAAGCACTCCCTGTACTTGGCCATGTCTGCGTACTAAGGCGTCTCACAGTATTTTAACTCGAGAGCCTTACTCGAGTGAGAGGTCGAGTGGAGCTCTCGAGTGAGAATTTCAATGGACATGAGCTGTTCCTCAGGCAGTGAATCATCCACTGGTGCTGGGTCGTCTATTCTCATCCTATACAAGTGATCAGCAACTCCATTTTCTATGCCCTTCTTGTCTACTATTGTCAAATCGTATTCCTGCAGTAGGATGATCCACCTCATAAGCCTTGGTTTGGTGTCTTTCTTTGCATAAATGTGCCTAAGTGTTGCATGGTCAGTGTACACTATAATCTTCTGATCCACTAAGTAAGTCATGAATTTCTCTATTGCAAATACCACAGCAAGCATCTCTTTCTCTGTTGTAGCATATCTGCTTTGTGCTTCATCCAGGGTTCTGCTAGCGTAGTGGATGACATGCAGCTTCTTGTCTATCCTCTGACCCAGCACTGCTCCTACTGCATAATCTGAAGCATCACACATTATTTCAAAAGGATGCTTCCAGTTTGGAGCTTGAACTACTGGAGCTGATACCAATGCCTCCTTTATCATATGGAAAGCCTTAAGGCACTCTGCATCAAAATTGAATTCGGTTTCTTTGCACAGCAGCCTTGTTAGGGGTCTTGCAAGTTTTGAAAAATCTTTGATGAACTTCCTGTAAAATCCAGCGTGACCCAAGAAACTTCTTATGTCTTTAACAGTCTTTGGAGGTCGCAGCTGCATCATAACTTCAACTTTCGCCCTATCTACCTCTATACCCTTCTCAGAGATTTTGTGCCCCAAAACTATACCCTCGGTAACCATGAAATTGCACTTTTCCCAGTTGAGGACTAAATTTGTCTCTTCACATCTTGATAGTACCCTGCTAAGATTAGCGAAACAGGAGGAGAAAGAGGGGCCATAGACTGAAAAATCATCCATGAATACCTCCACCATATTCTCTATTAAATCCAAAAATATAGAGGTCATACGTCTCTGAAATGTTGCAGGGGCATTACATAAACCGAATGGCATTCTCCTATATGCAAAGGTGCCATAGGGACATGTGAAAGTTATTTTTTCTTGGTCATTAGGGTGTATTGGTATCTAGAAAAATCCACTATACCCATCAAGAAAATAGTAGTATGGGTGATTAGCTAGTCTTTCAAGCATTTGGTCTATGAATGGTAATGGGAAATGATCTTTCCTAGATGCAGCATTTAACTTCCTATAATCAATGCACATGCGATGACCAATTATAGTTCTTGTTGGGATCAGTTCATTTTTCTCAGTTTTAATCACAGCTATTCCTCCTTTCTTAGGTACACAATGTACATGGTAGATTATTCCAGCATCTAGAAGCCTAATGATTTTTTTTTTCACTACTTCTTTCAAGTTGGGGTTTAATCTCCTCTGGTGCTCAACACTAGAGTGTATTTCATTCTCAAGATAAATTCTATGAGTGCAGAGAGATGGGGAAATTCCCCGAATATCTTCTAGGGAATAGCCTATTACATTTCTAAATTTTCGCAATTCACTGAGTAATAGTTCAAGTTCATCAGGGTTCAGCTTGTTATTGACTATTACAAGGTAAGTATCTTTACTTCCTAAGAAAGCGTACCTTAGCCCTTCTGGAAGTGGCTTGAGTTCAACGGTTGGTGCCTTGAGCTCGAACCACTCGAGTGGTATTTCCTCTGTGCAGAGCTCGAATGGTGTTCCATGCTTTCTTTTTGCAGAAGTTGATGACTCGACTGGGTCACTCGAGTGCTGTGGTCGAGTGACTTGGTCGAGTGCTGCTATCCCTTCTGGTTTTATCAGACTTTCGAAAACATTCTCAACCCCTGGAAGTTCTTTCACATTCAAACTTGTTTCATAGTCAGAGGTATCAGAGTGAACGTATCCTCCTTCGTCACACTTGATCAGCGCTGTTTTCAGATGATCTTTCTCCACTGCTTCTCTAAAAAATTCCTCCGCCAAGTCATCTATCTTTCCAACTCCAAATATTTGCATCATGGGCTGTTTAATTGAGGACTTGATGTTAAATTTCATGGTTTCCTTTCCTAGCTTCAAAGCGATTGTACCACTCTGCACGTCTATGGAGGCTCCTGCAGTTGCCAAAAATTGTCTTCCTAGGATCAAAGGGTCTTTTGGCTCTTCTTCCATTTCTAGGACAGCAAAATCTGTAGGGACTTCAAGACGTCCTATCCTAACTGGCAAATCCTCCAACAGGCCGTGTGGTTGCCTAACAGACCTGTCTGCTAAGACTAAAGAGATTCTGCTAGGGGAGAACTTTGTGAATCGTAATCGTTGTGCTACTGATAGTGGCATGAGACTCACCGAAGCTCCTAAGTCACAGAGGCAAATTTTGAAACTGAGTGGTCCAATAGAGCATGGTAGAGTAAAAGAGCCTGGGTCTTGGAGCTTTTCTCTGCATATGACTTTCTGCTGGAGGATACCACTCCATTCATGAGTGAGGAGTACCATACTTTGTGCTTCCTTGGTCTTTTCCATAACCATATTTTTGATATACTTAGGGCTGGGGGTATTAGCATCAGAGCATCCAACAAAGGTATGTGAAGCTCAACGTCCTTCATATGTTTCTCTAATAACTTCTTGTACTCAACTGCCTGCTGCTTCTTATTTCTTCCTGGGAAAGGCAAAAGTGGTTCATAGGGGGATGATTCAGAAAATTTGTCTTTCCCTTTAGGTTGTGCTGAATTTTTTTCTGGGCTTACAGCCACTCGACCACTCACTCGAGTGGTGTGGTCGAGTGAGCTCTCTTCTGCAGCTTTTTGGGGCTCCAATTCTTCCTGACTGAGATCCTCCCCACCCTGATCCTCACTGTCCTCAGTGATTTTTGCACGCTCTCTTGGTGGTAGCTGTCTGCCACTCCTCAAGGTGATAGCATGGGCTTTTTCGGTTGTTGAATGTGTATGACTAGTCTGGCTGGTCTCTAGGTGATGAACTCTAGAGTGGAGGGTGTTGATCTGCTGTGTGATGTCAAGAAGTGTGCCCTTATTGGATCGCAATTCAGTAGTGGTTTGTTCTTGACTACAGATGAGTTGTTGTAACAATAATTTGATATCCATATCAGGTGTAGCCTGTTCTTGATTCTTCTTATTGTGAATTAACATCATATCAAACTTCTCAGCAAGTATCTTGATTTCAGCTCTGGCGCCTTCATCAGACATTCTGGAATCCCTAAAACTCTGCTCATGTTCCTCATTTGAAATGCTGTCTGACCTAGCCAAATTTTTTACCAACTCCCATCCATCTTGTACAGCGGTATTAAGGAAATTTCCTTTTCTTGCAGTGTCAAGGCATACCCGGACCATTGGGAGTACTCCTCTGTATAGAATGCATAGCAGGGATTCTCTGGAGAAGTCATGGTGTGGACATTGCCTTGTGTAGTCTGTAAATATTTCCCAAGCGTCTGATAGTGTTTCACTTTTCAGTTGGCAAAACGATGCGATATCTTGACGAAACTTTGCTGTTCTTTTGTATGAGAGGAACTTGGTAAGGAAAGACCTCTTGCAAGAATCCCATGATGTTATGGAGCCAGGTTGAAGATTTGATTCCCAGTGGCCAGCTTTTTCTCCTATGAGAATGGAAAAAGTCTCAATCTGAAACCATCTTCAGTGATTCCTTGAATCTTTGTGAGGCTACATATCCTTTCAAACCTATCAAGATGCGCGATGGGGTCATCCTCTGGCTTACCAAGGAATATGTTGTCTTGAACCATAGTGATGACTCCTCTCCTAATCTCGAAATCATCACTCACAGGCGGTGCAACTATGCCTCCTCTGTGTGTTTGGTGAGTTGGAGTTTCATGAGCACCTATTGATCCTGCCATTGGGTATGGTAGTACGCTCGAGTAGAGAGCACTAGTAGTACCTGCGAAAAATTTAAGTGTAACAAAGTAAGTATCCAAAATAAAAAGTAAAAAGAACTTGATCGCAAAAGCAATGAGATCCTAATTGTAGTACAAAAAACACCCAAATGGCAACGGCGCCAAATTGAAACAAGTATTTTGCCTATATGCTAAGAATGAAAATAATCAAACAGAGCATGCAAACAGAACACAGGTTTTTCAATCAATCATAGTATAGATTTGAGTCAATCCATTGGGTGAATAGCACTAAGCAAAAAGGATGTGTACATTAGCAATTAATTCAAGCCAAATATGAGAGTTGTTATGTGAAATCTATCAACTTAAACGAGTGTAGAATAAAAGATGAAACTAAAGACTAAGCTCACTAAAGGCTGTCACACTTTAGTAAGTAGCCAGAGACGCAAAAACACAGAAAACTTAAAACTGACAAAGCCACTCGACAAGTCCACTCGAGTAGTATGGTCGAGTGAGCAAGAGAAACTACTAGATTACTACTCCAAAGATCTAAACTTGTGTGACAAACGATATTAAAACTATAGGGATCATAGGGGTGAATTAACCAACTAGTGAATGCTTTAGAAAGTCTCAGGTGCTAACATGCTCAATCAATAAGGGATTCCCTTAACAACAGACTTCATAGCCAGCTCAATCCATGGTTTGTGGTACAGACCCCCAAGACCCAACCCAGTCAGCATAGTGTGAGGAGTCGGATCAGGCATGAAGAATCAGCTTATTAAAGTCGAGAAGAGTTCATAACAAGTGAATAGGTGGAGTCGGGACATAAATCAATGTCTGATGCATCCACCCTCACGCTATTGTACTCTAGACCTCGGAAAAAGTCTATCTGATGGCTTAAGGCATGGTTCGTGCTCACGAGACCACCTAAAATCATGGCCTAACTGCCAGAAAAGAACAAGCATTAAAATCACTCACCCAAGATGGAAAACACAAATTTGCAAACAAACTTAGACACCAAAAGCAATCAAGAACATCACAAGCCTAATCCACCCCTAATAGCCCTAACCTAACTACTCACACAAATAATTCATGTCGATCCATTAAAACCCAGAAATCTCAGAATTCGACATATGTGATAAATAAAGGGGTGATGAACAACTTTGTAGAAGAAATAAAATCCAAATACAAATTATATAAAACGTTATCCAGGGTACAAAGTGACTAAATCTCAGAAAAATCAAGAACAAAAGATGAACTAGAGAGAGAAAGTCTAAAACTAGGTTAAGAGAATAAAATGCGGCGTCCCTCGATATTAGGTTAATCAGGGTTTTTTATACCTAGTCTTAAATACAAATCAGAGTTTTAAGGGAAAAGAGAGAAAATGGCCCACTCGACCTAGTAGTCGAGTGGTGTGGTCGAGTGATGTCTCGAGTAGGTCTCTCGAGTGGGTCTCTCGAGTGGGTCTCTCAAGCAGGCTGGTGGTGATGAAGTCTAGTGCTCTTGTGATGCTCAGGTCGAGACTGCTGGCCTGAGAGTGCTTTCTGAGAGTGCTTCACTCGAGTGCTCTGGTCGAGTGGGCCTATCGTCTGCAACGGCTTTGAGAGTGCTTCACTCGAGTGGTCTGGTCGACTGAGCCTATCATCTGCAACGGCTTTGAGAGTGCTTCACTTGAGTGTTCTGGTCTAGTGAGCCATCCCTCTTCTCTGCAATCTTCACTCGACTTCATAGGGCTTGCCACACGTCTTCAATTCATAAGCCAAAATCCAAGTATGCCCCATAGGCTCCATAAGTACCTGATAAAACCCCTAAATATGCAATATGCATGCAATGCCTATGCAGAAATATGAAACATCCTATATGAAGCGTAAATGCACGAAATGATATAAAAAATGGATGAAATCTACTCTAAGGCATGATAAAAAGGTGGTAAAAACGTGTATAAAAGTGGTGTTATCAGTACACGGATTGAATTCAAGCAAAGATATCTAACTAAGACAATGCAATAAGGGGTTTTGCTTTTTGGGTTTCTACTGAATGAAAGCAAAGTGAATGATTGATTTATAAGCTATATGATTAAGAGGTTGGGCGTCTAGGGTTTATCTAAGGTTTCCATGGTTCTAAAAAATAGGGGATATATCTTAAGGGGTTTTCATCAATGGTTCTCAACTACAAACACGAATACACACCCAAGCCATAGTTCATGACAGAGGTGTCTTAAGTCACCACACCTGGTACTCAACTTCCGCAGGCAACAACATGCTTAGACCAGCCGTATAAACAAGTTTGATATGTTCACAAAGTCCTATTACTCAACTATCGCAGGTTATAACACGAAGCTTCGGTAAATCTAGTTCTGAGAAGTAGGTTTACGCAGATAGCGCTCCTGTTCTCCTAAATCAGTGCTTGGTGATCTATTCAAGCAACATGCATTAAGTAAAAAATATCCCAAGAGAACTCATAATCAGGATGAAAATCGGATCTAACAACCTAAGTGAATGCAAGCATGTTTTCCTAAGATATTTTCCCATCAAACCCAACAAGAGAAATACTCGCTCATGGTGTAAAGAAACGCAATAGACATCATAGAAAACATCAAATAATGATTCAATAAAACAAAGGGGGTTTAAAGGAAACTTCTCTAGATGTCACAGACAAGATCTCGTCTTCCCAATACCAAGTACAAAGAGTAGAAAAGAGAAACAATGAAGAACAAAGATGAAACTTCAAGGAGAAGGACTTCTAGGTGGAGGCGACAAAGGAGGATGAAGCGGCCGATTGAGAGGTGGTATTAGGTCGTGGATCTCCTTGTCTAGCTCCTATAGAGGCTGTCCTTGGGCGTTGTTCTTGTGAGTGGCCGCGCTTAGGGTTTCCAAAACGGGATAAATGTCATTTAAATCGCGAACTTACGCTAAAACGCCATTTTAATCATGAACTCTGTGGAAGGCCATTTTAAACATCTACTTTCATTGAGTTAATTTTTTATACATGAATTTTTTGTTGACCAGGCCAAACTGGACATGTCGTTAAATCCGCTAACGGAGCTTCTGACAGACGTTACTTTGCTCCGTTAGTGACAAAACGACGTCGTCTTCAGACAAATTTTTATGGTCATTTAAATCACAAACTTTCAAAGTTAGGCCATTTAAAACATGAACTTTGTAAAATAGGTCATTTAAATCATGAACTTTGTACTATAAGCCATTTAAATCACCAATTTTCATTGATTAAGTTATTTAGGCATCAAATTTAGTTAACAACTCTATGTTAACCAAAACCTAGGAACCAAATTTTTAAATTTTTTAGAAATTAAATTTTGTGACTTTATAGTATGATTGGAGATGCCTTAATTTAATAGCTCACCTGGAAAAAAAATCTAGAAGATAACCCAATAACACAAATTAAGCGGGATGTATGATTTTAATCAAAACACTAGAAGAGAGAAAACGAAAAAGAAAACTCGAGTTCTGCGAGAGAGTGGAGGCCATACAAGGTTATGGTTGGCAAGCCAGGCGTAGAGAATGTGGACTAGACCTTTCCACTGAGAGTACTTCTCGTAGAAACTCAACATGTGCGGTATTTTCTTCCCACTTTTCCTCATTTTATCACCGATATGTTGCTGCGATGACATCGTCTGAAAATTGTCCTTACTTTTATGATTCCTATCTTTCTTATTTGATTTAGAAGCTCTGGTTACTCCGCTTGGTGTTGTTGGTTAAGGCGAACTATTATATTAAAATCTTTAAATGAAACTTAAATCTAGGGTTTCGGTTAACAGAGAGCCGTTTACAATAATGTAATGAAATTTGATGCGTAAAAAACCTAGTCAATGAAAGTTGATGATTTAAATGGGTTATAGTACAAAGTTCATGTTTAAATTGGCCTACATTAGAAAGTTTGTGATTTAAATAACATTAAAAATTTGTCTGAAACAACATCGTTATGGCAATAACGGAGTTGAGTAACTGCTGTCAGTAGCTCTGTTAGCGGATTTAACGTCATGTCAAGTTTAGCCGGGTCAACGAAAATTTCATGTATAAAAAATAAAGTCAACAAAAGTTGATGTTTAAAATGGCCTTCCACAAATTTCATGATTAAAATGACGTTTTAGAGTAAATTCGTGATTTAAATGACATTTTTCCCTTTCCAAAACCTACGGAGTGTTTATATAGGGTCTCTCACGAAATTTGGCCAAGAGGCATCAAAACTACGTCATATTGATAAGTGTATAGGCAATGGGCCGAGCCTGGTCATGGCTGAGGTCCTTAGGTTGGTGTAAGTTGGACACGGTCACTCGGGGTAGTGACCGAGGTCTCCAAGAGGGCTAACCTCGGTCACGGGGCTTGTGACCGAGGTGGAGATGTCTTCACTCTTCGAGGTGAATCGTCCAAACAGCTGAATGGATTGCTTTGATTCTTGTCCGAGGTGAATCCTGACTCTTTTTGCTTACTAGGGATATAGAGATCTCCAAGATTGGTCCAAGGGAAGGTCTTCAAATGTTACCCAACTTATGATGCTTCGAAACTGCCTTGAAACATGTTTTGCTTGCCTTTGGGTCCCTTTTGCTCCAAAACTCCCAAATGTCTTTTGGAAGTGATAATGATGGAAAGTGGCCATAAAGCTTCCATAATCTCTTGTTTCTTCATGATTTCTCTTCCAAAAAATATGAAATATAGGCGAAAATACAATGATATCAACTCCCCCAGACTTAGGCTGTGCTTGTCCTCAAGCAAATAAGATTTCAAGACTGGTGGAGAGTTTTGAAAATCGCAAAAACTCTCCTATGATCAGAGACGATGTTCAATATAGATGACCTGCAGATGTGTTAGTACATGGATTCAAACTCAAAACTTTCTCACTATAGAGTCACAACATTCTCAATCTCTGATCCTTCCATCGCAAACCATCCAGAGACTTTGGAATTCACTTCAGTCAACTCATTTCATTCATTAAAGGTGGCGTGAATTTCTCAAGAGGGAGCATCATTCGGGGTAGACGGTGCTTGGTATAAAAAGGCTTTTGGTGTTTAAGTGGAGTTTAAAGTGTTTACAGTGGACCGTGATTTCGGAGGGCAGCTATGTCGCAGACCCGCAAGAGAGTATGAACCCATTGATATTCACAGCTTCCAACCATTTCTTCATGTCAACACCTTGTTCCTTTACTTATTTTCTTCTTTTGTTTCTCCCAGACTTAGATGTTTCTGTGGGGTTCTTCGCACCATCTTCATAATTCCTTTTCTTCATAGCCTTCTTCTAGGGATTTCCTATGCTTATGAGATTATTTTGTAACCGTTTCCTTTCCTCTTTTTTTTGTTTTTCTTTTCTTTTTTTTTCTTTTTTTTTCTTTTCTTTTCTTTTTCTTTTTCTTTTCGTTTTCTTTTCTTTTTTCTTCTTTTCTTTCTTGGTGAAAGGGGAAACGGTATATAAATTTACAAGTCTCAAGCACAATATGTGAGTAACTTTTCTTTTGGATTCCGAGATTCAATGTTGTGTAGACCCAATCATGACTCTCTCTCTATCTCTTCTTTGATTCCTTCATGCTCTCCATCTTCAAGTGGTTGGTAAACTGCGTCGGAAATTTCACTCTCGCGTTTCTACGCATATGTGCCGATGAGAATGAAAAAGAGATAGGTGAGAGGTCTGTAGAGAAATATATGGTGTAAGGGTAAATCACTAAAAATGAGTGGCCATTCAGGATCAGTAAATAGTGGTAAAAGGGAGAAGAAGTCCTGAATGTGCTGCTCGTTTCCCCGATCAAATGCGCTCATGAGAAATAATTCAAGTCAGGATTATAGTTCAAATAGAGTGGAGTTAAAGTCTGTTCCAACCGCGTTCTCTGTAGGATGAGACTTCAGGGGGAAAGGTGCAGCGGTGAGCTTCTAGGTGTTGTCCGTTTATTAGTCAATCCTGCAAAACTTGTCCTCAAGGAATGAATCAGAACATGCTTTAAGTCAAAATCATCATATCATAAGGTCATAGTTTTCTACAAACTTGACTCAATAAAACCTCAGAAAATCGAATAAAAAGACATCAAAATGACTCAAGAGAAATAAAAATACGTAAGTAAACGGATAAAAGCCCCCAGACTTGAATCACACTGTCCCCAGTGTGAACAGTCAAAATAAAAGAGGGAACAAAAAAAAAGTGCATAAAGATATAGATAGAACGAGTGAACCTTCAACTTCTCAGGAGGTTCTGGTGCTCGGTGGTGGACTAATCATGGTTTCCGGGATCTGAGGTCATTCTCCCCGCAAGTGTAGTGGCTGCGAGGTACTCTGCTAGCTGCTGCTCTTCTGCAATCCGTAACTCTCTCTCTTCCTGAAGAGTAGTTGTGTCACTCTACATAGGGTTGCGTGTGACGTGGTGAGAAGCAAAGGAAGCACTCCCCTTGGCCTTGGTAAACTTACCAAGAGTGATTGTAGACGGTTTTCGGGATGAGATGAGTTATACTCACTCGTAAAAGGATACCAACTCGTGATGCCGTCTCTAAGGCGTGGAACAGTATGGCTAGGAAGTAGTATGGTGTTTGTGGCATATGGTGGAAAATGGTACCTATATCCAATCTGGTCGGGGTTGATCCATGCTCTTCAAGTATCTTCATCTTCTCCAGCTTTGCAAGGTCCAACTGGTTGATTGTGTGAGGTTGACTCCAGCAGTCTCAAGGATAGTAGTGATGACTCCTCCAAAGCTTATGCAAGCTTGCTTGTCTCTACTTGTGATAGCATCATTCTTGATCTTCACAAGTCTTTTGGATGCTCAACAAAAGGTATGCTCAAGATATTGAGCTCATCACTAATCACATTGTTTTGGGCTGTGCGTGAGAAGATAGTGTTGGCGAGAAGCTTATGTACATACCGGATCGATGGGTGTGATAGTGAGGCGGCCTTGGTCTTGCCACTATCAAAACTTCCTTGTCCCAAGCTTGACCAAAAATCATTGGTATTAACTTGTCCAATCTCAATAGTATCTTGGTATTCAAATCCAAGTGCATTTCCAAGATCAAGAATGGAGATGTGGTGATGCTCACCATTGATGGTGAAGATGAGTTTTCTGTCTTGCGCTAATGGGCCTTGTGTACGCGGATAGGCTAGTGTGACCGTGGCAATGAATTGCCTTGTCTCTTCTTCATAGATCTCTTGGTAAGTATATGCTAGGAAATTGCTTAGTCCTACAGCATTCAAGATCCATTCAACATCACTTGTCAATCTAAGAGCATGCAAAGATGTGTATTCAACTGTCAAGGTGGGTATAAGCTTGAACCCATAGAGTGGTGTGAGATAATTAAGACTCTCATCCATCTCCTTTCCAACAAAGGTTAAAGGCAGCTCCTTCTTCTTGAGTTGTTGGTGTAAGCGGCGAGCTACTCTAGCTCTAAGATGGCGTGGCACACATAACATGATTGGTGCATCATAATCACTATCATATTGAATCTCATCACACTTGTTCATAGAGTTGGTGCCTTCATCAATAGATTCTTTGCCATTGTCTCCATGTGTTGCTTTGTCATGTATCGTGTTAGTCCTCATCAAATCACTAGTGATGGTCCGAAATTTCTTCTTAGAGGTCTTAGTGTCCATTGTTTGGTACCTTTGTGTTTGATGAATGTGATAAGAGATTTGTGATCTCTTAATGATTGGGTATTCGAATTTCCAATCAATTAACAAAAACCGTAATTTTGGAAAGTTTGGATTCAAAGTGATCTATCTCCGAATGGACTTGGAGAGATGATAAAAAGTGCTTTGAATCTTTAAAATCCTCTTTTCAATATAAAAACATGTTTAAACGTAAAAAGGTTAGGCTTCTGAAAAGGAAGGGAAATTTACCTCTGGGCCCCACAAGATTGGGGTTTCACAAAAACTTACAGTGAGTTCCAGGAATGATCTGTTTTGTTGGTTGTGAAAATCTTTCAAGGAGAAGTCGTGGATTCACGGATTGTATAAACGGACAGAGAAAACTCTCAAGACGGCTCGGATCAAAGATTCTAACAAACGGGAACTGGGTGAAACTTTGGCCGGGTCTGGTGAAGAAACTCGGTCACAGGCTTCATGACCGGGGCCAGCCCTTCTTGACACCTCGGTCACGGGCCTCGTGACCGGGGTTTTGGCTCCTCGTGGTCAAAACTTTTGTTTTGGCCAAATGCATCTTGGAAATAGTTTTTCTCAACCTGTAAAGTAGAATAGCATCCAAAATTGATAATAAAGACTAGGATGAACACTTACCTGGATGGTTTGGAGATAGGTTGGATTCTTTTGTCATATATCCCAAGAAAGGTCTCGAATGAGGGTCCTTTGGAAAATATGACTTTCCGTGCATTGTCAATTCTCCTAAGATCCTCATATCATTAGACATTCAATATCAAAGCATTTGATCGAACCAATTGCAAGATCCTCCAAGTTTCGCGAATTCTGCAATTGTGGCTCGATTATAGTGCGGTGGCAGGTCGGTTACGACAAATAACTGGGATAATTTCTAGTTTTGAATTCCATTCTCTAGGATTTGTCTCGATCATCGCTCTCAAAAATACTCAATTGTATTGAGTACTCGATTATAGTTCATTTGAATCGACTATGTTTTTGGAAATTCTCTTACCTTAGTGATTTTTTCGTAGCCGCGGAATATGCCGGCTAAAGGGTAAGGAATGAAAAGTTGGCCATTTTCAAGTCTGAGCTTCTTCTTCTGAAATTTCCTCGACCAAAACTTCCCAATGGTCAACTTCTTAGTGTGTGTCAAGTTAAACCACTTTTGCTCGAGTAGATTTCAATATTCTCCCACTTTGGTGCATTATGCAACTGTGAAGCTTAAGATGGAATGATCTTCTACCCATGAGTCCTTTTCCAAAAAGTACCTCGGCCATTACTCCTAGAATACCCATATGGTGTTGAGTACCTGATCCTTGGTCATTTGGACGACTGGAACTTGAAAATTCTTCAATGGGTCATGAATGACCTAGTAGCGGCTCGAAAATGGAATGAACTTTGGCCTTGACTTGGTAAAACTCAATGAATGTGGTTGGGGAAGGTTGCATAGCTCCTTGGGGTAGTGATGATGGCTCATGAAGACTCTATTATATCAAAATTGCAATAAACACCATTTTGGCCAATATCTTCAAAAACCTCGGCCACGGGGCTCGTGACCGGGGTGTGTCCTTCTCGGGGCCTCGGTCATGGATCTTGTGACCAGGGCATGGCCTTGTACAGGCCTCTGTCATGGGGCTTGTGTCTGAGGTTTGGCCTCATGTCGCATTGGTCAGTTCCAACTTGACCCAAAGGCTGACCTTCTTCTTCTTTTTCGTTTTTCTGTTTTCTCCTTTTGTATTTGGTTTTCTTGTTTATGTAGAGTCTGAAATAAAATATGCAAAGATCAAAATCAAAATCAAAATTTAATCTTAAATGGTAAAAGAAAACTTACAAGTGGGTTGCCTCCCACAAAGCGCACTTGTTTAAAGTCTTTGGCTAGACTTGGGAAGCTGATTAAGCTTGAGAAGGTGTAGCTTTGGAAATTGGGAAGCTGATTAAGGTTGAGAAGGTTTATCTCATAGTCACGCCTTGGTAGATTTGGAACTCGTATGGCAGCTCGGTCTTGAGGATACTGATTAGGTATGTTAAAGTCGGCTATTGTACAGTTCTGATTGGCACGCTTAAGAGGGTGCACATAAGCAGCTTGTCTAGCACCAAGATTGGCATGTTGAGGTGCATGGACAACATCAGGAGGCTGGTGAGGAGAATTGAGATTATCTCCCACGCCTACATGGTTAGCTTCACATGGAGCTTGGTTGTGAATCTCCAGACGATTCACGGGTGCTTCAGCAGGTCCATAGATGGCGTTATCATCCTCATCATGCATCCGTTGCCTCTCAGCATAATTGGCAACAGCTTGGTGATCATCAAGATCACCATGGTCTTGGTTCCCTAATTCGGTCATGAGTTGTTGTCTCCGGAGTTTTCTGAGTTTACGTTCAAGTCGGTATATGTCTTGGATTGGAGTGACAGCTTCAGAGTTTTGGCTCCTTCTCATGCACCACGAATCCTGAGATACAAACAAGAAAGGATCACAGAGATATGAGGAACAAAAAAGTAAAATAAAATTGAAATATTCAAATGAAAATTTCAAAGTATCTTAGACGAGAGATCTTATCAAATTCAAAGGTAGCTTGTAGACTCCCCAGCAACGGCACCAAAAACTTGATGTGTCGATAAAGTTTTCCTCCAGGAAACCACACAATGAATGAACTACAAGTGTACAAAAAATTTGTAGTAGTACTTAAGGTATCGATCCCACATAGAGTAACAAGTACGCGGATTGAAATCAAGCAAAGATATCTAACCAAGACAATGCAATAAGGGGTTTTTGTTTTTGGGTTTCTAGTAAATGAAAGCAAATGAATAAATGAAAGCAAAGTGAATGATTGATTTGTAAGCTATATGATTACGAGGTTGGGCGTCTAGGGTTTATCTAAGGTTTCAATGGTTCTAACAAATATGGGATAGATCTAAAGGGGATTTCATCAATGGTTCTCAACTACAAACATGGATACACACCCAAGCCATAGTTCATGACAGAGGCGTCTTAAGTCACCACACCCTGGTACTCAACTTTCGCAGGCAACCACATGCTTAGACCAGCCATATAAACAAGTTTGATATGTTCTCAAAGTCCTATAACTCAACTATCGCAGGTTATAACACGAAGCTTTGGTAATACCAGTTCCGAGACGTAGGTTTATGCGGATAACGCTCCTATTCTCCTAGTTCAATTCAAGAAACATGCATTAAGTAAAAGATATCCCAAGAGAACTCATAATCTAGATGAAAATCGGATCTAACAACCTAAGTGAATGCAAACATGTTTTCCTAAGATATTACCCCATCAAACCCAACAAGAGAACAACTCGCTCATGGTTTAAAGAAACACAATAGACATCATAGAAAACATCAAATAATGATTTAATATAACAAAGGGGGTTCAAAAGAAACTTCTCTAATGTCACAGAAGAGATCTCGTCTTTCCAATAGCAAGTACAAAGAGTAGAAAAGAGAAACAATGAAGAACAAAGATGAAACTTCAAGAGAAGGACTTCTAGGTGGACGCGACAAAGGCGGATGAAGCGGCGGCTTGAGAGGTGGTATTAGGTAGTGGATCTCCTTGTCTAGCTCCTAGAGAGGCTGTCCTTGGGCGTTGTTCTTGTGAGTGGCCGCGCTTAGGGTTTCCAAAACCCTAAGGAGTGTTTATACAAAATCTCCCACGAAATTAGGTCAAGAGGCATCAAACCAACGTAATATTGATAAGTTTTGAGGCAATGGGACGAGCCTGGTCATGGACTGAGGTCCTTAGGGCGGAGTAGTGACCGAGGTCTCCAAGAGGGCTAACTTTGGTCATGGGGCTTGTGACCGAGGTTGACATATCTTCACTCTTCGGGGTGCATCTTTTAAACGGATGAATGGATTGCTTTTATTCTTGTCCGAGGTGAATCTTGACTCTTCTAGATTTCCATGGATATATAGAACTACAAAATTGGTCCATCGGAAGGTCTTCAACTGATACCCAAATTCTGATGATCCGAAAATGCCTTGAAACGTGTTTTGCTTTCCTTTGGGTCCCTTTTTCTCCAAAACTCCCAAATGTCTTTGGGAATTGATAATGATGGAAAGTGGCCATATATTTTCCATTATCTCTTGTTTCTTCATGATTTCCCTGCCAAAAGCATATGAAATATAGGCGAAAATACGATGATATCACTAGTACAATGATAACACTGCATTTTACATGTTTTAAGAATATATTTATCATCATATTAGTGCATATTCATTCCCTGTTTATACCATTATATGCATATTTCAGTCACTTTAGAGTTTTAGGGTCCTTTGCATGAGCATTGCATACATATTGCATATTGTGGGTTTTTTACAGGTAAAATGGATGCTTTCGAAGCTTTGGAGCTCTAAGGAGCTGGATTGGAGTTTTGGATCAGCTCAAGAAGGAGATTGAAGGAATATGGAAGCTACTCGACCAGCCACTCGATCACTATGATCGAGTGGTATTTCTGGATTAGTAGGATATCTAAGGAATAGGATATCTATTGTGTTAACCCTAATAAAGGGTGTGCTCGTTTTAGACCTATTTTTATATGTCTCTCTGCCTCCTAATTACTCTCTCTCTTGTTCTTCATTTTTAGATCTTTGTAAACTTGATATCTTTTTAATTTATCAATACTTGTATTTATTTTCTTCAGCAAACCTTCTTATCTCAATCTGATCTATCGCATATGTCAGATTTAGAACTTTCTGGTTTTGTATATTTATTTATGATTATGATTAGTGAGTAGTTAACTTTAGGGTTATTAGTGATGGATTAGATTTGGGTGGATCTTGATTAATCTGGTAGTTTTAAAACCTTAATTGCTCTAAATCCTTTTTGGGTGAGAATTCTTAATGCTTATTCATTTCTGATCAACTTGAATATGATCCTAGATGATCTCTTCACGACGGTGCTTTGAGGTTGTTTGATCAGCTCTTTCCAGAGACTTAGTTACACTAACGAGTGGAGAATATGCTTCAATGGTGTTTGAATCCATGATATTCAAAGCTCTTGTTAGGAAGTTTTGTTGGCTTAGGTAGATTGGTTCTTTATGCTTGTCCAATGGCTTGACTCTGGTAAAATCGGGTATGCTGAGCCATTGGATTCTAGGACATTCACCACGACGGTGGACTTGACTTGTTCAGACATCTATCGTCTAAGGATTAGCCTTAAAATAGGTTGTGTTTGTTAAGTACCCAGGTTATGAAAGTGATCCCTTAGTCTATTGATTCATCCCTATGATCCATATCTCTTCATTATTGCATTACAAGCTTAGTTACTTGTTCTATTTAGTGATTATGTGCTTTTACATTGCGACTCGACCACACCACTCGACCGTATCGATCGAGTGGATTTTTACTTTTGTTTCCCTGCTTGTTTGTTTACTTTTTATTCATTTGAATTGTCATCTCAAGTGTTCATTGCTTTAATTATTAGGTAGTTGGATTTACAATCATTAGGTGGTTAGTTCCAACTATCATCTTTGATTTGGCTTAACTTTTTATGCATTGATACATTGTGATTGCTTGCACTAAACCCATTATGGATTGACAACTCATGTTTTACAACAACAATGAGGAATTGAAACCCTCCATGCTCATTTAGATACCACGAAAAATATCTGTTTCAATTTGGCGCCGTTGCTATTTGGGTGTATTTGTGTTCCATTCATAATTTCTTTGCTTTTAAGCTTAACTTCTTTAGTTACTTTTACATGGTTACTGATTTGGTTTGATTTTTGGCCCTCTGATTGTATCAGGTACCCGACTCGACTAGCCTACTCGATCTTACCAGTCGAGTGCTTTTCCCGAATCACCTTTACCAACTGAATGCATACAAGATCTCAAGGCAGCCACAATCTCATACAGTATCTTGATCACATCAATAGTCTACAACCTAGAACACCTCAGGACAGAGTCAGACCTGTTCAACCAGTTACAATGGCTTAACCTCAACCAAGACCTAGGGTCATCGGAGCTGGAGATGCTTCGAGTTACTCATACACAAAAACAAGGCATAGTTCCACCTCCAGTTAAGAACAACAATTTTTAAATCGTGGAAGCCTCATCAACATAGTACAAAAGAATAAATTCCATGGCTTACCAATGGAGAACACTCTTACACACTTAGATCAGTTTGATTGCCTTTGCAGCCTCACAAAGATAAATGGAGTGAGTGAAGATGCTTTCAAGCTCAGATTGTTTCCATTCTCACTTGGAGACAAGGCTTACCAGTGGGAAAGAAATCTGCCTAATGGATCCATCACCACTTGGGATGAGTGCAAGAAGTCCTTTCTGGACAAGTTTTTTTCACAGTCAAGAACAGCTAGGCTCATAAATGAAATCTCAAATTACACTCACAAGAAAGAGAGACATTCTCAGAAGCATGGGAAAGGTTCAAAGGATATATCTGACAATGCCCTCATCATGGCTTCACTGAGGAATCACTCTTTAGTACTCTCTACAGAGGTTCACTACCCTCCATCAGGACTCTTCTTGATACAGCCAGCAATGGAAATTTCTTGAATCAAGATGTGGAGAGTGGAAAGGAGCGCATAGAGAATTTAGCTCAGGCTGATGGAAACCATTCTGAGGAGTATGACAGGTCTACAAGAGAATCTATGGACAGTGATGATAGACACAAAATAGAAATCCAGCTACTTAATGAGAAGCTTGATTGTTTGTTGTTGGTGAATCAGAAGACAGTGCACTTTGTTACTGAAGAAGAGCAGTATCAGATTCAAGATGGGTAGGCTGACCAGAAAGAAGAGATTAGCTACATCCAGAATCAAGGTGGCTACAACAGAGGATTTGTCAACTACAAGGTCAATCCCATCGTCTCTTACAGAAATACCAATGTGGAAAACCCACAGGATCAAGTATACCCTGCTAAGCAACAAGCTCAGAACAAACCTTTTGTTAAAATACAATCAAAACCAGCAGTTTGTTCCTAAGCAACAACATCTTGGTTTCCAGCAACAAGCTCCTATGAATCCACCACCAGGATTTACACCTCAGCAAAACCCCATTGTCCCTGATGTTGATATGAAGAGCATGTTACAACAGATCATGCAAGGATAAGCAAATTGAGTCATAGAGCAGAGCAAGAGGCTTACTGAACTGAAGCACCACCTTGACAACTCTTACAATGAGCTGAACAACAAGGTGGAAACCTTGAATTCAATAATCAAATATCTAGAGACATTAGCTTCACCATCTTGTGCAAAAACACAAGGATAACTGCCTGGAAAGTCAGTTCAGAATCCAAAGGATCAGGCTAATGTATATGCAGTATCATCAAAGCCAGAATCTCATCTCCCACTCAAGAAAAGACATGCCTCATACACTGCAGACAGTGATGTACAAGATGGGGAGGATTTTGTTCAGGAAAATCATAAAGCAGTGCCTTCTCAAGGAGTTTTAGCTGAGAATCTCATCTCAGAAAGTCAGCTCGACCACTATGCTCGAGTAGTAGGTGGAGTATAAGCTGTCCTTGCAAGAAATAAGAAGATTGCCAACCTAAGAGAACTTCTATTTTGTCATACCCTGGAAGGCTCAAGAAGCAGATAGTAGCAGCCTATGAGGATATTCTTAAAGATCAGATGCAAGAGGCTGCCGCTAAGAGGTCTTTGAATCATGCTAGCAAAGATATGGATCCCTCAGCAACTTCTATGGGGAAAACCTTAGTGGAAGAAACCCAGAAGGAAGAAGAGTCAGCTGCAAAGGATCATGAATGCAAGATGATCACTGAGAAGGATCCATGGACCTTTACTATCCCCTGTTCCATAAAGGAAACAGTCTTTAGAGACTCCTTGTGTGATATTGGCTCATCTGTGAATATAATGCCCTTGAATGTTGCAACAAAGCTTGGATTTAAAGACTTCAAACCAAGTAAGATCTCCCTGAGGTTAGCTGACAAGACAAACCGGAGACCCTATGGTATGCTTGAGAATTTACCAGTAAGGATATGCCACGTTGAAGTGCCTACTGACTTAATAATCCTTAAAATGGAGGAAGAATCATTGAGTCACCTGATTCTAGGAAGGCTATTCTTGGCTAGTGCTGGTGCAATTATTGATGTCAAAGGAGGAAAAATTGATCTGAAGTTTGGAAAAGATTTAATGATGAGGTTTGATATTGGTCGAGGACCCAGAAGTCACACCAGTCTGAACCAGCTAATGAGGATTATTATCAGGAGCCTGATTTGATAACAAGTTGTCTTCCCAGTTACATTCCCCTCAGTGGTGATATAGAAATTCCAAGTCCATTGAAACTTGTATTTTACCTACTCTAAGCAAAGAAAGACAGCCAAGAAATCAGCCTAAGGCTAGAGAGACAAAATACAAAGCTTCTAATCAATTGTCGTATAGTGGTAAGAGTTGTGTAACTTTGTCAAACCAATCAAGAGTGGTCAACAACAACTAGTAGATGATCAAGGCTAGCTATTCAAGTAATTTATCAAAACGGTGTGGTACTAGCAGTCTAAATGAGAAATCTACTAAAAACCCTTATTGATACTAGTACCAAAGTCTGTCACACTTTAGTACATCGTGGAACTAAGCAAGCAAATTCATAGAAAACTCAGCTGAACTAACCAATCGACCTAAGCAGTCGAGTAAGGTGGTCGAGTGCTACAGTAAAAATAGAGAAAAACTACAGTGAACAATTACTAAACAAACTGTGAACTATGGAGAAAAACAGGGACTCTAGGGATGGAAATCACAGGATCGCAAACACTCTGTTCTATTACAGGTATCAACTAGCAATTTCATCACATCTATACCTAGAAAACAGGCATCATAACCAGCTCAATCCATGGGTAGTGGTAGAGAGCTTCAAGACCTAACCCATTCAGCATAGTGTGAGGAGTCGGATCAGGCATGACGATTCAGCCTATACAACTCGAGAAGAGTTCATAACAAGTGAATAGGTGGAGTCGTGACATAAATTAATGTCTGATGCATCCAACCTCACGCTATTGTACTCTATCTAATGGCTCAAGGCATGGGTCGTGCTCATGAGACCATCTAAAATCAGGTTCTCCTTGATCACGGGAGAACATGCATTAAAAACACTCAACCAAGAGGGAAATCAACCTAGTGATGATCAACCTATCTAAACTGTAGCAAAACAGAGTAAAGCTGCTCTAATCCATCCCAAAAACCTCAATTTTACTACTCACTCACAAAATCATAGCTTGGGTCCGAAACCCAGAAAGCTTGGGTCCTTGTAGTTCCAGTGTTCCTGAAACAAATTCAAAAATCGAAAACTTAGCAAAAATTCAAACCACTCGAGTGGTCAGGTCGAGTGAGCAAAAATTTTCCCGACTTGACCCTCTCGAGTGCTTTGATTGAGTATCTAAGTTAACAATCATATTCATCTAATTCCAAGCTTAGCAAGGATCTAAACAACTTAAGCTCATAAATTTTCTAAATTCATCAAGTTCTCAAAGCAATATTCGATATGTATGATTTAAAAATTTTCTAAAACTTGTTCAATTTAATCAATGACTATCAATGTGGGTTCTCTAATCATCAAACAAGCTTTAGCTAAACCGAAATCTCATCTAAGGTTTCATGAAAATTTTCGAAAATTTTCAAGTGCACTACTAAGAACAAAATTTCAATTTCTAGCAAATTCGGCCAAAGAAATCAATGCATACTTCTTCCGATTTCTTATGCTACTCTTATCAATCAATTTTACCTACATGCAAGCTAAAAATTTTGAAACTTTTCAAAAACAAGCCTTGAACCTAGATTTTTCAAAACGATTCAAATGACTTAAATATTTACACTTGGATTTTAGAATTGTTAGAGCAGTGAAACATGATGCAGATTTAATGAAAAACTTGATGAGTTTTTTGAAAAAAATTATAGAGCAGTTGGAGAGTTTTCGTTTTAGAGAAATGAAAAATCAGGTTAAATGGAAAAGAAGGGTCGCGTGATATTTAAAGATGTGGGCGATTTCAAATGAACGGCTGAGATTTCAGAAAAAACCTGGGCCACTTGACCTGGGGGTCGAGTGGTGTGGTCGAGTGAGTTTTCAAATATTAGGCTGACCCTTTTGAAACTCCACTTTGACTCATACTTAGCTCGTATCCTCTCCTGAAACTCACAACACTAAGAAAACACATTAAAAGTAACAAAATTCATAAAGACATAAGATAAATCAAAGCTAGTATATACAATGATAAACATGGGAATTCCTCCCAAGTGAGCTTGTTTAAAGTCACTTAGCTTGACTCTCACTCTGTTTAGGCAGGTGGAAGGTCCTTGAGAGACTGTGTTGACCCCTCTGGACTCGGCTTCTCCACAATGAAGGTTGATGCCATGATAGCGTGATAGAAACTATCACTCATTCCTGGTGGTTTGGGACTCCTTTTTCCTATCCCTGGTGGGGTTGTTGAGATTCCTTGACCTTGATAGCTTCTGGAACCTGTTGAGCCTCTTTGAGCTTCAGGACTTCCTTCTCAAGCTTGTCCACCTACTCTGCCAACTCAACAACAACACCTTGTAGAGCCAGGATTGTTCTATGGTCTGATCCTGGTGTTGTGAGTGGGTATGTTGAATTGCTCTTCCCTGTACAAAAATATTCCTAGTCCGAGTGCCAAATCGAACCAGGTGGTTTCGTAGGGGTCGGCTGTGCCCTTTGGTGATGACTCGAGTGGTCACTCGACCTAGCAAGAAAAGAAGTTGGAGAGTTTTCGTTTTAGAGAGATGAAAAATTGGGTAAATTGGAAAAGAAGGGTCGCGTGATATTTAAAGATGTGGGTTGGTCAAGTGTGCCCTGTGCTATCTTCATCAGAGTTACCTTCTGCTACAAACGCATCAAACTTGTGCGCTGCTCCATCAGAGTTTTTACCCATGGTGACTGTGAACCTTGGAGGTCTGGATGGTGTCTGAGAGTACTGTTCAAACTTTACAAAGTTTTTCTTTTCATAACGCTCAGCTTCTTCTATATAGAAAAGATGTTTCTCAAAGGTAGGGTTCATCAAGCCGGAAGAGGTGTCAAAATGCATCAACCAGTCATTGCCGATTTGAAGAACAATTTCACCACTTTTGGTGTCAATAGCATCTCCAGAAGATGCCAAGAATGGTCTGCCTAGTATAAGGGGATCCATTGGCTCTTCTTCCATCTTCATCACTATGAAGTCAGTAGGGATCTCCATGTTTCCTACTCTCACTGGGACATTCTCATGGGGAAATCTGATGGTTCTGTCAGCTAGGACTAGGGACCCGGTGCTTGGCTGAAATTTGTGATAGCCCAGCTTTCCTGCCACAGACAATGGCATTATGCTGACTGAAGCACCCAGATCACAGAGAGAATTCTGGAAAGTTTAGTTTCTGATGGTCCAGGGTATTGTGAAAGCTCCAAGATCCGTCAGCTTCTTTTGCACTACAACTTTCTGCTGATTGATCATCTTACACTCATAGGCCTTAGCAGCTGCTGCCCTCTTATCTTGAATTTTCATCAAGACTCTTTTTCTCAAACCATTGTCAAAAGGGCCAAGTGTCTTCACAGCTTCATCCGAAATCATTTTAGCTTCAAGCTCTGATAGCTCTTCCTGAATTATAATGGCATACTATTTCTCAATCTCATCTTTGAACCATTCTGGGAAAGGACTTGTCATCATCGCATGCAGGTCCATTATCCTCTTTTCCATTGCAGTTTTTGGTTCCACTTGACCACTCACTCGAGTGGTGTGGTTGTGTGCTACAGTGCTCGAGCCAATTTCAGCAGCTGATCGAAAGACTGCCCACCCCAACTTGAGTATTATTGTCCCCAGTGATCTTGGAGAATCTCTTCTTGAAAGGAAGAAGATGGAGAGCTGGTGCTGTGCTCACTGCATAGCGAGTTGCAGGTTCCTTAGGGTTCTGCACAGCTTTGCGAGGAAGTTGTCCTGTGTTCTTAGTAGAGGCTGATACATCACTGGACTCAACAAACTTTAGTATGCTATTGAGGACCTCAATCTTATGGTTCAAATCATCATAAGAGCAATCGATGTGGGTTCTGAGTTCAGTGTCACCATCAGCTGGTGGGGCTGGTCTTGGAGCAAATCCAGGTGGATTGGCTGGAGCTGTTGGCACAAAAGGCTTATTTTGGCCTGGGTTCTGAGTTAGGTAGAATTGATCCAGATGGATGGCTACGTTGGGATTCCTATAGGAGAGATTATTATTGCTCATATAGGTTATGTACCCTCTGTTGAAGCCAGCTTGATTCTGTATGTACATGCTCTCTTCAACCTGATCATCTTCACCTTCCTGAGCCTGAGTAGCAGAAGCTCACCTCACCCTCACAGTTGACAGATTTCTGCTGAGCCAGGATGAGCTTATCAAGCTTGTCACTGAGTGACTGAATCTCTTGCTTTTTCGTATCAGCAGAAGAGGAGGGTCCTCTGATGGATCTATCAAAGTCTTCACTTTAGTTGCAATCAGAAGTTGCCAAGTTCTCCACTAATTCCCAGCTAGTCACCACATCTCTGTTGAGGAAGTTGCCATTGCTAGCAGTATCCAACAACATCCTTATCTTAGGGCTTGCTCCTCTGTAGAGTGTACTGAGTAGAGATTCTTTGGTGAAGCCATGATGAGGAAACTGAGTAGTGTACTGCTTGACACGCTCCCATGTTTCAAAGAAGTTCTTATTGTTCCTTTTAGTGAAACAAGAGATATCATTCTTGAACTTGGCTGTCCTGGAGTTGGAGAAGAACTTGAGCAGAAAGGCCTTCTTACAGTCATCCCAGGTTGTTATATAACCCTGGGGTAGTGGTCTTTCCCAGCGTGATGCTTTGTCACCTAGAGAAAAAGGGAACAAGCGAAGTTTGAAACCATCTTCAGAGATCCCATTGATCTTAGTAAGCTCACACAATCTGTAAAACTGGTCGAGATCCTGAAGTGGGTGCTCCATAGGGAGTCCGTGGAATTTGTGGTTCTTGACCATGGAGATGCGACCAGTCTTGATCTCAAAGTTGTTGTTTGTGACTAGAGGAGCCACATGCCCCTTCCTTTGTGAGTGAGTGCTTGAGGCATCTCCTGCTCCAATCACCCTACACTGAGGAACTTGTTCTCCCATGACCACTGGTGTTTCTTGAACTGGTTGGACAGGAGTGGGAATAGCAGGTGCAGGTGTAGGTGGACGAGTGCGTATGTTGATACGGTGAATGTGATCTAAATACTGGATTAGGTTTTGGCTGCCTTAAGAACGCGTTTGCATTCAGAGAGTAGTGACTCGATCAAGTACTCGAGTGGTAAGGTCAAGTGGGGGTCGAGTGCTATAGTACCTGATTTCAAAACAAACAAAATTTTGAAACCAAATCAGTACCCAGATTTCAAAAGTAACAGACTTGATCTAGTAAGCCTTAAACTACAAATTGTGCAGACAAAAACACTCCAAACTGGCAAGGGTGCCAAATTGAAACTAGTATTTTACTTACTCTAAGAAAAGAAAAACAGCCAAGTAATCAGTCTAACCCTAGAGAGACCAAATACCAAGTTTATCAATTGTAGTGTAGTGGTAAGAGTTGTTTAACTTTGTCGAACCAATCAAGAGTGGTCAACAACAACTTGCAGATTATTAAGGCAAGCTATTCAAGTGATTTATCATAAGGGTGTGGTACTAGCTGTCTAAATGAGAAATCTACTAAAAACCCTAATTGATACTAGAGGTACCAAAGTCTGTCACACTTTAGCACATCGTGGAACTAAGCAAGAAAAATCACCAAAAACTAAGCTGAACTAACCACTCGACCTAAGCAGTCGAGTAAGGTGGTCGAGTGCTACAGTAAAAACAGAGAAAAACTACAGTGAACGATTACTAAGCAAACTCTAAATTATGGGAAAAAACAGGGACACTACGGGTGGAAATCACAGGATCGCAAACACTCTTTTCTGTTGCAGCTATCAACTAGCAATTTCATCATAGCTATACCCTAGAAAATATGCATCATAACCAGCTCAATCCATGGGTCGTGGTAGAGAGCCTCAAGACCCAACCCAGTAAGTATAGTGTGAGGATTCAGATCAGGCATGAAGAATCAGCCTATTCAAGTCAAGAAGAGTTCATAAAAAGTGAATAGGTGGAGACGTGACATAAATCAATGTCTGATGCATCCACCCTCATGCTATTGTACTCTAAACATTGGAAGAAGTCTATCTAATGGCTCAAGGCATGGGTCGTGCTCATGAGACCATCTAAAATCATGTGCTCCTTGATCAGGGGAGAACAAGCATTAAAAACACTCACCCAAGAGGGAAATCAAATCTAGTGATGATCAATCTATCTAAACCATAGCAAAACAAAGAGAAGCTACCCTAATCCATCCCCAAAAATCCCAACTTTACTACTTACACATTATGATCATAGTTGGGGTCCAAAACACAGAAAAGCCTGAGCCTGACATATGTTATAGCCTATGATCTTGTGAGCAAGGTTGAAGCAGAAATAAAATGCAAGTACTGATTTTATAACAAGTTATCAAAGTTACAAAGTTGCTGAAAATGAAGAACTATGAAGAACATCAAGAACAAGAGAGAGAAAAATGAGTGCTGAACCTAAAAATTACTAAGCCAAAGCGGCGCTATTCGATCCTTCCTCATTAGGTTTAATGAGGCACTTTTATACCTAGTCAAAAGCACTTACTACATTTTATGAGTTTTAAGGAAAAATAGTCGGAGAGTGCCCACTCGACCCAGCAGTCGAGTGGGGTGGTCGAGTGGTCACTCGAGTAGGCAGGTGGTGGTAAATTCCAGTGAGCTAGTGATGCTGAGGTCGAGTGAGCCTGTCTTGAGTGCTCACTCGAGTGACTGGTCGAGTAGCCTGTCTTGAGTGCTCACTCGAGTGCCTGGTCGAGTAGGCAGGTCGAGTGAGCCATCTCTCTTCTCTGCAATCCTCGCTTGAGTCCATAGGGCTTGACTGCACATCTCCACTCTGTCCATACATCTTCACTGCAAATCTTCACTCGAGTCCATAGAGCTTGACTGCACATCTCCACTCCATGAGCCAAAATCCAAGTACATTCCATATGCTCCATAAGTACCTGATAAGACCCCAAATATGCAAAATGAATGCAATGCCTATACAAATACACTAAACTACTATATGAAGGATAAATGCACGAAATGGTATAAATAATGCATAAAATCTACACTAAGGCATGATAAAAAGATGGTAAAAACGTGTATAAAAGTCGTGTAATCATCCACCACCAGAATCTTTGTCTTGGATGAATCAGAGAGATTACCAAAGTGATGAGGAGATAGTCTATTTGAACAACTTGACACTTGAGAACCAGTTGAATGAATAAGCAAGGGAGAGTGTGAAAGAGTTCAGTTATGCTGAATCTTATTCAGGAAGCACATCACCAGATCCAATCAGCATAGCTCAAGGCCATGCTATCATTTCTTTACAAGCTGCTGTTGGAATTTTGATCAAAGAGGTTGACTATCTCAAGAAGAAGATTATAGAGCTTAAGAGGTTGGAGTATGGTTCCAGAGGTATGAGTGAAGCTGAGAACAAAAGGTGGTTCAAGATAGCAATCTAGCCTCATCTTATGGAAAGCCATCAAAGGACAACAAGGAGAGGACCTTAGAGCATGTCCCTGATCCACCCCCTATCTAAGCTCTGTAAGAAAGTCAAGCTATGAGACTATAACCAAGCTCACTTGGAAGGAAATTCCATGACTATCTCTTGTATATAAAATTTTTATCTTTCAAGTTATTGTTTATTTTGTTATTTTAATGCTTTTATCTAGTGTCTAGTAATCCAGGAATAGGTTGAAGAGTGCCATTGACCAAGGACAATGCAGAGCATGGAGATTAAAATAAGATCAAAACGATCCGGAAAGGGACTCGATCACACCACTCCACCTTCACACCACTCGACCCCAAGGTCGAGTGGCCAGGTTTATTTTCAAATTTCCAACTTTTAATCTCAGCCATCCATTTGAACCTGATCTAAACCCTACCTTTTAAAACCCCAAGGCACAGCTCTCTCTCTCTCTCCTACCTCAGTTTTTGTGATTTACTCTCTCTCTAAAAATACTATTTGTGATTTGAAGTTTCAAAGGATTTCTCAAACTCTTTTCAAATTTTTGTTTTAACATCAAGCATTTCTGGATTAAACCTTGATTATGATGCTTAATTGTAAGTAATCCAAATCTTTTGATGTGTCTTATTATCAATTCAATCCCGTAAATACTTTCAATCCTTTTGATTGAACTTTTTAATGGATGCATGCAACAAAAGATTGGGCATATAGTCTTTAGGATGTTAGATTTTGTTAGAAATCTGGTTTTGAACGCAAAAATCGAATTGGTTGTTGATTAACTTCTCTTTGCGAAAATTCTTTTTATAAACTTGTTAAGAGAAACAGAGTATTTCCTTGTTCTCATGTTTTCATATGAAAATAAACCTTAATAATGCAACCCTCTGATCTAATGGTATTAGACGAAAAGTGATTCCAAAGAAACTTGAACCAAAGCAGCTCAACCAGCAACTCGATCCCACTGGTCGAGTCATGTCCAGTAAAAATTTTAACTTCAAGTTTTCTGTTGATTCAGGTACCAAACCGGGAGAAGGACTCGTTCGATGGCTGCTGCACAAGGCCACGATGACTACTCAAGAAACAGGGATGACATTGCAAGAGAGAAGAGGCCAGTGAATGAAGAAGAAGACAAGGGAGAAAGTGAAGAAGAGGTCAGTATGGAGGGAAGTGAAGCAAATGAAGACTTTGTTGAGGAAAGAGGGAAAACACAGAGTGAAAGCAGGAGAATTAGGTCTCTGATGAACATGAAGTTCCTGGGAACAAGATACCCAGATAGGCACACTATGCAAGCACTAGGGATTTGCAAGGAAGTAGGGAAACTCTTCCACAGTGCCGATTTGGTGAGCTTTACCAGCAAGCGATTCAATGGTGCAAGGAAGAAACATGTCACTTCCTTGGTACTCTGGTGTTCCACCTATACACTAGGGAAGAAAAAGAAAGCAACAATGGCGAATTGGGATTCATAAGCTTCAACATAAGAGGGAAGAGATTTACGCCTACTCTGAGTTTGATAAATGAAATTTTTGAATTCAAGAAGGGTCCTGGGATTGATCAAGATTACCGTGAAGAGGAGCTTACCCATCTCTGGGCTCATTTGGGAGGCAAGGACGAGTTTAAGTCTTCGAGGTCCAAGGGTCAGAGATCAGGCACCCGGCAATCAGATACTTTCAAAAGTCTGTTGCAAGTACACTATTTGCAAGGAAGATAACCGGAGCTGTGAATGATGGAGAGCTCTGCATGCTAGACAAAGCCCCCAAGGACTATGCACAAATTCCTATGGCAGGAGACAGAGCTCGAGTAGGGAACTCGATTATCTTGATAAAACAGCTTCTGAGCTGTAGAGACACACTTCTGAAGAACCAGAGAGCGCATAAAAATGCTGAGTTGGCTGTAGGAGGGATCATTACCCCTATTCTGCTCAAATGCAAAGTGGAGATAACTGCCAGGCCAACAGCTTTCACACTCCTTGACATGACTTATCTGAGGAGCTCCCACATCAATGACAATGAGAAAGTGGAAGAGAAGTATGTTTTTAACTGCAACCACCCAGAACAAGAAAACGCCAAGGCACTCCTGCCTATTCCAAGAGATGCTTACAGGACTCAGTACAACAATGGACACATGACCTTCATTTTGCCAATGGGACTCCTATACCGGAAGTCTGATGGGACAGATGAATTTCAGGTACCTCTGAGGCAATTCGCTCAAACGCACAAAGAGCCAGAGATGTACCACTTTGATGATACAGAGTGCAAGAACCTGAAGGAGGCCAACAAGAGGATAGGTCTGCTCCAGCAATGGAACAAATTCCAGGACAAAGCCATTAAGTTAATGGCAAAGACTATCAAGGTCATCTCAGGGCAGCTAGAGAGCTTGCAGAAGAAGGGTTAATCCTCTAGGGCAAAGGAGAAAAGCAAGTCCTCATCTGTGGAAAGGATATCTCGCAAGGAAAGGCCAAGGAAAAGAAGATCAGACCTCACAGCTGAGTAGTTGGAAGCTCACACCTCAGCTCGACCAGACGAGTCGAGTCCAGTGGTCGAGCTCAACACCAGAGAAGATACGACCTTTGATCCAGAACAACAAGGCTCATCTCACGTCTCCAATGGCGGCAAACTACACTCAGGAATCTATGGCAGCTCTGGTGGATGACTTCTTCACAGCTCCAACTCAGCAAGATCCACCACAATGAGGTACCACAATCAACCCACACAATTTTACAAACCATTTGCATATTAGTTTGTTTTTCCTTTCTGTTTAAAATCTCTCAAATAATCCTCTGAACTTTTATTACACAAGAGACTGTGTAATTTAAGCTTGGGGGAGAGTCTGAGAGATTTATCTAATCATGTTTTCAATTTTCTTATTCAAATTTCACATCATCTAAATGCATATAGAAACCTATAAAAATTTGAAAAATTTCTGAAAAATAATTAAAAAAACAGAGTGTCATGTAGTTCATTTGCATAATTAGGATTGAGTCTAGAATCATTCATATTAGGATTGTTGCATTACATATGGGATAATGGTGAATTTAAACCAAAAACGCCTCATGCTTAAAATTTTAATCTCAATGCCATGGTTTTTAATTGTTCAATGCTTGCATTTGATCCTGAAAACTAAGGCAGCACCATGTTTGGAATTTAAATTCACCATTCATACTTAGGTTGAAACTTACTGTGAATAAGAATTTGTATCCCTAATTATAAGAACCTAATCTTAAATTTTAATTATCAAACTTAAACATTGGTTATGAACTCATGGCTACCATAAAATACTTGGATATTCTTATTTCCTTTTTCCACTCTTGTTTATCCAAGTAGCTGTTCCCACTTTTGGAACAGTTCCAAATAATCACCAAACCTTCCTTCTTTTCAAACCATGAATTAATCTTGAGTTGAGGCCTATTTCTAGATTGAACTAAGGAGAAAGTGTTAGGTATAAGCCGACAGCAATAGCTTCTCATGTACACTCTTGTACATGATTTTTGGACTAGAATAGGATAGGAAGTTTGAACAAGGGGTTGGTTGATGTTTTGAGTGGTAAAAAGTGAGAAAAAGAGTGCTAAAAAGTTCTTTGGAGAGGATAAAACACCAAAAGTATATTCAGTAGTGTCTAGTAAAGGATCTGGATGATTTATTATGAAGATAGGCTCAGGAAATTGAAAATGAAAAGATATGCAAAAGTGAAAAGATGTGACTCGATCACACAGCTCGACCAAGTGGTTGAGTAGGAGCCTTAGCCCAGAAAAAGAATTTTCCCATATCCGCTAGAAGAGTTTAAAAGATTAAAGATCCTCTCCCTAGAAAACAAAAGAGAGAAATAATCCTAAATTGAGAGTAAACAATGTATGCCTTGAGAGAAAATAAAAAGAAAGGTTGAAAAACTAGGAAATATTTCTAAGTATAGATTTAGGTAGAGTAAATTGTGTGTTCTTGGGTAGATGAGAGTCTGCTCCTGTATGCATCAGTTAGCTTTAACCTTTAGCATTCTCTTAAAGTTCAATCCATTCATTGAGAGATCCTTGTTACTAATGCACTTAAACCAGAGGAAGAAAAGACCATTTTTGTCTCTTAAAACTTGTCCCTCAAACCAAATGAGTTTTTAAACAATTTTTAATTTGATCCACTGTTCTCGCTTAATGAATGTTAAAGGGATAGAGTTCTTTGAATTCTTGTTGCGGCTTAGGATGAATTTTGAATCTTTTGTGATGAGCATGGCTAAGGTTTTTAAGTATGGATCATCTGCATAGCATTCTAGAACTGTTAACCATGACATTTAGGTTAGAGGTGTAGTCATTTGGCATTGGTCCTGAATCCCCATTTTCAAACAACTTCTCCAATCAATCTTTTATTTGCTTGAGGGAAAGCAAAGGATAAGTTTGGGTGAGTTGATAACACTACATTTTACATGTTTTACGCATGCATTTATCATCATATTAGTGCATATTCATTCCCTGTTTATACCATTATATGCATATTTCACTCACTTTAGAGTTTTAGGGTCCTTTGCATGAGCATTGCATACATATCGCATATTGTGGGTTGTTTACAGGTAAAATGGATGCTTTGGATGCTTTGGAGCACTAAGGAGCTGGATTGGTGTTTTGGATCAGCTCAAGAAGGAGAATGAAGGAAGATGGAAGCTCCTTGACCAGCCACTCGATCACTATGATCGAGTGGTATCTCCGGATGAGTAGGATATCTATTTTTTCTTTACCTTAACCTTATCCTTTAGTATAAAAGCATATGTGTTAACCCTAATAAAGGGTGTGCTTGTTTTTTAGACCTATTTTTATCTCTCTCTCTGCCTCATAATTACTCACTCTCTTTTTCTTCATTTTTAGATCTTTGTAAACTTGATATCTTTTTAATTAATCAGTACTTGCATTTACTTTCTTCAGCAAACCTTCTTATCTCAATCTGATCTATCTCATATGTCAGATTTATAACTTTCTGGGTTTGCATATTTAGTTGTGAGTATGATTAGTGAGTATTTAACTTTAGGGTTATTAGGGATGGATTAGATTTGGGTGGATCTTGATTAATCTGGTAGTTTTAAGTCCTTAATTGCTCTAAATCCTTTTTGGGTGATAATGCTTAATGCTTATTCATTTCTGATCAACTTGAATATGATCCTAGATGATCTATTCAAGATGGTGCTTTGAGGTTGTTTGATCAGCTCTTTCCAGAGACTTAGTTACACTAGCGAGTGGAGAATATGCTTCAATGGCGTTTGAATCCATGATATTCAAATCTCTTGTTAGGAATTTTTGTTGGCTTAGGTAGATTGGTTCTTTATGCTTGTCCAATGGCTTGATTCTGACAAAATCGGGTATGCTGAGCCATTGGATTCGAGGTCATTCACCACGACGGTGGGCTTGACTGGTTCAGACATCTATCATCAAAGGATTAGCCTTAAAATAGGTTGTGTTTCTTAAGTACCCAGGTTATGAAATTGATCCCTTACTCCATTGATTCATCCATATGATCCCTATCTCTTCATTATTGCATTACAAGCTTAGTTACTCGATCTATTTAGTGATTCTGTGCTTTTAGATTGCGACTCCACCACACCACTTGACCGTATCGATCGAGTGGCTTTTTACTTTTTTTTCCCTGCTTGTTTGTTTACTCTTTGTTCATTTGAATTGACATCTTAAGTGTTCATTGCTTTAATTATTAGATATTTGCATTTACAATCATTAGGTTGTTAGTTCCAACTATCATCTTTGATTTGGCTTAACATTTTATGCATTGATACATTGTGATTGCTTGCACTAAACCTATTATGGATTGACACCTCATGTATTACAACAATAATGAGGAATTGAAACCCTCCATGCTTATTTAGATACCACGAATAATATGTGCTTTATACACGAAGCAGACTTTAGAATATGAATAAATATCCCCTTTTGTTTTTCTATATATTTTATTTTAAATAATAGCTGCACTCCAAATGAGCTGCCTACGTACCCATGTTGGGATCAAGCCAAATTGTAGTTCATTTAATTATTATAACAATTTATGAATAAAACTTTTTCAAATTCAGAATATTCCACGGCCACCGAACTGGAACTCCATCCTGATCCGCTAACATGTAAACACCGTTCCAAACCACTTTGGTTACTTGATATGGACTTTCCCAATTAACTCCTAGCTTTCCGGCTCCGACTTCCTTCGTATTTTTGAATACTTTACCCAAGACTAGATCACTGACCAGAAGGGGTTGATTTTTCAACTTCAGATTATAATAGCGTGCAATTGCTTGTTGATAATTCTGAAGTTGGATTAATGCTTGATGCCGTTCATCGAATATCTAGTGCACCCTCCATCATTTTTGTGTTACAAGACTCATTTCCAGGGAGTTCGGTTTGTCGGAGTCCACGAACATTCAGTTCGGCTGGAACTCCTGCTTGCATTCCATAGACAAACAAGAAAGGAGTTTCTCCACTGGCTCTTCGTGGGGTAGTTTTTTACGCCCATAAAAGTGGTTGAAGTTCATCATACCATCCTCCTTTGTACGAACAAAGTCCTTTCTTTCAATTACTCAAGATAGTTTTGTTCGCAGCTTCTGCTTGTCTGTTTCCTTGTGGATATCGCGTGGTAGAATAACTCATTTTTATTCCCCATGCAGAGACGAAATCCTCAAAGTATTTTGATATGAATTGGGATCCATTATATGTAACGATCTCGGAAGGGACTCCATAGCGACAAATAATGTTCTTCCACAGGAAAGTCTTTACCGTTGAATCTTTAATTGTAATATATGCCTCTGGTTCGATCCATTTTGAAAAATAATCTGTAAGGACAAGAAGATGTTGCACACCTAGGGTTTATTTATGCATTGGTCCAATGATATCCATTGAACATCCCATAAATGGATAAGGAGCTGTTATTGATGACAGGAGTTCCGAGGGTTCATGAATAAGAGGAGCGTGTTGCTGACACATTATGCACCGTTGAGAATATTTAACACAATCCACGATCATAGTCGGCCAATAATATCCTAAACGTTTTATTTTAAAAGCCATCGATCGTCCTGATGCATGACTTCCACAAAGACCTTCAAGTAATTCGCTCATAACAACCTCCACTCCTGGCCAATGACAACATAATAAATAAGGATCGCTAGCACCTCGTTTGAACAGTGAGTCTTTAATCAAGCAATACTTCGCGCTAGCGATGCGTAATTTTCTTGCTTCCCACTTTGACTTTGGAAGTGCACCAGTTCGGATATATTCCTTTATTGGATCACTCCAGTCAGGTCCCCGACCGTTAGTGGGAATATCTTCTTGATTACTAGGTAGCATAAATGCATCGTCTTTAAGTTCCTCATTGCAAGGTTCTTCTTGCTCGAACTCGGGCTTGTCCACGGGTATGCGGGTTCCAGATTTATGGATAACTCATCATCTTTAATAATTTGTATTTGTGGAATGGCTTTGATTACATCACCATCTATAGTAATTATAGGTTCTTTCACTTTTGGTGGGCGTCCTCGCCGTAGTTTTGGAAGACTGATTTGAGGTAACTGGTCATTGAAACTAGGATTTTTGCCTACTCTAAGCGAAACAAAAAAGACAGCCAAGCAATCAACCTAAGCCTAGAGACACCAAATACAATGTTTTATCAATTGTAGTATAGTGGTAATGATAGTAACAATGTCGAACCAATCAAGAGTGGTCTACAGCAACTAGTAGATGATTAAACCTAGCTATTCAAGTAAATTTATCAAAAGGGGTTGGTTCACTAAAAAGCTAAAGGAACAACCATTATACTAGAGATGCCAAAGTCTGTCACACTTTAACACATCATGGAACTAAACAGGTAAAATCACAGTACCAGGGACGACTCGACCACACTGATCGAGTGGTGAGGGCGAGTGCTACAGTAAAGACAGAGAAAAACTACAGTGAACGAATACTAAGCAGACTGTGAACTATGGAAAAAACAATAGGGACTCCAGGGATGGAAATCAGAGGTTTGCAAACACTCTGCTACTATAGCTATTAACTAGACATTTCATCACATGACGACTTCATTACCAGCTCAATCCATGGGTCGTGGTTAAGAGCCTCAAGGTCCAACCCGGTCAGCATAGTGTGAGTTTATCGGACCAAGCATGAAGATTCAGTCTATTCAAGTCGAGAAGAGTTCAAAACAACTGAATAGGTGGAGTTGTGACATAAATCAATGTCTCATGCATCCACCCTCACGCTATTGTACTCTAAACCCCGGAAAAAGTCTATCTAATGGCTCAAGGCATGGGTCGTGCTCATGAGACCATCTAAAATCAGGTTCTCCTTGATCAGGGGAGAACATGCATTAAAAAAAACTCAACCAAGAGGGAAATCTACCTAGTGATGATCAACCTATCTAAACTGTAGCAAAACAGAGTGAAGCTGCTCTAATCCATCCCAAAAACCTCAACTTTACTACTCACTCACAAAAATCATAGCTTGGGTCCGAAACCCAGAAATCTGTAAAAGAGATATATGTGAGATAGCCTATGGGCTTGTGAGCAAGAGTGAAGAAAAACTAAAATGCAAGTATTGATTTTATTAAACGTTATCAAGGATACAAAGTTGCAAAAATGAAGAACAGCTCAAGAACAATAGAGAGAAAAACTAAGAGATAAAATCTAGATTATGCTAAAAACGGCGATTCTACTTGGTCTTAGGTCGAGTGAGCCTGAGGTCGAGTGAGCCTGATGGTGAGTACTTACTCGAGTGCCTGGTCGAGTGGGCAGGTCGAGTGGGCCGTCTGTCTTCTCTGCGATCTTCACTTGAGTCCATAGGGCTTCACTGCACATCTTCCATAGCCCAGCATCTTGATCCAAGCTCACTTCATGAGCCAAAATCCAAATATGCTCCATACGCTCCATAAGTACCTGATAGGACCCCAAATATGTGAAATGCATGCAATGCCTATACAGAAATACTAAACATCCTATATGAAGGATAAATGCATAGAATGGTATGAACAATGAATAAAATCTACATTAAGGCATGATAAAAGGCTGGTAAAAACGTGCATAAAAGTGGTGTTATCAACTCCCCCAAACTTACCCTTTGCTTGCCCTCAAGCAAATAGAAAGGATAAGATGAACGGAGTAGTGTGAAAAGTGGGGACTCAGAACCTAAGCAAACTAACCAAACCTCTAATGTCAATGTCACAGTTAATAGTTCTAAAATGCAATTCACAGAAGTTCTACTTAAAAGCATTAGCCATACTAATCACATCAAATTTAACACTACGACTCAGCCACAAGCAAACATTACAAGCAAACTATCCCTTTAACATTGATTAAGCACGAACTGGTGAATCATGATATGCAATAATCTGTAACTCATTTGGTTGAGGGACAAGTTTTAAGAGATAAAATTGATCTCTTCTTGCTCTGGTTTAAGCACATGTATCAGGATCTCTCCATGAAATGGATTGAATTAAAAGAGAATGCTAAAGGTAGAGCCAATTGATGCATACTGGAGCAGACTATCATATACCCATGAAGGACCAATGACTCTCCTAACTCTAAAATCCCAGAAACTTCGTCCTAGTTCTACCCTTGTGCTTAAAAGCTTTTCTTTTCATTTCTTTGACTCAAGGACCGATTTTCTGTTTTCTTCTAAAGAGAGGATGCTTTACATTTTTTACTTCTTGCGGATTTGGGATTTTTACCTTCTTTTTTTTCACTAAGCTATGACTCGACCACTCATTTGAGAGGTGTGGTCGAGTGGCTACTATACGATTTGTTTATGTTTCTTTTACTGAGCCAACTCTTATCTTTTTCTTCCAAATCCTTTACTAGACTCAGATTTTTTAACCTATCATTTCCAAAGGCTTATGATTTTTAGCAAACTCTTTTTCTCTTTTTGTTTCTTTTCCCAGACTCAAATCCCATCTCATTCAAACTCATAGCCTAAATCTGGTTCAAAAATTGTGAACCAGAGACTACATGAGAGGCTACTCCTGTCGGCAAAACCTAACACTTTCTCTCTAATTCAATCCGGAAATAGGCCTCACTTCTCTCAAAATGAATGTATGGTCTGAAATGAAGTTTTGGGTTTGGTTTTTGTGGAACTGTCTCAATGGTCGAGACAACTACTTGGATTAGCAAAAGTGGTAAAAGATGGAAGAAAATCCAAATATTTTGAGGTATCCATGAGTTAAAGTTTTAGAGCATATCATGATAATTAAGTTTTTCAAATTAGGTTCTAATTCATAGGGATAGTTTGACAAATCACAGCAAGCTTCAACCAAGTGATAGTGCTAAATCTAAATTCCAAGCAAGGTGCAGCCTTAATTTTCAAACTTAGGTGAATGCATTAGACTACTCATAACTGTGGCATTGAAATTATATGTTTGGTTCTTAAGCTTTTTACGGTTTAACTCATCATCATCCCATATGCATATGTACAATCCTAAGCAAAATTCTAAAACTCAATCCAAAAATGATAACGCAACCACACGACACTCTGTTTTTGTAAAATAGTTTTCTGAAAATTTTCAAATTTTTAGGTTTTTTTTCCAATGCACATATATGATGCAAATTTGAATAAGAAAATAAGGAAAGATGTCAAATTCGTCTCTGAAACCCTCCCCAAACTTAAATTACACAGTCCCTTGTGTAAAATAAATTCAAGACATGATTTGAGAGACTAAAACAAAAAAGAACAAAAAATGCAATGATATAAACAATGATAAGGAAGTGGGGTGGTACCTCATTCTTGTGGAGTAAAGAAAGTATCAGTGTTAGCCTCCATGCTCTCCTGGGTGTAGGCTGGAACTATGGTGGTGAGACGATCAGCTTGGTGCATCTGCTCAGCTCTGGGGTGTGACTCGACTCGTCCACTCGACCCAGCAGTAGAGTGGGCAGGCATGTATCATGCACTAGACCCAGCGTGGTCAAATGGTACGCTCTGGTAGTACCCCGGGTAAGGTGGAAGTTGTGCGCCCTGATCATAGCATGGGTAGGGCTCAATAGGCGCACTCGGGTCAAATTCTTGATGGGACTCGAGTGGCTTACTCGACCCAGATGGTCGAGTGGCTTCGTCTGGTGACCCAGAAAGTCCTGAAACGTTTCATCTTCTTGGAGTCTAACTCTCTCATCAGAGAAGTAGAGATCTCTCACTGGTGGTTCAAAGGAGACGCTACGGTCACCGTCCTCTGTATAGAGCTTGGCTAAACTTCCATAAGGTAGTAAAATCTTCACCTTGCTGCTCCTGGGATGTGAGAAGTTATAGATGTACTTCTCCCCAACCTTTGCACCAATAGTCTGAGTGTCTCTCATATGATCCAAGTCCATCAGAGTGTATTGTGTAGGCGCGGATATGAGCTCAACTCCAGCAGCTTCCAAAAACAGAGTAACTATGCCTCCCAGAGTGAACTCTGCCTTGTTCAACATCTTGTCATTCTTGATGGCAGTTGCTCTATAGCTCATAAGGTGTCTCACCAAGACAATGGAATTCTCTGTGTAAGCCCTATCACCACACATCTCAATCTCGTTGGCTCTGTTCTCCTCAGATTAGTAGATGAGGTAATCACAGAGAGCCTTGTCCAGCATCTTCAGCTTGCTCTGATTCACTAGCCCTGTGGACTTCTTCGCAAACATTGTGTTTGCAAGAGTCCTGTGGAGGTATCTCACTGCCGGGTGCTTGATCTCACTACTCTTGGCTCTATCAGACTGATAGTGTTCCGTTCCTCCAAGCGCTAACCACAACTCGTGGATCTCTTTCTTCTCAAAGTCTTGGGTTTGCCTTGTTCCTCTGCGGAAGTAAAACAATATGTCGACCACACTGATACTTTATCCCTCTGACTCTGAGAAGCTCACATGTCCCAACTCTGCAGTACTAGCCATGGCTGTCGTATCATAGAGGTGGAGATCCAATGTTGCCAAGAAATGGCAGGTCTCAGTCTTGAAACCATCACGTGGGCTGTGGGTAAGTCTCACGATGTCAGCATACTCATAGAGCTTCACCACCTCTCTGCAAATTCCCAAAGCTTGCATGGTGGGGCGATGTGGGTACCTAGTCCCAAGGAATTTCACCCTCTCAAGGATGGAAATAGGCTTAGCTTCCTCAGAGATCTCAGCCTGGATATCCTTTGAACTCTCAAAATAAGTCTCCTCCTCACTATCCCTTCTCACTGATTCTTCTTCTTGAACCCTCTTGCCCTTAGCCTTGTCTAGCCATGACCCAGATGGTCGCGTGGCTTTGGCTCGTGTGGCTCTCGCTGCAGTTTGGCATCTCGTTGCCCTTGACCTTGTGTTGCCAGAGTACCTGAAACAAATTCAAAAAGCGAAAATTTAGGAAACATTTGGATCACTCGACCAAGCTACTCGAGTGGTGAGGTCGAGTGGGCAAAAAATTTCCAAATAAATTTTTGCCCGACTTAACCCACCTGAGTGCTTTGATCGAGTAACAAAATTAACATTCATATGCATCCAATTTCAAGCTTAGCAAGGATTTAAACAAGTTAGGCTCATAAATTTTCCAAATTCATCAAGTTCTCAAAGCGATTTTCGATATGCAAGATTTCAAAAATTCTAATTTTTTTCAATTTAATCAATGACGCTCAATGTGGGTTCTCTAATCATCAAACAAGGATAAGCTAAACCGAAATTTGTCCTAAGGTTACACAAAAAATTTCATCACCAAGAACAAAATCTCAATTTATAGCAATTTCAACATAGAAATCAGTGCATAGTATCTACGATTCCTTGTACTACTATAATCTACCGATTGTAACCACATGTAAGCCACAAAATTTTGGAAAATTTTCAAAAAATTTCGAACCCAGATTTTCACAAAAATGGTTTCAAATGGTTTAAAAACTTACAAGTGAGTTTTGAAATTGTTAGAGTAGTGAGACATGATCAAAATTTGGTTGAAAACTTTGAAGATTTCAGTGAAATTTTTAGAGAGAAGTTGGAGCGTTTGCGTTTTTAGAGAGATGAAAATTGGGGGAAGAATGAAGAAGAATAAGGGTCTCGTAACTATTAAAGAGGTGGAGTGATTTCAAATGAACGGCTGAGATTAAAAGTTGATATTTCAGACCTGGGGGTCGATTGGTGTGGTCGAGTGATAAATTAAATTTCAGACTCACCCTTTTGAAACTCCACTTTGACTCATACTCAGCTCCTATCCTCTCCTGAAACTCACAACACTATGAAAACACATTAAAAATAACAAAATTCATAAAAACATAAGATAAATCAAAGATAGTATATACAATGATGAACATGAGCATTCCTCCCAAGTGAGCTTTTTTAAAGTCACTTAGCTTGACTCTCGCTCTGTTTATGCAGGTGGAAGGTCCTTGAGAGGCTGTGTTGACCCCTCTGGACTCGGCTTCTCCACAATGAATATCGATGCCATGATAGCGTGATAGAAACTTACACTCATTCCTGGTGGCTTGGGCATCCTTCTTCCCATCCCTGGTGGGGGTTGTTGAGCTCCCTTGAACTTGGGAACTTCTTTCTCAAGCCTGTCCACCTTCTTTGCGAACTCAGCAACAACACCTTGTAAAGCTAGGATTGTGCTCTGGTCTGATGCTGGTGTTGTGAGTGGGTATGTTGAGTTGCTCTTACCTGTACAATAATATTCCTGGTCCGAGTACCAAATCGAACCAGGTGGTTTCGTAGGGGTCGGCTGTGCTCTCATATGATGACTCGAGTGGTCAGTCGACCTAGCAGTCGAGTGGGCAGGTCGAGTGTGCCCTGTGCTGTCTTCATTAGAGTCACTTTCTGCTACAAACGCATCAACTTATGCATTACTCCATCAGAGTGACTGCCTATGGAAGCTGTGAACCCTGGGGGTCTGGATGGTGTCCGAGATACTGTTCAAACTTTCCAAAGTTTATCTTTTCATAGCGCTCAGCTTCTTCCATGAAGGAGAGCTGTCTCTAAAAAGTAGGGTTCTTCATGCCGGAAGAGGTGTCAAAATGCATCACCAAGTCATTACCGGTTCGAAAAACAATATCACCACTTTTGGTGTCAATAACAGCTCCAGAGGATGCCAAGACTGGCCTGCCTAGTATAAGGGGGTCCATTGGCTCTTCTTCCATCTTCATCACTATGAAGTCAGTAGGGATCCCCATATTCCCTACTCTCACTGGGACATTTTCTAGCGAACCATGGGGAAATCTGATGGTTCTGTCAGCTAGGACTAGAGACCGCGTGCTTGGCAGAAATTTGTGATAGCACAGCTTTTCTGCCACAGAGAATGGCATTATGCAGACTGAAGCACCCAGATTACAGAGAGAACTCTTGAAAGTCTGGTTTCTGATGGTGCAGGGTATTGTGAAAGATCTAGGATCCGGTAGCTTCTTTCGCACTACCACTTTCTGCTGAGTGATCATCTTACACTCATAGGCCTTTGCAGCTGCTGCCCTCTTATCTTGAATTTTCATCAAAGCTCTTTTTCTCAAACCACTGTCAAAAGGCTCAAGTGACTTCACAGCTTCATACCAAGTCATTTTAGCTTCAAGCTCAGATAGCTCTTCTTCAAGCATAATGGCATACTCCTTCTCAATCTCAGCTTTGAACCATTCTGGGAAAGGACTTGTCATCATTGCATGCAGATCCAGTATGCGCCTCTCTTATGCAGTCTCGGATATGCCTACTCGACCACTGACTCGAGTGGTGTGGTCGAGTGCTACAGTGCTCAACCCAATTTCAGCAGCAGATCAAAAGACTCCCCCCCCCCCCCCCAACTTGAGTATCACTGTCCTCAGTGATGTTTTAAAACCTCTTCTTGAAAGGAAGAAGATGGAGGGCTGGTGTTGTGCTCACTGCATAGAGAGTTAAAGGTTCCTTAGGGTTCTGCACAGCTTTGCCAGGAACTTGGCATGTGGTCTTAGTAGAGGCTGATGCAGGACTTGACTCAACAAACTTCAGTCTACTATTGAGAACCTCAATCTTATGGTTCAAATCATCATAAGAGCAATGTATGTGGGTTCTGAATTCAGTGAACCTCTTTGACGTCTCTTGAGTAGCAGTGCTCTGTCCTTGAAGGAGCTGAAGTATGAGCGGCTTAAGGTCAGTATCAGCTTGTGGAGCAGATCTTGGAGAAAATCCAGGTGGATTGGCTGGAACTGTTGGCACGAAAGGACTGTTTTGGCATGGGTTCTGAGTTGGGTACTTGATCTTGAGGGTTGGCTTTGTTGGGCTTCCTATAGTAGAGATTATGATTGTTCCTTTAGTTGATGTACCCTCTGTTGAAGCCAGCTAGATTCTGTATATCAGGTTCTCTTCAACCTGATCATTTTCACCTTCCTGAGCCTGAGTAGCATAAGCTTCACCAGCAAAGTTCACAGATTTCTGCTGAGCCAGGATGAGTTTGTCAAGTTTGTCACTAAGAGAATGGATCTCTTGCTTGTTCGTATCAGCAGAAGAGGAGGGTCCTCTGATGGATCTATTAGAGTCTTCACTGTAGTTGCCATCAGAAGTTGCCAAGTTCTCCCTAGTTCTCATCCAGTCACCACATCTCTGTTGAGAAAGTTGCAATTGCTAGCAGTATCTAACAGCATCCTTATCTTAGGGCTTGCTCCTCTCTAGAGTGTACTGAGTAGATATTCTTTGGTGAACCCATGATGATGACACTGAGTAGTGTAGTGCTTGAAACGCTCTCATGCTTCAGAGAAGCTCTCATTTTTCCTCAGAGTGAAACAAGTGATATCATTCTTGAATTTGGCTGTCCTGGAGTTGGAGAAGAATTTGAGCAGAAAGACCTTCTTACAGTCATCCCAGGTTGTTATAGAACCCTGAGGTAGTGCTGTTTCCCAGTGTGATGCTTTGTCACCCAGATAAAAAGGGAACAAGCAAAGTTTGAAACCATCTTCAGAGATCCCATTGATCTTAGTCAGCTCACACAATCTGTCAAACTGGTCCAGATGCTGAAGTGGGTTCTCCATAGGGAGTCCGTGGAATTTGTGGTTCTGGACCATGGAGATAGGACCAGTCTTGATCTCAAAGTTGTTGCTTGTGACTGGAGGAGCCACACTCCCTTGCCTTTGTGAGTCTGTGCTTGGAGCATCTCCTGCTCCAATCACCCTAGGCTGAGGAACTTGTTCTGCCATGACCACTAGTGTCTCTGGAACTGGTTGACAGGAGTGGGAGTAGCAGATGCAGGTGTAAGTGGAAGAGTGCGTATGTTGGTACGGTGAATGTGATCCAAATACTGGATTCAGTTTTGGCTGCCTTGGGAAAGCGTTTGCATTCAGAGAGTAGTGACTCGATCAAGTACTCGAGTGGTAAGGTCGACTGCAGGTCGAGGGCTATAGTACCTGATGCAAGACAGACAAATTTTCAAAACCAAATCAGTAACTGGACTTGGAAAAGTAACAGACTTGATCTAGTAAGCCTTAAACTAGTAATTGTGCAGACAAAAACACTCAGAACTGACAACGGCGCCAAATTGAAACTAGGATTTTAGCCTACTCTAAGCAATGAAAGACAGCCAAGCAATCAACCTAAGCCTAGAGAGACCAAATACGAAGTTTATCAATTGTTGTATAGTGGTAAGTATGTTAACAATGTCGAACCAATCAAGAGTGGTCTAGAGCAACTAGTAGATGATTAAAGCTAGCTATTGAAGTATATTTATCAAAAGGGGTTAGTTCACTAAAAAGCTAAATGAACTACCATTATACTAGAGATGCCAAAGTCTGTCACACTTTAACACATCATGGAAGTAAACAGGTAAAATCACAGTACTAGGGGACTCAACCACAGTAAAAACAGAGAAAAACTACAGTGACCGAATACTAAGCAGACTGTGAACTATGGGGAAAACAATAGAGACTCCAGGGATGGAAATCATAGGTTCGCAAACACTATGTACTAGCTATCAACTAGACATTTCATCACAGGACTACACTAGACAACAGAATTCATAACCAGCTCAATCCATGGGTCGTGGTAGAGAGCCTCAAGGTCCAACCCGGTCAGCATAGTATAAGTTGATCGAATCAGGCATGAAGATTCAGTCTATTCAAGTCGAGAAGAGTTCATAACAAGTGAATAGATGGAGTCGTGACATAAATCAATGTCTGATGCATCCACCCTCACGCTATTGTACTCTAAACCACGAAAAAGTCTATCTAATGGCTCAAGGCATGGGTCGTGCTCATGAGACCATCTAAAATCAGGTTCTCCTTGATCAGGGGAGAACAAGCATTAAAAACACTCACCCAAGAGGGAAACCAACCTAGTGATGATCAACCTATCTAAACTTTAGCAAAACCCCACCTTTACTACTCACTCACAAAAATCATAGCTTGTGTCCGAAACCCAAAAATCTCTAAAAGAGACATATGTGATAGCCTATGGGCTTGTGAGCAAGAGTGAAGAAGAAATAAAATGCAAGTACTGATTTTATTAAAAGTTATCAAGGATACAAAGTTGCAAAAGTGAAGAACAGCTCAAGAACAACAGACAGAAAAACTAAGAGATAAAACCTAGATTATGCTAAAAACAGTGATTCTACTTGGTCTCCCGTGATTAGGTTTAATGAGGCTCTTTTATACTAAGTGACAAAAGCGCTTATTACAATTCCAGGTTTTTAGGAGAAACAGTCGGAGAGTGCCCACTCGACCCAGCAGTCGAGTGGTGAGGTCGAAAGGGCCTGTGATTGGTCAGTGAGTGGTTACTCGAGTAGGCAGTTCGAGTAGGCAGGTGGTTCTGAGGTTGAGTGAGCCTGATGGTGAGTGCTTACTCGAGTGCCTGGTCGAGTAGGCAGGTCGAGTAAGCCGTTTGTCTTCTCTGTGATATTCAGTCGAGTCCATAGGGCACTGCACATTTTCCATAGCCCAGCAGCATGATCCAAGCTTCACTTCATGAGCCAAAATCCAAGTATGCTCCATACGCTCCATAAGTACTTGATAAGACCCCAAATATGCGAACTGCATGCAATGCCTATACAGAAATATTAAACATCCTATATGAAGGATAAATGCATAGAATGGTATGAACAATGGATAAAATTTACACTAAGGCATGATAAAAGGCTGGTAAAAATGTGCATAAAAGTGGTGCTATCAGTCATGTTTTTGGGAAGTTTGGGAAGCTTGAGTTCGGGATCGAGATCGAGTTACGACCATAGTTTCATCTTTTACATTTATACTTTGGGACTCGATGCACTCAGCTGGAATAGTCCTTTTTAAAGCAGGATCGGATGTGGAGGCTAGTGGGACCCAAACTTAAATCAAATTTGTCCAACTATTTCGCAAGCTTCTTTACAAGTTCCAAATATGCCTCAGTCCTTGAGTCTTTCGCTTTGTATTCTCCTTTATACTAGTTCATAATTAGTTGAGAATCACTATATGATATTACTTCCCGAGCTCCCACTCCATGTGCGAGGCGAAGACCGGCTAGTAATGCTTCATACTCTGCTTCGTTATTTGATGCTGGGAACCCAAGATGGAATGATTGCTCAATGACTTCTCCAGTTGGGGTTACTAAGCTGATTCCAACTCTAGATCCTTGTTTTGAAGATGACCCGTCAACATTAAGCTTCCCAACCTTATCTCTAGGTTCGTCTTCAGTACCGTTGATTGGTAATTCAGTTAGGAAATCTGCTAATACTTGAGCTTTGGCGCTGGTTTGATTTTTGTACTCAATATCGTACTCGCTTAATTTGATCGCCAACTTCGCCAAATGCCCTGACTGACATGGAGCATGCCATATTAGGTGCAATTGGAAATAGGGCCTTAACTTCCAAGCTGAAACCACAACTGCAAGTGCTAGCTTCTCCATCATGGTGTAACGGGTCTCCGGACTGGTTAAGCTTTTGCTTATATAATAAATTTTTTGCTGCTCTTCTCTGTCTTCCCGTACAATGACTCTGCTAACTGCATGCTCTGAAACAGATACGTACAAAAATAATCTTTCCCTTGACTCGGGCTTGTAAAGTACTGGTGGGATTTTTAAATAGGACTTCAGCTTTTTAAATGCTTCATCATATCTTTCGTCCCACACGAACTGTTTGTTTCCTTTTAATAACTGGTAAAAAGGGAGACACATGTCCGTTGAGCGAGATATGAACCTATTCAAACCAGCAATCCGCCCTGTTAAATGCTGTACTTCCTTTTGGTTTCTTGGTGGAGGCATTGTTAGGAAAGAATTGATTTGATTTGGGTTAGCTTCAATTCCTCGTTTTGTGACTATATATCCAAGGAATTCTCGAGAAGGTACGCCGAAAGTACACTTTGCTGGATATAGTTTCATTCCGAACATATTCAGAATTTCGAAACATTGGGCGAGGTGCTTCACCTGGTCAGTCGGCTGGAGGGACATTACCAGCATATCGTCTATGTATACTTCCATTGTTTTTCCAAGATGCTCTGCAAACATTCGATTAACAAGACATTGATAAGTTGCTCTTACATTTTTAAACCAAACAACATGACAATATAACAACAGATACCTAGGTCGGTTATGAACAAAGTCGTTTCCGGGTCCTCCAGATGCATTTTGATTTGATTATATCCTGAGAATGCATCCATAAAGCTCAAGAGCTCATGAATTTCTGTTGGCTTTACCAATCGATCGATATGTGGGAGAGGAAAACTATCCTTTGGGCATGCTTTGTTAATGTCAATAAAATCGACGCATACTCTCCACTTGCCATTCTTTTTCTTTACTACGACTGGGTTTGCAATCCAATCTGGATATTTTACTTCTCTTATGGATCCTGCTTTCAATAATGTTTTCACCTCGTCATTGACAGATTTTTCACGATCCGGCCCAAGCTTTCTCCTCTTTTGCTTGATTGGTTTGAAACTTTCATCTACTTGTAGCTCGTGCGATATTATACTAGGATCTATACCTGGAATATCTTCTACTGACCATGCAAAGGAGTTTTTGTTTTCTGAGAAAAACTTGACGAGTTTGGATTGTAATTCTACACTTAGGCTCGAACCAATCTTAATTTTCCGGTCTGGCCTTGCATTGTCAATTGAAATCTCTTGAGTTACATCATCAGGCTTCTGTCCACCGGGAAAACATAGATCTTTTGTTATAGTCAAACTCATTAATTGCTATTGCAATTTCATTTGGTGGTTTGCAAGATAGCAGGTCCTTGAAATTTCTTGATCACCCCTGATTGTTTCCACTCCCGTTGGCGTTGGAAACTTTTTACATTGATGATAAGTGGAAGGCACCGCCCTCATCTGATATAGCCATGGGGTTCCCAATATTATGTTGTACACTGCAGGCCCATTGAAAACTGTGAATTCTATAATTTTTGACTCTCCGGATGCAAACACGGAGAGTTTGATGGTTCCGAGTGAGATAATAGTTTTGCTTGTGAATGTTATTAGTGTAGCCGGTGGCCAAATGATTTCAGTTTGGTTAATTCCCATTCGATTTAGTGTGCTTAGAAAGATCAGATCGACTGAGCTTCCGGTATCAACCAATATTCTTGTCACCTCATAGTTTGCTACATCAAGTGTTATGACTAGGGTGTCATCGTGAGGTTTAGCCAAACTCCTAGCTATGAACTCAATTGTCAAAGCGGTATTGTACTCGAATGATTTGGCTTTTGCATTCACTGCCATGACTTCTGCTTGTTATGTCACTTGATTGCCCGAACTGAATCATGACATAGTTTGGATCCTCCGATAATGACATTGATACGTCCTTTTGATGGTCCGGTGTGATCTGATGCTCTTTGCTTCTTTGCGTTTGGCTCAGACACTTGATCATCTGTTCGATCCTTATGATAGTTCTGCACGAACTCTTCAAGATTAAAATTTGCAAGTCCTCCAGATGATCAGAGCTCGGGTAAATGTCGCTTTAATACACTATAGTCATTGGTTAAATGTCCATTTACCCGATGAATTTCACAATAAGATCCTTCATTTTCAGATCCAGGTTTTGGAAGAAGAAAATTCCGACATTTCCCCTCTTGAGTATGGTCGTCCGACATTTTTATTACTTGGATTTACCCCGAAGCATTTTACTCCACTGCTCACTCTTGGCTCAAACATCCTTACTGTCGGGTTTCTTGTTGGTTTGGCGATACAATATTTCTTCATGAAATTTGCTTTTTCTTCTTTCGCTTCTATCCAGCTATTAGCTCGGAAAAAATCATCTTGAATTATCTTCGGCCGATTTACCGTCAACTCTTCCCTGAACCTCGTTTGATGCCAAAGTTTGTTTCTTAACGCGGATAATGCTGCAGTCTGGGAGATCCCTGGAGTTTTTGCAAGCAATTCCTTAAATTTAGATATATGCTTCCGAAAGGGCTCTTGTGGTCCCTGTGATTGATTATACAGATCGCTATCAGATTTCCCTTTCTCGATTAAGACGGAATATTGCATAAGAAAAGCGGAGCATAGTTCTTTGAAACTATTGATTGTTGCCAGACCAAGCCGACTCCAGACAGATTTTTTGAAAATATCTTGCAGAATCCAGCGCGCTCTTCGTGCGGCTCTAGGTCTATTCATCCAGCTGCAATTTGAAAGGCTGCAAGGTGACTTTTTGGGTCGCCTTGGCCATCATATGTTGGTAAATTTATCCTCCGAGCATCTTTGATCTTGAAATTTGCAATCTGCGCGCTGAATGGGGACCGTATGGTTTCTTCTATCACCCTATCAATGTTAGGGGTCGAACTGGTAGCTCGACGAAAATTTGAGTTTACTTCCCTCATTGCGCGACGAACTGAATCAAGCTCCAGGTCGGCAGTTTGAATGGCCAAATTTTCTCCATCTTCTAACGGCGGATTTGTCGTGTTCAACCCTTCTGTGTTAATCGGAAGTGGTGTCCCGTCCGTTGCGAGATTTGAAGACGTGGTCACCACGGGGGTGTTGAAAAAGGTTCGTGATTGTGTAGTCCTTTGCCTATTATCTGTAGCCAAAGAATCCATACGGGCATTAACAGATGAAATAGTTTCGTTTAGAGTTACCTGACCAGCTTTAGTGTCTCTATGTCTTGTTGCATGGCGACAGACTTTTCAGAAAGACTTGCCAAATTCTTGTTTATTTGTGCCAAAACATCATCGACGTCACCCATGGTTTGATTCTGAAGGATCTGCGGCTTCTTTTATGAGAAAAACTTCGTGGTTTTAGCACGTAAATCCCCTCCTTCTAGCGCTAAAATGTGGATACAGGATCCACACCCAATAATTTTTAGTTAAGTAAACTTGTTGAATAAAACTATATTTGCTCTGAATATACTCTTTTCTTCTTATCGGAAAAAGATCCCCTTTTACAACATCCTTTTCTTGCTATTTATATATGTTTTGGATATTTATGCTATTAATAAATTACAATAATTCATACGATTCTAATTAAATACATTGGTTTTGATTCGGTCTTGAATGCTCTAACGTCTGGTATTTTGAAATAGCTCCATTATTTGACTTTACGACTAAAAGGTCTTCCTACGAGCTCTTAGTCCTTTCCGAGCTCTTATTGGAAATCGTGCTCCTTGAGTCCACTTTCCGAGTATCTTATTAATATTCTTCATCGAAGCGAAGTCTCCTACCTCGAACCAAACTGCTTCCCTTTATTATGATACTTCAATTGACACGTGTCCATGTCTTTAATGGTGATAGATCCTGATTAGGGATCTGGTATCAACATAGGCGATTCTATTTCTACGAGTGTTGTAACATCAGGTCACTACAATGACCAAACAGAGGCGGTTGACTGGTTGGTCTATACTGGACATGGGGGAATGGATAAAAATGGTCAACCTCGTGATCTAAAGCTGGCATGAGGAAACCTTGCTTTAGTAGAAAGTAACAAGATTGAGAATGAAGTCAGAGTCATCATAGGAAAAAAAGATCCAGATGATACGACCAAGAAAATATATATATCTGTGATGGGTTATATTTTTTTTCTGAAAGTTTGAGGGAGAAAGAAAGAACTGGTTTTGAAGAGTTCATATTTAGATTAACAAGAAAACCAGGTCAGCCCCAAGGTTATGGAATCTGGAAATCAGCTGAAAATCTGTGGAAACATGGCTTGAGCAATTCAAGGAAGGTTTCATATTGGAAGATCTTTCCTATGGAAAAGAGGCTATACCAGTGACGCTCGTCAATGATGTTGATGAAAATGATAAAAGTACTCCTCCAGGTTTCGAGTACGTCATACCTCAGAGTAACTCAAATCCAATGCTTGACTGTGTATGCAGTTAAAGGAGCGAGGGAAAGTTACCATACCATAACAGCGTTTTAGTTTGTCGTAAACCAATTGATTATGAATGTGCTTTTTCTTGCAAGAACCGAGTACTTCAATCCGGTTTGAAGATGCACCTGGAACTGTTCAAGACACCAAACCGTGGTTGGGGATTACGTTCTTGGAAACCTATCTGAGCCGGCATGTTTATTTGTGAGTTTTCTGGTGAGAACAAGAAAAAAAGAAGAAGTAGAAGAGGACGATGAGTACTTGTTTGACTCTTCACGGATATATAATCGGTTCAAGTGGAACTACGAACCTGAGCTTCTAGGTGAGGATGCTTGGAAAACCAGTCTCTGAAATATTCAAGCTTCAGTCACAAGTCCTCATCAGCGCAAAACATTCTGGAAACGTTGGTGGGTTCTTGAATCATAGCTGTTCCCAAACGTTTTCTGGCAGCCTATCTAGTGTGGAATAGACAGTGAATCGTATGTCCGCATTGGATTTTTTGTGATTAAGCACATTCCTCCATTGGCCGAGTTAACATATGACTATGGAGTTTCTTCTGTGGAGAAGATTGGAGAAAACGAGAGCATTTTTAAAAGAAAGAAGAATTGTCTATGCGGTTCAATGAAATGTCGGGGCTCTATTTGATGATTTCGAATTTGTTCTTCTATTAGTCGTTTTAAGTATCATTTGTTTCTTTTGTCTTTGTTTTTTTTTCCAACATTTATGAAACCAGTCTGATTTTCAACTACTATTCTGAAGCATTAGCCTAGAGCCTTTTAAAAGAAAAAAACAGAGGGTATTATGTTTTTTAGTTTATTTATGTAGTTGAAAATCAGACTGGTTTCATAAATGTTGGAAAAAAAACAAAGACAAGAAACAAATGATACTTAAAACGACAAATAGAAGAACATATTCGAAATCATAAAGAAGAGCCATGACATTTCATTGAACCGCATAGACAATTCTTCTTGCCTTTAAAAAATCCTCTCATTTTCTCCAATCTTCTCCACAGAAGAAACTTCATAGTCATATGAAAACTCGGCCAATGGAGGAATGTGCTTCATCGCAAAAAATCCACTGCGAACATACGATTCACTGTCTATTCCACACTTGATAGGCTGCCAAAAAACGTTTGGGGAACAGCTATGATTGAAGAACCTACCAACGTTTCCTGAATGTTTTGCGCTGATCAGGACTTGTGACTGAAGCTTGAATATTTCAGAGACTGGTTTCCAAGCATCCTCACCTAGAAGCTCAGGTTTGTAGTTCCACTTGAACCGATTATAAATCCGTGAAGAGTCAAACAAGTACTCATCGTCCTCTTCTACTTCTTCTTTTTTCTTGTTCTCACCAGAAAACTCAAAAATAAACGTGCCGGCTCGGATAGGTTTCCAAGAACGTAATCCCCAACCCCTGTTTGGTGTCTTGAACACTTCCAGGTGCATCTTTAAATCGGATTGAAGTACTCGGTTCTTGCAAGAAAAAGCACATTCGTAAACCATTGGTTTACGACAAACTAAAACGCTGTTATGGTATGGTAACTTTCCCTCGTTCCTTTGAACGCATACACAATCAAGAAATTGATTTGAGTTACTCTGAGGTATGACATACTCGAAACCTGGAGGAGTACTTTTGTCATTTTCATCAACTTCATTGACGAGCATCACTGGTATAGCCTCTTTTCCATAGGAAAGATCTTCCAATATGAAACCTTTTCTTGAATTGCTCGTGCGATGTTTCCACAGATTTTCAGCTGATTTCCAGATACCTTGGGGCTGACCTGGTTTTCTTGTTAACCTAAATATGAACTCTTCAAAACCAGTTCTTCCTTTCTCCCTCAAACTTTCGGAAACTAAATATAACCCATCATAGATATATATTTTCTTGGTCTTATCATCTGGATCTTTTTTCCTCTGATGACTCAGACTTCATTCCCAATCTTGTTACTTTCTACTAAAGCAAGGTTTCCTCGTGCCAGCTTTTGATCACTGAGGTTGACCATTTTTATCCTTTCCCCCATGTCTAGTATAGACCAACCAGTCAACCGCTTCTGTTTGGTCTTGGTAGTGACCTGATGTCACCACACTCGTAGAAATAGGATCTCCTTCATCTCCATTCTCAACCATTAAGTTGTCGATACCAGCCATCGTCTGTAAATGAAGCCCGACTAAGTACATTTCACTCCAGTAGTAGAATATATCTCCTACTTGTACTCCAGGAACCTCACCAACTCTCTTATTGGCTTTGGTCTTTATAGCTTGATCCTTGCAAATAGTTGACGAAAGTATTACATCATCTTTGGCATATTTAATATGCAACAATCAGCGCCTGACTGCATCGAACCTCATCAAAACTGAATCAACCAGGTCTTGAGTTCCGGATTCTCTCTCGGCTTCACTTATCCCAAAGTTATAAAACGGAGAAGGTATAATGGGTGGGTGTGGCTTCAATTGGAGTGGAATTATCCATTACCAAAGAAACCCTATCATTGTAGATACAAAAGGAATGATTAAAATTCATTAATAGTCAAACCAATATACAATGTAAAATTAAAAGAGAGCTAGATTTTTCTTTTATAAAAAGAGAGATATATATATAATAGTCATAACTCATAACTAAAGAAGTAGCCATAACGAGGAGGTTTACGAAATAAGCATGCATGTGAACATTCATTTTATGATTGTAAAATTTAACCTAAAACAAAAACAGTTTTTTCTTTCAAATTTCTAACCGTAAATGCTTTAAACACAGAAGCTAGCTTTTCTAAGAATTGTGAAATATTGTCTGAAATAATATTCAATAAACAAGACGAGCTCTTAACTAATTTTGTTTTTGATAAATACTATTCAAAACAAACTCTTAAATCAAATATATATGCAATCTTGGAAAGTAAATAGATAGAAGAAATATAAATCTAAAAAAACAATAGAGTACTTTTAAATCATAGTGTAGAGCAATAACAGTTGTAACAAGCATAAACAGTTAAGAGCACAAGCAGTATGTAGTTGAAATTTTATACTCTAATTAATATATTCAATCATTGGTTGAGCTGTGAGTAAATTACATATAATACAACATTAAGTATTTAATATATTTATTTATATGTATGATAATACAGTATACATATATACATATTTATACCACAAGTTTTTATTATAATTTTTAATATCTAAATTATATTTATTAAATTATAATTTTATCAACATATTAAATTAAAATTTAAAGATATAAAAAGGTGAAAAATTAATTTAAAAAAAAAATATTTTTACTAAATTAAATTCTAATAAATTAAATTTCACTTTTATTATTAATAATAAATTTATATTTCAAAATATTTAATTATAATAATATTCTAACAAAATTATAAGTTAATAAAAACATTTTTATTAAAACATTTTTATTAAAACATTTTTCTAATAAACTATAATTTGTGAATAAAAAATTGTTTTAATATAATAGTTTAAATATCTAATTTACACTTTAATATATTTATATATGACTTATCTAACTAATTAAATAAATTAATTATAAAAAACTGTTTTAAACTTTTAAAACTCTATCCTTAAGAAAAGTTCCGAAATGGAGCATAGAGAAAAGAGCATTAGCAGAAGCATTTAGATCTTCTTTATGCTTTGAAACATATGTTGATTTGCTAATAAAAATTTGTATGCTCTGTAAAAAGCCCTACCAATCAAACCCATATTATACATATAAATGTAAACATAATTTCCATTTTAACAACAAAATGAACAAGAAAAAGATCAACAAAAAATTGATCTGCAGTTAGACTAAAACCTAAAACAAGACTTGAATAATTTAAAAAGTAGTGAAACAATAAATCAATCAGACCATACCTTTTTCAGACGAGAAATGAGAGATATGGTTTAAGAGAGACAAGGAGAGGAGACAGAACAAGAACCAGGAGCGAAAGAGATCTAGAAAAAGAACGATTGATGTAACACAATATATTTGGGTTTTGGACACTTGATAGTGAAGAAAAAAATAAATAAAAACATATATTTAAACCTTTTTGGAATGATGTAATTTTGTCTTTCAAGAAGAAGAATATTTTAGATTGTTTTCATTTTTTCAATGTATCTGTATACCCATTAATTTTTTACCCTCTTTTGTTTTAAACAAATAATCATCATAAACATGACAAATATTTTTCTTCTTAGTTTGAATATATTATCTACATTTGTGTGTTTGACTAGATATATTCTTCTTTTTTTTCTTTTTTTTTTTGAAATCCAAAGGTTCATCCTTACCTTCGGCCCAAACTAACCCCCTTTAGGCCCAACTTCCTTTTCGCACAGCTTTGCTGTCGGTTGGGTGGCCAAGTAGAATCAAACTCGGGTCTCGAGGCATGCACATTCCTAACCCGGACTTCATATATTTCCTAGATTTGTTTTTGTTATTCAATTTGTCTAAGTATTTGAATACATTTATTTTATAGATTTTATTTTGGTTAAATGTATCTAAGTATACATTATTATTTTAACCACTTTTGTATGAAAAAAATATGTTACAAAACCATGAAAGATATTTTCCCTCTAATTTTGAAAATATTTTCTGTGTTGTTTGTTCAAAGTTTTAAAATAATTTGAATGGGATGAAATATATACACCAAAAACTTATAAACCCTATGCATGATTGCAGTTTCTTTTTTTGTTCGCTTTGAATCTAACTTCATAAAATTTTCATTAAAATTATATGAGGATTTTGTTATTAAATTGTGATTGGAGTAATCCAAAAGAACTCATAAAAAAGGTGGTCATAGAACAAATAGAGAACTTTTTTATTAATATATTTTCTTAAATGAGTATAATCTAATTCACATTTGATGATTTGAAACTGGATGCAATCAATTGGTTAAATCATAGTGTTAGAAATATCTTTATTATACTATTTAAAGTTAAGTACAAATGAGTAATCATTATATCCAAACAATTCTATATTTATTCCTACATCCAAACAATCACATATATACTAATATTATGGAAACTGACACTATATTCAAATTTCCTAAGACATATTTACCTGATTAAAACTTATATATTGAAAAATATGATTCCCTTTTCACCTTTATTTGATATTGTTTCTAAATTATTTTAAATTTTTGTATAATACTTACGATTAATAAAAGTTTGGAATTTATTTTAAATCAAAATTTTAGGCGGAAAAGGAATTGTGACCTTTTCGACTTCTCAAGGTATAATGACAGACTGAGAAGCTCGACTAAAAAGAATCGGCGGGATAATTTTGTGTTATATATGGTAATCCTTCTAATATAAAAGTTGGATATCCGGAACATACGATTTGTGAAAAAGGAGGTTGTGTAATACCACCCCTGCTAAAAAAGTTTCGGATGTTTTACCTCGAATGAAATTAAAGGAAAAAAGGAATTCAAGAAAGTTTGATTTCTTTTCCCAGAGAAGAAGCAATGACAGTATCTGGGGAATAAGCATTGGCTAACTCTGTGCCAGCAGCCACGGTAATACAGAGGATGCAAGGGTTATCTGGAATGATTGGGCGTAAAGCATCTGTAGGTGGCTTTTTAAGTCCGCCGTCAAATCCCAGGGCTACGTAAAATACATAAATTTTAATTTTGTGGATCAAAATTAGAGGTCCAATTGTAGGATATATGCATTGGTCTATAGCTTAGTGCTCAATAATTTGCTTAGATCGGCAAGTAATACTTGATCATAGGTCAATGTGAATTTTGTAGGTTTGATTTCCTGGATTGTAGAGAATTTATAAATAATGGATTTTAACATTGAACCTAATAAAGATTAGTGCAATGTCATCAGATTTACTATATCAATTGCGGGTTTTAGTCAAAGTATGACACAGAACAAAATAAATATATAAAATACATAAAATACATTCTCAGGATGTCCACGTCTACCCATTTTTAAGCCTTTCTCTCTTCCCAGCCTGTCCACGTCACCCATTTTTTACTACTCCTTTCTGATAACACCATATTTTACCTGTTTTAGGCATAGTTTTATGATCACTTTAGGTTAGATTCATCCATTGTTTATACCATTTTGTGTCATTTTAGGTCACTTAGAGAGTCCTGCATATGCATTGCATACATATTGCATATTGGGGTCATTTCAGGAACAAATGGAGCAAAATGACTAAGGATGGACATCAGGAGTTTGACTCGATCCACTGACTCGACCCAGACCACTCAAGTAGAAGCACAACCGAACTTTGGTCAATCCCTCGACCCACCTACTTGGTCTGTTTCCGTGTCAACATGCTCGTGGAATCTGCTCGGACAAAGGACTCGATCCCACGATCGAGTGGAGGCATCTGACTCACTTCTCACCGGACCACTCGATCACCTACTCGACCAAGGCACCCGAGCACATTTAATCTGGATTAATAGGGACTTATCATTGGACTTATCCTTAGGATTAGGGCTTTTGATACTTCCCTATAAAAGGGATTGTTGGATCAGAGCGTCTCCAGACAGCTTTTTACCTATTTTTATCTTTGTTCTTAGAATTTTAATCAGAGTTTTTCTCTCTATTTTTCTTAATTTTTATTGTATTTGCAACTTCAGTTCAGTTTAATTTAATCAGTATTTGCTTCTATTGCTTTGATCATATCTGCTATCTCTCTAGGATCTTCATTTCCATGTCTTCTTTGATAATTTTTGGGATCTTAGATCCATGTATGAGTTTAATTTCTGAGTAGTTTCATTAGGGAGATTAGGGATGAGATAGATCCATGGGTGCTTGGTTTATTGATCTGATTAACTTATATTATGTGCTTTAATTGAAAATCCCTTTTGGGTGAATGTTCTTAGTGCTTGCTCCTTGCTGATCAATTGGAGCATGATCTCAAATGGATCCCACACGACAGTGTGATGGATTCATTGGAAGAACGTTTTCCAGAGATCCAGATACACTATCCTGGAAAAATCAGGCTGTAGGAATGTGTTTTGGCTCTAATGGATTGGATCTTTATGCCTGATTCATCATGGTGACCCTGGCAAAATCGGGTGTGTCACTGGTGGATCTTGAGACCTTCCATCACGACAGTGTATAAGGTTGATTTAGAAGTCTATTGTCTAGGGATTAGCCAAACGTATTTGTGGTAGTTGCTTGATAAGTATCAGAAAGGTTTACCAGCATCTATACCTTGATTAGTCTCATCCCTTTGATCCCTATTTAGTAATAATATATTTCCACAATCCTGTTTATCTAGTTCGTTTGATAATCAAGTTCTTATCTTAGTTTCATTTCTAGTCGTTAGCTTACTCGGTCCGTGTACTCGATCCATCTGTTCGAGTGTGTTGTTCGCTTAATCTGCTCAACTGTTCTACTCGTTCTTTTAGATTGAGTGGTTTTTATTCACTTAGGTTGTTAGAAAACCATACATTTTACTATGTTTGGATTAGATTAAGTTTGCTAGATCACATCATGATTGCTTATATTACCCATTATGGATTGACACCTCAAGTACTACACTGACTGAGGAATTGAAACCTCTTGACCCACACAAAAAACTTGTTTCAATTTGGCACCGTTGCCATTTGGGTTTATATTCCATTTAGGATTTCTACAAGCTTTAGACCAAGTTCTATTACTTTTTTTATCTCTGGATACTAACTTGTATCCATTTTTGTCTTTTCAGGTACCCTACTCGATCTCTCCACTCGACGTGAGTGATCGAGTCACAGTTCATGCAAACAAGATCACAAGGTAGCCACAATCTCATCCAACTACTTGACCATATCAACAGACAGAGACCAAGGCAGCAAGTAGAACGAGTCATACCACAACAAACTGCACCAATGGCTGACGATCAACCTCATCCACGTGTGATAGGTGCCGGAGACGCACCTAAAACTCACACTCAACACCATGGGATCGTGCCTCCCTTGGTTCAGAACAAAAACTTCGAGATCAAGAGTGGATTATCTCCATGATTCAAGGCAACAAGTTTCATGGCTTATCAATGGAAGATCCTCTAGATCATTTGGATGCCTTTGATAGGTTGTGTGGCCTGATCAAGATAAGTGGCATCACTGAAGATGATTTCAAGCTAAGACTATTCCCATTTTCCCTGGGAGACAAAGCTCATCAATGGGAGAAGAACCTTCCATCTGGCTCAATAACAACATGGGATGAATGCAAGAAAGCTTTCCTAGCTAAGTTTTTCTCAATGGCAAGAACAGCCAGAGTCAAGAACCAAATTTCTGGTTTCACACAAACGAATGAAGAGCCTTTCTCTGAGGCATGGGAGTGTTTCAAGTTGTACACCACACAATGCCCACATCTTGCTTTCAGTGATGAAACCTTGCTGAGTACATTGTATAGGGGAGCTCTGCCTACTATCTGGACCATTCTTGACACTTCTAGTAATAGAAACTTCCTTACTCAGAGTGTTGAGAAGGGATGAGAATTGGTTGAGAACCTAGCTACATCTGTGGGGACCTATAATGAAAATTTTGATAGAACTCCAAGGGGAAGCACAGAGGTGAATGTGGGACATTCAAAGGATCTTAAAGATTTGAATGAGAAGCTTGATACACTCTTGCTGGCTCAGCAAAAGTCGGTTCACTTTGTTGGTGAGGAAGAGCAAGAAGTCCAAGATGGGGAGAATGAGCAATTTGAAGAAGCTTGCTTCATGAATCAAGGAGGCTTTGGAGGTTATAACAACTTCAGGCACTATCCAAACCTCTCCTATCGCAACACCAATGTTGCCAATCTTCAAGATCAGGTTTATCCAAATCAACAACAAGGCACCAGACCATTTGTTCCAAACCAGAACCAAGCTTTCATTCCAAAGCAGAATCTTCCTCTGATTCCACCACCTGGTTTTGATATGCCTCAGGCACCTGACATTGATGTGAAGGTTATGTTCCAACAGTTGCTTCAAGTACAAGTTGCTGCAGTTCAAGAGAACAATAAGAAGCTATCTGATTTGAAGAATCATATAGATGGATCATATAATGATCTCAACAACAAGCTTGAAGTACTCAATTCCAGACTGAAGTACCTAGAGACTGTCTCAGCCTCTACATCATCTAAGGCCACAGGGCAACTACCAGGGAAATCAGTGCAAAACCCTAAGGACTTTGCCAATGTGAATGCTGTTACCATTGGATCACTTATGCATCTGCCAATGAAGAAAAGATACTCTCTGTACACTGGGGACAGTGTCACTCAAGAAAGGGAGGATATAATCAAAGATTTAGAGAAGAAGGAAACTCAGAAAGAAGCCTCAGTGAACCCACTCGACCAGCTTACTCGGTCTACTAATCGAGTGATAGCCCCAATTTTGGAAAAATCAGTCGTACTCAAGGGACTTACTTGGTCTACTGACCGAGTCAAGGGAAAATGTCCAGACAAGTCTTCACTCGATCGTTCCACTCAGTCTACTGATCGAGTGACTGAGCCTGATCCTTCCATATAACCTGTGTACACCAATCTCGAGATCTTGAAGATATGTCCATACCCACAAAGGTTCAAGAAGGAGATTCAAAGGGAATATAAAGCCCTTATTGATCAGTGCTTTGAAGAAGCAGAGGCCAAGATGTCTATAAGAGAAGATTATGGGCTCATTCCCTTGAGTCAGCATAGGTTAAAAGCCGAAATCATGAAGAGAATATAGGCAAAGGAATTAGCGGCAAAAGAACTTCAGGAATGTAAAGCTGTTATCGAGAAGAAGGTTTTGGTCCAAGAAAACTTTGAGGACCCCGGATCATTCACTCTTCCTTGCTCCTTGAATCACCAAGACTTCCAAAATTCTCTATGCGACTTGGGAGCCTCAATAAGCATAATATCATGGTCTGTTGCAAAGAAACTTGGATTTGACGAACTCAAGCCAAGCAAGATCTCTCTGATTTTGGCTGATAGGTCAATGAGGATGCCAAGAGGAATGCTGGAAAACCTTCCAGTGAGAATAGAATCACATAGAAGTTCCCACTGATTTCATTGTGTTAGAGATGAATGAGGAATCTAAGAATCCTCTGATCTTGGGAAGGCCATTCTTGGCAAGTGCTGGAGCTATCATTGATGTCATGAGAGGGAAGATTGAGTTGAAATTGGGGAAAGATCTGCACCTAAAGTTTGATGTTGAGGAAATCCTCAAAGATTCACAGTGGAAGGTCAACTGTTTGCCATAGAGGTCAACAACCAGTTTGAGGAAGAGGGTCTGAACAGACCACAAGGGGAGCCTCTACCAAGCTATATACACCTGAGCACTGAAGTTGAACCTCCATCATCACCATCAGGGCCAATGAATTGGGTCAACCACAGAGACTTTCAGAGTGATGAAAAGGAAGAATACTATGCTCAACAAGCCTTACAGGACAGGTTGGGAACCTCAACAAAGGAAAAAGTCTGGGATCATGATTTTAGGTCAGATGTTGGGTCAAAGGCTGATAGTTTCAGCTCTAACATCAAAAGCACGATGTGCACTCGACCTACTTACTCGACCCCGTCAATTGAGTCAGTGATTATAGCACAAGGAGAAATGATCGAGACACTCAAAAAAGACATTGCTAGTTTCTCTTATGAAGTGCATTCACTCAGAAGAATTTTTTATGGAGGTGACAACAATTATAGGGTAGTTCCACAGAGGCCAGTAGCTAGAGGACCAAGGGCTAATAGAACTTTCCCCTATGCAGCCAGAGATTTTTCAGTGATGGAGCCTGGAAGGACCTTAGAGCCTTTCAATGGTCCATACAATACCTGATCTCTGTAAGGAAAGTCTAGCTTAGAGACTTTAAACAAGATTACTTGGGAGGAAATCCCATGGTTATCTTTGTACATATATCTTCTATTTAACTTTCTAGAATTAGGTTGTTTAATGTTTCTCAAGTGTATTAAGTTCCAGGGAAGCATGTTTAGGAGAAAAATGGGTTAAATTGGAAGGGGCAAAAAGGGATTTGATGGTGATCATAAGGCAGAGAAATCCTACTCGATTACTCCACTTGATCTCCAGGTCGAGTGGCCAGGTTTAATTCAAAATTTTTTAAAGTTTGAATCTCAGCCACACGATCTACTTCACCCCCCCCCCCAAACCCTATCTCCTCTTTTATATAACCCTTACACGCTCCTCTCTCTCTTCTACCTTGCCATTTTCAGGATTTCAAGCTTTTTCCCAATCAAAATTTTTGCGATTTTTGCGATTTTAAAACTCAAAAACTTTCAATACTCTCTTAAATATGCATCTCTTTGAATCAACCATGTCTGCCTTAACGTACAACTCTGCTTTGAACATGTAAGTCTCTTTGATCGCTAGAAAACTCGATCAAAATAATCGAGTAAACTCATAAACTTCATTGATCTTGATCTTGATGGATTCTGAGTTTGCATGCCGTAATTAACCAATTATATGGGGGTTTAGGATTCTAGATATGATCTGAGAAACTTAGTTATAAATCCAATCAATCCGATTTTGTCTAAAAAATTGAAGAAATTTTTAATCTGAATTAGATCTAAAAGAAATTGATCCTTATGATTGACGATTTTGAAGAGTTTGTGTTTGAATAAGCATTAGTGGTTTAAAACTAATTAATTCAAACAAGCACAGGGATTTAAGATTAGATTGTAGACTAGTTCTTGTTTGCTCGATTCGGTTACTCAATCACGATAGATCGAGTCAAGGTTTCCAATGAAAAATATTTCATGGAGCTCGATCCAGTGATCGAGTAGCAGTTCGAGTAAGTATAAAATCGTGTATTTAACTTCTTTATCTCTTATTCCAGGGACACTGACGAACAGGTTTGAGATGCTGTACAATCCAGAGCTACAACAAGAGCTCAGAGAACAGCCTCATGGAGAAGATATGAGATACGAAGAGGAAAGAGAGCTATGGCTTAAGATGAGAATTAAGAGGAGAGTGATCAGAATATGAGCATGGATGAAAGTGAGTCCAACCTCAGAATTTTTGAGGAGAGAGGTTAGACCACCTATGAGGATAACCGGATCGATTCCCTTAGAGGTGTTGAGTTCATAGGAACTAGGTATCCTGATAAGGAGACAAAGTTGGCACTTGGGATTTGCAAGGAGACAAGGAAACTCTTCAAGGCTGCCAATCTGATGTATCTAGTCAGCAAACCGTACAATGGTTTAAAGGAAGAGACCTGCCACTTCCTAGGCACTCTGATGTTCCACGTCTACAATGATGAGGAGAGGGAAGCCAACAAAGGGGAGCTAGGCCACATCAGTTTCAACATCAGAGGCAAGCAATACATGCCTCCATTGAGCCTGGTAGATGATGCCTTTGGCTTCAAGAAGGGACAGAGCTTTGACCAAGACTTTGATAAGGAGGAGCTGAACAAGCTTTGGAACCACTTGGGAGGAATGAACACATTCAAGTCCTCAAGGTCAAAGATCTCAGAGATTAAGCATCCGGACATAAGGTATCTCCACAAAACCTTGGCTAGTACAATGTTTGCGAGGAGGACCACAAGCACGGTCAACAATGGAGAATTGCGCATGCTAACAACAGCTCTTACAGATTTCATGCCATTTCCTATGCAAGGGGATCGAGCTCGAGTAGGCAACTAGATCATATTGATCAAGCAGCTGAGGAGCCACACTGAGACGATCCTTAAGAATGTAAGGATGCTCAACAAAGTCGATATGGCTTTAGGAGGGATTGTTACTCCTATTCTACTGAGATGTGGGGTTGAGCTTCAAGGAAAGAAAGCCTCAGCAACAAGCCTTGATCTCTCCTATCTGAGTATCTCTCATATCCTTGACAATGGTATGGCTGGGAGCAAGCACGTCTACAACTTCACGCACCCTCACGTGGAGAAGGCGAAAATTCTCCTCCCTCTGGTCAGTGAGATGTATCCGAAGATTTACAATGGAAGAACTCCGGCTTTCATTCTGCACTTGGAACTCCTCCACGATCCAAATGCTACCTTAAACGAAGAAGAATTAAAGCTTGAGCAATGGGATAGGCTGTACTTCGTGCCAGATGAGACATTGTTGGTTGAGAGTTGCTGTGGAGCATCGTCTAATGCCGCGCCTTCAGCTACTGAAGATGAGACTGTGCCACCACTTCCAGAGACACCACCTCTCCTAGATACTTCCATTCCCGATCTTGTGTTTCCAGAGCCCCCAGCGGGTTATGGGGATGATAGTCCTATGTTTCGGAGGTACATGGCGAGTACTATGAGGAGTATGTGGCAGCTTATTGCTTCCGGTGTCACTCATGCTCAGGACACCTCATCACCTCCACGCCCACCCAGCCCTCTCGTTGATCCTCGCACTCCTCGGAGTTCTGATGTTTATTCTTTTGAGAGTCAGTCCCAAATTTTTGTTTTTCAATCCTTTGTTTTATTGAGTCAAAACTTGTCCAGAAACAATGATGTTGCTGAGGAATCAACCACACTTTACAGTAAGCTCTCATGTGACCATTTGGTTCTATCTTGACCTGAATCTGAGACTAATGGAAAACTTAAAGGCCGATCAGATTGCTTAAGAACCCCATGTTTCCAACGTCCTAGATCCGAGCTAAGTATTCTATTTTATTGATGGAATTGATGTCTGTTGGGTTTGATTTTTCGTATAAGCTTGAAACTCTGGCCTGTTTGATTTAAATGTGGTACTCCTCCCCATTGTCCCTAATTCTGGATTTTTGACGGTGAGATAATTGTCATTAGTATAAACGGTAGGAAGAAACTTCCGATGACCATTTGTTTCTTCTAATGAAACGATCACACATGAATTATAAATGGTAGGAAGATACTTCCAATGACATTTGTTTATAATCTCTGAAGTTATGGATTTAATCCTTATAAAAAAAAAGAAGAGAAAAGAAGAAAAAGAAAGTAATAATAAATAATAAGTCTGGGGGAGTTTAAAGAGTACCAATAAAAGTTGATAATGGCTGGTTTGTTATAGTGAATTACAATTATAAATCTAGAAGATCCTTGACATTAAGACTGTTGGTCGGATAGAAAAACAGTGATGAAAGTTATTTGATGGATTATGTTGAGTAAATTGTGGTGGAAATTATGAATGTTGCGAGTGCTTGCGATGAAGTACATGGTGGACTGGATCTTGTTAAGTAAGGATTTTTACTGGTTCACTATAGTGAATGTAATTGTGGTGTTCTTATGAAGTTATGAGTTTCACGATTTTGAAACTACTTTCTTGGTTTGGTTTTCTGTTTAGTTTGAGGGCAAGCAAAAGCTAAGTCTGGGGAAGTTGATATATCATGGATTTTATGGTTTTATGACATGATATATGTATTGGTTTTTGAGTCTTTTGTATATATATTGAGTCTTATTAGGTACAAACACAGAATGGATCCTTATGAGCACTTTGGAGCATTTGGAGGCTTGTAGCTGAGCAAATCAGCAAGGAGACGGATATTCCTGTCCACGTCGATTGACACACTTCCCTTGTGTTTGTTGGAACAACCTAGACATGAATGACGCCTTCGACTTTAATTAAGTTTCTAGAATTGCAACTTTCCCCAGAAGTTTCCAAAGTTTATACTTCATGCCAAATCATGTTTTTAGGTTAAACTAGGTTTTTAGAAGTCTGAGAGACAAAAATTCATAATCTAAGTTTTTCAAGTTTATTGTAAGTTTTAAGGAGATTATTGGAGATAAGATTCAGATTTCAAACTTTGTATAGAGAAGAATTCTGAACTCCTTTTGTTCCGTATTTCCAATTTTTATGCGTATTATTCAGACAATGATTTGTGTTTCATCTTCTAGGTCTGAGTAGTCACCTTGTTAGATCTAGGGTTTCGAAAGGGATTATGAAAGAAAATTGAATTGGGTTTAGATTTTTTAAGTTATCTATTATGTTCTTCATCTAGATTTGGTAATTACACTAGTCTTAGGATTGATCACCCTAATACTGGTACCTTAGGATTATTGGTAGACACGAGAGTGTTATTGATTCTCTCACCTAATCTTAGATGACAAAATAGCCTATTCACAGCAAGAGTTGGTTTAGGAATTTTGTAAACATATCATACCCACACTATCATAGAGACTATTTATTGGTATTTCGCAAAGAGATTTGGTTTGCTTCTGTTTAGAGGATAGATGTCGTCGCAGCGAGAGTTGGATGAGATATCACATTAGTTTTTTGAGTTTAAGAACCGCAGAAACACTTTAGACTTAAATTACGAACCGCCCAGTTCATTTTCCCAAGTTTCATGATTGATGTCCCTTGGTCTAGCGCTTTTAATCACTTGAATTTAATCACGTTAAATTACTATTTTTTATTGCTTTGTTTATTTTAGTTTCTTATTTATTTGATCTAGCTTAATTTGAATCTATCCGTCTATCGTGTGAGTTTTCAAAGTCCTTGTGGATTCGACCCCTAAGTACTACAGTGATCTCTTAACTTGAGAGAGTAGCTTCTAGGGTTATATTTGACCCCTGTCATGTTCTTGGGTAGATAGGAATCTATCTTTGTATGCGTAACTTGGGTTGTACCTTTAGCATTCTCTAAAAGTTCAATCCATTCAAAGAGAGATCCCTGTTACCATTAAGCTTAAACTAGAGGAAGAAGAGGCCATTTTTGCTTCTTAAAACTTGTCCCTCAAACCAAATGAGTTCGATTGCATTCATTAGCATGATCCACCTGTTACAATTAATCAATGTTAAAGGGAATGATCACTTTGAATGTTTGTTTTAGTTAGGACTGAGAATTGATGCATGTTTTGATGAGAATGGCTAAAGTTTTTAAGTATGGTTCACAAGCATTGCATTTTAGAACTTAAAACTTTGGCATTGAGTTTATAAACTTGGTTAGTTTGCATCTGGTTCTGAGTTCCCACTTTCAAACCTCTCCTTCAACCAATTTTTTGCTTGAGGCCAAGCAAAGACTAAGCTTGGGGGAGTTGATAACACCATATTTTACCTGTTTTAGGCATAGTTTTATGATCACTTTAGGTTAGATTCATCCACTATTTATACCATTTTGTGTCATTTTAGGTCACTTAGAGAGTCCTGCATCTGCATTGCATACATATTGCATATTGGGGTCATTTCAGGAACAAATGGAGCAAAATGGCTAAGGATGGACATCAGGAGTTTGACTCGATCTACTGACTCGACCCAGACCACTCGAGTAGAAGCACAACCAAACTTTGGTCAATCCCTCGACCCACCTACTCGGTCTGTTTCCGTGTCAACATGCTCGTGGAATCTGCTCGGACAAAGGACTCGATCCCACGATCGAGTGGAGGCATCTGACTCACTTCTCACCGGACCACTCGATCACCTACTCAACCAAGGCACCCGAGCACATTTAATCTGGATTAATAGGGACTTATCCTTGGACATATCCTTAGGATTAAGGCTTCTGATGCTTCCCTATAAAAGGGATTGTTTCATCAGAGCGCCTCCAGACAGTTGTTTTACCTATTTTTATCTTTTTCTTAGAATTTTAATCAGAGTTTTTCTCTCTAGTTTTCTTAAATTTTTATTGTATTTGCAACTTCAGTTCAGATTAATTTAATCAGTATTTGCTTCTATTGCTTTGATCATATCTGCTATCTCTCTAGGATCTTCATTTCCATGTCTTCTTTGATAATTTTTGGGATCTTAGATCAATGTATGAGTTTAATTTCTGAGTAGTTTCATTAGGGAGATTAGGGATGAGATAGATCCATGGGTACTTGGCTTATTGATCTTCATTTCATCGTCAAAGCTTCTAAGAAAATTTATAAAGTTTCGGATCATATATTAGGTGTCACTTTCACGAACCAAATGGGTTTTGAAGAATTGACTAAAGGAGTGCCAGATATCGACTTCCAAAAGTTCAGGTACGGTTGTTTCAAACTTTCGTACAAGTTTCTGACGAAACTTTCGTACAAGTTTCGTACAAGAAGGAAGATTTATTTGGTAAGTACATTTTTTGGTTTTTAATATTCTAAACTTCTTACACTTTTGTTTTTGTTTCCCCGTACTTTTAGATGTCTTTGGGAAAATTGTTCGCATCACGAGTGACAATTTCAAAATCACTGTGGCTAGCAATGACGCACTGGATAATGGGAACAGTACCATAAAAGATCGGGTTTTTCTTCACCTCCTTTTGGAAGAGTATGTCATTCTATGTTTTGGTATTATGTTACTTATTTTCCGATGTTGTAATTTTATACGATGCATGTGTTTAATAACGGTCGTTTTACTGTTTTTGTACAATTTGTGTATTCTTGGGGGCGGACGTTATGACGAGGTTCTGCATATCTTTCATTGAAAAAAACTGTTGGAGGTAGGCCGGTTTATATAATATTTTAAATATATAGTACGTGTAGGTGTTTCTTATTATATTTGTTTGTGACATACATGTGCTGTGACGTTAAGTAGTACAAGCGCTACTCGCCTCTTTTTTGATGATGATGTTCCTGAAACTACTAGCTTTATTGCATGGTATCTACCAATCTTAAAATGTCTTTTTAGAAATACAGTTTATGTATATGGTACTATCAGCAAAGTTTAGAGTTTATTTATTTTTTGTATGGTGTTTCAGGTTAGGTGAAAAGAATATGGCAGCTCCACATATCAGTTGCGGCTCCTCTGTGATAAAAAAGCTAGAAACTGTTATGATAAACAAGTTAAATAAATTTGTCGAGAACGAAACACCACAAGTATGTAACAGTAAATATGTTTTAAAATATTTAATCATAGAGTTGTTGTTGAGAATAGTTGTATATTTAATCTTTGCAAAAACAGACATAATCTTTCTACGTGGTTGCTACTATTTAATATGAAGCGAGTGATTGTGGGTGGAATTACGTCTCTTGCTCAGGATGTAACAAGAAAATTGAAACTTCTTGGTCTGCTTTGAAATGCTGAACGTGAAATAAAGTCAACAGTGTTGGGGTGCTTAGGTATGTCTTTTTACCAAATTTTATATGTTACCTTAGCCCTTGGGTTTCTACGCTAGAGGAGATGAGGTATATCACTCGCCTAAACCGACATAATATTGAAAACTATGTCGTAAAAAGTGGAATTATATTGGACACTCACTATGATGTGCGCGACAGTCTTGGAATGGTGAAACAATATAAAGTATACTTCAATGTCGAGTTGTGCAATACAAGGAATGAAGTGAAATATCTATTCAAATTTATTGCTAAAAACTGACTATCATCTACGTTTAGGTTTTGGTTTTGGTTTGAAGTATTGGTAGAAGATGTAAATAAAGATGTGGCAACGTTTTTGGTGTTAGATAACACTGCCATGGACCTGATTAAAAGGAGAGCTTCTGATGTCTTTGCAGGTGATTTTCCTCAGGTATTGTATAGACGTTTAAATAGATGGTGAGCCAGAGATTGATTCTCAAAGCATTCTAAAGTCTATATTGGCTCTTATCGGTCGGATAAACAAACTCAAAGTTAAGGTGACGCCTTATGATTTAACGGCATTTCGCCAAATGTTTACTGTTACATGCATTTTGGGACATCGTCAAGACTTAGAAGCACAGATTATAGGAAACACTGGAGTTAATTTTAATGGTTGTGAAGAAAACAAGACAAGCAAAGGAAGGAAGAATTTGGCGAATGAAGATTTGAACAAGCTTTACAAAAGGAAAGATAAACAATCCGTTATTGCGACTGAATAAATATTTTCAGAATGTAAAATATATGTTTGGTATGATGTCAAATATTATGCTTCTAAGGGAGCTTTTGTGTTTAATATATGTGGAATTTTCCTCAATATGTAGTTCCTTTTTGAATAGAGTTTCATGTAGATTAGGTGTTTCGTGTGATGCGAAATATCATGCTTCTAAATAAGAGAACTTTTGATCGCCGTCTTTTATTATTATTTGTGGTTTACATATGTAGAAATTTTCTCTTAAACTATACAACTTTATTGACTGACACCATTTTATTCTATGTAAGACATAGAGTATATAGTCTAATTATGATGTTATTTATATAAAACATTGTGGTTTGTAAGTTATGAATATCATTGTTGCTGTTAAGTGACAGGGTTCAAATATAACCCTAGAACTACTCTCTCAAATTAAGAGATCAATTGCAGAACTTAGGGGTCGAATCCACAAGGACTCTGAAAACTCACACAATAGAAACCCAGATTCAACTTAAGCAAAGATCAATAAATAGGAAATAAAATAAAGCAATGCAAATAAAAGTGACCAAGATGAACGAGATTTAATTCAAGTGATTAAAACGCTAGCCCTAGCGACAATCATCAGGAATACTTTGGAATGTGAACTAGGTAGTTCGATAATTAGGACTAAATTTTTTGTTTGGTTCTTAAACTCATAACACTAATATGATATCTCATCCAACTCTCGCTGCGACGACATCTATCCTCTAAACAGAAGCAAAGCAAATCTCTTTACGAAATACCAATAAATAGAGTCTCTATGATAGTGCGGGTACGGTATGTTTACAAGATTCCTAAACCAACTCTCGCTGCGAATAAGCTGTTTTCTCATCTAATATTAGGTAAAGGTATCAATAACACTCTCGTGTCTACCAATAATCCTACGGTACCAGTATTAAGGTGATCACTCACTCTTAAGACTAGTATGGTAATAAAATCTAGATGAAGAACATTATAGATAACCTAACATGTGTATGCCCAATTCAACAAACATCATAAACTTTTTGAAAACCCTAGATCTAGCAAGGTCACTACTCAGACATAGAAGATAAAACAAAAATCATTGTCTGAATAATACTCATAATACGAATAAGGGAGTTCTGAATTCATCTCTCTACAAAGGTTGAGATCTGAATATTATCTCCACAAAACTTGCTTGAAACTTTCAATGAAACTTAGAATAATCCAAACTTAGTCTCTGGGACTTCTAAAACATAATTTAACCTCAAAACACGATGAGGCATGCAGTATAAACTTTAGAAACTTCTGGGGCAAAGTTGCAATTCTTGAAACTTGATAAATCTCGAAGGCGTCATTCACGTCTTGTGTGTCAACCGACACAGGAAAGACCTGTGGTTGACATGGACAACAATATTCGTCTTCTTGTTGTTTTGCTCAGCTACAAGCCTCAAAAATCTCCAAACTGCTCATCAGGGTCCATGTCGTATTTGTACTTAATAAGACTCAATATATATACAAAAAACTCTAAAACCAATGCATATATCTTGTCATAAAACCATAAAATCCATGATATATCAACTTCCCAATACTTAGCTTTTGTGTGCCCTCAAGCAAACAGAAAACTGAATCAAGGAAGAAGTTTGAAAATCGTGAAACTCACCTACTCTTTAGAACATTGTGCTTACCAGTCATCATGTAATCCACATGGTACAAGAACAATTCAGAGAATAGCCACCATGTACATTCAAAGTAGTCACTCCCTGATATGACCCTAGCTATCGAGTACCTGTCTGAGTGCGATCCGGAAGCGACCGAGGCGACACGAGCCGACGCTGTCGAGTACCCGAGTGCAACAGCAACAGCCCCAAGCTTACCGAAGGATGGGCTCAGACTAGGAAGCCAGAAGAAGTACCAGGTACGGCTTAGTGCCTTCGTGGAGCAAGCTTTGGAGAGCTCCCCGATGGTGCAAGGGGAACCAGTCACCGAGCCCATAGTGACCGGGAACGGTAAGGATTTCATCCTTAGCATTTTCACCATCACCCGGTGAGAACGCCTCAAGACGCCAAGGTTGTGCACTCTTTTTCCCCACTCGGATTTTAGCCCTACGTGGTTTTACCGAAGGGTTTTTAATGAGGCATTAAGCTTGCCGCACCATACTCGGGCCCGAGTAACTTACCTAGTAATTGTCCATGACATGAGGAAAGTTACCGAGTATAGTTTTATCTTTACCGAGGTTGTTCACTGTTTTACAGAGCAACCTCTTATCTTTATTATGCGCTTTCCAAGCCTGTCCCTCAAAGCGCACACTAGATTTTGCAACGCGAAACCCTAGTTAAGGGCTCGGCTATATAAGCACAAGATCCCGACTTGTAATAGGGTTAGCCAACATTGAAGTAAAAACACTTTTGTTCTAATCGTTCCATCATCTTTATTCGATCAAGTTTTTTATCTCGTCTGGAAAACCAACGACTCTCGTAGCCGGGCTCGAGTCGTTGTCATCGTATCATGAGTCATTCGCACCTCACATGGTCAATCCTTGATCCATCTGTTCCATTGTTTATCCATCCCATCATTCGTTCATCATTTCCCTATTGTTCATTCGTCATTCGACCATCTTCTGACCCTCCCCTCGTTCATTCAGCGCTTGTTCGTTGTTCACCCTTTGTCTCCGTCCATCGTCCCTTCGTCCCATCGTTCGTTCCTCCATCCCGTATCTTCCAGACCAAATCATCGGTCCTCTATCCGTGCTCCCCGACGTCTTCCCATTTCTCCCGATACGATTTAATAGTTTCCCGGTACGACGAACCAACCTCGGGTCCCTATCCGGGTGTGCGTCATTGGTATCAGAGCTTAGGCTCCATTCATAAGGTTGTGTCTTTCCTCCTCTTGTCCCTTTTGTTTTCTCTTTTTTTCATCATGTTCTTGCTTACCGTACCGTAGATAATCTTAGTGTTCCTGTTTCCGTGTATTGTTAGGTTGATAGCTAGTTCCTTAATTGTGCTAGGTCGCGTTTCTTTTTGTTAGTTTCACCATTGTTGCTGAAAAAAAAAAGACTCGAGCCGGAGAAGAAACGACCTTGTCCCGGTCAAAGATCCATTTTTGATCAAGATTTGTTCATGTCTGTCCAAAGGATACTCGTGTGGCAGTGATTGATTGTGCTTTTTGGGTTCTTGTCGTTTAGGCAAAGATTCCTTTTGTCATCTGACGCGCTCAATCATTAGCCAGTCATTTGAAAAAGATCTGTTGCACGTGTTTCATTTATCGGATAAGCTCTCACTTTTACCCGTGTGTCGTTTGCTGAGGTACCATTTACCGCGAGTTACCTAGGGCTTCTGAGGTTTTTATTACCAAGCATTCTTACCGCGTTGCCCGTACCGTGACTTGATCTTACCGATTCACTATCACCACGGAAAGTTTTCCGAGCTTTCGTACTGGCCCACTCCGGATCATCCAGTTCGTACTAACCGATTGTGCCGGCCAACCCACCCTAGAAAATGGCTTCGGCCCCGACGGTTAAGCACACCGGCCGACCTACCTGGGCCGCCGTCTTCCGTGCTGGAGAAACCAAGCCTCGCCAGACTCTACCTCCAATGACTATACCCCGGCGACTTTACTCTACTGTCTGTATCCCATCACTTCCGTGATCATACCTCCCTCACTCCGCCGTCCGTACCTCACCGATCGTACAACTCCGGTGATCGTACCGGCCAGCCTCGCCGTCCGTACTTTGCCGCCTCCGGCGACGCTGGACCTACCTCGCCGTCCATACTTGGCCAGAATTCTTCGCCGTCCGTACGGTTCCACATTCAAGGGATAAACAACCGCCCCCGCCTGATCTAGGGGCTATTTTTGCCGGTCTCCAAGCACGGTTGACCAGCTGGATGCTCGCTTGGTTGGTAACCAACCACCCATAGCCGTCCTGCCTCTCCCTTACCCACAGGCCGTTGGCGAACCCAATGCCCCGATCAATACTCTCCTAACTTGGGAGAAGCATCCAAAGAAGAAGGGTACGACTATGCCCCGCGGAGAGCATGACCCTGACGTCGTAATGACCTGCCTGCCTTTGATCATGATGACCATGCCCCACGTTTGGATGGTCCCGGACACAAACTTACACCTCCCACTTTTGCCGGGAAGGTCGATCCAGAGGTTACCTTGATTGGGAGCGCCATATGGATCATGTCTTCGACTGCTACGAGTACCCGAAGCGCAAGAAGGTTACTTATGCCGTGGCCCAGTTCACGGACAATGCCCTCACCTGGTGGGACCGTGACCTTGCCAAAAGGAGACGACAGCACGAAGCCATGATTCCCTCTTGGGAAATCATGAAGTTTGTCATTAGGCGACGGTATATACCTCCCATGTACCATCGGGAATGCCATAAGTGTTTCCGGAAGCTCCAACATGGCTCTCGTTCAGTCGAGGAGTATTACGAGGAGTTCGAGCACATTCGGAGCCAGCTACAACTCAATGAGTCAGAAGAAACTCTCATGGCCCAGTTCTTAGACGGTATGCAAGACTGAATCAAGTATTTTGTCTATATGCTAAGAGTGAAAACAATCAAACAGAGCATGCAAACAGAACACAGGTTTTTCAATTAATCATAGTATAGATATGAGTCAGTCCATTGGGTGAATAGCACTAAGCAAAAAGGATATGTACATAAGCAATTAATTCAAGCCAAAATATGAAAGTTGTTTAGTGAAATCTATCAACCTAAATGAGTGCAAAATAAAAGATGAAACTAAAGACTAAGCTCACTAAAGGCTGTCAAACTTTAGTAAGTAGCCAGAGACACAAAAACACAGAAAACATAAAACTGACAAGGCCACTCGACTGGTCCACTCGAGTGGTATGGTCGAGTGGGCAGGTGAAACTACTAGACTACTACTCAAATTATATAAACTGGTGAGACAAGCGATATTAAAACTATAGAGATCAGGTGCTAACATGCTCAATCAATAAGGGATCCCCTTAACAACAGACTTCATAGCCAGCTAAATCCATGGTTCGTGGTAGAGAGCCCCAAGACCCAACCCAGTCAGCATAGTGTGAGGAGTCGGATCAGGCATGAAGAATCAGCCTATTAAAGTTGAGAAGAGTTCACAACAAGTGAATAGGTGGAGTTGTGACATAAATCAATGTCTGATGCATCCACCCTCACGCTATTGTACTCTAAACCTCGGAAAAAGTCTATCTGATGACTCAAGGCATGGTTTGTGCTCATGAGACCACCTAAAATCATGCCCTAGCTGGCCAGAAAAGAACAAGCATTAAAATCACTCAACCAAGAGGGAAAACAACAATTTTGCAAACAAACTTAGACACCCAAGGCGATCAAAAACATCACAAGCCTAATCCACCCCTAATAGCCCTAATCTAACTACTCACACATTAAAATCATGAAAATCAACTCAAACCCAGAATTCTCTAAATTTGACATATGTGATAAATAAGAGGGTGATAAAAAACTTTGTATAAGAAATCAAATGAAAATACAAATTATATAAAGAGTTATCCAAGGTACAAAGTGACAAAATCTGAGAAAAATTAAGAACAAAAAGTGAACTAGAGAGAGAAAGTCTAAAAACTACGTTCAGAGGATAAAATGCAGCGCGCCTAATCAGGTTTAATGAGGCACTTTTATACATAGTCTCAAGCGCTTATTACATTTTGCGAGTTTTTAGGAGGAAAAGTGAGAGAGTACCCACTCGACCCAGCAGTCGAGTGGGGTGGTCGAGTGGCCTGTCGAGTGCTCCACTCGAGTGCCTGTCTTGAGTGCTCCACTCGAGTGCCTGTCTCGAGTGCCTGTCTCAGGTGCCTGTCTCGAGTGCTCCACTCGAGTGGCTGTCTCGAGTGCTCCATCTATCTTCTCTGCAATCTTCACTCGACTCCATAGGGTTTGACTGCACATCTCCACTCATGAGCCAAAATCCAAGTATGCTCCATAAGTACCTGATAAGACCCCAAATATGAAAAATTCATGCAATGCCTATACAGAAATATGAAACATCCTATATGAAGGATAAATGCATGAAATGGTATAAACAATGGATAAAATCTACTATAAGGCATGATAAAAAGATGGTCAAAACGTGCATAAAAGTGGTGTTATTAACTCCCCCAAACTTAGCCTTTGCTTGTCCTCAAGCAAATAGAAAGGATAAGATGAAAGGAGAAGTGTGAAAAGTGTGGATCAGAACCTTAGCAAACTAAACAAACCTCTGACCTTGATGTCATAGTTAACAGGTCGAAAATGCAATACATAAGTCTTACTTAAAAACCTAGCCATCCTCATCACAACAGAACTTATTAATCAGACTCAGCCTCAACAAGCATTCAAAGTAAACTATCCCTTTAACATCAACTAAGCGCGAATAGTGGATCATGATATGCATTAAGTAAAACCTCATTTGGTTCAAGGACTGGGCTTAAGAGATAAAAATGATCTCTTCTTCTTTTGGTTTATGCATTTAGTAACAGGGATCTCTCAGAGAATTGATTGAACTTTAAAAGAATGCTAAAGGTAAAAGCCAACTGCTGCATACCAGAACAGATTCCCATCTACCCAAGCATACACACACTACTGACTATCCCTAGCTCCATACACAAAATTTGATCCTAACTCTAAACCCTTTTCTTTTCACTAAAGGTAGTCATTCTTTTAACTCTGGGATAAATAGTTTCTGATTTTCTTCTAAGGAGAGGATTTACATTCATTTTCTTTTACTTCTAGCGGAATTGGGGATTTTTCTTTATTGCTAGGCTCTCGCTCGACCCCTTATGTCGAGTAGAGTGATCTGGTGAATTTTCACACACTAATAATAAATTTTTTTTTTTTTTTTTTCATTTTCTCTTCATAGAGCCTTCTCATATCATATATAAACTTCCCAAATCCTTTACTAGACACAAAGTTTTACTATCCACTCCAAGGAAACGTTTTTAGCACTCTCTTGTCTTTTTCTTTCTTTTCTCACTCTCTGTTTTCTTTCCCAGACTCAAACTAACACCTATTTCGAATTCCCTAGCCTATTCTGGTCCAAAAATCATGGACCAGAGTCTATATGGGGACCTATTCTTGTCGGCCTAAACCTAACACTTTCTCTTAAGTTCAATCAAAAATTAGGCCTTCCACTCAGAATTGATTATGGTCTGAAAAAGTGAAGATTGGTGCTTTGGGGAATTGCTCCTATGATGGGAGCAGCTATTTGGATCAACAAGAGTGGTAAAAGGGATAAGGAGATCCAAATACGTATAGGATGTCCATGAGTTCATACTATAATTCATAACATGATAATGTTTTAATCAAATTAGGTTCAAATTATTAGGGATAGCATTACAAATCACAACTTGTTTTAACTAAGGCAGAATGCTAAGTGTGGTTCCAAACAGGGTTCAGCCTTTTGTTTCAAACTTAGGTGCAAGCATTGGAGAACTATAAATTATGGCACTGAAGCAATATGTTTGGTTATTAAGCTTATTAGGTTTAATCCTCAATGTTTCCTATGTAAATGTACAGTCCTAAACGAAATGATACTAGACTCAATCTTACAATGCAAATGATACTACATGAACACTCTGTTTTTGAAAAACAATTTTTCGAAAATTTTCAAATTTTTATGGTTTTATATGCACATAGATGCTGACTCAAGTGTGCGAAATTTGAATAAGAAAAGAATAAAGATGTCAAATACATCTCTCAGACACTCCCAAACTTACATTACACAGTCCCTTGTGTAAGAAAAATTCAAAGAAAGGTTTGAGAGATTTAAAACGAAGCTAAACAAAAATATGCAATGGTATGTATAATGATGGTGAATTTGGGGTGGTACCTCATGAGAAGTAAGCACTGAGGTAGTCGTCCACGGACTCAGCCGTGTAAGCAGGTGGGGCTGTGTAGGAGGGATCGACTGGATACACTGGCTTGAGTGGTGCTGTCTGGAGTGGTGCTCTCTCGAGTAGTGCAGTCTCGAGTGGATTGGCTTGCTCGACTGCTTCTCTCGAGTGAGTTTCCTTGTGGTCCTACGTCAAATGAGGCGTCTTTCCTCAGGTTCTTCTTCCTCTTCGTCTGACACCCTAATGTTCACCTTCCCCTGTGTCGACTCAAAAGGCTCACTCAACTGGTGTACTCGAGTGTGCTGGCGAGTGAGTGCTCCTCTTCATCTGAGGATAGGGCTCGGATGTAGGTCCTTCTCCTTCTTTGGTTGTCCTCGACTGATGATTGACGCCTAGGTTGGCTTGGGCGTGTCTGCCTTTGATGCGTGTTCATGATGCGTTTTAAATAGCAAAGGTCTAAGGAGCTATCAAAATTTTGAAATCATAAGGGGTTTGAAAGGAAACTCCTTTTTATAGAGCAACCAAGACTTTGAACTAAATCATAAACTCAAAATCTGTAGATCTGAAGAAAAACTTATAAATTTTTCAAAGATGAACCCTAGCTTTTAAAGAACCAAGAATTCAAAATCATGCACTTACTGAGCGAAATGACCCCTTCTAGACATGATTTCCGAATTAGAGATGAGTTTAAATGCAATGAAATTTTTTTGGAAAATTCAAAGATTTTTTAGCTTGAAGCGTTTTGCAAGTGATGAAGATAAGAGATGAAATAAAAATAGAGTGGAACAAGGATGAGATGGGATAAAGATGATAGATCTTTGAACAGTACTGTAGATGGAGAAGGCCGGTAGGTAGGTGCGGATAAGATGAGATAAGACTGCTCAAATCGCATGTGATTTTTCAGCTTATCCTGGCCCACTCGAGTAGGCACTCGACACCCATGGTCGAGTGGTGTGGTGCTTGGGCCAGAAATTCTTGATTTTGCCTAGTTAACCTTCCTGAAACAACATAACTCTAAATAGAAAGGTGAAAACATCAAAACCTTGATCTGCCATGTATGGCTTGACTCTTTGACAATTCACAGCGAATTCTTTACCATCAGTGTCAAGCAAAGTGACTACTCCATAGGGTAGAAGTTCTTTGATTTCGAATGGGCCTGTCCATCTTGACTTCAATTTTCCAGAAAAAAGTTTTAGCCTGGAGTTAAACAAGAGGACTTGGTCTCCTTCGGTGAAATTTTTGGTGTGATCTTTTTGTCATGAAAGGCTTTAGTCCTTTCCTTATACACCCTTGAGCTTTCATATGCATCCAGCCTTATCTGTTCTAACTCATGCAGAGTAATCCTTCTTTTCTCTTGGGCGGAGTTGATGTCAAAATTCAGCAGCTTGGTTGCCCAGAGGGCTTTGTATTCTATTTCCACAGGCAGATGGCAGGATTTACTATATAGGAGTTGGAATGGAGTTCTGCCTATAGGTGTTTTGTACGCTGTTCTGTAGGCCCACAAAGCTTCATCAAGTTTAGTTGCCCAGTCTCTCTTGGAAGTTCCCACTACTTTAGCCAAGATGGCTTTAATCTGCTTGTTGGAGACTTCAACTTGACCACTTGTCTGAGGGTGGTAGGGAGTTGCAACTTTATGCTTCACTCCATGCTTTCTTAGTAGGCTCTCAAACTGCTTGTTGATGAAATGGGAGCCACCATCACTTATTACAACCCTTGGCACTCCAAATCTGGGGAAGATGATGGTCTTGAACATTTTCAAAACCACTGTGGCATCGTTGGTTGGGGATGCTATTGCCTCCACCCATTTGGAGACATAATCAACAGCCACCAAAATATAGCTATTTCCATAAGATGGTGGGTTGAAAGGTCCCATGAAGTCTATCCCCCAGCAGTCAAAAACTTCCACTTCCAAGATTGGGTTTTGTGGCATCTCGTTTCTCCTACTAATGTTTCCCATCCTCTGGCATGCATCACACTGAGCAATGAATTTTTTTGTATCTTTGAACATTGTTGGCCACAATAAACCTGCTTGGAGGATTTTCTGCGTGGTCTTGAAGATAGCAAAATGTCCACCATAGGAAGAACCATGGTAATGTTCAAGCACTCCCTGTACTTCCTCTTCTGCGATGCATCTCCTGAATAAACTGTCAGGACCTCTGTTGTAAAGATAGGGCTCGTCCCAAAAATAGTGTCCTGCATCTTTATATAGTTTTTTTCTAAGGTGAGCATCAAGGTGTAGGGGCTTGTAACCAGTGGATTTGTAGTTTGCCATGTCTGCGTACCAAGGCGTCTCACAGTGCTTTGACTCGACAGCCTTACTCGAGTGAGAGGTCGAGTCGAGCTGTCGAGTAAGAATTTCTATGGACATGAGCTGTTCCTCAGGCAGAGAGTCATCCACTGGTGCCGGGTTGTCTATTCTCATCCTAGACAAGTGATCAGCAACTTAATTTTCTATGCCTTTCTTGTCCACTATTGTCAAATCATATTCTTGCAGTAGGATGATCCACTGCATAAGCCTCGGTTGGGTGTCTATCTTTGCATAAATGTGCCTAAGTGCGGCATGGTCAGTGTATACTATAATCTTCTGATCCACTAAGTAACTCCTAAATCTCTCTATTTCAAATACCACAGCAAGCATATCTTTCTCTGTTGTATCATATCTGCTTTATGCCTCATCCAGGGTTCTGCTGGCGTAGTGGATGACATGCAGCTTCTTGTCTATACTCTGACCCAGAACTGCTCCTACTGCATAATCTGAAGCATCACACATTATTTCAAAAGGGTGATGCAGTCTGGAGCTTGAACTACTGGAGCTGATACCAATGCCTCCTTTATTATATGGAAAGCCTTAAGGCACTCTGCATCAAAATTGAATTTGGTTTCTTTGCACAGCAGCCTTGTCAGGGGTCTTGCAAGTTTTGAGAAATCTTTGATGAACCTCCTGTAAAATCCAGCGTGACCCAAGAAGCTTCTTATGTCTTTAACAGTCTTCGGAGGCTGCAGCTGCATCATAACCTCAACTTTCGCCCTATCCACCCCTATACCCTTTCCAGATATTTTGTGCCCCAGAACTATACCTTCGGTAACCATGAAATGATACTTCCCCCAGTTAAGGACCAAATTCATCTCTTCACACCTTGCTAATACCCTGCTAAGATTAGACAAACAGGAGGAGAAAGAGGGGCCATAGACTGAAAATTCATCCATGAATCCCTCCACCATCTTCTCTATTAAATCCGAAAATATAGAGGTCATACATCTCTGAAATGTTGCAGGTGCATTACATAAACCGAATGACATTCTCCTATATGCAAAGGTGTCATAAGGACAGGTAAAGGTTGTTTTTCTTGGTCATTAGGGTGTATTGGTATCTGGAAAAATCCACTATACCCATCATGGAAACAGTAGTGTGGGTGGTTAGCTAGTCTTTCAAGCATTTGGTCTATGAATGGTAATGGGAAGTGATATTTCCTAGATGCAGCATTTAACTTCCTATAATCAATGCACATGCGGTGACCAATTATAGTTCTAGTTGGGATCAGTTTATCCTTATCAGTTTTAATCACAGTTATTCCTCCTTTCTTAGGTACACAGTGTACAGGGGATACCTATGTACTATCAGAAATAGGGTAGATTATTCCAGCATCTAGAAGCTTAATAATTTCTGTTTTCACTACATCTTTCAAGTTAGGGTTTAATCTCCTTTGGTGCTCTACACTAGTTCGCATTTCATTCTCAAGATGAATTCTATGAGTGCAGAGAGATGGAGAGATTCTCCTAATATCTTCTAGAGAATAGCCTATTACCATTCTAAATTTTATCAGTTCGCTGAGCAATAGTTCAAGTTCATCAGGGTTCAGCTTGTTATTGACTATCACAGGGTAAGTATCTTTACTTCCTAAGAAAGCGTACTTTAACCCTTTTGGAAGTGGCTTGAGTTCAATGGTTGGTGCCTTGAGCTCAGACCACTCGAGTGGTATTTCATCTGTGTAGAGCTCGAGTGGTGCTCCATGCTCGCGCTTTACAAAATTTGCTGACTCGACTGGGTCACTCGAGTACAGTGGTTGAGTGACTTGTTCGAGTGCTGCTATACCTTCTGGTTTGATTAGACTCTCGAAAACATCCTCAACCCCTGGAAGTTCCTTTGCATTCACACTCATTTCATAGTCAGAAATCTCAGAGTGAACGTATCCTCCTTCATCACACTTGATCAGTGCTGTTTTCAGATGATCTTTCTCCACTGTTTCTCTAAAAAATTCCTCTGCCAAGTTAACTATCTCTCCAACCCCAAATATTTGCATCATGGGTTGTTTCATTGAGGACTTGATGTTAAACTGCATGACTTCCTTTCCTAGCTTCAGAGCGATGGCACCACTCTGGACATCTATTGAGGCTCTTGTAGTCGCGAAAAATGGTTCTTCCTAGGATTAAAGGATCTTTTGGTTCTTCTTCCATTTCTAGGACGACAAAATCTGTAGGGATTTTGAGGTGTCCTATCCTAACTGGCAAATCCTCCAACAAGCCGTGTGGTTGCCTAACAGACCGGTCTGCTAAGACTAAGGAAATTCTGCTAGGGGAGAACTTTGTGAATCCTAGCCGTTGTGCTACTGATAGTGGCATGAGACTCACCGAAGCTCCTAAGTCACAGAGACAATTTTTGAAACTGAGTGGTCCAATAGAGCATGGCAGAGTAAAAGAGCCTGGATCTTGGAGCTTTTCTCTGCATATGACTTTCTGCTGGATGATAGCATACTGCATTCATGAGTGAAGAGTACCATACTTTGTGCTTCCTTGGTCTTTTCCATAACCATATCTTTGATATACTTCTGGGATGGGGGTATTAGCATCAAAGCATCCAACAGGGGTATGCAAAGCTCAACTTCTTTCAGATGTTTCTCGAATAACTTCTTGTATTTAACGGCCTGCTGCTTCTTATTCCTTCCTAGGAAAGGCAAAGGAGGTTCATAGGGCGATGATTCAGAAAATTTGTCTCTCCCTTTAGGCTGTGCTGAATTTTTTTCTGGGCTTGCAGCCACTCGACCACTTGCTCGAGGGGTATGGTCGAGTGAGCTCTCTTCTGCAGCTTTTTCGGGTTCCAATTCTTCCTGACTGTGATCCTCCCCACCTTGGTCCTCACTGTCCCCAGTGATCTTTGCAGGCTCTCGTGATGGTAGCTGTCTGCCACTCCTCAAGGTGATAGCATGGGCTTTGTTGGTTGTGTATGACTAATCTGGGTGGTCTCTAGGTGATGAACTCTAGAGTGGAGGGTGTTGATCTGCTGTGTGATGTCAAGGAGTTTGCCATTAGTGGATCGCAATTCGGTAATGGTTTGTTCTTGACTACGGACGAGTTGCTGTAACAATAACTTGATATCCATATCAGGTGCAGCCTATTCTTGATTCTTCTTAGTGTGAATCAACATCATATCAAACTTCTCAGCAAGTATCTTGATTTCAGCTCTGGTGCCTTCATCAGATATTCTGGCGTCCCATAACTTTGCTCATGTTCTTCAGTTGAAATGCTGTCTGATAGTGCCAAATTCTCTACCACCTCCCATCCATCTTGTACAGCGGTGTTAAGGAAATTTCCTTTGCTTGTAGTGTCAAGGCATACCCGGACCATTGGGAGTACTCCAATGCATAGCAGAGATTCTTTGGAGAAGTCATGGTGTGGACATTGTCTTGTGTAGTCTGTGAATCTTTCCCAGGCGACTGATAGTGTTTCCCCTTTCAGCTGGCGAAACAGTGCGATATCTTGGCGAAACTTTGCTATTCTTTTGTATGAGAAGAACTTGGTAAGGAAAGACCTCTTGTAAGAATCCCAAGATGTTATGGAACCAGGTTGAAGATTTGTTTCCCAGTGCGCAGATTTTTCTCCAAATGAGAATGGAAAAAGTTTCAATCTGAAACCATCTTCAGTGATTCCTTGAATCTTTGTGAGGCTACATATCCTTTCAAACTTATCAAGATGCGGTATGGGGTCATCCTCTGGCTTACCAAGGAATATGTTGTCTTGAACCATAGTGATGACACCTTTCCTAATCTTGAAATCATCACTAACATGTGGTGCAACTATGCCTCCTCTGCGTGTTTGGTGAGTTGGAGTTTCATGAGCGTTTATTGATCCAGCCATTGTGTCTAGTAGTACGGTCGAGTAGAGAGCTCACGTAGTACCTGCGATAAATTTAAGTGTAACAAAGTGAGTTGCCAAAATAAAAAGTAATAAGAACTTGATCTCAAAAGCAATGAGATCCTAATTGTAATACTAAAAACACCCAAATGGCAAAGGCGCCAAATTGAAACAAGTATTTTGCCTATATGCTAAGAGTGAAAACAATCAAACAGAGCATGCAAACAGAACACAGGTTTTTCAATCAATCATAGTATAGATATGAGTCAATCCATTGGGAGAATAGCACTAAGCAAAAAGGATGTGTACATTAAAACTTAATTCAAGCCAAATATGAAAATTCTTTAGTGAAATCTATCAACCTAAATGAGTGCAAAATAATAGATGAAACTAAAGACTAAGCTCACTAAAGGCTGTCACAGTTTAGTAAGTACCCAGAGACACAAAAACACCAAAAACACCAAAAACACCAAAAACATAAAACTGACAAGGCCACTAGACTGGTCCACTCGAGTGGTATGGTCGAGTGGGCAGGTGAAACTACTAGACTACTACTCAAATTTTCTAAACTGGTGAGACAAGCGATATTAAAACTATAGCGATCATAGGGGTGAATTAAGTAGCTAGTGAATGCTCTAGATGGTCTCAGGTGCTAACATGCTCAATCAATAAGGGATCCCCTTAACAACAGACTTCATAGCCAGCTAAATCCATGGTTTGTGGTAGAGAGCCCCAAGACCCAACCCAGTCAGCATAGTGTGAGGAGTTGGATAAGGCATGAAGAATCAGCCTATTAAAGTTGAGAAGAGTTCATAACAAGTGAATAGGTGGAGTCGTGACATAAATCAATGTCTGATGCATCCACCCTCACACTATTGTACTCTAAACCTTGGAAAAAGTCTATCTGATGGCTCAAGGCATGGTTCGTGCTCATGAGACCACCTAAAATCATGCCCTAACTGGAAAGAAAAGAACAAGCATTAAAGTCACTCACCCAAGAGGGAAAACAACAAATTTGCAAACAAACTTAGACACCCAAGGCGATCAAGAACACCACAAGCCTAATCCACCCCTAATAGCCATAATCTAACTACTCAGACATTAAAATCATGAAAATCAACTCAAACCCATTAATCTCTAAATTTGACATATGTGATAAATAAGAGAGTAGTAAACAACTTTGTAGAAGAAATAAAATGCAAATACAAATTATATAAAGAGTTATCCAAGGTATAAAGTGACAAAATTAAGAACAAAAGATTAACTAGAGAGAGAAAGTCTAAAAACTAGGTTTAGAGGATAAAACGCGGCGCGCCTAATTAGACTTAATGAGGCACTTTTATACATAGTCTCAAGCGCTTATTACATTTTGCGAGTTTTTAGGAGAAAAAGTCGGAGAGTGCCCACTCGACCTAGCAGTCGAGTGGGGTGGTCGAGTGGCCTCTCGAGTGCCTGTCTTGAATGCCTGTCTCGAGTGCCTGTCTTGAGTGCCTGTCTTGAGTGCTCCACTCGAGTGCCTGCCTTGAGTGCTCCACTCGAGTACCTGTCTCGAGTGCCTGTCTTGAGTGCCTGTCTCTAGTGCTCCACTCGAGTTCCTGTCTAGAGTGCTCCATCTATCTTCTCATGAGCCAAAATCCAAGTATGCTCCATATGCTCCATAAGTACCTGATAAGACTCCAAATATGCAAAATGCATGCAATGCCTATGTAAAAATATGAAACATCCTATATGAAGGATAAATGCACGAAATGGTATAAACAATGGATAAAATCTACTCTAAGGCATAATAAAAGGTGGTCAAAATGTGCATAAAAGTGGTGTTATCAAAGACCGCATCGTCTGTATGGTCAAACGTCAACCTTATCGAGGATTTGAAGAACTACTTCACCTTGCCATCCATGTATAGCAGCAAATCAAGCGGAAGGTTGTCAGCGACATGCGTTCCCGAGCCACGACCAACCCGAGTTGGTCCCCAAGACCGTCCTCGGCCAACCGATTGCCAGAAAAAGGCAAATATGTCACTGTTGATTCCCGGTTCAAACCGTGACAGTCAGAAGGAACCAAGGATCCCTGTCCGGATGGCAGGCGCGAAGCTAGCCCCGGAAGAAGCCGGGACGTGATCTGTTACAAGTGCCTAGGGAGAGGGCACTATGCTAGGGAATGCCCAGACAGCCAGGTTATGATACTCACCCCGGAAGGCTAATACGAGTCTGAAGACGAGGCACCCGGGAAGACCGCATAAGAGGAGGAGGAAGAAGCTACTCCACCAGAGGATAACATGGAGTACGCGGACGTTGTAGAGTTGCTCATGGTCCGAAGGATGCTCAGCACTACCGTGGCCCCAACCACCGCATCCTAACCACCATGTCCCAACGCGACAACCTTTTCCATACCCATTGCACCGTCAATGACAAGGATTGCGGTTTGATCATTGATGGGGGCTCTTGCATGAATGTTGAGAGTTCCTACTTAGTGAGAAAACTTTCCCTCCCTCCTACTCCCCATCCTACGCCTTATAAGTTGCGCTGGTTGACTAACCAGAATATGGTTACCATCAACGAGCAAGTAGTGGCACCATTTAGTATCGGACAGTACCGGGACTCGGTCCATTGTGATGTGGTACCGATGCAGGCTGGCCACGTCCTACTTGGTCGTCCATGGCAGTATGATATGGATGCCACTCACAGCGGTCGCACCAACTTCTATTCGTTTATGCATGATAGTAGACGGATCAATCTAGCACCTTTATCACCGGCTCAAATTCACGAGATACAGGTGAAACTATCCAGGGACTCGGATGATAAGACAAACTTTCTTATCAACTCCCAGGACGTTCAAAAGTCCCTGAGCTCTGGCTCCTGGGCATTACTAATGGTTTACCGTGAAGTTTTGACCGTAGGTACCAATGATCGAGAACTTCCGGCCGAGATCAAGGGAGCCTTGGAGAAGTACAAGGATGTTTTCCCCGATGAGATGCCTCCCGGCCTACCACCCCTGCGCGGGATAGAGCACCATATAGATTTTGTCCCCTGTGCCGCCCTTCCCAATCGTCCCGCCTGCCGTGTCAATCCCGAGGAAGCCAAGTTTCTGACTTCATGACCAAGGATTACGTCCGGGAAAGCTTGAGTCCTTCCGCGGTTCTTGTCTTATTGGTTCCCAAGAAGGGCGGAAGCTGGAGGATGTGTGTTGACTGCCATCCCATCAACAACATCATGGTCATGTACCGGCACCCGATTCCCCGCCTAGACGATATGCTTGATGAGTTGAGCAGGTCGTCAATCTTCTCGAAGGTCGATCTCAAGAGCGAGTATCATCAAGTTAGAATGCAGGAAGGTGATGAGTGGAAGACCGCGTTCAAGACTAAGCAAGGTCTATACGAGTGGCACTCATGCCATTCCGTTTGTCGAATGCTCCGTCCACATTCTGTGGCTGATGAACCATACCTTGCGAGCCTGCATCAACCGGTTCATTTTTGTCTACTTTGATGACATCTTGATCTATAGCAAGACCCTGTCCAAGCATCTAACCCATCTGGAAGCAGTCCTACAAACCTTACGGGAGGCCGAGCTTTATGCTAACCGGAAGAAATGCGTGTTCAGAGCGTCCGAGCTGGTGTTTTTGGGTTTCGTGGTCAGCTCAGAAGGTTTAAAGGTGGCTAGCGAGAAGATCCGAGCAATTGACGAATAGCCGGTCCCAGCCAACGTCAGCTAGGTCAGGAGTTTCCATGGTCTGGCCAGTTTCTACTGCTGGTTCATCCGGGACTTCAGTAGTGTTGCAGTACCTCTCACCGCGTGGACCGGGTTTGTTTGGGGACCCCGGCAAAAGCAAGCATTCGGGGAACTCAAGAAGTGCCTTACCCAAGCCCCTTAACTTCCAGCGCACGTTTGAGATCGAATGCGATGCTTCGGGCATTGGTATTGGGGTCGTCCTTACCCAAGGAGGTCGACCCATGGCCTATTTCAGCAAGAAGCTCAGCGGGGCAACACTGAACTACCCACTTATGATATGGAGCTATATGCCCTGGTACGAGCCTTAGAGACTTGGCAGCATTACCTACTGTCCCAGGAATGCGTGATCCACACTGATCACGAGACGCTAATGCATCTCCGAGGCCAGAGCAACCTCAAGAGCCGTCATGCTAAGTGGTTAGAGTTCATCAAGAAGTTCCCATATGTTATCATGTACAAGAAGGGGAAGGAGAACGTGCTGGCCAACGCATTATCCCGGCAACACGCCTTGATCACCACCTCAGAAGCAAAGGTACTCGGGTTCGAAATGATCAAGGGGCAGTACAAGAATGACCCGGGGCTAGGAGGATGTTACCAGGATCATGGTAAGGGGGCATACAAGGCCTTCTATATCCACGAGGGCTTCCTCTTCATAGCATGCCGGCTGTGTATCCGTGTCAGTTCATTGCAAGAGTTGCTATTGTCCGAAGCTCAAGGTGGAGGCCTTATGGGCCATTTTGGGGAGCATTTCTACTGGCCTAAGATGAGGACCATGGTGGAAACCTATTGCGCTCGATGCATCACCTGCCTCAAGGCTAAGTTCCGTGTCCATCCAACCCAGGGGTTATATCTCCCATTACCAATCCCAACCTCCCCATGGGTTGACCTATCGATGGATTTTGTGACCGGGTTACCTAAGGTAGACGGGAAGGACTCAGTCATGGTTGTGGTTGACAGGTTCTCGAAGATGGATCACTTTATACCGTGTTCCCGAACATTGGACGCCACGATGATCGCCGATCTCTTCTTGCAAGAAGTTGTCAGGTTACATGGGTTACCGAGGACCATCATCTCGGATCGGGACCCAAAGTTCCTCGAGCATTTTTGGAGGACTTTGTGGAAGCGTCTGGGTTCCAAACTGCTGTTCTCAACGACCGCCTACCCTCAGACCAGTGGGCAAACGGAAGTCGTCAACCGGTCGTTGGGGTCGCTATTCCGGGCAGCCATTGATCCAAACTGGGACAACTGGCTAGTGTGTATCCCGTTCGTGGAGTTTGCCTGTAACTGATCCGTCCACTCGGCCACGAGTGTCTCCCCGTTTAAAGCAGCTTATGGTTTCGTCCCATTGACCCCGCTGGACATGCTACCCATGCCACCGGAAAAGACCGAAGATCAAGACGGGGTTGCCAAGGCCGAACTAGTGAAGGAACTACACGAGCGGGTCAGGGAAAGCATCAAGAAGAAGATGGAGCACTACAAGCGCAAGGCCGACCACGGAAAACGCCCCTTAGTCCTGCAGCCGGGAGATTAGGTTTGGGTACACCCTCGGACGGAGCATTACGCACACCAGCAGTGCAACAAGCTTCAGCCTCGTGGAGCCGGACCTTTCAAAATCCTGGATCGGATCAACCTAAACGCCTACCGACTGGAAATTCCAGGTAAACCCAAGTTCTCTACTACCTTCAACATTACTGACTTGGTCCGTTATGATGCTGTAGATGAGCAGCTTTTGAGGACAAAAGCAAAGCAAGGGGGAGGGAAAAATTCGACCCTAGCTATCGAGTACCTGTTAGAGTCCAATCCGGAAGAGACAGAGGCGACACGAACCGATGCATCCGAGTACCCAAGTGCAACAGCAACAGCCCCAAGCTTACCGAAGGATGGGCTCAGACCGGGAGGCCAGATGAAGTACCATTTACAGCTTAGTGCCTTCGTGGAGCAAGCTTTGGAGAGCTCCCCGATGGTGCAATTGGAACCGGTCACCGAGCCCATAGTGACCAGGAACGGTAAGGATTTCATCCTTAGCGTTATCACCATCACCCGGTGAGAACGTCTCAAGATGCCAAGGTTGTGCACTCGTTTTCCCCACTCGGGTTTTAGCCCTACGTGGTTATACCGAGGGGTTTTTCATGAGGCATTAAGCTTGGCGCACCATACTCGGCCCCGAGTAACTTACCTGGTAATTGTCCATGACACGAGGAAAGTTACCGAGTATGGTTTTATCTTTACCGAGGTTGTTCATTGTTTTACTGAGAAACCTCTTATCTTTATTATGCGCTTTCCAAGCCTGTCCCACAAAGGGCACGCTAGACTTTGCAACGCGAAACCCTAGTTAAGGGCCCGGCTATATAAGCACGAGATCCAAACTTGTAATAGGGTTAGCCAACATTGAAATAAAAACACTTTTGTTCTAATCGTTTGCTCATCTTCATTTGATCGAGTTTGTTCTCTCGTCTGGAAAACCAATGACTCTCGTAGCCGGGCTCGAGTCGTTGTCATCGTATTGTGAGTCATTCGCACCTCACATCGTCGATCCTCGATCCATCTGTTCCATCACTTATCAGTCCCATCATTCGTTCATCATTTCCCAATTTTTCATCCGTCATTCGACTGTCTTCCGACCCTCCCCTCGTTCATTTAGTGCTCGTTCATCGTTCACCCTTCACTCCATCCATTGTCCCTTCGTCCCATCGTTCTTTCCTCCATCCCGTATATTCCGGACCGAATCATCGGTCCTCTATCCGTGCTCCCCGACGTCCTCCCATTTCTCCTGATACGATTCAATAGGTTCCCGGTACGACGACCCAACCTCGGGTCCCTACCCGGGTGCGCGTCACTCCCAGTCTTCTCAATTACCACCACAACTTAACACCATATCCCTTTAGTAAGCCAATCATCGTTGGGTCTCATTGCCGATTTCAATGTTCATGAACCTTGTAGACTCAGCTGTCATCATATACCATAACAAGACAAACCTCACAACAACAATGATATTTTCGTCTACCCTAAACTTAAATATCATTTGTTATTCGGGATCTTATTTTCTTTTTTTTTGTCTATGAAGATAGGCTATTAGAAGTGAATAGTGGGTCACGGGTGATATACTTGTATTTTTGCCTATATTTTATATGTTTTTGGCAGGGAAATCATCAAGAAACAAGAGATTATGGAAGCTTTATGGCCAAATTTCACCATTTACACTTCCCAAAGAAATTTGGGAGTTTTGGAGCAAAAAGGACGCAAAGGCAAGCAAAACACGTTTTATAGCAGTTTCAGAGTATCAGAAGTTGGGAAACTTTTGAAGACCTTTCCATGAGCCAATTTTGGTGTTCTCTATATCCATTGAAAGCTAGAAAACTCAAGATTCACCTTTGACAAGAATCGAAGCAATCCATTCAGCCGTTTGGAAGATGCACCCGAAGAGTGAAGACATGTCCACCTCGGTCACAAGACCCGTCACCAAGGTTATCCCTCTTGAAGACCTAGGGCACTACCCCTAGTGACAGGTGCCGACTTACTCCGACCTAAGGATCTCAGCCCATGACGAGGATCGGCCCATTGCCTCCACACTTATGAAAATGAAGTTGTTTTGGATGTCTCTTGACCTAATCTCATGAGAAGCCTATATAAACAATTCTTAGGGTTTTGGGAACCCTAAGCGAACACAGCCACCCACAAGGAATGTCCCTTGGAGTTAGACAAGGAGATCCACGACCTTATTTTGCCTCTACCACCGCTGCATCATCCTCCTTTGTCGCCTCAACCTAGAAGACCATCTCCTTGAAGTTTCATATTGTTGATCTTCATTGTTTCTCTTTTCTACTCTTTGTACTTGCTATTGGGGAGACAAGATCTCATCTGTGACATCTAGAGAAGTTTCCTTTGAACCCCCTTTGATATATTGAATCATTTATTTGATGTTTTCCATGATGTCTATTGCGTTTCTTTAAACCATGAGCGAGTTGTTCTTTTGTTGGGTTTGATGGGGTAATATCTAGGAAAACATGGTTGCATTTATTTAGGTTGTTAGATCCGATTTCAATCTAGATTATGATTTCTCTTGGGATATCTTTTACTTAATGCATGTTGCTTGACTTGATCACCAAGCACTGATTTAGGAGATTAGCAGCACTATCTGCGTAAATCTATTTCTTGGAACTAGTACTACCGAAGCCTCGTGTTATAACCTGTGATAGTTGAGTTATAGGACTTTGTGAACATATCAAACTTGTTTATACGGGTGGTCTAAGCGTGTTGTTACCTGCGGAAGTTATGTACCAGGGTGTGGTGACTGAAGACACCTCTGTCATCAACTATGGCTTGGGTGTGTATCCGTGTTTGTAGTTGAGAACCATTGATGAAAACCTATTAGTTAGATTTATCCCATAATTGTTAGAAACCATCGAAACCTTAGATAAACCCTAGACACCCAACCTCTTAATCATATACCTTACAAATCCATCATTCACTTTGCTTGTATTCATTCATTTGCATTCACTCATTAGAAAACCCAAAACACCGCTTACAACACAGACACAAGAAGAAGGAGCTGCCTTTGACCTTTGTTGGAAAGAAGATGGATGAGAGTCTTGATTATCTCACACCATTCTATGGGTTCAAGCTTTTACCCACCTTGGGAATTCAATACACATCCTTGCATGCGCTTGCATTGGCAAGTGATGTTGAATGGATGTTGAATGCTGTAGGATTCATTACTTTCCTTGCATCTACTCGCCAAGAGATCTATGAAGAAGAGACGAGGCAATTTCTTACCACGGTCACACTAGCCTATCCTCGCACACTAGCCCCATTGGCGCGAGATGGAAAGCTCTTCTTCACCATCAATGGTGAGCACCACCAGATCTCCATTCTTTATCTTGGGAATGCACTTGGATTTGAATACCAAGATGCTATTGAGTTTGGACAAGTTCCGACAAATACTTATTGGTCAAGCTTTGGACAAGGAAGTTTTGATAGGGGAAAGACCAAGGCGGCCTCACTATCACACCCATCGATACGTTATGTACACAAGCTTCTCGCCAACAATCTCTTCTCACGCACAGCCCAGAACAATGTGATTAGTGATAAGCTCAATATCTTGAGCATCCCTTTTGTTGAGCATTCACGGAGAGCCAACTATGCTGCGCTCCTAGGCAAAAGACTTGTGAAGATCAAGCATGATGCTATCACAAGTAAAGACAAGCAAGCTTGCATAAGCTTTGGAGGAGTCATCACTACCATCCTTGAGACCGCTGGAGTCAACCTCGCGGACCGTCCTCACACAATCAAGGACAACCATTTGGACCTTACAAAGCTTGAGAAGATGAAGATACTTGAAGGAGCACGGATCAACCCCGACCATATTGGATATAGGTACCATTCTCCACCATATGCCACAAACACCATACTAATTCCTAGCCCTACTGTTCCACGCCTCATAGACGGCATCACGAGTTTGTACCCTTTTACGAGTGAGTATCACTCATCTCTTCCCGAAGACCGTCTACCACTAACTCTTGGTAAGTTTACCAAGGTCAAGGTGATTTCTTCCTTTGCTTCTCACAACGTCACACGCAACCCTCCGGGTAGTGACACCACTACTCTTGAGGAAGAGAGAGCATTACGGATTGCAGCAGAGCAGCAGCTAGCAGAGTACCTCGCAGCAACTACACTTGCGGAGAGAATGACCTCAGATCATGGACACCATGATAAGTCCACCACCAAGCACCAGAACCTCCTGAGAAGTTGAAGGTTCACTCGTTCTATCTCTATCTTTAAGCATTTCGTTTTTATTCCCTCTTTTATTTTGACTATTCACACTAGGGACAGTGGGATTCAAGTCTGGGAGATTTTATACGTTTACTAACGCATATTTATTTCGCTTGAGTCATTTTGATGCCTTTTTATTCAATTTTATGTGGCTTTATTGAGTCAAGTTTGTAGAAAACTATGACCCAATGATATGATGACTTTGACTTAAAGTATGTTCTGATTCATTCCCTGAGGACAAGTTTTGCAGGATTCACGAATAAACGGATAACACCTAGAAGCTCACCGCTGGACCTTTCTCCCCGAAGTCTCATCCTACGGACAACACGATTGGAACGGACGTCAACTCCACTCTCTTTGAACTATAATCCTGACTTCAATTATTTCTCATGAGCGCATTAGATCAGGGAAACGAGCAGCACATTCAGGACTTCTTATCCCTTTTACCACTCTTTACTGATCATGAATGGCCACTCATTTTTAGTGGTTTACCCTTACACCATATCTTTCCTTCCAGACCTCTCACCAATCTCTTTTTCGATCTCGTTGGCAGATATGCGTAGAAATGCGAGAGAGAAATTTACGACACAGTTTTCCAACCACTTGAAGATGGAGAGCTTAAAGGAATCAACGAAGAGATAGAGAGAGAGTCACGATCTGGTCTACACAACCATACAACTCGGAATCAACAAGAAAAAGTACTCATATCTTGTGCTTGAGACTTGTAAATTTATGTACGGTTTCCCCTTTCACCAAAAAGAAAAAGAAAAGAAAACGAAAAGAAAAAGAAAAGAAAAGAAAGGATAGGAAGCGGTTACAAAATAATCTCATAAGCACAGGAAATCCCGAGAAGAAGGTTATAAAGAAAAGAAATTATGAAGATCGTGCAAAGAATCCCACAGAAACATCTAAGTCTGGGGGAATCACAAGAAGAAAAGAAGTAAAGGAACAAAGGTGTTGACATGAAGAAGTGGTTCGAAGCTGTGAACATCAATGGGTTCATACTCTCTTGCGGGTCTGCGACATAGCTGCCCTCCGAAATCACGGTACACTCTAAACACTTTAAACTCCACTTAAACACCAAAAGCCTTTTTATACCAAGCGCCGTCTACCCCAAATGATGCTCCCTCTTGAGAAATCCCCGCCACCTTTAATGAATGTTAAGGAGTTGACTGAAGTGAATTCCAAAGTCTCTGGACGGTTTGCGATGGAAGGATCAGAGATTGAGAATGTTGTGAGTTTATATTGAGAATGTTTTGACTGAGAATCCATGTACTAACACGTCTGCAGGTCATCTATTATGAACATCGTCTTTGATCATAGGAGAGTTTTTGCAATTTTCAAACCTCTCCACCAGTCTTGGACTCTTATTTGCTTCAGGATAAGCAAAACCTTAAGTCTAGGGGAGTTGATATACTCGCATTTTCGCCTATAATTCATATGTTTTTGGCAGAGAAATCATGAAGAAACAAGATATTATGGAAGCTTTATGGCCACATTCCACCATATACACTTCCCAAAGACATTTGGGAGTTTTTATAGCAAAAAGGACCGAAAGGCAAGCAAAACACGTTTTAAAGCAGTTTCGGAGCATCAGAAGTTGGGCAATTTTTGAAGACCTTTCTATGAGCAAATTTTGGAGTTCTCTATATCCATAGAAAGCTAGAAGAGTCAAGATTTACCTCGAACAAGAATCGAATCAATCAATTCAGCCGTTTGGCAGATGCACCTGGAAGAGTGAAGACGCGTCAACCTCGGTCACAAGACCCGTGACCGAGGTTAGCCCTCTTGAAGACGTCGGGCACTACCCCTAGTGACCGGTGCCGACTGACTCCGATTTAAGGACCTCAGCCCATGACCAGGTTCGGCCCATTGCCTCCATACTTATCAAAATGACATAGTTGTGGATGCCTTTTGACCTAATCTCATGGAGAAGCCTATATAAACCATTCTTAGGGTTTTGGAAACTCTAAGCAAGCACAACCACCCAGAAGGAACGTCCCTAAGAGTTAGACAGGGAGACCACAACCTAATTTTGCCTCTACCACCGCCGCTTCATCCTCCTTTGTCGCTTCAACCTAGAAGACCATCTCCTTGAAGTTTCATCTATTATTCTTCATTGTTTCTCTTTCTACTCTTTGTACTTGCTATTGGGGAGATAAGATCTCATCTGTGACATCTAGAGAAGTTTCCTTTGAACCCCCTTTTATATATTGAATTGTTTATTTGATGTTTTCCATGATGTCTATTGCGTTTCTTTACACCATGAGCGAGTAGTTCTTTTGTTGGGTTTGATGGGGTAATATCTTAGGAAAACATCGTTGCATCCATTTAGGTTGTTAGATCCGATTTTCATCTAGTCCTTAGAGTTAGCACCTTCATCAACAATTCTTTTTCCTTTGTTCTCATGTGTTGCTTTGTTATGTATAATTTTAGTCCTCATCTCATCGCTAGTGATGGTCCAAAATTTCTTCTTAGAGGATCTAGTGTCCATTGTTTGGTACCTAGAGTCAAAAGAGAGTGATACAAAGTTAGCAAGGAGGCTCAATGAGAAACATATTTCAATCCATTACATATGAGATGTAACAATGGAGATTGAAATAGACAAGTAAGTGTATGTTCAATATTATAAATCAAGAAATCAAAACTCATGTTCAAATTTTCGGATTCAGTGGTGACCTTCACAAAATTTGCATCCTAAATCAAGTTCAAAGTAATGCTAAGTGAAAAATCATTCTAAATTCTCTTATTAAGTATGAATGGTGTCTAAAAAGTTCAATTCCTAAACAATTGCATCATCAATTCCGTTTTTCCCTAAGGTCACAAAATTTTAGCAAAGGAAAAATCAAATTCCATCCACAATACATCACAAAAATCGGTTCTTAGATAATCTAGAGGCTAATCTATAAGTTCTCTATCATTTCCTAGTAAAAAAAGTCAATGAATCAAAAAAATCTAGAAATACCTCTTTTGAAGCTCAAAAAGAAAATTAGAATTACCTTGGTGTTTGATGAATGTGATAAGAGACTGGGTAATTGAATTTCCAATCAATTTGTAAAAATTCTAATTTTGAAAAGTTTGGATTCAAAGTGATCTATCTCCCGATGGACTTGGAGAGATGATAAAAAGATTCTTGAATCTTTAAAATCCTCTTTTCAATATAAAAACATGTTTTAACCTAAAAAGGTTGGGCTTTTTGAAAAAGAAGGGAAACTTACCTGTGCAGCCCACGGAATTGGGGTTTCACGAAAACATACAGTGAGTTCCGGGAGTGATTTGATTTGTTGGTTGTGAAATACGGTTCAACTGTAAGTCGTGGATTCATGGATTGTACAAACGAACCAAGAAACTCTGAAGACAGCTCGGGATCAAATATTCGGACAAATGGGAACTGGGTGAAACTTGGCCGGGCATGGTGTCAAACCTCGGTCAATGGCTTTGTGACTGGGGCCAGCCCTTTTTGGCACCTCAGTCACGGGCCTCGTGACCGGGGTTTTGGCTCCTTGTGGTCAAAACTTTGGTTTTGGCAAAATACATCTTGGAAATTGATTTTCTCTAACTGTAAAGTAGAATGGCATCCCACAATGATTATAGAGACTAGGAAGATTACTTACCCTGATGGGATAGAGATTGGTTGGATCCTTTTGTCATTTTTCCCAAGAAAAGTCCCAAGGAGGATCTATTGGAAAACTCAACTTTCAATCCGTGCATTGCCATTTCTCTTCTGATGTCTGCTTCTTAAATGCCCTCATATCATTAGACATTCAATATCAAATCATTTGATGGAACCATTTGCAAGATTCTCCAAGTTTCACTAATTCTGAACTTACACCTCGGAGATCGTGCTGTCGTTGGTTGGTCGCGACAAGGGATTGGGGTAATTTCTAGTTTCGAATTGCATTCTATAAGATTTTTCTCGATCATCGCTCTCAAAAATACTCAATTTTATTGAGTACCCGATTATAGTTCATTTGATCGAGTATTTCTTGGAAATTCTCTTACCTTGGTGATTTTCGTAGCCGCGGAAGGTGCCGTCTAAAGGGTGCGGATTGAAAAGTTGGCCCTTTTCAAATCTGAGCTTCTTTTTCTGAAATTTCTTGAACCAAAACTTTCGAATGCCCAACCTCTTAGTGTGTGTCAAGTTGGACCAATTTTGCTCGAGTAGATTTCAAAATCCTCCCACTTTGGTGAATTATGCAACCGTGAAGCTTAAGATGGAATGATCTCCTACCCATGAGTCTTTCTCCAAAACATAGCTCGGCCATTACTCCTAGAATACCCATATGGTGTTGAGTACCTGATCTTTGGTCATTTAGACGAGTGGAACTTGAAAATTCTTTAATGGGTCATGAATGACCTAGTCGTGGCTCGAAAATGGGGTGAACCTTGGCCTTGACTTGGTAAAACGTTATGAATGTTGTTGGGGAAGATTGCATAGCTCCCTGGGGTAGTAAGGATGGCTCAGAAAGACTCCAATAGATCAAAGTGCAATAAACACGATTTGGGCCAAAATCTGCAAAAACCTCGGTCACGGGGCTCGTGACCGGGGTGTGGCGTTCTCGGGGCCTCGGTCATGGGGCTTGTGACCGGGGTGATTCCTTGCGTGGGCCTCGGTCATGGAACTTGTGACCAAGGTTTGCATCAAGTCTCCTTTGGTCATTTCCAACTTGATCCAAAGGCTAACCTTCTTCCTCTTTTTTGTTTTTTTTTGTTTTCTTCTTTTGTATTTTGTTTTCTTGTTTATGTGAAATCTGAGATAAAACATGCAAAAATCAAAAGCAAAATGAAATCTAAGCTAAAAAAGGTAAAAGAAAAATTACAAGTGGGTTGCCTCCTAAAAAGCCCACTTGTTTAAAGTCTTTGGCTAGACTTGGGAAGCTTATTAAGCTTGAGAAGGTGTAGCCTTGGATACTGATATCTCCTTAGCTTCCTTAAGATCTTGATAGTCAGCTCCAGCTTCTATCAAAAGTTGTCCTTTTGATGAAGTTTCAAACACTTTGGTGTGCCTTATCATATCTTCAATCCGATCTTTGCTCTCCTTGCTAAGTTCCGGAGGAACAATGATCTTATCTTCAAAATCTGGGGCTGCTCGGGAGGCGTTGATGGTAGCTTCTGAGTCTTCTTCACATTGGTATTATCAACCTCGGGATCAAGTGAATCTTCATCATATGGTGGAGCTTGCAGCTTCATAGTAGAGAGAGTTGGATATAATACCTTTTTCTGACATTGGTGAAGGTTGTCCTCTTGTTGTTGTGATCCATGATGGCTCCAACGGTGGCAAGGAATGGTCTTCCCAAAATCAATGGTCTCTCATTCTTCTCATCCATCTCAAGAATGTGAAAATTTGTAGGGACTATGCAGTCTTCTAACACTAGTTGTAAATCTCAAACTAGTCCATCAGGGATCTTCTATGATGAGTCTCCAAACACAAGACTCAAGTTGGACAGAGACAAGTCTCTAAGTCCAATTTTCTGAGCAACATTTCTCGACATAACATTGACATTAGCACCGGAATCACATCGAGAGTTAGAGAATTCAATTCCTGTTATGGGGGAAGAGCAAACAAAGCGTACAGGATCTTCTACTTTAGGTAGTCTCCTCATCGGATATTGTTGACGCACCATATCTTCATGAGAATCAAAAAGCGGAACCAATGGCTCATTCACACGCCTTGTAGAGGCTGGGGTGGTGGAGAATACATTGCAATAACCTTTGGGATTCTCCTCGGGCTTACCCGGAAGTACACCAACTTGTCTTGGGGCTTGATTTGCTGTTTGAGCAACCTGTGTTTCCAGTTTCTTCACAAATATGGAAATACCTTCAAACTTACCATTCAACTCGCCATAGATGTTATCCACCTTGACATTGATATCCCTTGTTGCTTATTGATGAGTAACAAGTAGTTCCCGCATCATAGTTTCAAGTCTATCACCTTGTGGTATTGGAGCTTGAGCTTGTGCGGCTGGAAAGGGCACCTTGTTGTTAGTGTTGAATGGAGGTCGCGGCTGAAAATTGCCACCAAAGTTGTTGTTGTTGTTGTTTTGAAACCGATTCTGAAATGGTCTATGATGTTTCTGCGGATAGGTCTGATCTTGAGGGTTCTCGACATTGGGATTCATATAAGATAGGTTAGAATTGTACCAGAAGATGTTGTAGCCGTGGTTCGGGAATGAACCTTGAGTACCAACATAGTTAACATCTTCTTCTTGATCCAATGAATCATCAAACTCAAGGAAACCTTCATTGTTTCCATCATCAATCATACCACAAGCATTAATAGAACGGTTTTGATTCCTTAGAAGCTGGCTCATCATGTTCTTAATCTTGGTGATCTACTTAGCATAAGAGTCACTAGAACGTGTGGTTCTATCAAAGTCAGTGCAAGAGTTGCTACTACTAGCAGCAAGGTTCTCAATGAGAGCTCTTCCTTCTAAGACAGTCTTAGTGGTGAAATCTCCATTGCTGGCCGTGTCGAATGACAACTGAAACTTTGGATGTAATCCTCTATATAGAATGTACTTAGAATATTACATCCACTGAAGCCATGGTGAGGACAATCTCGTTCATAGTCCTTAAAGCGCTCCCATGCTTCATAGAATGTCTCGATACGTCCTTGTTGAAAACTTTGAAGTTTATTCCTAAGAGAGTTGGATCTCGACTTTGTGTAGAAGTGATTGAGAAAGTTTGACTTGCATCCTTCCCATGTATTGATCGATCCAGGGGGTAAAGACTTCAACCATGTATGAGCCTTGTCGGCCAAAGAGAAAGGAAAAAGCTTACACTTCAAATAGTCTTTGGGCACTTCCTTGGTTCTTGCAGTGCTGCAGATTTCTTGAAAAATATCAATGTGATCCATAGGGTGTTCCGTGGTGAGTCCATGGAACTGGTTTTGCTTCACCAAACCAATGATATGAGGTTTAATCTCATAGTCACACCTTGGTGGATTGGGAACTTGTATTGCGGCTCGGTCTTGCGGATACGGATTAGGTATGTCAAAGTCAGAAATGGTACGGTTCTGATTGGCACGCCTCAGAGGGTGCACATAAGCAGCTTGTCTAGCATCAACATTGGCATGTTGAGATGCATGGACAACATGAGGAGGCTGGTGAGGAGCATTGAGGTTATCTCCCACTCCTACGTGGTTAGCTTCTCGTGGAGCTTGGTTGTGAATCTCCAAAAGGATTCACGGGTGCTTCTTCAGGTCCATAGATAGGGTTATCATCCTCATCTTGCATTTGTCGCCTCTCAGTATCATTGGCAACAGCTTGGTGATCATCTAAGTCACCTTGATCTTGATTCCTTAGTTCCGCCATGAGTTGTTGTCTTTGAAGTTTTCTGAGTTCATATTCAAGTCGGTCTATGTCTTGGATTGGAGTGACAGCTTCAGAGTTTTGGCTCCTTGTCATGCACCACAATCCTGAGATAGAAACAAGAAGGGAACACAAATGTAAAAGAGTAAAAGAGAATAAAATTCAAAGATTCAAATGATAAATTCAAAGTATCTTAGACGAGAGATCTTATCGAATTCAAAGGTAGCTTGTAGACTCCCCGGCAACAGCGCCAAAAACTTGATGTGGCATAAAGTTTTCCTCAAGGAAACCACACAATGAACAAACTGCAAGTGCACAGCAAATCAGTAGTAGTACTTAAGGTATCGATCCCACAGAGAGTAACATGTACTTGGTTTGAATTCAAGAAAATATATATAACTAAGACAATGCAATAAGGGGTTTTGGATTATGTATTCTCTTGGGATATGTTTTACTTAATGCATGTTGCTTGACTTGATCACCAACCACTGATTTAGGAGATTAGGAGCGCTATCCGCGAAGCCTCGTGTTATAACCTGCGCTAGTTGAGTTATAGGATTTTGTGAACATATCAAACTTGTTTATACAGCTGGTCTAAGTGTGTTGTTACCTGCGGAAGTTGAGTACCAGGGTGGGGTGACTTAAGACGCCTCTGTCATGAACTATGGCTTGGGTGTGTATCCGTGTTTGTAGTTGAGAACCATTGATGAAAACCTATTAGTTAGATTTATCCCCTACTTGTTAGAAACCATCAAAACCTTAGATAAACCCTAGACGCCCAACCTCTGAATCATATAGCTTACAAATCCATCATTCACTTTGCTTTTATTCATTCATTTGCATTCACTCATTAGAAAACCCAAAACCAAAACCCCTTATTGCATTGTATTAGTTAGATATCTTTGCTTGAATTCAATCCGTGTACTTGTTACTCTCTGTGGGATCGAAACCTTAAGTACTACTACTGATTTGCTGTGCACTTGTGTTTCATTCAGTGTGTGGTTTCCTTGAGGGAAACTTTACTACACATCAAAGGGATCGGTCCTACCCTCACAGCAACCCTACTTTCATCATCTCCTTAAGAAGCAAGTTATTGCTGTATGGATTTCTCCTACCTTCTTTACCTCAGAGAATCACCATGTCATTCATAGACTTAACCATACAGATTTTATTATACACTATTATTTTCTTTGGGGAGACTAGACATCATAACTTACTTTGGTTTTATCAGGTCAGGTATGAATGAAAAGTCAAGCTTTTAGACATCAATCATGTCCATGAGGTAAAAGGAACTGAAAGAAATTAGCTCAGGCTATAGCGGGGATCTGTTGTAAGTATGGGGAGCTCAAGTTAACCGGTCAGACTTGAGGTTTTTCGATTAGTTGAATCCGAATAAGCTCTACAACAGTGGTCACCAGGAAACATAGCAAACAACAATAGACCAAGAGATAGTTCATAGTTTCTAACTAGGTTTGACTCAATAAAAAAAAATTTTGAAAAACAAAAGAAAAATTGGGACTGATTCTCAAAAGAATAAATATGGTTAGTAACTACCTCCCCCAGAGTTAAACTACATTGTCCCCAGTGTAATTAAGCTCAAGGAAGGTGATAAAAAAGAATAAAATTGAATAAAGATTGATGACATGTTATTTGTAAAAATCGTGACCTGATATGGTGATGCATGTCAACTGACACACATCTTGCATGTCGGCTGACACGAGCAAGAATAATGTGTTCCGAAATATGACACCATTCTATTGATCAATCAACTCGTTTTCTGACATTAGATCCTGATTAAGAGCTCCAAACATGTCAAATAACAAGATAATAGCATAAGATAATAAGTTCAACAATATTCAATGAAGTTAGAAAAAAAACAGAATTAAAAAGCAAAAATAAAAATAAAAATTTTCTCAAAGAAAAAGAGAACAAAAAGAGAGAAAAACTAATAACCAATTGTCTGAAAATATGACTAAACATAATGATGAGTGTCTATTTTGACTTGTTTTTACTATTTTTTTACTTGTTTTATTGAGTCTAGAAGTTAGGTTTTGTCTTCTTTTGGCCGGTTTTAGTGTCTTTTCAGGTTTTAACTTCCTTGGAGCTAAAATGGGCAAAATGGAGCAACTTTGGACGTTTTTACACATCATTAGATTTTGGAGACACCCTGGATCGATCGATTCTGAGGAGGATCCACCAAGCATGACGAGGATCGACCAATCCTGAAGCAGATCAGTTAGTCAAAGGAATCTATGAGGTGGCACGGATCAGAGGAAGAAGATCGATCGATCCAAGTCGGATCAATCGATCCCGATCACGAATATTCTCCAAATCGCACATTATGTCCAATTTTTAACCTAGAATACACTTTATAAATAGGGATCATTTCCTGAGCGGCCAGAGAGACTGGGACAGGATTTTAATAGTTAGTTACTCTGCTATTTTTATTTTCATTTCAGATCTGTAAACTTTTACATTGATTTTTCTCAGATCTAAAGTATTTTTCATTGCAATTTCAAGATCTACATTCTGTCTTCATCTCTTTCTTTACATTTCAACCATACAACATCATGATCTATCAACCCATTACCATGGTTGAGTAGATATGCATGTTGGGAGATGGGATTTATTCAAAGAGATTTAATGTTTAATTAAGTTATTGTTATAGATTAGATTTATTGTTAATAGATCTCTATTTCTATGAAACAAATGCTTTTGTTAGGTTGACGAATCTATCAAATGATTAGTAGGGTTTCATAGTACAGCTAGTGTTGGCTATTCTACCTAGAGTCTATAGTTTGTAGGCTTTGTTTCCAAATTTCCAAAAGTTGAAGCTGGTCTACAAGTGAACTCTATCAAACTAGCTCAAAATATGCTATCATAGGGTCCTAGCGGATTTATGGTAGAATAATTTTTGCTTTTAATAAACAAATCTATTTTGGTACAGTGTTTTTGTTCTAGATCTAGACCATTTAATTGTTAATCCGGTTAGATAACCTTTTTATTTATTTAACTCCATGTGATTTCCCAGATCCCAACATTTATTTTAAATTAATTTATTTCCTTATTTAAAGATTTATTTTTGGATTTTATTTGGATTTCCTTTTGTGACAAAACTTTCCATATTTTCATCCTAGCTCTGTTTAGATCTACGGATCTATAGTGCACATTTACTCTCTGTGGATCAATCCCATCATTATACTACCGCGCACAAACGTGTACTTGCGGGAACCATTGGTTGGGTAAAACCTGATGCATAAAACATCACATCAAGTTTTTGGCGCCATTGTCGGGGAGTAATAATAGCCTTTAGATTTTAGTTTTTAGACCTAGTATAGGATATTTTATTTTCAGCATTTTTATTTACGTCTCCAAGATCGACCAATCTCCATTAGATCGATCGATCCTACTTCTTGCACAATCAACCGATCCCTAAAGATCAACCGATCCTACTTTGTGCAAGATTGATCGATTCTTCTTTGATCGATTGCTCATTTTCTCTTGAGATCGACCGATCCCTTCAAAAATCGATTGATCCCAGAGCCTCTTAATCTGATCTGACTTTCAAACTTCATCTACTTCTCAGGTGTATGCAATTAAGGAGCAAGGCTTCTAAAAATCTACATGAATTGACCATAGAGAAGTTGACAAGGAAGTCCACAACAAGGGTCTCACTTTCAAGGTGAATAAGATTCTATACAGCTCAAAAAGGTTAGTAAGGTTCATTGATGATTTTGAATATGATGATAAAACTGAGTGGGAAGAGGATATTAATTTTCTGGGTAGACAAAGAAACTTTCCAATCAGAAGTTTTAACCGAAACTTTAGGAGCACTCCTAATTCTCCTTATTATGTCTATCCAGGTAGAAATTCTAGGGAACAATGGAATAATCCTTATAAAACTAAACTAAAATCTTTAATCAAACCTTCAACCGAATCATACCAACTGGAGCATCATGGAAAGGGTGAATATGGATCAAATCAATATGAGAATGTAGATTCTGATGGCGAAATTGAGTCCATCTTTCAGCACATCGTGGAGATGCAGTCCGAGACTGCTGACGAGATAAACGCCAAGATAGGATGAATATCCGAAGATTTGAATGAGAGACTCGGGAGTCTGGATGCTGAAGTAAAACTTCTAGAGACCAAAGCTGACGAAACTAGGTCATTAGCTGAATCGTGTTTCTCCATCTCTCAACAATACCTGATAGAGAATCAGAAGAGCATGTTCACGCTATCGTTATCGAAGGAATTCTTTCCTTCGCAAGTGGGGAGCGTAGCTCTAATGACGACTTCTCTGAGAAGCACCAGGATGATCTAACTAACTGTTCCGAGGATGACAATGACTGGTCAACCTATGATGGACTCATTGATGAACCTGAAAAACCTCAGCAATTCCCGAAGGAAAGTAACTTGATGACATGATAACCGAACTGCAAGTTAGGCTACCATTCGTTGAAATGGTAGAAAAGTTCCCGGTCTAAAGGCTCGTCTAAAGAACATCCTCATGAGAAAGACCTCACTTGAGGATGGAGCAATGAAAATCCTTAGGGAATGCAACAAATGGATGCAAGTTAAATCCCAAGGAAACTCGCACACCCTGGCTCTTTCACCCTATCATGCACCATAGGCAATATGAAATTTCATAACTGCCTGTGTGATTTGGGAGCCAGCGTCAGCGTGATGCCCCTCACTGTGTCAAAACGCCTAGGACTTCTCACACTCAAACCATCTGCTTTCTCTTTGGTCCTTGCTGACCGATCTCAGCAAAAACCAGAGGGGGGACTTGAAAATATTCCTCTGAAGGTGGGAGAGTGCTGGATCTTGATGGAGGCCAAGACATCATACTTGGTAGAACTTTTGTTTCCACTGCAGGAGCATTGATAGATGTACCGAGAGGAAGGATGGATGTCTGTTTGGGGGAGATTGTGATGAATTTCACCACCAAGAAACAAGGAAAGAAACCAACCATCAATGGACAGACTTTCTGGATTGATACCAAGGAAAACCCCTCATATGGTCTATCATTAGAAACCCTGAACACTTACACTCCAGGAGTGGATTCGGGAGAACCCAACTCAGAACCCCGTGGAATGATCAGACTATTGGAGGCTCTTACCCAACGTCAGGAAGTGGCAGATGGCTTTCTTCGGGGGTCAATCTCAGGGAATTCACTAGCCATGATTAACACAAAGAGTACTCGTGACAAAATCTATGTGCAGGAGACCGATTAGATAAGACCGAGGACTGGTGCGAATTGAGAGCACCAAAGCTCGAGCTAAAGGAACTCCCTGACGGCCTGAAGTACGCTTATCTCGGCCCGAACTCAACATACCCAGTCATTATTAATGATAAACTAACCCAACTGACACATCCCTCTTACTTCGAGAGCTACGTAAGTACAAAAAAGCATTAGGGTACTCGCTCAGTGACCTAACTGGGATCTCCCCTAATATGTGCACACACCGGATACATCTTGAAGATCCATCAAAGACATTGCTGGAACCCCAATGCCGGCTAAACCCGAACCTCCAAGAGGTAGTTAAGAAAGAAATTTTAAAACTCCTCGAGGCAGGCGTAATATACGCTATCTCAGATAGCCTGTGGATTAGTCTGGTATATGTCGTTCCAAAGAAAGGTGGAGTTACTGTTGTTTCAAACAATAAGGATGAACTCATTCCTACACTTTCAGTAACCGGACACAGGATGTGCATATATTATCAGAAACTGAATGCGGCCACTCGAAAAGACCCTTTTCCCCTTCCATTCATCGATCAGATGTTAAGGCGTCTAGCTAACAATCGGTTATGTTGCTTCCTTGACGGATATTCCAGATTCTTCCAAATCCTCATTCATCCCCATGATCAGGAACAGATGATGTTCACATGCCCTTACGGGACTTATGCATATCGGAGGATGCCCTTTGGGCTTTGCAATGCTCCAGCAACATTCCAAAGATGCATGATGTCGATATTCACTGATCTAACTGAAAATATAATGGAAGTTTTCATGGATGATTTCTCCGTCTATGGTTCCTCCTTTATCAACTATCTGGCTAACCTTAGTAAAGTCTTGCAGCGATGCGTAGATAAACATTTGGTTCTAAATTGGAAAAATGCCATTTCATAGTCAGGGATGGGATCGTACTTGGGCATAGAATTTCAGAAAAGGGGATTGAAGGAGATAAAGCAAAGATAGAGGTCATGAACAATCTCCAACCCCCAAGAACAGTTCGAGAAATCCGGAGTTTCCTAGGCCATGCAGGTTTCTATAGGAGGTTCATTAAAGATTTCTCGAAGACTGCAAGACCTCTCACACGACTTCTATGCAGAGAAGTTGCTTCTGATTTCGATAAAGATTTTCTTGATGCATTCATGGAAATAAAGAGGTCACTAATTAGCGCTCCCATAGTCCAACCACCAGACTCGAAACTCCCTTTTGAGATCATGTGCGATGCTAGTGATTATGTCGTAGGGACGGTTCTAGGCCAGAAGAAAGACAAGTGTCTGCATGTTATTTACTATGCTAGCCGAACGCTGGATAAAGCGCAAACAAGATACGCTACAACCATGAAGGAACTTCTAGCAATCTTTTTTTCTGTAGAGAAATTCCGATCATACTTGGTAGGATCTAAGATAATTGTGCACACGGATCACGCTGCATTACGTTATCTTCTCAGCAAGAAAGACGCTAAAGCCCGACTGCTGCGTTGGGTGTTGCTACTACATGAGTTTAACATTGAGATTAGAGACAAGAAGGGAATAGAAAATGGGGTAGCTGATCATTTGTCCTGACTGAGAGTAGAGAAAAAAGTCCCAATGGATGACCAATTTCCTGAAGAAAGCATTTATTCCATCTTCGAGGAGTGCACACAAATGCACACTAGCCTTGCACAAGGAATCCAACAAACATCACTGGTTTGCCGACTATGCTAACTTCCTCTGCGCCAAGATCATACCCCCAGATTGTACTGGATACGCAAGGAAAAGGTTTTTCTGTGAAGTAAAGAAATATATCTGGGATAAACCTTACTTGTACAGAAGTTGCGCCGACCGTTTGTACCGACGGTGTATTCCAGAATCAGAAGTTGATGAACTTCTTTTTCCCTGTCATGGTTCGAACTATGCAGGACATTTTGCTACCTTCAAGACAGTTTCCAAGGACCTTCAGGCAGGTTTCTGGTGGCCCACGACGTTTCGGGACACGCATGATTTTGTTTCAAAATGCGACTCCTGTCAATGCCGCGGTAACATAAACAAGAGAAACGAAATGCCCCAGAATTATGTACTCAAAGTATAAGTATTCGACTGCTGGGGAATCTATTTCATGGGCACCTCCCGCCTGCTTTTGGAAATATGTACATCCTTGTTGCTGTGGACTATGTGTCCAAATGGGTGGAAGCAGTCGCAAGTCCTATGAATGATGCCAAAGTTGTTCTAAGGATGTTGAAATCTGTGATATTTCCACGATTTGGAGTACCGAGGGTAGTAATAAGTGATGGTGGAACTCACTTCATCAACAGACTTTTTGCTAATATCCTGCAGAAGAATGGTGTTTCACACAAGGTGGCAACACCATACCACCCGTCGAGCAGTGGGCAGGTGGAGGTTTCAAACAGAGAAATCAAAAGTATCTTGGAGAAGACGGTTAACGTCACAAGGAAGGACTGGTCCCTTAAACTTGATGATGCATTGTGGGCTTACCGAACTGCTTATAAAACCCCAATTGGAACTACCCCTTTCAACCTAGTCTATAGAAAATCTTGGTACCTGCCAGTGGAGCTAGAGAACAAAGCATTATGGGCAACCAGACTGCTAAACTTTAATTCCAAAGCAGCAGGAGAAAAACGCTTGACCCAAATAAATGAACTGGATGAGCTAAGACTAAAAGCTTATGATAACACGCGAATGTACAAAGAGCACGCAAAAGCTTGGCATGATAGGAAAATAAAGCCGAGAGAACTCCACAGCGGTGATAAAGTATTTTTGTACAACTCACGTTTGAGGCTTTTTCCAAGCAAACTGAAATCACGTTGGGGAGGACCTTATTTGATTAAGGAAGTTAAACCTTATGAAGCAGTCATACTTTGGGATGGAAAGACCGGTTATTTAACAGTAAATGGACAGCGACTTAAGCCTTATTTAGCTGACCATGAGGAGAAGGAGATCTCCATTCCCCTAACAGAACCCAATTGAAATAAAACTAAGTCAAGATAGTGACTTTGCAAAAACAAGCGCTGGTTGGGAGGCAACCCAACATGTTCTTTTAATTTATTTTTGCTTTTGAATTAATTAAATTATTTTATTTTATTTCCCTTCAGTTGTTTCAATTTATTTATTTATTTTTCAAAATAAGATATGACGATGTTTTGGTGTTGAGTTGACTGAAAGCCGGTGCACAATGCAGAAGATGCGAATTTCAAGAAGTTTCAGTATGCTGGGATAAACCAATCCTACCTAGATCGATTAATCTCCAAGACGAGAAAAGATGAAAATTGGTCCATGTACAACCCAATGCTCCCTTTTGGTCGTAAAACTCTTTCCACGGTTTATGCTTTGCTTTCTTGTTCACAATTCATTATCTCCAGTGTTGTTTCGCAGCACCCAATTTCTTTTATTTTATATCACTGCGGGACGCAGTGATTTAAGTCTGGGAGAAGGGGTGACTGCTTTCATATGTTACTAACACTGTGTTTTCTTTTGTTTACTTGTCCCAAAAAAATTTAAAACTTTTTTATTTTTCTCGAGTCATTTTATTGAGTCAAAACATGGGATTTTACAATTTTCTTGGTTTCCATTTATTGGACTCAGTTCAAGAAAGACTGGAAACACCATCAGTGGATCAACTTTACCTGAAGCGACCTATCCCTTGGAAATCTGAATGTTCCAGCGGTTGCTCTATCTACTTGGACTAATCTTCTCTCTTAGGGGCTCGATATCACAAAAGGATCATATACATCTGGAGTTCACCCCATTTTTATTGGAGCTCCAGATGGCCAAGCTCATTTTTAGTTTGGTTCCACACCCTTACACCCTTTTTCATTCAGAACCCAGTCCTCTTTCGCAACATTAGGAGCATGTGCAACCAAGTGCAAAAACTACAGAGTATGGGAGCCGGTACAACCAAATGTTCTAACGATTTCCGAGTAAGCTTTCTAGTATCAGTACTTCATCTATATTAGTTTGAGTTGAGTATTGGTGCAGTATTTAGTAGGATTGATGTATATGGTTAGAACTGGTTCATACTTCCCCTTCTCAAAAAAACAATGCTCTGGGATCGACCGATCCTATATTGATCGATCGACCCCGTCTCATCCCGAGACTCTCTTTCAAACAAACAAAAAAAACAAAAAGAAAGAGAAGGGAAAGAAGTCTGAAGGAACCCGAATAAAATCTTTTATTTATTTTGTTTCTTATTTGTTTCTGTTATTTATTTTAGCACCAATAGCAACTCTATTAGGATCATTATATAGAAGCTTGCTTGGGATCCAAGGTTCAAGAGGTTGTGCATCATCTTTGGTTTCCGTCTCACTGTGATTTTGCGCATTGGCTTGCCCCGGAGTTCATCTATCATGCCTAACCATTACCCTTAAAATGGCCCCCGTTACTAGCCCTTAGCAATTTTGACTCCTTTTGTGAGACGTAACGCAACACTTAATGAACGTTAGAGGGCCAACAATGGAGAATTTAGAAGTTCCCATGGATCTCGGATGCTAGAGTACGGTAATGTTTGCTATGCTTATGGTAAAGTACATGTTGTACTGCTAAAGTTTGATTAACCTTTCACAAGGTTTCTTTTTGGTTCACATGATCAACATGATGGATTTATAAAGTGAAGCGTAAGTTCCCGTTTTTCAAACTTCCACTTCTGAACTTTGTTTCATTGTCTTGTTTCTAACTTGAGGACAAACAAGGATTCAAGTATGGGGGTCTGATGAGTGTCTATTTTGACCCATTTTTACTATTGTTTTACTTGTTTTATTGAGTCTAGAAGTTAGGTTTTATGTTCTTCTGGCCGGTTTAGTGTCTTTTCAAGTTTTCACTTCCTTGGAGCTAAACTCGGCAAAATGGAGCAACTTTGGACGTTTTTACACATCATTGGATTTTGGAGACATCCTGGATCGATCGATTCTGAGGATGATCAACCATGCAGATCGATCGATCCAAGTCGGATTCATCTATCCCGATCACGAATATTCTCCAAATCGCACATTAACACCAATATTTAACCTAGAAGACACTAAATAAATAGGGATCATTTCCTGAGCGGCCAGAGAGACCGAGGAACGATTTTTACTGTTACTCTGCAATTTTTATTTTTATTTTGGATCTGTAAACTTTTACACTGATTTTTTTCAGATCTAAAGTATTTTTTATTGCATTTTCAAGATCTACATTCTGTCATCGTCTCTTTCTTTGCATTTTCAACCATACAACATCATGATATATCAACCCATTACCATGGTTGAGTAGATCGGCATGTTGGGAGATGAGATTTATTCAAAGGGATATAATTTTTTATTAGGTTATTGTTATAGATTAGAATTATGGTTAATAGATCTCTACTTCTATGAAACAAATGCTTTTGTTAGGTTGACGAATCTATCAAATGATTCACAGGGTTTTATAGTACAGCTAGCGTTGGCTATTCTACCCGGAATCTATAGTTTGTAGGCTTGATTTGCAGATTTCCAAGAGTTCAAGCTGGATCTTCAAGTGAACTCTATCAAACTATCATAGGGTCCTAGCGGATTTAAGGTAGAATAATATTTTCTTTTAATAAAAAGATCTATTTTGGTATAGTGTTTGTGTTCTAGATCTAGATGATTTAATTGCTAATCCGGTTAGATATCCTTTATATTTATTTAAATTCCTGCGATTTCCCTGATCCCAACATTTATTTTTAATTGATTTCTTTCGTTATTTAAAGATTTTTATTTGGATTTTATTCAGATTTCCTTTTGTGACAAAACTTTCTATATTTTCATCCTAGCTCTGTTTAGATCTACGGATCTATAGTGCTCTTTACTCTCTGTGGATCGATCCCACCATTATACTACCGCGCACAACCGTGCACTTGCGGGAACCATTGGTTGGGTAAAACCTGATGCATAAAACATTACATCACATAGTCATCATCAGAACTCTAAGGAGTGTGAGGATCAATGGGAGGGCTACTGGGTTGAGGCAGGGCACAAGTAACACCAGATGCGACAATCTGACACATACTCCTCATAATACTCACCATGTATCTCCAAAACAGAGGACTATCATCCTCATAACCCAAAGGAGGCTCTGGAAACACAAGTTCAGGAGTGGAAGTGTCAAGAGTTGGTGTCTCTAAAGGTGGCGGCTCAGTATCATCCTCAGTAGCTGAAGGTGCAGCGCTAGATGAAGCTCCTCGCGAAGCTTGCGACTTGAACTCTGAATCAACAACGACTCATCTGGCACGAAATACAGCATGGCGTGATCCTTCTTGATTCTGAAGGACATGTCGGGTAACTTCACAGTCTTCACTGTGCCATCTTCATCAGAAAATACCCACATGTTCTTAGGCTTCATCCAAGTCACATGATTGAGGTTGTCAAGGTCCATGGTGATGTGATCGGATTTGCGTGTGGCATTGGATAGAACTATACCAAAGTAATTGAAGATCGGAGTCAAAAGGTTTCCAACATGCTCAAACTGCTTCTTACCAAAGGCTTTGGCTTTCAGAGAAAGCAAATGATGAGCAAACACAACACCCAAATTCAGATCAGTGTTGGGTATATCATACTTCTAAACCGCGGCAGGAATCATGTGGCAAACACCAATCAAAAGGAGCATAAGATCGGACTTACGAGCCTTGGTAGGGTCACACCGGCATAGGATAATGCTAGCAATAAGGCACAACGCGTACCTGACCGCGGGATGAAGAACATCTGTCTGCTTCAAAGAACCGGTATCATACTCACCATTCTTGATGTGGGACCAAAAAGTCTTGATGTCTCCCCACTCTGTATCCATCCATAGTGGCCTGAGTAGAATCTCTCCTAAAGCCGTACAAATCACATAGATCAGTGAGAGTGATCTTGTACCTCACACCTTTGCACATGAAGGTCATAACTCCCTGCTGTGCCACCTTGGAACTCTCATCAGCATAGTTAACCCTGCAGGAAGCTAAAAACTGGCATGCCAAGTCCGGGTAAAGAGTGTGTGGTCTATATCCCATAGTGCGCAAACCTATAGCTATCATGATATTGTTGACATCACCATCAATGTCCAGAGCTAGCATGGTCCTGCGGTCTTCCAATCGAGTAGATCTCATATCCATAACTTTCCACGCATTATAAAATAAAGTGTCATAGTCATCCCAATCCTCTAAAATAGGCCTCTGAGTACACTCAGCCTTAGCTGTCTTAGTCTTTGGATCACTATCCCAATCACGCTTCACCTTAATCATCTGAGCCTCAATCTTTGCCTAAGGAGCTCAGAAATGACCATTGACCGGGAAATCAGAAGTGGGTGTGGTGGCTATGATGGTGGTAGGGGTGGTCTCAACACTAGGCTCATCATCAGTAAGATCGATCTCCTCTCTGCGGGCACGCTTGTTCCTTGTAGATCTCCTAGTAGACATCCGCAAAACACAAGAAATCACAAAAATAAGTTCAAGTTTGAAATTTGGGCATGTGTGTCGACCGACTCACCCCAACCATGTCGATCGACAAGGTGCCAAATCGTACACATCGAATGAAAAACGAAAATCCCAAACAAGGTCAAGTTCAAATCAAAAAATTTCAGCACAATCATCATAATCAATCATCAAAACCATCTCTAATTTATAATTTCAAGCCAAATTGGTTTTGAGTTTCATCAAAAGAAATTCATGACTCTTCTATCAATTTAACCTAAATTAACAACATGCTACACTTAAATCCTTCTAAATGTGTCCTATCCCACTAAGATTAGCAAGTATTAAAACAAATTCGGATCTAAAAGAGATAGTTTAAACCTTGAAAGTTTTGAAATTAGGGATGGACATTTAAAGAACATAACTTTGATTTGGAAAGAATGGATGATATATGAATACATATTTGGTGAAAAATTTAGAAAACACGATATTTGGTTTTATGGAAGCGGAGGGGTTTTACGAAAAGGAATAATTCACATTTATATACTAACCTGGGGTCCGTGTCGACCAACACAGGGTGTGCGTGTCGATCGATACGGACACAAACCTTGTGTTCCTTGGTCGAACATATAGTTAAAGCTCTCCAATTTATGAGCAATCCTTCCACATTTTTCATTAAGCATGTTTAGTTCTCGAGACAAAATAAAAACAAAGAAAAAATAGTAACAAGACACAGAAAAGCATATTTACAGACTTACCGGTGGGTTGCCTCCCACAAAGCGCTTATTTTCAGTCATTAGCTTAAATTTTTCAGAAATAAGATGGGTGATGAATCTCCGGATGAATCCGAAGGTGATGAAGATGAAGTCTTTGAACCGAGATCATTCTCAGTTAAGTCAAGCATATTGGGTTTCAGAACCCTATGCATCATCTCATCCATTGCGGCTTGTCCTTTAGCCATAAACTTGGGAGTGAGAATAGCTCTTACCTTGGCAAATTGTCTTGAACCACTCCCATAATGAAGCTAATAGATAATTTTATCATCAACTTGTCTCACAGGAGTCAAAGTCATAAGGGGCTCTTGGGTCACTGCCTTTCTCGGCGGTTTCTTCTTCTTAACCACAGCTGTCAGATTCTTTGCAGTGAAATCCTTAGAGTGAATCTCATTCACCTCTTGGCCACAAGCCTTGTCAAAATATTCAGCAACAACCCGAGGGCGCCATATCACATATCCTTTGGAATTAGCATCATAGAACACGTCAGGATCAACATGCTTCAGAGATATCCTACTACTTAGCAAATCTAAAATAGCTCCAGAAGTGGCAAGGAATGGCCTTCCCAAAATCAAAGGCAGATCGGAACCGATATCTGTCTCAATAACATGGAAGTCACAAGGAAGCAGACGGTCTCCAACCCAAACTTGCAGATTCTCAACAAAACCTATCGAGGTCTTTACTGAAGAATCATCCAATGTAATCTCAATTAAATATCTCTTGATATTGTTGATTCTCAACCTTGTTGCAATGCCACTAGACATAAGATTGATACTAGATCCAGTATCACAGTGTGAATCAGTGAATCAGTGAATCTAACTCCAGCAATGGAACAAGGCACAACAAAACTTCCAAGATTTTCCAACTTAGGTCATTTTTGGTGAAAAACTGTATTGCGTGGTTGAGCATGTCGATGACACGGCCAGCTGCCTGTCTATCAATGTGGGTGGAGTTAAGGTCGTCCTTAGTCGTGACTTGCATCAGATTTTCAGAGATTTTGGGTGGTGTCGACAGACACGAGGTATGTGTGTCGATCAACATGAGCTCATTGACTAGAATCTCAACTTTTTCCTCAGCTTCAGAGTTCACAAAACTCTCTTCAGTGAATTCTCTCTTGACCATATCACCCCAGGACATAACAGCACCACATTGATACTTAGGATTCGTATCAGTTCTTCCTCTTCCAGGTAAGACGCCATCAGGGCATTTAGTGTTCTCAGCAGATTGAGCAAACTGGGTATCCAACCTTTTGATGTGGTTGTTCAAAGTCTCATACTTCCCATTCAGATTCGCATAAAGAGCATCAATCTTACCATTGAAGTCTACAGTCATCTTCTGCTGTCCCTATAGAATTTGGTCAAGTAGATCTTTCATCTCAGAATCTGGAGACCTAGCAGGTGGATTCTGGTAGTAGGAACTTCCAAAGTTCCTATTTAAACCGCTGTTGTTTCGCTGAGCATTCTGAGATTCAGGCTTGGGTGTAAATCCAGAAGAGTTCTGGTTGTTCCCATAGTTGTTCCTCTGATTGTTATAGCTTCTGAAGTTGCCTTGAGAATTGCCAAACCTTTGACTATTAAATCATGAACCATTCACATAGTTCACATCCTCTTCATTGGCTTCATCCTCAGCTTCGAAAACTTCAACCTCTTAAGCAAAGTGAACTGATTTCTTGTTCACTAGAAGGTTGTGCACAGTATCAAGCTTTGCCTTAACTTCAGCCATCTGACTATTGTCCAATCCAGCGGCTAACTTCTTCCTCTCATAATCGGCAGTCTTAGAACTGTTACTAGATGCCAAGTTCTCAATCAACTTGATTGCTTCCACTGGAATTCTAGTCTTGAAGTTACCCTCACTAGCAGCATCCAAAGCTAATTGATATTTCCAATCAATTCCGCAAAAGAAAGTCCTTATGAGCTGGACTTCATCAATACCGTGGTGCGGACAATCTCTTTGGTAACCCTTGAATCTCAACCAAGCAGCCTTAAGATTCTCTGCAGGTCCTTGAGTAAACTGAATGATCAAGTCCCTCAAATCATCTGTCTTAGCATCATATAAATTATTCAGAAATGCTGTTTTGATGTCCTTCCATGTGGTTAAAGATATTGGTTGCAACTGCTTCAACCAGTGAGCTGATTCCCCCGCAAGAGAGTATGGGAAGAGCTTTCAGAATAGATAGTCTTCAGACACTCCATTGGCTTTGATACATGAAGCCAAGTCTTCAAACTTCTCTATGTGATCCATAGGATTTCAGCAGGATAACCAGGCACTCGAGTGAGCACTCACCACAGGCTCACTCGACCTCAGGCTCACTCGACCTCATCACCACCCACCTATTCGACCTGCCTAATTGAATGACCATTCACTGACCAATCACAGGCCCACTCAACCTCACCATTTGACTGCTGGGTCGAGTGGGCACTCTCCGACTATTTCTCCTAAAAACTCGGAATTTTAATAAGCACTTTTTCACTTAGTATAAAAGTGCCTTATTAAACCTAATGAGAATACCAAGTAGAAATCAAGTAGAATCGCCGTTTTTAGCATAATCTCTTATTTCTCTCTCTCTCTCTTGTTCTTGAGCTGTTCTTCATTTTTGCATCCTACTATCTTTGATAACTTTTAATAAAATCAGTATTTGCATTTTATTTCTTCTACAACCTTGCTCACAAGATCATAGGCTATCACATATGTCAACCTTAGGCTTTTCTTGGTTTCGGACCCCAGCTATGATCATAGTGAGTGAGTAGTAAAGTTGAGATTTTTGGGGATGGATTAGGGTTGCTTCACTCTGTTTTGCTATGGTTTAGATAGGTTGATCTTCACTCAGTTTCAACTCCCTCTTGGATGAGTGATTTTAATGCTTGTTCACCCTTGATCAAAGAGAACATGATTTTAGATGGTCTCATGAGCATGGCCCATGTCTTGAGTGATTAGATAGACATTTTCTAGGGTTTAGAGTACAATAACGTGAAAGTGGAAGCATCAGACATTGATTTATGTCACAACTCCACCTATTCACTGTTTTTGAACTCTTCTCGACTTGAATAGGCTGAATCATCATGCCTGATCCGATTCCTCACATTATGCTGACTGGGTTGGGTCTTGAGCCTCTCTACCACGACCCATGGATTAAGTTGGTTATGAAATCTGTTGTGTAGGGTAGTCCTATGATGAAATGTCTAGTTGATAGCTATAGTAGTATAGAGTGTTTGCGAACCTATGATTTCCATCCCTAGAGTCCCTATGTCTTCCCCATAGTTCACAGTTTGCTTACTATTCGTTCACTGTAGTTTTTCTCTGTTTTTACTGTAGCACTCGACCTCACCACTCGATCAGTGTGATCGACTCGTCTCTAGTACAATGATTTTGCCTGCTTAGTTCCATGATGTGCTGAAGTGTGACAGACTTTGGTACCTCTAGTATCAATTAGGGTTTTTAGTAGATTTCTCATTCAGACTGCTAGTACACCACACCCTTTTGATAATTACTTGAATAACTAGCCTTAATAATCTTCTAGTTGCTGTAGCCCACTCTTGATTGGTTCGACAAAGTTACACTAGTCTTACCACTATGCTAGAATTGATAAACTTGGTATTTGGTCTCTCTAGGCTTAGGTTGATTGCTTGGCTGTCTTTCTTTGCTTAGAGTAGGCTAAATTATTAGTTTCAATTTGGCGACGTTGCCAGTTTTGAGTGTTTGTGTCTGCACAATAAGTATTTTAAGGTTTACTAGATCAAGTCTGTTACTTTTGAAATCTGGGTACTGATTTGGTTTTTGAACTTTTGTCTGTTTTGCATGAGGTACTGTAGCACTCGACCCCCTCTCGACCTTACCACTCGAGTACTTGATCGAGTCACTACTCTCTGAATGCAAACAGGTTCTCATGGCAGCCAAAACCTAATCCAGTTGCTTGATCACATACTTCGCATCAACCAGCATACTCGTCAAGCCACACATGCACCTGCTACCCCCATTCCTGCACAACCAGTTCCAGAGACACCTGCAGTCATGGCCGAACAAGTTCCTCATCCTAGGGTGATTGGAGCAGGAGACGCTCCAAACACTCACTCTCAGAGGTACGAAATTGTAGTTCCTCCAGTCAACAACAATAATTTCAAAATCGAGACGGGTTTGATCTCCATGGTCCAAAACCACAAATTCCATGGATTTCCTATGGAAACTCCGCTTGCTCATTTGGACTAGTTTGATAGACTGTGCGAGCTCACAAAGATCAATGGAATCTCAGAGGACAGCTTTAAGCTACCCCTCTTTCCATTTTCTCTCGGTTATAAAGCTTCATATTGGGAACGAGCACTGCCTGAGGGTTCTATAGCCACCTGGGAAGACTGCAAGAAGGCTTTCTTGCTGAAGTTCTTCTCTATGTCAAGGACTGCCAAGTTCAAGAGCGAAATCTCCAGCTTCACTTAGAGGACCAATGAGAGTTTCTCTGAAGCATGTAAGAGGTTTAAGGAGTACACAACGCAATGTCCTCACCATGGTTTCACCAAGGAGTCTTTGCTCAGTACACTCTACAGAGGAGCAAGCTCTAAGATAACGATGTTGTTGGATACTGCTAGCAATGGCAACTTTCTCAATAGAGATGTGGTGACTGGCTGGAAACTAGTGGAAAACCTTGCAATCTCTGATGGCAACTACAGTGAGGACTTCGACAGATCAGTCAGAGGACCATCTTTGTCTTCTGATAAGAACAAGCAAGAGATCCAGTCTCTCAGTGACAAGCTTGATAAGCTCATCATGACTCAGCAGATATCTGTGAACTTTGTTGGTGAAGCTTCTGCTACTCAGGCTCAGGAAGGAGAAGATGATCAGGTTGAAGAAATCCTATATATACAGAATCAAGCTGGCTTCAACAGAGGGTACATCAACTATAGGAACAATCCAAATCTCTCATATCGGAATCCCAACGTAGCCAACCCTCAGGATCAATTCTACCCAACTCAGAACCCAGGCCAGAACAAGCCTTTTGTTCTAACAGCTCCAGCCAATCCACCTGGATTTGCTCCAACACCAGCCCAGCCAACTGATGGTGACCTTAAGCCCCTTCTACACCAACTTCTTCAGGGCCAGAATACTGCTACTCAAGAGACGTCAAAGAGGTTCACTAAGCTTAGGACCCACATCGATTGCTCCTAGGATGATCTGAACCATAAGATTGAGGTTTTCAACAGCAGACTGAAGTTTGTTGAGCCCACTTCTGCATCAGCCTCTACTAAGACCACATGCCAACTTCCTGGCAAAGCTGTGCAAAACCCTAAGGAACCTGCAACTCTCTATGCAGTGAGCACAACACCAGCTCTCCATCTTCTTCCTTTCAAGAAGAGATTCTCCAACATCACTGGGGACAGTGATACTCAAGTTGGGGGGGGGGGGGCAGTCTTTCGATCTGCTGCTGGAATTGGCTTGACCACTGTAGCACTCGACCTTACCACTCGAGTGAGTGGTCGAGTGGAACCAGAAACTTCAAAGGAGAAGAGGATAATGGATCTGCATGCGATGATGACAAGTCTTTTCCCAGAACGGTTCAAATCTGAGATTGAGAAGGAGTATGCCATTATGCTTGAGGCAGAGCTATCAGAGCTTGAAGCTAAAATGACTTGGGATGAAGCTCTGAAGTCACTTGGGTCTTTTGACAGTGGTTTGAGAAAAAGAGCCTTGAAGAAAATTCAAGATAAGATGACAGAAGCTGTTAAGCCCTATGAGTGTAAGATGATCACTCAGCAGAAAGTGGTCTGGTTTCTGATTGTTGGGGGGGGGGGGGGGCAGTCTTTCGATCTGCTGGTGGAATTGGCTCAAGCACTGTAGCACTCGACCTTACCGCTCGAGTGAGTGGTCGAGTGGAACCAGAAACTTCAAAGGAGAAGAGGATAATGGATCTGCATGCGATGATGACATGTCTTTTCCCAGAACAGTTCAAAGCTGAGATTGAGAAGGAGTATGCCATTATGCTTGAGGCAGAGCTATCAGAGCTTGAAGCTATAATGACTTGGGATGAAGCTCTGAAGTCACTTGGGTCTTTTGACAGTGGTTTGAGAAAAAGAGCCTTGAAGAAAATTCAAGATAAGATGACAGAAGCTGCTAAGCCCTATGAGTGTAAGATGATCACTCAGCAGAAAGTGGTAGTGCAAAAGAAGCTGACGGATCCTGGATCTTTCACAATACCTTGGATAATCAGAAACCAGACCTTCTAGAATTCTCTCTGTGATCTGGGTGCTTCAGTCAGCATAATGCCATTATCTGTGGCAGGAAAGCTGGGTTATCACAATTTTCTGCCAAGCACCAGGTCTCTAGTCCTAGCTGACAGAACCATCAGATTTCCCCATGGCTTGCTAGAAATGTCCCAGTGAGAGTATGGAGCATGGAGATCCCTACTGACTTCGTAGTAATGAAGATGGAAGAAGAGCCAATGGACCCCCTTATACTGGGCATACCATTCTTGGCATCGTCTAGAGCTGTTCTTTACCCCAAAATTGGTGAAATAGTTCTTCGAACCGGCAATGACTTGGTGATGCATTTGGACACCTCTTCCGGCTTGAAGAACCCAGCTTTTGAGAGACAGCTCTTCTACATGGAAGAAGCTGAGCGCTATGAAAAGACAAACTTTCGAAAGTTTGAACAGTACTCTCAGACACCATCCAGAACCCCAAGGTTCACAGCCACCATAGGTAGTCACTCTTATGGAGCAGTGCATAAGTTTGATGCGTTTGTAGCAGAAGGCGACTCTGATGAAGACAGCACATGGCACTCGAGTGACTACTCGAGTCATCACCAGAGAGCACAGCCAACCCCTACGAAACCACCTAGTTTTATTTGGTACTCGGACCAGGAATATTTTTGTACAGGGAAGAGCAACTCAACATATCCACTCACAACACCAGGATCAGACCAGAGCACAATGCTTGCTCTACAAGGTGTTGTTGTTGAGTTGGCAGAGAAGGTGGACAAGCTTGAGAAGGAAGTTCTGAAGCTCAAGGAGGCTCAACAGGTTCCAGAAGCTATCAAGCTCAAGGAGGCTCAACAACCCCCACCAGGGATGGGAAGATGGAGGCCCAAGCCACCAGGAATGAGTGATAGTTTCTATCATGCTATCATGGCATCAAACTTCATTGTGGAGAAGCCGAGTCCAGAGAGGGGTCAACACAGCCTCTCAAGGACCTTCCACCTACCTAAACAGAGTGAGAGTTATTTGACTTTAAACAAGCTCATTTGGGAGGACTTCCCATGCTTATCCTTGTATATACTAGCTTTGATTGATCTTATGTCTTTATGAATTTTGTTATTTTTAATGTGTTTTCTTAGTGTTGTGAGTTTCAGGAGAGGATAGGAGCTGATTATGAGTCAGAGTGGAGTCTCAAAAGGGTCAGCCTGAACTTAAAATTTCCCACTCGACAACACCACTCGACGCCCAGGTCGAGTGGCCCAGCTTTTCTCTGAAATCTCAACTTTTAATCTCAGCCGTTCATTTGAAATCACTATATTCCCTCATTAATAACGGCTCAACTTCTTCTTCTTCATTCTTCACGCGATTTTATCTCTCTAAACCGAAACCTCTCAACTTCTCTCTAAAGTATTTTCAAACACACATCAAGTTTTTCATCAAATCTGCATCATGTCTCACTACGCTAACAATTTTGAAACCCAAATGTAAGTTTTTATGCCATTTGAATCGTTTTTGAAAAATTTGGGTTCAAGGCTTGTTTTTGGAAATTTTCAAAATTTTTAGCTTGCATGTGGGTAAAATCGATTAATAAGAGTAGTATAAGGAATCGGAAGAAGTATGCATTGATTTCGATGGTTGAAATTGCTTAAAATTGAAATTTTGTTCTTGGTGATGAACTTGAATTTTTTCGAAATTTTTTGTGAAACCTTAGGACAAATTTTGGTTTAGTTATTGATTGTTTGATGATTAGAGAACCCACATTGATCATCATTGTTGAAATTGAACAAGTTTTAGAATCAATAAAACAATGCATAGGAAAACGAATTGAAATTTGATTGAATCATGCTAAGCTTGAAATTGGATGCATATGAATGTTAATTTAGTTACTCGATCAAAGCACTCAAGTGGGTCAAATCGGGCAAAAGTTAATTTGGAAATTTTTGCCCACTCGACCTGACACTCGAGTGGCTTGGTCGAGTGGTCCAAATTTTTGCTAAATTTTTTATTTTTGAATTCATTTCGGGAGAACTGGCACCACAAGGACAAGGCAACAAGAAGCCAAACCGCAGAAAGATCCACAAGAGCAGGAGGCACTCCACCATCTGGGTCACGGCTAGACAAGGCTAAGGGCAAGAGAGTTCAAGAAGAAGAATCAGTGAGAAGGGATAGTGAGGAGGAGACAGGTTTTGAGAGTTCATAAGATATCCAGGCTAATGTCTCTAAGGAAGCTACGCTCATTTCCATCCTTGAGAGGGTGAATTTCCTTGGGACTAGGTACCAACCATGCAAGCTTTAGGCATTTGCAGAGAAGTGGGAAAGCTCTATGAGTCAGCTGACATCATGGGACTTACCCACAGCCCACGTGATGGTTTCAAGACTGAGACCTGCCATTTATTGGCAACTGTGGATCTCCACCTCTATGAGACGAGAGGGATGGCTAGTACTGCAGAGTTGGGGCATATGAGCTTCAGAGTTAGAGGGACAGTCTATCAGCTAGCCCTCAGTGTGGTCGACATATTTTTTGATTTCCGCAGAGGAACATGGCAAGCCCATGACTTTGAGAAGAAAGAGCTCAGTGAGTTGTGGTTAGCGCTTGGAGGAAGGAAACACTAGCAGTCTGCTAGAGCTAAGAGCAGCGAGATCAGGCACCCAGCAGTGAGATACCTCCACAGTACTCTCGCAAACACATTGTTTGCGAAGAAGTCCACAGGGCCAGTGAATGAGAGCAAGCTGAAGATGCTGGAAAAATCTCTTTGTGATTACCTCATCTACTTTTCTGAGGAGAACAGAGCCAATGGGATCAGCACCACCCAAATCACCCCATAGAACATCTGGAGCATTCGTCACCAGAAGAAGCCAATCGACCACCTGAGTCGAGTGAGCCACTCGAGTGCCATCAAGAGTTTGACCCCGAGTGCGCCTATTGAGCCTTACCCATGCTATGATCAGGGCGCAAAGCTTCAACCTTACCCGGGGTACTACCAGAGCGTACCATTCGACCACGTTGGGTTGAGTGCACGATACATGCCAGACCACTCGACTGCTGGGTCGAGTGGACCAGTCTAGTCACACCCCGGAGCTGAGCAGATGCACCAAGCTGATCCTCTCACCACCACAGTTCCAGCCTACACCGAGGAGAGCATGGAGGCTAACACATATGCCTTCTTCACTCCACAAGAATGAGGTACCACCCCACTTCCTTATCATTGTTTATACCATTGCATTTTTGTTCTTTTTTGTTTTAGTCTCTCATATCATCTCTTGAATTTATTTTACACAAGGGACTGTGTAATTTAACTTTGGGAGAGGGTTATCATCTCTTGCATCATCAAATTTGCATCATCTATGTGCATTGAAAAAACCCTAAAATTTTGAAAATTTTCAGAAAAGTATTTTACAAAAAATACAGAGTGTCATGTAGTTGCATTTTTATATTAGGATTGAGTTTAAGAATTTTGCTTAGGATTGTACATATGCATAAGGGATGATGATGAGTCAAACTGTAAAAAGCTTAAGAACCAAACATATAATTTCAATGCCACAGTTATGAGTTGCTTATTGCATTCACCTAAGTTTGAAAATTAAGGCTGCACCTTCCTCGGAATTTAGATTTAGCACTCTCACTTGGTTGAAGCTTACTGTGATTTGTCAAACTATCCCTATGAATAAGAACCTAATTTGAAAAACTTAATTATCATGATATGCTCTATAACTTTAACTCATGGATACCTCAAAATACTTGGATTTTCTTTCACCTTTTACCACTCTTGCTAAACCAAGTAGCTGTCTCCACCATTGAGACAAGTCCACAAAAACCAAACCCAAAACTTCATTTCAGAACATACATTATTTTTTAGTGAAGTGCGGCCTATTTCTGTATTGAATTAGAGAGAAAGTGTTAGGTCTTGCCGACAGGAGTAGCCTCTCATGTAATCTATGGTTCATAATTTTTGAACCAGATTTACGCTAAGAGTTTGAATGAGTTGGGGTTTGAGTCTGGGAAAAGAAAAGAAAAGAGAAAAAGAGTTTGCTAAAAATCATAAGCCTTTGGAGAGGATAGGTTCAATAATATGACTATAGTAAAGGATTTGGAAGAAAAAGATAAAAGTTGGCTTAATAAAAGAAACAGAAAATAATTGTATAGAAGTCACTCGACCAGACCACTCGAGTGAGTGGTCGACTCATAGCTTAGTGAAAAATCAAAAATCCCAAATCCGCTAGAAGTAAAAAGTAAAGTATCCTCTTCTTAGAAGAAAATCGAAAATCGGTCCTTGAGTCAAAAATATGAAAAAGAAAAGCTTTTAAGTACAAGGGTAGAATTAGGATGAAGTTTCTGGGATTTTAGAGTTAGGGGAGTCATTTGGTTCTTCATGGGTAGATGATATTCTGCTCCTATATGCACCAGTTGGCTCTACCTTTAGCATTCTCTTTTAATTCAATCCATTTCATTGAGAGATCCTGATACATGCGCTTAAACCAGAGGAAGAAGAGATCACTTTTGTCTCTTAAAACTTGTCCCTCAACCAAATGAGTTACAGTTATTGCATATCATGATTCACCAGTTCGTGCTTAATCGATGTTAAAGGGATAGTTTGCTTTGAATGTTTGCTTGGCTGAGTCTTACTGTTAAATTTGATGTGATGAGTATTGCTAAAGCTTTTAAGTAGAACTTCTGTGAATTGCATTCTAGAACTATTAACTGTGACATTGACATTACAGGTTTGCTTAGTCTGCTTAGGTTCTGAGTCCCCACTTTTCACACTACTCCTTTCATCTTATCCTTTCTATTTGTCTGAGGGCAAGCAAAAGGTAAGTCTGGGGAAGTTGATAACACCACCTTTATGCACGTTTTTACCAGCCTTTTATCATGACTTAGTGTAGATTTTACCCATTGTTCATACCATTCTATGCATTTATCCTTCATATAGGATGTTTAGTATTTCTGTATAGGCATTGCATGCATTTTGCATATTTGGGGTCTTATCAGGTACTTATCGAGCATATGGAGCATACTTGGATTTTGGCTCATGACGTGAAGCTTGGATCAAGCTGCTAGGCTATGGAAGATTTGCAGTGAAGCTGTATGGACAGAGTGGAGATGTGCAGTCAAGCCCTATGGACTCGAGTGAAGATTGCAGAGAAGAAAGACGGCTCACTCGACCTACCCACTCGACCAAGCACTCGAGTGAGCACTCACCATAGGCTCACTCGACCTCAGCACCACCCGCCTACTCGACCTGCCTACTTGAATGACCATTCACTGACCAATAACAGGCCCACTCGACCTCACCCACTCCACTGCTGGGTCGAGTGGGCACTCTCCGACTATTTTTCCTAAAAACTCGGAATTGTAAGAAGCGCTTTTTCACTTAGTATAAAAGCGCCTCATTAAACCTAATGAGGATACCAAGTAGACATCAAGTAGAATCACCGTTTTTAGCATAATCTAAGTTTTATCTCTTAGTTCTCTCTCTCTCTTGTTCTTGAGCTGTTCTTCATTTTTGCATCCTAGTATCTTTGATAACTTTTAATAAAATCAGTAGTTGCATTTTATTTCTTCTTCAACCTTGCTCACAAGATCATAGACTATCACATATGTCACAAGCTTAGGCTTTTCTGGGTTTTGGACCCCATCTATGATCATAGTGAGTGAGTAGTAAAGTTGGGATTTTTGGGGATGAATTAGGGTTGCTTCACTCTGTTTTGCTATAGTTTAGATAGGTTGATCTTCACTCAGTTTTGACTCCCTCTTGGATGAGTTATTTTAATGATTGTTCTCCCCTGATCAAGGAGAACATGATTTTAGATGGTCTCATGAGCACGACTCATGTCTTGAGTGATTATATAGGCTTTTTCCGGGGTTTAGAGTACAATAACGTGCAGGTGGATGCATCAGACATTGATTTATGTCACGACTCTACCTATTAACTTGTTTTGAACTCTTCTCGACTTGAATAGGCTGAATCTTCATGCCTGATCCAACTCCTCACATTATGCTGACTGGGTTGGATCTTGAGGCTCTCTACCATGACCCATGGATTGAGTTGTTTAGGAAGTTAGTTGTCTAGGGTAGTCCTGTGATGAAATGTCTAGTTGATAGTTCTAGTAGTATAGAGTGTTTGCGAACCTATGATTTGCATCCCAAAAGCCCTATGTCTTCCCCATTGTTTTTCTCTGTTTTTACTGTAGCACTCGACCTCACCACTCGATCAGTGTGGTCGAGTCATCCCTAGTACTGTGATTTTGCCTGCTTAGTTCCATGATGTGCTGAAGTGTGACAGACTTTGGTACATCTAGTATCAATTAGGGTTTTTAGTAGATTTCTAATTTAGACTGCTAGTACACCACACCCTTTTGAATTTTACTTGAATAGCTAGTTTTGATCATCTACTAGTTGCTATAGAACACTCTTGATTGGTTCGACATTGTTATACAACTCTTACCACTATACTACAATTGATAAACTCTGTATTTTGGTCTCTCTAGGCTTAGGCTGATTGCTTGGCTGTCTTTATTTGCTTAGAGTAGGCTAAAATCCTAGTTTCATTCGCGTCAGATGAGACATTGTTGGTTGAGAGTTCAAGCCGCAAGCTTTGCAGAGGAGCTTCGTCTAGAGCCGCGCCTTCAGCTACTGAAGATGAGACTGTGCCACCACTTCTAGAGACACCACTTCTCCTAGATACTTCCATTCCAGATCTTGTGTTTCTAGAGCCCCCAGAGGGCTATGAGGATGATAGTCCTATGTTTCGGAGGTACATGGTGAGTACTATGAGGAGTATGTGGCAGCTTATTGCTTCCGGTGTCAGTCATGCCCAGCCGACCTCATCACCTCCCCGCCCACGCAGTCCTCTTGTTGATCCTCGCACTCCTCGGAGTTCTGATGATGACTTTGTTTAGTCATTTGCTTCCTAGTTTTTCTTTTCATTTTTTTATTTTTGCTTTTGCTTCTGGTTTTGCTTCAGTATTTTGTTTTAAATTCTCTTGAGTATTGTTAAACCTCTATTTTGTTATATATTTGCTTGTTATTTGACATGTTTTGCTCTTAATCAGGATCTAAATGTTAGAAAACGAGTTTAATGATCAGATTGGATGGTGTCAGAATTTTGGAACATCACATCCCTGCTCATGTCGATCGACACGCAGGGTGTGTGTTGGTCGACATGCACACACCATCTCAGGTCACGTTTTTCAAAACATAAAATTTCAATCTCTGTTCAATTTTATTTTTATTTATCACTATCCTTAAGCTTATTTACACTGGGGACAGTGTAGTTTATGTCTGGGGGAGGTAGTTGTTAACTATGTTTATTCTTTTGAGAGTCAGTCCCAAATTTTTTGTTTTTCAAAACCTTTGTTTTATTGAGTCAAAACTTGTCCATGAACTATGAGCTATCTCTTGGTTTATTGTTGTTTGCTATGTCTTCTGGTGACCATTGTTGCAGAGCTTATTCCGATTCAACTAATGGAAAAACCCCAAGTCTGACCAGTTAACTTGAGAGCCCCATACTTACAACAGATGCCCGCTATAACCTGAGCTAATTTCTGTCAGTTCCTTTTACCTCATGGGCGAAATTGGTTTTTGAGAGCTTGACTTTTCATTCATACCTGACCTAATAAAACCAATGTACGTTATGATGTCTAGTCTCCCCAGAAAGTTGTTACTAATAATAAAAACCTTTAGGTATAGTCTATGATTGACCAAGTGATTCTTTGAGGTAAAGAAGGTAGGAGAAATCCATGCTGCAATAACTTGCTTCTTAAGGGGATGATGAAAGTAGGGTTGCTGTGAGGATAGGAGAGATCCTGTGACCCACTATTCACTTCTAATAGCCTACCTTCATAGACAAAAGAAAAACAAAATAATAAAAGATCTAAAATAACCAAGGATTTATGTTTGGGGGAGACGAAAACATCATTGTTGTTGTGAGGTTTGTCTTGTTATGGTATTGGATGACCACTGAGTTTATAACGCTCTTGAACACTGAATTCAAAACTGAGACCCATCGATGAAATGGCTTACTAAAGGGATATGTTGTTTAGTTGTGGTGGATATTGAGAAGACTGCGAATGACTACGGTGAATGTACATGGTGGTTAGTCTCTGAATAGTTCTTGTACCATGTGGATTACATGATGACTTGTAAGCACAATGTTCTAAAGAGTAGGTCAGTCCCGCGATTTTCAAACTAGTTTCTTGGTTTGGTTTTCTGTTTTGCTTGAGGGCAAGCAAAAGCTAAGTCTGGGAGAGTTGATATATCATGGATTTTATGGTTTTATGACATGATATATGTATTGGTTTTGGAGTCTTTTCTATATATATTGAGTCTTAGTAGGTACAAACACGGATTGGACCCTGATGAGCACTTTGGATGCATTTGGAGGCTTCTAGCTGAGCAAATCAGCAAGGAGATGAATATTTCTGTCCACGTCTATCGACAGGCTTTACCTGTGTCGGTCGACACAACCTAAATGTGAATGACGCCTTCAAGTTTTATCAAGTTTCAAGAATTGTAACTTTTCCCCAGAAGTTTCCAAAATTTATACTTCATGCCTAATCATGTTTTTTAGGTTAAACTATGTTTTAGAAGTCCCGGAGACCAAGTTTTGTGATTCTCTAAGTTTTTGAGAAGTTCTAAGTTTATTGTAAGTTTCAAGGAGATCATTGGAGAGAAGATTCAGATCTCAAACTTTGTAGAGAGAAGAATTATGAACTCCCTTTGTTATCTTATTTTTGATTTTATTATTATTATTCAGACAATTATTTTTATTTCATCTTCTGTCTGAGTAGTCACCTTGTTAGATCTAGGGTTTCAAGAGGGTTAATGAAGGATTATTGAATTGGGCATAGTCTTGTTAAGTTATCTTGATAATTACACTAGTCTTAACATTGATCATCTTAATACTGGTACCATAGGATTACTGGTAGGTGTGAGAGTGCTATTGATACCTTGACACAATCTTAGATGAGCAAACAGCCTTTCCGTAGCGAGAGTTGGTTTAGGAATTTTGTAAACATATCGTACCCGCTAATCATAGAGACTCTATTTATTGGTATTTTGCAAAGAGATTTGGTTTGCTTCTGTTTAGAGGATAGATGTCGTCGCAGCGAGAGTTGGATGAGATATCACATTAGTGTTACGAGTTTAAGAACCGCACAAACAATTTAGACTTGATTTACGAACTGCCCAGTTCACTTTCCTGAGTTTTCCTGATTAATGTCCCTAGGTCTAGCGCTTTTAATCACTTGAATCAACCCCAGTTAATTGCTATTTCGTTTATGCCATTGCTTCTTTTAGTTTTCTATTTATTTGATCTAGCTTAATTCGAATCTATCTGTCTATTGTGTGAGTTTTCAGAGTTCTTGTGGATTCGACCCCTAAGTGCTGCAACTGACCTCTTAATTTGAGAGAGTAGCTTCTAGGGTTTAATTTGAAACCTATCACCAGGATCTTTGACCACTTGGAAGGACATCAAGACAGCTTTTCTGAATAACTTTTATGATGATGCTAAGACAGATGACTTGAGAGATTTGATCATTCAGCTCACTCACGGACCCGCAAAGACTCTTAAGGCTGCTTTGTTGAGATTCAAGGGGTATCAAAGAGATTGTCCGCACGATGGTGTTGATAAAGTCCAGCTCATAAAGACTTTCTTTTGCGGAATTGATTGGAGGTATCAGGTTTCTTTGGATGCTGCTAGTAATGGTAACTTCAAGACTAGGACACCGGTTGAAGCTATTGAGTTGATTGAGAACTTGGCATCTAGTAATAGTTCCAAGAATACTGATTATTAGAGGAAGAAATTAGCTGCGGGTTTGAACAATAGTCAGATAGCTGAAGTCAAGGCAAAGCTTGATACTGTGCATAACCTTCTAGTGAACAAGAAAGCGGTTCACTTTGCTCAAGAAGTTGAGGTTTTTGAAGGTGAAGAAGAAGCTAATTAAGAGGATGTTAACTATATGAATGGTTCCGGTGTCAATGGTCAAAGGTTTGGCAATGCTCAAGACAACTTCAGAGGCTATAACAATCAGAGGAACAACTATGGGAACAACCAATACTCTTCTGGATTTACGCCCAAGCCTGTAGTTCAGGAAGCTCAGCGAAACAACAGCAGTTTCACCAGCAACTATGGAAGTTCCCACTACCAGGATCTATGTGCCAAGACTCCGGATTATGAGATGAAAGATCTACTTGATCAAATTCTTGAGGGACAGCAGAAGATGAATGTAGAGTTCAATGGTAAGATTGATGCCCTTTATGATAATCTGAATGGGAAGTATTAGACATTGAACAACCATATCAAGAGGTTGGATTCCCAGTTTGCTCAATCCGCTGAGAACACTAAATGCCATGATGGTGTCTTACCTGGAAGAACTTATCCAAATCCTAAGTATCAGTGTGGTGCTGTTATGTCCTGGGGAGATATGATCAAGAGAGAGGTCAAAGAAGAAAGTCTGGAGAAGTCTGCAGCTATGGAAAAAGTTGAGACTCTCATCATAGAGCTCATGTCGATCGACACCACCACCTCGTGTCGGTCGACACCACCCCAAATCTCAGAAAGTTTGATGCAAGTCACGACTAAGGACGGTCCTGATTCCACTCACGTCGATCGACAGGCAGCTGGCCGTGTCAGTCGACATGCTCAGCCACCTGATGAGATTTATCTCCGAAAATAGCCTAAGTTGGAGGATCCTGGGAGTTTTGCTGTACCTTGTTCCATTGCTGGAGTTAGATTAACTGATTCACTCTGTGATATTGGGTCTAGTATCAATCTCATGTCCAATGACATTGCAACAAGGTTGGGAATCAGCGAGATGAAGAGATCTTCAATAGAGATTACATTGGCTGATGCTTCTCTGAAGAAATCCATGGGTTTTATTGAGAATCTGGAAGTTCAAGTTGGTGATTGTCTGCTTCCTTATGACTTCCATGTTATTGAGACGAACATTGGGTCCGATATGCCTTTGATTTTGGGAAGGCTATTTCTTGCTACTGCTGGAGCTGTCTTTGATTTGCTGAGTAGCAGGATTTCTCTGAGACATGTTGATCCTGATGTGTTTTATGAAGCTGATCCGAAGGGATATGTGATGTGGAGCCCTCAGGTTGTTGCTGAATAAGTGAATGAGATTCACTCTAAGGAATTCATTGCAAAGAATCCGAAAACTGCGGTTAAGAAGAAGAAACCACAGAGAAAAGCAATGAACCAAGAGCCTCTGATGACTTTGTCCTGTGAGACAAGTTGATGATACCATTGAGTATAAACTTCAGTATGGAAGTGGTTCAAGACCATTTGCCAAGATTAGAGCTATTTAACCCCTGAGTTTAAGGCTAAAGGACAAGCCGTGATGGAAGAGATGATGCATAGGGTTCTGAAACCCAAGATGCTTGACTTGAGTGAGGATGATCTTGGTTCAAAGAAACTAACAACCTAATGATTGAAAATGCAAATACTTAATAATTAAAGCAATGAACATTTGAGATGTCAATTCAAATGAACAAAGAGCAAACAAACAAAGCAGAGAAACAAAAGTAGAAAGCCACTCGATTGATACGGTCGAGTGGTTGGTCGAGTCGAGTTGTAAAATCACAGAGATCACTAAAAAGAACGAGTAACTAAGTTTGTAATGCAATAATAAAGAGATAGGGATCATAGGGATGAATCAATGGACTAAGGGATCACTTTCATAACCTTGGTGAGATAGATCAGATTGAGATAAGAAGGTTTGCTGAAGAAAATAAATGCAAGTACTGATTTATTAAAAAGATAAAAGGTTTACAAAGATCTAAAATGAAGAACAAGAGAGAGAGTAATTAGGAGGCGGAGAGAGATAATATCAGGTCTAAAAACGAGCACACCCTTTATTAGGGTTAACACATGTGCTTTTATACTAAAGATAAGGTTAAGGATAAGAAAAAATATATATCCTACTAATCTGGAAATACCACTCGACCATAGTGATCGAGTGGCTGGTCGAGTAGCTTCCATCTTCCTTCAATCTCCTTCTTGAGCTGATCCAAAACTCCTATCTAGCTCCTCAATGCTCCAAAGCTTCCTTAGTATCCATTTTTACATGTAAAAAACCCATAATATGCAATATATATGCAATGCGCAAAGGACCCTAAAACTCAAAAGGGAGTGAAATATGCATATAATGGTATAAACAGGGAATGAATAAGCACTAACATGATGATAAATGTATGCTTAAACCTGGTAAAATACAGTGTTATCAACTCCCCCAAACTTATCTTTTGCTTGCCCTCAAGCAAATAAAAGATTGATTGCAGAAGTAGTTTGAAAATGGGTATTCAAAACCAATACAAAATGACTAAACCTCTAACATCAATGTCATGGTTAACAGTTCTAGAATGCTATGCAGATGATCCATACTTTAAAACCTTAGCCATGTTCATCACAAAAGATTCAAAATTCATCCTAAGCCGCAACAAGCATTCAAAGAACTTTATCCCTTTAACATTCATTAAGCGAGAACAGTTGATCAAATTAAGCATTGGTTAAGAACTCATTTGATTTGAGGGACAAGTTTTAAGAGACAAAAATAGTCTCTTCTTCCTCTGGTTTAAGCCCATTAGTAACAAGGATCTCTCAATGAATGGGTTAAACTTTGGGAGAATGCTAAAGGTTAAAACCAACTGATGCATACAGGAGCAGATTCTCATCTACCCAAGAACACACAACTGATTCTACCTAAGTCTATACTTAGAGATATATCCTAGTTTTTTCAACCTTTCTTTTTATTTTCTCTCAAGGCAATACATTGTTTTCACTCAACTTAGGATTATGTCTCTCTTTTTATTTTCTAAGGAAAGGATCTTTACTCTTTTAAACTCTTCTAGCGAATCTAGAAATTTCTCTTTTCTGGGCTAAGGCATTTACTCGACCACTTGGTCGAGCTGTGTGATCGAGTCACATCTTTTCACTTTTGCTTATCTTTTCTTTTTCTATTTCCTGAGCCTATCTTCATAATAAATCGTCCAGATCCTTTACTAGAAGACACTCATTATTGTATTTCTGGTGTTTAATCCTTTCTGAAGATTTTATAGAACTCTCTTTTTCTCTCTTTTTACCACTCAAAACATCAACCAACCCCTAGTTCAAACTTCCTATCCTATTATGGTCCAAATATCGTGAACCATACTCTACATGAGAAGCTAAACCTGTATCCAAGTATTTTATGGTAGCCATGAGTTCATAACCAATGCTTTAGTTTGATAATTAAAATTTAAGATTAGGTTCTTATAATTAGAGATAGAGTTTCTTATTCACAGCAAGTTTCAACTTAGGTATGAATCGTGAATTTTAATTCCAAACATGGTGCTGCCTTAGTTTTCAAGATCAAATGCAAGCATTGAACAACTAAAAACCATGGCATTGAGATTAAAATTTTAACTATGAGGTGGTTTGGTTTAAATTCATCATTATCCCCTATGCAATGCAACAATCCTAATATGAATGACTCTAGACTAAATCCTAATTATGCAAATGAACTACATGACACTCTGATTTTTTAAATATTTTTCAGAAATGTTTCAAATTTTTATGGTTTTTAATGCACTTACATGATGTGAAATTTGAATAAGAAAATAGAAAACATGATTAGACGAATCTCTCAGACTCTCCCCCAAAATTAAATTACACAATCTTGTGTAATAATAATTCAGAGGATTATTTGAGAGATTTAAAGACAAAACAAAACAAACTAAAATGCAAGTGGTATAATACAATGGTGTGGGTTGGATGTGGTACCTCATTGTGGTGGATCTTTCTGGGTTAGAGCTGTGAAGAAGTCATCCATAGCAGCTGCCATAAATTCCTAAGTGTAGGTAACCTCCATGGGGATGTGGGAAGAGCCTGGTTGCTCTGGATCAAATGTTGGTTCCGCTCCGGCGTTGAGCTAGACCACTGGACTCGATCCATCTGGTCGAGTACAGGTGTGAGCCTCCAACTCTTCAGCTGTGGACCGCACCTCTCGCAACAAGTGCTCGAGTCACTCCACACCTCTCGGACTCACTGGAATAGTCCTGGCAAATTCAGGTCGGCTACCCGCACTCTGTAACCAGAATAGCTGTGCCTCCTGGACCTTCCTGTGGGAGATTTGCTTATCTCCCTGGCTCTTGAGCTTTCACACTTCTTTTGCAAACTCTTAAGCTGCCCTGAGATGACCTTGATGGTCTTTGCCATTGACTTGATGGCTTTGTCCTGGAAATTGTTCCACTGCTGGAGCAAGCCTATTCTCTTGTTGGCCTCCTTCAGGTTCTTGCACTCTGAATCATCAAAGTCGTAACTCTCAGATTCTCTGTTTGCTTCCATCCAATCCTCCAACACTTGATCATAAGATGCATCATCATCTCTGGCCTTGTACAGACAATTGGTACGAGGAATGAAATCAGCTTCTCCTCCTTGGTGTAGCTTGGGGAAATCGTCCAGTGGTAAGAGGATTTGGGATCTTTCATCTTGTGGGTGTTTAAAGTTGTAAATATATTTCTCCTGAACCATATCCCTGTCTATGATGAAGGAGTTTTGCAGATACTCCATATCAATCCACTGTGGTTTTTGCCTCTTGCTTTTAAGCTCAACTCTAGCTACTATGAGGATTGGTGTTACAATTCCACCAACTGCCAAATCTCCTTGGCTCACTATCTTGGTCATCTTTGTAGCATACTCTTTATAGGTAAGGAGTTGCCTGTTCAGTACAATGGAGTTTCCGGTGTTGGCTCTATCTGCCAACATGCCCCTATCAAGCCTCTGGTTCTTAGCTGTGGTGTAAACTACAAAACCTTCAAACGCTTTGTCAAGCATTATGATTTCCCCATCATTGAATCCTCCAGTGATCTTCCTAATGAACATGGTGTTGGAAATGGCTTTATGCAAGTACCTGATCCCTGGACTTCTTATCTCTGAGCTTTTGGATCTTGATGATTTGTGCTTTCCTTTTCCTCCTAATAGCTGCCAGAGCTCATCTATTTCTCTTCTGCTGTAGTTTTGGTGCACTCCAGGCCCTTGCTTGAAACCATACAGCAAATCGAGTTGTCCCAACTCCATCATGTACTCTTGGTTCCTAACCTTGAAGTATATGTACATCAACTCACCATTTTCTTCAGTCTCTGGTTTGTCTTGCTACAATCTCAGCTGGAGGGTGCTAAGAAAGTGGCATGTTTCCTCTTGATAACTTTCCCTTGGATTTGATACAAGTGTCAACAGGTCACACTGCTCAAGCAACAACTCCACTTCCCTTGTGATATCCAATGCATCCATTGTTGGCCAATGGGGGTATCTTGTTCCCACAAAGTTCATTCCTTTGAACAAGTCAAGTAGCATTTCCTCATGGCCTATTTGGCTCAATCCCTCAGAATCTTTTCCAATGCTTTCCTCAATATCTTCAGTCTCTGTTCTCTCATCATTATCTTCTTCATGTTGCATCCTCTTCCCTTGTGCGATGTGCTCTCTTTCCCTGGAGAATTCTTGCTCACGAGCCACCTCTGCAGCTCTCCTCCTTGTCATCCTAGTTGTTGACGCATTGGTTTCCCTGAAACAATGAACATCAAAGTTTAGCTGCACGTTATTTTCCAACTCGACCTTAGTGGTCGAGTTGGTATATTTTTTTTAAACAACTTTCTCATTTAGATCGCGTCATATGCTCGAGTTGAAATTTTAATCGTTTTCAGAGAAATTATACTGTCATCAATGCTGGGTAGTCGTAAACTTGATGATTTAACAACAACAACTTTCAATTTGAGGACTCATTAGAACCGGATTTGATTTTAAATCAAACTTCTAAAGTTAAGATTCTTATCCAAAATCAACAATGTACTTTAGCAGAGGTGGTGAGTGTTTTCAATGAAACTAAATGCAATGCATATCTCACTTAAATGTTCATAATTAAAAAAAAAAAAAATCAATCTTGAACTTCAAGAACAAAATAATTTCAAACCCAAAAAATTTTCAATCTTGATATTTCGGACAAATCCACAGATTTCATGGTACATGCATCAAGGTTTGTTGAAGGATTTTGAAAATTTTCTTTTAAAAACTCAAACACAAGATTTTGATTGAAATCATTTCTTCAGAATGCAGGGAGTTTACATTGTTTAGTTAAGAGTGTTTGAATTAGCAGACATGGTTGCTGAATTGAGTTATTTGAATTGAAAATTCAGAGAATTCTTAGAAGGAAATAAAAAGGTTTTTGCTTTTGAGAAGAATTTTAAAACCGCAAATGAGAGAGAGAGCTCTGAGGGAGATGAAGTCATGAAGGGTTTTAAAAGTAAGGTTTAGATCAGGTTCAAATGGATGGCTGATATTAAAAGTTGGAAATTCAAAAATAAACCTAGCCACTTGACCTCGGGGTCGAGTGGTATGATCGAGTCCGTTTCCGGATCATTTTTTATCCTCTTTCAATCTCCATGCTATGCATTCTCCTTGGTCATTGGCACTCTTTAACCTATTCCTGGATTACTAGACACTAGATAAAAGCATTAAAATACCAAAATAAACAATAACTTGAAAGATAAAAAATTTTATATACAAGAGATAGTCATGGAATTTCCTTCCAAGTGAGCTTGTTTATAGTCTCATAGCTTGACTTGCTTACAGAGCTTAGATAGGTGGTGGATCAGGTACAGGCTCTAAGGTCCTCTCCTTGTTGTCCTTTGGTGGCCTTCCATAAGATGAGGCTAGAGTTGCTATCTTGAACCATCTTTTGTTCTCAGCTTCAGTCATACCTCTGGAACCATACTCAAACAACTTGAGCTATGTAACCTTGGTCTTGAGATAGTTAACCTCTTTGATCAAAAGTCCAACAGCTTCTTGTAAAGAGATTATAGCTTTGCCTTGAGCTATGCTGATTAGATCTGGTGATGTGCTTCCTGAATAAGATTCAGCATCACTGAACTCTTTCACACTCTCCCTTGCTGACTCATTCAACTGGTTCTCAAGTGTCAAGTTGTTCAAGTAGACTATCTCCTCATCACTTTTCTAATCTTTCTGATTCATCCAAGACAAAGATTCTGGTGGTGGACTTGGAATTTCTATCTCACCACTGAGGGGAATGTAACTGGGAAGACCACTAGTTATCACATCAGGCTCCTGATAATAATCCTCAATAGCATATAGCTGCTTCAGACTGTTGTGACTTCCGAGTCCTCGACCAATATCAAACCTCACCACTAAATCTTTTCCAAACTTCAGATCAATTTTTTCACTGACATGAATAATTGCACCAGCACTAGCCAAGAATGGCCTTCCTAGAATCAGGTGACTCAATGATTCCTCCTCCATCTTAAGGATTATGAAGTCAGTAGGCACTTCAACATGGTCTATCCTTACTGGCAAATTCTCAAGCATACAATAAGGTCTCCGGATTGTCTTGTCAGCTAACCGCAAGGAGATCTTACTCGGTTTGTAGTCTTCAAATCCAAGCTTTGTTGCAACACTCAAGGGCATTATATTCACAAATGAGCCAAGATCACACAAGAAGTCCCTAAGGACTGTTTCCTTTATAGAACAGGGGATAGTAAAGGTCCCTGGATCTTCAAGCTTTTCCTGGCCTATTATTTCCTTCTCGGTGATCATCTTACATTCATGATCCTTTGCAACTAACTCTTCTTCCTTCTGAGTCTCTTCCACCAACGTTTTTCCAACAGAAGTTTCTGATGGATCCATTTCCTTGCCAGTATCTTTCAAAGACCTCTTAGCTTCTTCCCCTTGCATCTGATCTTTCATAATATCTTCATAGATTGTTGTCTGTTCCTTGAGCCTTCCAGGGTATGGACAAGATAAAAGCTCTTTCAGATTGGCAATCTTCTTATTTCTTGCAAGGATAGCTTCTACCAGACCTGCTACTCGAGCAGAGTGGTCGAGCAGGTTTTCTGAGATGAGATTCTCAGCTATAACTCCTGGAGAAGGCACTGCTTTATGATTTTCCTGAACGAAATCCTACCCATCTTGAACATCACTGTCCACAGTGTATGAGGCATGTATTTTCTTGAGTGGGAGATGAGAATCTGGCCTTGAAGATACACCATATACATTAGCTTGATCCTTTGGATTCTGAACTGACTTTCCAGGCTGTCGTCCTTGTTTTTTTGCAGAAAATTATGCAGCCAATGTCTCTAGATACTTGAATCTGGAGTTCGAGGTTTCTACCTTGTTGTTCAGCTCATTGTAAGAGTTGTCAATGTGGTGCTTCAGTTCAGTAGGCCTCTTACTCTGCTCTATGGCTCCATTTGCTTGTCCCTGCATGATCTGTTGTAACATGCCTTTCATATCTGGTTCAGGGAGAATGGGATTTTGCTGAGATGCAAATCCTGGTGGTGGATTCATAGTAGGAGCCTGTTGCTTGAAACCAAGCTGTTGTTGCTTAGTAACAAACTGCTGGTTTTAATTGTATTGAACAAAAGGTTTGTTCTGAGCTTGTTGCTGAGCAGGGTATACTTGATCATGTGGGTTTGCCACATTAGTATTCCTGTAAGAGACGTTGGGATTGACCTTGTAGTTGACAAATTCTCTGTTGTAGCCACCTTGATTCTGGATGTAGCTAATCTCTTCTGGCTGGTCAGCCTCCCCATCTTTGATCTGATATTGCTCTTCTTCACTAACAAAGTGCACTGTCTTCTGATTCACCAACAACAAACGATCAAGCTTCTCATTCAGTAGCTTGATTTCTTTCTTGTGTCTATCATCACTATCCACAGATCCTCTTGTAGTCCTGTCATACTCCTCATAATGGTTTCCATCAGCCTGAGCTAAGTTCTCTATTAGCTCCTTTCCACTCTCTACATCTCGATTCAAGAAGTTGCCATTGCTGGCTGTATCAAGAAGATTGTTGATGGAGGGCAGTGAACCTCTGTAGAGAGTACTAAAGACTGATTCCTCGGTGAAACCATGATGAGGGCATTCTGAGATATATCCTTTGAACCTTTCCCATGCTTCTGAGAATGTTTCTCCATTCTTCTGAGTGTAGCTTGAGATTTCATTCATGAGCCTAGTTGTTCTTGACTGAGAGAAGAATTTGTCCAGAAATGACTTCTTGCATTCATCCCATGTGGTGATGGATCCATTAGGCAGATTCATTTCCCACTGGTAAGCCTTGTCTCCAAGTGAGAATGAAAACAATCTGAGCTTGAAAACATCTCCACTCACTCCATTTATCTTTGTGAGGCTGCAAAGGCGATCAAACTGATCTAAGTGTGCAAGAGGGTTCTCCATTGGTAAGCCATGAAATTTGTTCCCTTGTACCATGTTGATGAGGATTCCACGGATCTCAAAATTGTTGTTCTGAACTGGTGGTGGAACTATGCCTTGTCTCTGGGTATGAGTACTTGGAGCATCCCCAGCTCCAATGACTATAGGTCTTGGTTGAGGTTCAGCCATTGCAGTTGGTTGAACAGGTCTGACTCTGTCCTGAGGTGTTCAAGGTTGTAGACGGTTGATATGATCAAGATACTGTATGAGATTGTGGCTGCCTTGAGATCTTCTATGCATTCAGTGGGTCCAAGTGATTCGAGAAAAGCACTCGACTGGTATGATCGAGTAGGTAGGTCGAGTCGGGTACCTGATACAAACATATGTCCAAAAAGCAAACCAAATCAGTAACCAAGTGAAAGTAACTAAAGAACTAAAGCTTAAAAACAAAGAAATTGTGAATGGAACACAAATAAACCCCAAATGGCAACGACGCCAAATTGAAACACGTATTTTTCGTAGTCTAAGAATGCATGGAGGGTTTCAATACCTCATTGTTGTTGTAATACATGAGGTGTCAATCCATAATGGGTTTAGTGCAAGCAATCACAATTTATCAATGCATAATATATTAACACCTTGCCAAGCATTATAGAACAATGTGTCATACACATATTTTTCTGAGTCTCGAGCTTAGTCTAAGTTTCAATTCCTCATTGTTGTTGTAATACAAGAGGCAATCCATAATGGGTTTAGTGCAAGCAATCACAATATATCAATGCATAATAAGTTAAGCCAAATCAGAGATGATAGTTGAAACTAACAACCTAATGATTGAAAATGCAAATACTTAATAATTAAAGCAATGAACATTTGAGATGTGAATTCAAATAAACAAAGAGAAAACAAACAAAGCAGAGAAACAAAAGTAGAAAGCCACTCGATCGATACGGTCGAGTGGTTGGTCGAGTCGAATTGTAAAATCACAGAGATCACTAAAAAGAACGAGTAACTAAGCTTGTAATGCACTAATAAAGAGATAGGGATCATAGGGATGAATCAATGGACTAAGGGATCACTTTCATAACCTTGGTACTTAACAAACACACCCTATTTTGAGGCTAATCCTTTGATGATAGATTTCTAAACCAATCAGGCCCACTATCGTGATGACTGATTTCGAATCTAATGGCTCAGCATACCCAATTCTGCAAGAGTCAAGCCATTGGACAAGCAATAAGAACCAATCTACCTAAGCCAAAATAACTTCCTAACAATAGCTTTGAGCATCATGGATTCTAACGCCATTGAAGTATATTCTCCACTAGCTAGTGTAACTAAGTCTCTAGATAAAGCCTATCAAACAATCTCAAAGCACTATCGTGAAGAGATCATCTAAGATCATATTCAAGTTGATCAGAAATGAATAAGCATTAAAACTCTCACCCAAAAAGGATTTAAAGCATTTAAGAACATAAAACTACCAGATTAATCAAGATCAACCCTAATCTGATCCACCCCTAATAACCCTAAAGTTAACTACTCATTAATCATAATCATAACTAAATATGTAAACCCAGAAAGTTCTAAATCTGACATATGAGATAGATCAAATTGAGATAAGAAGGTTTGCTGAAGAAAATAAATGCAAGTACTATGATTTATTAAAAAGATACAAGGTTTAAAAGATCTAAAATGAAGAACAAGAGAGAGAGTAATTTGGAGGCAGAGAGAGATAAAATCAGGTCTAAAAATGAGCACACCCCTTATTAGGTTAATGATAAGACAAAATAAATATCCTACTAATCCAAAAATACCACTAGACCATAGTGATCGAGTAGCTTCCATCTTCCTTCAATCTCCGTCTTGAGCTAATCCAAAACTCCTATCCAGCTCCTCAATACTCCAAAGCTTCCTTAGCATCCGTTTTTATCTGTAAACAACCCACTGAAACAGGCAATTTTGTTAGTCAAGGTGTATAGCAAAATTTGACAGTAAAAACTATCAGCTTAAGAACAGAGAGACAAAACATAGGTTTTTCAATCAATTGTGTGTATAGAAAAATGTCGAACCAATGGGTGAATAGAGTTATGCAAAAAGGATGAGATCAATGACTAACAAGTCAAGCCAAATATAAAGGATTGGTTTTTATCTAACAGCTTAAATGAAACTATAACCAAACCTTAAGTGAACCTAGAGATGCCAAAGTCTATTACACTTTAGCACATTGTGGAACTAGGCAAGCTAAATTACAAGAAAACTAAGCTAAACTAACCACTTGACCTAAGCAGTCGAGTAGGGTGGTCGAGTGCTACAGTAAAAATGAGAAATACTAGAGTGAACGATTATTAAGGACATTTAAAACTATGGGAAATAAATAAAGACTTCAGGGGTGGAATCATGGGTTTGCAAACAATCTATACTACTATGGATATCAATAAAACTGGTCTCACAGGACATCCCTAAACAATAGACATCATTTCCAGCTCAGTCCATGGGTCGTGGTAAAGAGCCTCAAGATCCAACCCTGTCAGCATAAAGGGTCAGTCTGTTAAAGCCAAAGAGGATTCATATCAAGTTGGTAAGCTGAGTCGAGATGTAAATCAACATATGATGCATCAGCCCCTAAGCTGAGTCGAGATGTAAAAAATGAGTGATGATCAACCTATCTAACCCACAACAATACATAATGAATCTAGCCTATTCCACCCATAAACACCCTAAATAAAACTACTCACTCATCAAAATTATCATTTGGGTCTCAAACCCAGAAATCTCTAAAAGAGACATATGTGATAGATGATGATCTGATGAGCTAGTTTGTAGAAGAAATCTAAGGCAAATACTTATTTTATAAAAAGTTATGCAAGTTACAAAATTCTGGAAAATGAAGAACAAGATGAAGAACTAGAGAGAGAAACTAAGCTAAGCTAGGTTAAAATAATAAAATCAGCCACCCCTGACATTAGGTTAATCAGGAGCTTTTATACTAGGTGACAAAAGAGAAATAATACAAATTCCGAGTTTTCAGGGAAAAAGAGTAAACGTGCCACTCGACCAGTCAGTCGAGTGGGTGCTGTGGCTGACTCGACCACCCACTCGAGTGGCCTGTTAGAATGGCTCAGTAGAGAGGCTGACTCGACTACCCACTCGAGTGGGTAGGTCGAGGAGGCCACTCAAAGTGTCTCTGATGCAGTTCAGGCTCCAGTTAGACATGGCTTCACTCTTCAGGATACATCTTCCAAATGCCTGACTGGATTCTTGTCCCATGTGAATCTTGACTCTTCTAGCTTTCCAATGAAGTGATCTCTTCTACCTCTGGTTTAAGCGCATGTAACAGGATCTGTCAATAAAATTGATTTAATTATAAGAGAATGCTAAAGGTAAAGCCAACTGGTGCATACAGGAGTAGACTATCATCTACCCATGAAGAACCAATGACTCCCCTAAGTCTTAAATCTCAGAAACGGATCCTAGTTCTACCCTTGTGCTTAAAAGCTTCCCTTTCTTTTTCTTGACTCAAGGATCGACTTTTTTTTTCTGTTTTTCTTCTAAGGAGAGGATGTTTTACATTTTTCCTTTTTCATCTAGCGGATTTGGGAATTTTAATTTTGTCACTAAGCTTTGACTCGACCACATGGTCGAGTTGAGTGGTCGAGTGGTATCTATACGGTTTTTTTCTTTTCTTTCACTGAGCCAACTCTTATATTTTTTTCTTTCAAATCCTTCACTAGACTTATACTTTTGAACTTATCCTCTCCAAAGGCTTATACAATTTTTAGCAAACTCTTTCTCTTTTTATTTCTTTTCCCAGACTCAAACCCCCAACTTATTCAAACTCTTAGCCTAAACCTGGTTCAAAAATTGTTAACCACAGACTACATGAGAGGCTACTCCTGTCGCCAAAACCTAAGACTTTCTCTTTAATTCAATCCGGAAATAGGCCACACTTCTCTCACAATTTATGTATTGGTCTGAAATGAATGTTTGGGTTTGGTTTTTGTGGAATTGTCTCAATGGTGGAGACAGCTACTTGGATTAGCAAGAGTGGTAGAAGGTGAAAGAAAATCCAAGTATTTTGAGGTATCCATGAGTTAGAGTTTTAGAGCATATCATGATAATTAAATTTTCAAATTAGGTTCAAATTCATAGGAATAGTTTGACAAGCCACAGCAAGCGTCATCCAAGTGAGAGTGCTGAATCTAAATTCCAAGCAAGGTGCAGCCTTATGTTTCAAACTAAGGCGAATCCATTAGTCAACTTATAACTATGGCATTGAAATTATATGTTTGGTTTTTAAGCTTTTTACGGTTTTAACTCATTATCATCTCGTATGCATATGTACAATCCTAAATGACATACTAAAACTTAATCCTAAAATGTGATGCAACTACATGACACTCTGTTTTTGTGAAATATTTTCTGAAAATCTTCAAATTTTTATGGTTTTTCAATGCACATATATGATGCAAATTTGAATAAGAAAACAAGTAGATATGTCAATTACATTTCTCAGACCCTCCCCCAAACTTAAATTACACAGTCCTTTGTGTAATAAAAATTCAAAGAAAGGTTTGAGAAATTGAAAACAAATCTAAACAAAAATATGCAACTGTATATACAGGTGAAGGGTCTGGAGGTTGTACCTTATGGTGGAGTGAAGAGGGTTTCAGCAGCTGTATCCATGATCTCTTTGGTCTAGCTTGGCTCTATACGTTCTATTGCTTATTCCCAGAGACTCTAAACACTAGAAACACATCAAAAATACCAAAAATATAAAATCTTAGAGCAATATATATATAGGGATAGACATGTGACTTCTTCCCAAGTGAGCTTGTTTTAAGTCACATAGCTTGACTCTTCCTACTCTTTTTAATCAGGTGGTGGATCATAGAGAGGTACTGGAGACTCCATTTGAAAGAGCTTAGTTAGGTAATGGAGGCTGGAAGCTGTTGCTGCAATGTTGAAAGCTCTACTCTTCCCTGGTACACTTAACTCTTTGGTGACTTTCTTGGGAGAGGAACAATTTCCATTACTCTTGAGCTCTAGTATCTGCAGCTCCATGTCTTCCAATTGCCTTGTAAGCTCATTCTCAGCCCATTTTGATGCCTTGATAGTCCTGATCAAACAGTCATATGGTGCAGTTTTGACTGTGTTGATGGAAATTTTGAGTTTAAACATCAAACTAGGCGTGTTTGGGCACATGGGGGATTGACTCGACCATGAGGTCGAGTCAGCTGGTTGAGTGACCTCTGAACCATCTTCATTGAGCGTAATATCCTCTGTTTGTGACCCAACTGCGTCCTCAGCAATTTCTGTGTCGATACCTACTTTATCTGGGTGTAAACCTCTTCAGGACTCAAAATCTCATTGTTGAGATCTCCAACTTCCTCTTCTTTAGCCAAAGCAATCTGAACGTGATCTTTCTTAGGAGACTCCTTCAATGGTGCATCAAAGAGATGGTCCATTACTTTAAGAGAGAAAACCTGCCCATCAATGGTTGGCTTTTTGGCAGCACTATCAATATCAAACTTCAGCACTAGATCACTTCCCAGATGAAGATCTCTCTTCACATTCTTTGTATCAGTCACAGCACCAGCAGATGATAAGAAGGGCTTTCCCAGAATTAGAGGAGTGACAGTGGTCAAATATAACCCTAGAAGCTACTCTCTCAAATTAAGAGATCACTATAGTTTTTAGGGCTCGAATCCACAAGGACTCTGAAAACTCACACAATTGATTGAACAAATTCAAGTTAAGCTATATGAAAATAAGAAAACTAAATAAAGCAATGCAATAAACGAAAATAGCAATAAAACGGGATTAAATTCAAGCGATTGAAGCGCTAGACCTAGGGACATCAATCAGGAACACTCAGGAAAATGAACTGGGCAGTTTGTAAATTAAGTCTAAAGTATTTGTGCGGTTCTTAAACTCGTAACAATAATGTGATATCTCATCCAAGCTGCAACAACATCTATCCTCTAAACAGAAGCAAACTAAATCTCTTTGCAAAATACCAATAAATCGAGTCTCTATGATAGTGTGGGTACGATATCTTTACAAAATTCCTAAACCAACTCTCGCTGTGAAAAGGCTGTTCGCTCATCAAAGATTGGGTCAGGGTATCAATAACACTCTAATTTCTACTAATTATCCTAAGGTACCAGTATTAGGGTGATCAATCCTAAGACTAGTGTAATTATCAAATCTAGATGAAGAACATAATAGATAACTTAACAATACTAAACCCAATTCAATTTTTCATCATAATCCCTTTTGAAACCCTAGATCTAACAAGGTGACTACTCAGACATAGAAGATGAAGCACAAATCATTGTCTGAATAATACTCATAAAAATCAGAAATAAGAAACAAAGGGAGTTCAGAATTCTTCTCTCTACAAAGTTTGAGATCATAATCTTCTCTCCAATAATCTCCTTGAAACATACAATGAACTTCAAAAACTTAGATAATGAAAACTTAGTCTCTCAGACTTCTATAAACATAGTTTAACCTAAAAACACGATTTGGCATGAAGTATAAACTTTGGAAACTTCTGGGGCAAAGTTGTAATTCTTGAAACTTGATAAAACTCGAAGGCGTCATTCATGTCTAGGTTGTGTCGACCGACACAAGGGAAGCGTGTCGATAGACGTGGACAGGAATATCCGCCTCCTTGTTGATTTGCTCCAAATGCTCCAAAGTGCTCATAAGGATCCAATTCGTGTTTGTACCTAATAAGACTCAATATTTATACAAAAGACTCCAAAACCAATACATATATCATGTCATAACACCATAAAATCAATGATATATCAATTCCCCCAGACTTAGCTTTTGCTTGCCCTTAAGAAAAACAGAAAACCAAACTAAGACAGTAGTTTGAAAATCGCAAAACCCATAACTTCATAAGAACACCACAATCACATTCACTACGGTGAACCACTAAAAATCCTTACTTAACAAGATCTAGACCACCATGTACTTCATTGCAAGCAGTCGCAGCATTCCTAATTTCCACCACAATTTACTCAACATAATCCACCAAACAACCTTCATCGTTGTTTTTCTATCTTACCAACAGTCCCAATGTCAACGATCTTCTAGATTTATAACCGTATTTCACTATAACAAACCAGTCATTATCAACTTTTATTGGTACTCTTTAAACTCCCTCAGACTTATTATTTATGATTACTTTCTTTTTCTTCTTTTCTCTTTTTTTTTATAAGGATTAAATCCATAATTTTAGAGATTATAAACAAATGGTCATCGGAAGTTTCTTTCTACCATTTATAATTCAGGTGTTATCTTTTCATTAGAATAAACAAATGGTCATCGGAAGTTTCTTCCTACCATTTATACTAATGACAATCATCTCACCATCATAAATTCAGAATTAGGGACAATGGGGAGGAGTACCACATTTCAATCAAACAGGCCAGAGTGTCAAGCTTATACGAAAAATCAAACCTAACAGACATCCATTCAATCAATAAAATAGAATACTTAGCTCGGATCTAGGACATTGGAAACATGGGGATCTTAAGCAATCTGACCGGCCTTTGAGTTTTCCATTAGTCTCGGATTCAGGTCAAGATAAAATCAAATGGTCACATGAGAGCTTACTGTAAAGTGTGGTTGATTCATCAGTAACATCATTGTTCTTGACAAGTTTTGACTCAATAAACAAAGGTTTTAAAAAACAAAAATTTGGACTGACTCTCAAAAGAATAAACATAGTTAGCAACTACCTCCCCCAGACTTAAACTACACTGTCCCCAGTGTAAATAAGCCTAAGGAAAGTGATAAAAAGAAATAAAATTGGGTAGAGATTGAACTGTTATGTTTTGAAAAACGTGACCTGATATGGTGTATGCACGTCGACCGACACACACCCTTTGTGTTGATCAACGTGAGCAGGGATGCGGTTTTCCAAAATTCTGCACCATTCTATCTGAACATTCAACTTGTTTTCTGTCATCTAGAACCTGATTAAGAGCAAAACATGTCAATAAGAAGCTGATATATAACATATTTAAGTTTCCACAATACCCAAATGAAAATAAAAACAAAGTACTGAAGCAAACAGAAGCAAATAAAGCAAAAATAAAAGCAATGTCTCAAAGGAAAAAGAAAATAAAGGAACTAAGAACCCGATGACTAAACAAAATCATCATCAGAACTCCAAGGAGTGCGAGGATCAATGAGGGGGATGGGTGGGCGTGGAGGTGATGAGGTATCTTGGGCATGAGTGACACCAGTAGCAATAAGCTGCCACATACTCCTCATAGTACTCACCATGTACCTCCAAAACATAGGACTATAATCCTCATAACCCGCTGGGGGATCTGGAAAAACAAGATCGGGAATGGAAGTATATAGGAGAAGTGGTGTCTCTGGAAGTGGTGGCATAGTCTCATCTTCAGTAGCTGAAGGGGTGACATTAGACAACGCTCCACGGCGAAGCTTGCGTCTTGAACTCTCAACCAACAATATCTCATCTGGCGCAAAGTACAGCATAGCGTGATCCTTCTTGATACGGAAAGACATGTCAGGTAACTTCACATTCTTCACTGTGCCATCTTCATCAGCAAATACCCACATGTTTTAGGCTTCATCCAGGTCACATGTTTGAGATAGACAAGATCCATGGTGATATGATCCAATTTGCGTGTGGCATTGGACAAGACTATACCAAAGTAGTGGAAGATCGGAGTCAGAAGATTTCCAACATGCTCAAACTGCTTCTTACCAAAGGCTTTGGCTTTCAGAGAAACCAAATGATGAGCAAACACAGCACCCAAATTCAGATCAGTATTTGGGACATCATACTTCTAAACCTCAGTAGGGAACATGTAGTGAACACCAAGCAAAAGGAGCATAAGATCTGATTTCCGGGCTTTTGTAGGATCCGACCAGCATAAGATAGTGCTGGCAATAAGGTGCAATATCTGTTTGCTTCGAAGAACCGGTATCATACTCGCCATTCCCGATGTGGGACCAAAAATTCTTAATATTCCCCCCCCCCACTCTGTATCCATAACAGCCTGAGTAGCATCTCTCTTGAAGCCATACAAGTCACACAGATCAGGGATAGTGATCTTGTATCTCATACCTTTGCACATGAAGGTCAGAACTCCCTTCTGTGCCACCTTGGCACTCTCATCAGCATAGTACACACTATAGGAAGCTAAGAATTGGCGTGCCAAGTCTGGGTAGAGAGTGTGCGGTATGTAACCCATGGTTCTCAAACCCATCTGCGAAGTGATGTGGTTGACATCATTATCAATATCAAGAGCTATCATGGCATTTTCGTCCTCCAGTATAGTAGGCATCATATCAACACCTTGCCAAGCATTATAGAACAATGTGTCGTACTCATCCCAATACTCTGAAATAGGTCTCTGAGTGCACTCGGGCGTGGATATCTCAGTCTTTGGATCACTATCCCAGTCACGCTTCACCTTAATCATCTAAGTCTCAAGCTTAGGCCAAGGGGTGCGGACATGAGCATTGATCGGGTAATCAGAAGTGAGTGTGGTAGCTATGACGGTGGTGGGAGTAGTTTCAACACTAGGCTCATCATCAGTAAGATCAATCTCTTCTCTGCGGGTACGCTTGTTCCTCGAAGATCTCCTAGTTGTCATCTGCAAAACACAAGAAATCGCAAAGTCAGTTCATGTTCATAATGTATGCATGCGTGTCGACCGACACGAGCATACCGTGTCGATCGACACGATGCCGAATTGTGTATACGTATGAAAAAACAAAAATTCCAAGCAAAGTTAATGTCAAAACAGGATTAATACTTCACAATCATCAAAATTACCCATCAAATTCATCTCTATAATCATCAATTTATCATCTAATCAACCCTTAATTCCAAATTTCAATTGGATTAGTGCTAGGTTTTGTCAAAAGAAATTTATGACTTGTCAATCAATTCAACCTAAATAGACAACATTCTACAATTGATTCTTTCTAAGTTCATCCTAATCTATCAAGACTATCAAGCTTTTAAGATTTAAATCGGAATTCAAAAGTGAGAATCAAACTCATGAAAGTTTCAAAATTAGGGGTGGAGATTTGAGGAACATACCTTTGATTTTGATAGGATGGATGATATAGGAAAATAAGGAATAGAAATCTCTTGAGTTTAGAAGCAAGAATCGAATAAATTGGTGAAGAACTCAAAATCGCAATTCGGGTTTTATGGAGGCGTGGGGGTTTTACAAAAAGGAAAAGGAGAAGTGGAGAAGAAAAGGAAATTATAGGTTTATACTAACCTCGGGTCCGCGTCGACCGACACAAGGTGTTCGTGTCGATCGACACGGACACAAACCATGTGTTCCTTGGTCGAAAATCAAGTAAAGCTTCTCCAACCCATGCAAATCTTTCCATAATCATCATTAAGCAGGTCTAGTTCCTGAGACAAAACAAAAGCAAAGAAAAATTAGTTAAAAAGACACAGAAAACTTAATTAAAGACTCACCAGTGGGTGTCCTCCCACTAAGCACTTATTTTCAGCCATTAGCTTGACTTTATCAGAAATCAGATGGATGGAGAATCTCCGGATGAATCTGAAGGTGGTGAAGATAAAGTCTTGGAGCCGAGATCATCCTCACACAAGTCAAGCATCTTGGGTTTCACAACTCTATTCATCATCCCATCCATCGCGGCTTGTTCTTTAGCCTTAAACTCAAGAATAATGGTAGCCTTAATCTTGGCAAATGGCCTGGAACCACTTCCATACTGAAGCTTATACTCAATAGTATCATCAACTTTCCTCACTGGAGTCAAAGTCATAAGGGGTCCCGCAGTCACTGCTTTTCTCTGCGGTTTCTTCTTCTTACCCGTAGCTTTGAGATTCTTTGCAGTGAACTCCATAGTGTGAATCTCATTCACTTCTTCAACAATAACATGGGGATTCCACATCACATATCCGTCCGGGTTTGCAGGATAAAACACATCATGATCAACATGCCTCAGAGAAATCCTACTACTCAGCAGATCAAGCACAGCTCCAGCAGTAGCAAGGAACGGTCTACCTAAAATCAGTGGAATATCAAAACCGATATCCATCTCAACAACATGGAAATCACAGGGAAGCAGACAATCACCAACCTGAACTCTCAGATTCTCAATATAACCCAAGGATTTCCTCAGAGAAGGATCAGCCAATGTAATCTCAATTGAAGATCTCTTCATGTCATTGATTCCCAACCTCATTGCAACATCATTAGACATGATATTAATACTAGCTCTAGTATCACAGAGTGAATCAGTGAACTTAACTCCAGCAATGGAGCAGGGCACAGAAAAACTTCCGAGATCTTCCAACTAAGGCAATTTTCGGAGATAAATTCCATCATTGGGCTGTGCACGTCGACCGACACGGCCAGGTTCCTGTCAATCAATTTTCCTGGAGTCGGGACAGTCCTTAGTCGTGACTTGTATCAAATCCTCTGATAAGTTGGGTGACGTCGACCGACATGTAGTAGTGGTGTCGATCGACATGGGCTCCGAGATGAGAGTCTCAACTTTTTCATTAGCTTCAGAACTCTCCAGAACCTCTTCCTTGATCTCTCTCTTGACCATATCCTCCCCAGGACATAACAGCAGCACAAGAGTACCTTGGATTAGTGTCAGTACTTCCAGGTAAGACGCCATCAGAGCGTTTAGTTTTCACAGCATATTGTGCAAACTGAGTGTCCAACATATTGATGTGGTTATTCAATGTCTCATACTTCCCATTGAGATTGGCATACATAGCATCTATCTTACCATTGAAATCCACAGTCATCTTCTGCTGTCTCTCAAGTATCTGGTCAAGCATATCCTTCAACTCAGAATCCACAGTCTTAGGAGGCAAATTTTGATAATGGGAACTTCCAAATTCCTTAGTGAAACCACTGTTGTTTCTCTGAGCATCTTGAGTCACAAGCCTAGGCGTAAATCCAGATGAGTTCTGGTTGTTCCCATAGTTGTTTCTCTTGTTATTGTAACCTCTGAAGTTTCCTTGAGAATTGCCAAACCTTTGGCCATTGAAACCAAAACCATCGACATAGTTCACATGCTCTTCAGTAGCTTCTTCCATAACAGCTTCAAATCCTTTCTCTATCTGTTTATGAAGTCTTACTGGGAAAGGACATGTGACCATTGCATGTATGTCAGAAATTCGTTTCTCCTTCTTAGTAGGTGACTTGACTCGACCACTCACTCGAGTGGGTTGGTCGAGTGCTACAGTACTCGGAACAGTTTCAGCAACAGATTGAAAGACTACCTCCACACTTTCTATATCACTGTCCACAGTGAATCTTGCATTTTCTTCTCTGGCTGGTGACTCTTGATCATTCCTCACTGAGATAACATCGGCAGTGGTATGCATCCGTTCTTGTTGCATTATAGGAGGAGTAATGTGGCATTTCTCAGTTGAGTAAAACCTGTTGCTGGAGGAGAATTTTGTTAGAAAGGCTTTCTAACATGCATCCCATGATGTGGATCCGTGGCAAAGGTTCCTCATCCAGAGGCTGGCTTTGTCTCCTAAAGAGTGAGGAAGCAATCTTAACCTGTCCCCATCTTCAGTTGCACCAAACATCATGGATATGCAGCAGAGCTGCTCCAACAATTTCAGATGCCTTAAAGGGTCCTCTGTTGGTAGACCAAAGAACTTGTTGCTCCTAATCGTTGCCATGAGCTTAGTCTTGACTGCAAATGCATCATGTGCATCATCAGGAATATCTATGCGGTTCCACCATATGTAGTTTGTTGGAGTATCTTCTGCTCCTATTATACGTGTCTTTGACTCTCTGGTGTACTCCATCAGGTAACTCGAGCTCAGGGTCGAGTGAACAGAACCTGAGAAAAATGAAAATTTACCAGAGTCAATACCAAGATAGGAAAGTGAAAGAACTTGATCTTGTAAGTAGTGAAATCCTAATTGTAACTCTAAAATCACCCAAATAGCAACGGCGCCAACTTGAAACAGGCAATTTTGTCAGTCAAGGTGTATAGCAAAAGTTGAAAATAAAAATTATCAACCTAAACACAGAGAGACAAAACACAGGTTTTTCAGTCAATTGTAAGTATAGAAAAATGTCGAACCAATGGGTGAATAGAGTTATGCAAAATGGATGAGATCAATGACTAACAAGTCAAGCCAAATATAAAGGATTGATTTTTATCTAACAGCCTAAATGAAACTATAACCAAACCTTAAGTAAACCTAAAGATGCCAAAGTCTGTCACACTTTAGCACATCGTGGAACTAGGCAAGCAAAATTACAAGAAAACTAAACTAAACTAACCCCTCGAGTAGGGTGGTTGTTCGTAAGTCAACTGTAAAGTGTTTGTGCAGTTCTTAAACTTGTACATTAATGTGATATCTCATCCAACTCTTGCTGCAACGACATCAATCCTCTAAACAGAAGCAAACCAAATCTCTTTGCGAAATATCAATAATAGAAACTCTATGATTAGCGGGTACGATATGTTTATAAAATTCCTAAACCAACTCTCACTGCGAAAAGGCTGTTTGCTCATCTAAGATTGGGTCAGGGTATCAATAGCACTCTCGCGCCTACCAATAATCCTACGGTACCCGTATTAAGGTGATCAGTCTCAAGACTAGTGTAATTATCAAATCTAGATGAAGAACATAATAGATAACTTAACAAGACTATGCCCAATTCAATAATCCTTCATTAACCCTTTTGAAACCACAGATCTAACAAGGTGACTACTCAGACATAGAAAATGAAACACAAATCATTGTCTGAATAATACTCATAAATAGAAAATAAGAAAATAAAGGGAGTTCAGAATTTTTCTCTTTACAAAGTTTGAGATCTAAATCTTCTCTCCAATAATGTCCGTGAAACTTACAATAAACTTTAAACTTCTCAAGAACTTAGAGAATGACCAAAACTTAGTCTATGGGACTTCTAAAACATAGTTTAACCTAAAAATACGATTAGGCATGAAGTATAAACTTTGGAAACTTCTAGGCCAACGTTGCAACTCTTGAAACTTGATAAAACTCGAAGGCGTCATTCACGTCTAGGTTGTGTCGACCGACACAGATAAGGCGTGTCGATCAACGTGGACAGAAATATTCGTCTCCTTGTTGATTTGCTCAGCTACAAGCCTTCAAATGCATCCAAAGTACTCATCAGGTTCCAATTCGTATTTGTACCTAATAAGACTCAATATATATAGAAAATACTCCAAAACCAATACATATATCATGTCATAAAACCATAAAATCCATGATATATCAACTCCCCCAGACTTAGCTTTTGCTTGCCCTCAAGCAAAACAGAAAACCAAACCAAGGAAGTAATTTGAAAATCGCGAAACTCATAACTTCATAAGAACACCACATTCACATTCACTATAGTGAACCACTAAAAATCCTTACTTAACAATATCCAGACCACCATGTACTTCATCGCAAGCACTTGCAGCATTCCTAATTTCCACCACAGTTTACTCAACATAATCAACCTAACAACCTTCATCGCTGTTTTTCTATCCTACCAACAGTTTCAATGTCAAGGATCATCTAGATTTATAACTGTATTCCACTATAACAAACCAGCCATTATCAACTTTATTGGTACTCTTTAAACTCCCCCTGACTTATTATTTATTATCACTTTCGTTTCTACTTTTTTCTTAATTATAAGGATTAAATCCATAACTTCAGAGATTATAAACAAATGGTCATCGGAAGTTTCTTCCTACCGTTTATACTAATGACAATCATCTCACCGTCATAAATTAAGAATTAGGGACAATGGGGAGGAGTACCACATTTAAATCAAACAGGCCAGAGTTTCAAGCTTATACGAAAAATCAAACCCAACAGACATCAATTCCATCAATAAAATAGAATACTTAGCTCAGATCTTGGACATTGGAAACATGGGGATCATAAGCAATCAGACCGGCCTTTGAGTTTTCCATTAGTCTCGCATTCAGGTCAAGATAGAATCAAATGTCACATGAGAGCTTACTGTAAAGTGTGGTTGATTCCTCGGTAACATCATTGTTTCTGGACAAGTTTTGACTCAATAAAACAAAGATTTTGAAAAACATAAATTTGGACTGACTCTCAGAAGAATAAACATAGTTAGCAACTACCTCCCCCAGACTTAAACTACACTGTCCCCATTGTAAATAACCCTAAGGAAAGTGATAAAAAGAAATAAAATTGAATAGAGATTGAAATGTTATGTTTTGAAAAATGTGACCTGAGATGGTGTGTCCATGTCAACCAACACACACCCTGCGTGTCGATCAACATGAGCAGGGATGTGATGTTCCGAAAATCTGACACCATTCTATCTGATCATTCAACACGTTTTCTGACATTTAGATCCTGATTATGAGCATAACATGTCAATAAGAAGCTGATAGATAACATAAAGACGTTCAACAATATCTCAATATAAGTCAAAACCGAAAATATGATGCAAAAATAAAAGCAAATAAAGCAAAAACCAAAAGCAATGTCTCAAAGGGAAAAGAAAATAGAAGAACTAATCCTCTTCCAAAACGGGATCTAAAGACGGAGTAGGAGAGGGAATCAAGATACGCCGGGGCTGAGTAGGAGTTGCATCTGTCCAACGAATACATCCGCAGCATGAGTGTGAAGCAATCGCATTCCAGACACTCTGGAATCTATCCGCGACGTACCTCTGAAACACAGCGGTCTCTATAGGGATGGGAGGTGTAGTGGGAAGTCTGTACTGAAGTGTAGAGGGGTCTGGAATCGGATCATCTTCTGATGCTGTAGGCACAGACTGGGAAGAGGCACCTCTGCAACGGCGGGTCTGAGGAGCAAGGGTACGCAGCGTGTGATGCGGCAGGAAAAGGAGGCGGGCCTGACTGCCTGTGATGCCCGTGAGCTCCGTCTGCTGAAGCCTCACCATATAATCTACTCCCTCACTACGGTAGCACCAAACTTAATCCTTACTAATCCACTTGGCGTGCGTCAAGAACCCCTCGTCCATGACGGATCTATCAGTGAGCATGTTGACTCCATCGTTGCTAATCCCGCATAAACAAAAGATGGGAGTCAACAAGCTACGCACAGATTCTAACTTGTCCCTCGTACCTGTGAATGGGCGGACCTTCAACCTGACCAAATGATGCGCAAAGATCGGGCGAAGGTTCACATCGGGACCTAGCTCGGTCCAGTCCTCAGTGAACAACCCAAATTGCATAACACATCAGAACCACCTCACTCTGCCTCATCTTGTTGGCCTCCACCATACACATCAGCGTGTTCAAGATGGCTCGAACCATGTAATGAAGAACCGGATGTCGTATGTTAGAGTGCGTAGACCCGTTGGGGCTGTAAACCCCATCCACGAACTTGCCCCTGTAAGTCTGAAAATCAATCGACCTGTTGAGGGCCAGAGTAGTCCCAGTCGTGGTCAGGACAAACCCGTAGACTGTGCCAAGATAAGGGATGAAAATCCTGTACCGAATTCCCTGGATCAAGAATATGAGGATGCCCGTCTGAGCTAGCCCCTCTGGTGAGGTGTAAAAGAGCTGCACTGTGGCAATGAACTGCCGGACAAACTCCGGATAGATCTCGTAGTACTGAGTGTACATAGTACCCAACCCAATCTTCTGCAAAGCTAGCAGACACTCATCCTTGATCTTCATACGTTGGAAGGCAACGCTGTCCATAAGCCGGGTGGGCCTAATTTCCATGTTCAACCAAGCATTGTAGAACAGAGTATCGTACTCGTCCCACTCCTCAGAAATCTCATGGTTGTAACACTCGGGCTTCATCACCTCCTCTTTTGGAGTTCCGTCCCAATGACGTTGGGTTCTAATCTTCAACCCCTCTCAACGAGGCAATGGACGACGAGATTCAATAGGCGGAGACGGTGTACTACTAGACTCTCCCTGAGCCTCTAAAATCCGTGGTCGTTTTCCCCTACCAGTCATAATGTACCTGAAAGAGAAACAAGAGAACAAATCCAAGAATCAGCAAAAATCCAAAATCAATGTACTCGTCTCGACCAACACGAGCATACCGTGTTGATGGACACGGTGCCGAAATCAGTGTTGTCAAGCACAATTCCATCTCAACTCGCAATTCCATCAATGTTTTAGTATAAACAATCATCAAAATTTTCAAACCTATAACTATCCATCATCCTAAACATCTCTAAATTCTGAAACTCATGTCAAATTAGTTCAAGTTTCATTCATAGAAATTCATGACTTTTCTATCAAATCAACCTAATTTAGCAACAATTAGCACTTCAATCCTTCTAAATTCAACATAATCTAACAAGATTAGCAAGTATTAAGACCAAATTCAGATTGAAAAAGTTCTAAACCTTGAAATTTTTGTATTTAAAAGATAAAATTTGAAGAACATACCTTGGACTTTGATAGAATGAATGATATAGGAATGAATAAAATCAAATGCTCTTGAGTTCAGGGACAAAAATCGATATATTTGGTGAAATATATATTTTTTTGCGATTTGGGTTTGAAAGCAGCGGTTTTTCGTGAAAAGGAAAAAGATGAAAGTGGAGAAGAAAAGGAAATTAGGTATTTATACTAACCTCGAGTCCATGTCGACCGACACAAGGTGTTTGTGTCGATCGACACGAACACAAACCTTGTGTTCCTTGGTCAAAAAATTATGTAAAGCTTCTCCAATCCATGCAATATTTCCATATTTGTCATTAAGCATGTCTAGTTTCTGAGACAAAACAAAAACAAAGAAAAATTAGTTAAAAAGACACAGAAAAACTTAATTAAAGACTTACCAGTGGGTTACCTCCCACTAAGCGGTCATTTTCAGTCATTAACTTGACTTTGTCAGAAACCAGATGGATGGAGATTCTCCGGATGAATCCAAAGGTGGTGAAGATGAAGTCTTAGAGTTGAGATCATCCTCACTTAGGTCAAGCATCTCGGGTTTCACAACCCTATTCATCATCTCATCCATCGCGGCTTGTCCTTTAGCCTTGAACTCGTGAATGTTGATAGCTATAATCTTGGCAAATAGCCTTGAACCACTTTCATTCTGCAGCTTATACTCAATAGTATCATCAACTTGCCTCACAGGAATCAAAGTCGCAGTCACTGTTTTTCTCTGCGGCTTCTTCTTCTTTCGCGCTGCTTTCGGATATCATGCAGTGAACTCCTCAGAGTGAATCTCATTCACTTCTTCAACAATAACCTGGGAATTCCACATCACATATCCGTCCGGATTAGCAGGATACAACACATCAGGATCAACATGCCTCAGAGAAATCCTGTTAGTCAGCAAATCAAACATAGCTCCAGCAGTAGCAAGGATCGGTCTACCCAAAATCAGTGGCATATCAGAACCGATATGCATCTCAACAACATGGAAATCACAGGGAAGCAGAAAATCACCAACTTGAACTCTTAGATTCTCAATAAAACCCATGGATTCCTTCAGAGAAGCATCAGTCAATGTAATCTCTATTGAAGACCTCTTCATATCATTGATTCTCAACCTGATTGCAAAATCATTAGACATGATATTGATACTAGCTCCAATATCACAGAGTGAATCAGTGAGCTTAACTCCAGCAATGGAGCAAGGTACCGCAAAACATCCAGGATCCGCCAACTGAGACACTTTTTGGAGATAGATTCCGTCATGAGGCCAAGCATCTCGACTAACACGGCCAGGTGCCTGTCAATCGATTTCAGAGGGGTCAGGACCGTTCTTAGTCGTGACTTGCATCAAATTCTGTGATGAGTTGGGTGGTGTCGACCGACATGTAAGGGTGGTGTCGATCGACATGAGCTCTGAGATGAGAGTCTCAACTTTTTCCTTAGCTTCAGCCTTCTCCAGAACTTCTTCTTTGATCTCTCTCTGGACCATATCTCCCCAAGACATAACAGCAGCACAAGAGTACCTAGGACTATTATCAGTACTTCCGGGTAAGATGCCATCAGGGCGTTTAGTGTTCACAGCAGATTGTGCAAACTGAGTATCCAACCTCTTAATGTGGTTGGTCAAAGTCTCATACTTCCCATTAAGATTTGCATTCAATGCATTTATCTTACCATTGAAGTCCATAGTTATCTTCTGCTTTCCTTCAAGTATTTGGTCAAACAAATCCTTCAACTCAGAATCCGCCGTTTTAGGAGGTAGGTTCTGGTAAGTGGAACTTCCGAAGTCCCTAGTGAAACCATTGTTGTTTCTCTGAGCATCCTGAATCACAGGCTTGGGCGTAAATCCAGAAGAATTCTGGTTGTTCCCGTAGTTGTTCCTCTGGTTGTTGTAACCTCTGACGTTGCCTTGAGAATTGCCAAACTTTAGGCCATTAAAACCGGAACAATTCACATAGTTTATATCCTTTTCAGTAGCTTCTTCTTCAGCTTCAAAAACCTCATCCTCTTGAGCAAATTGAACTGACTTCTTGTTCACTAGAAGGTTGTGCAAAGTATCGAGCTTTGCTTTGACCTCCGCAATCTGATTATTGTTCAAACCAGCAGCTATCTTCTTCCTCTCAAAATCAGCATTCTTAGTACTACTACTAGTTGCTAAGTTCTCAATCAACTTGATAGCAGCCTCTAGTGTCCAGGTCTTGATGGTACCATTACTAGCAGCATTGATAACACCACTTTTATACACGTTTTTACCACCTTTTTATCATGTCTTAGAGTAGATTTTATCCATAGTTTATACCATTTTGTGCATTTACCCTTCATATAGGATGCTTTATATTTCTGTATAGGCATTGCATGCATTTTGCATTTTTGGGGTCTTATCAGGTAATTATGGGGCATATGGAGCATACTTGGATTTTGGCTCATGAAGTTAAAACGTGCTGCAAGCCCTATGGAGTCGAGTGAAGATGGCAGAGAAGATGGATGGCTCACTCGACCATACCACTCGAGTGAAGCACTCTCATGATGGCTCACTTGACCAGACCACTCGAGTGAAGCACTCTTAGATAGAAACTTTCAAACACCCACTCGAGTGGGCACTAGAGAGAACCACTCTTGACCTTGGAATCACAGGCTCACTGGACTTCAGCACCACACCTACTCAAGACACCTGCTCAAGAGACCACTCGACTACACCACTCGACTGCCGGATCGAGTGGCCCATTTTCTCTCTTTTCCCTTAAAACTCAGATTTGTATTTAAGACTTGGTATAAAAACCCCTGATTAACCTAATGCCAGGGGTACACTGCATTTTATCATCTAAACCTAGTTTTTAGACTTTCTCTCTCTAGTTCATCTTTTGTTCTTAATTTTTCTCATATTCAGTCACCTTGGACATTGGATAACTTTTTATATAATTTGTATTTCCATTTGGTTTCTTCTACAAAGTTGTTTATAACCTCATTATCTATCACATATGTCAAATTTAGAGATTTCTGGGTTTGAGTTTATGAACATGATTTTAGTGTGTGAGTAGTTAGATTAGGGCTACTAGGGGTGGATTAGGCTTGTGATGTTCTTGATCGCCTTGGGTGTCTAAGTTTGTTTGAAAATTTATTGTATTCCCTCTTGGGTGAGTGATTTTAATGCTTGTTCTTTTCTGGCCAGTTAGGGCATGATTTTAGGTGGTCTCATAAGCACGAACCATGCCCTGAGCCATCAGATAGACTTTTTCCGAGGTTTAGAGTACAATAGTGTGAGGGTGGATGCATCAGACATTGATTTATGTCACAACTCCACCTATTCACTTGTTATGAACTGCTCTCGACTTTAATAGGCTGATTCTTCATGCCTGATCCGACTCCTCACACTATGCTGACTAGGTTGGGTCTTGAGGCTCTCATTGCATTTGAGATCAAGTTCCTTTTAATTTCTATTTTTATTTTGGATACTCACTTTGTTACACTTAAACTTTTCGCAGGTACTACTCGAGGTCTCTCCTCGAGCGTACTACCATACATAATGGCAGGATCAATAAGCGCTCACGAAACTCCAACTCACCTAGCACGCAGAGGAGGCATAGTTGCACCACCTGTGAGTAATGATTTTGAGATCAAGAGAGGAGTCATCACTATGGTTCATGACAACATATTCCTAGGTAAGCCAGAGGATGACCCCATAGAGCATCTTGATAAGCTTGAAAGGATATGTAGCCTCACAAAGATTCAAGGAATCACTGAAGATGGTTTCAGATTAAGACTGTTTCCATTCTCATTAGGAGAAAAAGTGGCCCACTGGGATCAAATCTTCAACCTGGCTCCATAACATCTTGGGATTCTTGCAAGAGGTCTTTCCTTACCAAGTTCTTCTCATACAAAAGAACAGAAAATTTTTGTCAAGATATCGCACTGTTTCACCAGCTGAAAGGTGAAACACTATCAGACGCCTGGGAAAGATTCACAGACTACACAAGACAATGTCCACACCATGACTTCTCCAAAGAATCCCTGCTATGCATTTGAAACATAGATTTTGCCTACCCTAAGCAAAGAAAGACAGCAATGCAATCAACCTAAGCCTAGAGAGACAAAATACAAAGTTTATCAATTGTACTATAGTGGTAAGTGGAGGTTGAAAGAAGTAACAATGTCGAACCAATCAAGAGTGGTCTACAGCAATCAATTGATAAATAAAGCTAGCTATTCAAGTAATTATCAAAAGGGTGTGGTACTAGCAGTCCAAATAAGAAATCTACTAAAAACCCTACTTGATACTAGAGGCACAAAAGTCTGTCACACTTTAGCACATCATGGAACTAAGCAGGAAAAATCATAGTATTAAGACTACTCGACCACACTGATCGAGTGGTGAGGTTGAGTGCTACAGTAAAAACAGAGAAAAACTACAGTGAACTAATACTAAGCAAGCTGTGAAACTATGGGAAAAACAGGGACTCTAGGGATGGAAATCACAGGATCGCAAACACTCTGTTCCATTGCAGCTATCAACTAGCAATCTCATCACAGGACTACCCTAGACAACAGACTTCAAAAGCAGCTCAATCCATGGTTCGTGGTAGAGAGCCCCAAGATCCAACCCAGTCAGCATAGTGTGAGGAGTCGGATCAGGCATGAAGAATCAGCCTATTAAAGTCGAAAAGAGTTCATAACAAGTGAATAGGTAGAGTCGTGACATAAATCAATGTCTGATGCATCCACCCTCATGCTATTGTACTCTAAACCCCGGAAAAAATCTTTGCAATGGCTCAAGGCATGGTTCGTGCTCATGAGACCATCTAAGATCATGTTTTCCTTGATTAGGGGAAAACAAGCATTAAAATCACTCACCCAAGAGGGAGTCGAAAATGAGTGATGATCAAACTATCTAAGCATTAACAAAACAGAGAGAAGGTAACCTAATCCATCCCCAAAAATCCTAAATCTACTACCCACACATGGTGATCATGGCTGGGGTCCGAAACCTAGAAAAGAATAAACTTTTCATGTGAGATAGCCTATGATCTAGTGAGCAGAGTTGGAGAAGAAATCGGATGAAAATACTAATTTTATAGAAAGATATCAAGGTTACAATGTTGCTGGAAAAATGAAAAACTATCAAGAGCACCAAGAACAAGAGGGAGAAGAAAATGAGAGAAAACCTAAAAACTACTAAGCCAGAGCGGCGCTATTCGATCTCCCCTAATTAGGTTTAATGAGGCGCTTTTATACATAGTCTCCAGCGCTTATTACATTTTGCGAGTTTTAAGGAGAAAAAGTCGGACAGTGCCAACTCAACCCAGCAATCGAGTGGGGTAGTCGAGTGGTGTGGTCTGAGAGTGCTTTACTCAAGTGGACTGGTCGAGTGGGTAGGCAATGATGCTGAAGGTTGAGACTGATCGCCTGAGAATGCTTCACTCGAGTGGTCTGGTCGAGTGAGCCTGTCTGAGAGTGCTGTCTGAGAGTGCTTCACTCGAGTGCTCTGGTCGAGTGAGCCTGTCATCTGCAACAACTTTGAGAGTGCTTCACTCGAGTGGTCTGGTCGAGTGAGCCATCCATCTTCTCTGCAATCTTCACTCGACTTCATAAGGCTTGCTACACGTCTTCACTTCATAAGCCAAAATCCAAGTGTGCTCCATAAGCTCCACATGTACCTGATTAGACCCCAAATATGCAAAATGCATGCAATGCCTATACAGAAATATGAAACATCCTAAATGAAGCGTAAATGCAAGAAATGGTATAGACAATGGATGAAATCTACTCTAAGGCATGATAAAAAAGAAGGTAAAAACATGTATAAAAGTGGTGTTATCAACTCCCCAAACTTACCCTTTGCTTGCCTTCAAGCAAATAGAAAGGATAAGATGAAAGGAGTAGTGTGAAAAGTGGGGACTCAGAACCTAAGCAAACTAAACAAACCTCTAATGTCAATGTCACAGTTATTAGTTCTAGAATGCATTTCACAGAAGTTCTACTTAATAGCTTTAGCCATACACATCACATCAAATTCAACACTAAGACACAGCCACAAGCAAACATTCAAAGCAAACAATCCTTTTAACATTGATTAAGCACAAACTGGTGAATCATGATATGCAATAACTGTAACTCATTTGGTTGAGGGACAAGTTTTAAGAGATAAAAATGATCTCTTCTTCCTCTGGTTTTAAGCGCATGTATCAGGATCTCTCAATGAAATGGATTGAATTATAAGAGAATGCTAAAGGTAGAGCCAACTGGTGCATACAGGAGCAGACTATCATCTACGCATGAAGAACCAAATGACTCTCCTAACTCTAAAATCCCATAAACTTCATCCTAGTTCTACATTTGTGCTTAAAAGCTTTTATTTTCATTTTTTTGGCTTAAGGACCGATTTTCTGTTTTCTTCTAAGGAGAGGATACTTTACTTTTTACTTCTAGCGGATTTGGGATTTTTTTATTTTTTCACTAAGCTATGACTCGACCATCACTCGAGTGGTCTGGTCGAGTGGCTAATATACGGTTTTTTTTTTTTCTGTTTCTTTTACTGAGCCAACTTTTATCTTTTTCTTCAAAATCCTTTACTAGACTCATTTGGTTTTTCTTGTGAACTATTCTCTCCAAAGACTTATGATTTTTTTAGCAAACTCTTTTCTTTTCTTTTCTTTTTCCTGACTCAAACCTCAACTTATTCAAACTCCTAGCCTAAATCTGGTTCAAAAATTGTGAACCAGAGACTACATGAGAGGCTACACCTGTCGGCAACACCTAACACGTTCTCTCTAATTCAATCCAGAAATAGGCCTCACTACGCTCAAGAAGAATGTATGGTCTGAAATGAAGTTTTAGGTTTGGTTTTTGCAAAACTGTCTCAATGGTGGAGACAGCTACTTGGATTAGCAAGAGTGATAAAAGGTGAAAGAGAATCCAAGTATTTTGAGGTATCCATGAGTTAAAGTTTTAGAGCATATCATGATAATTAAATTTTTTAAATTAGGTTCTAATTGATAAGGATATTTTGACAAATCACAGTAAGCTTCAACCAAGTGAGAGTGCTAAATCTAAATTCCAAGCAAGGTGCGGCCTTAATTTTCAAGCTTAGGCGAATGCATTAGACAACTTATAACTGTGGCATTGAAATTATATGTTTGGTTCTTAAGCTTTTTACGGTTTGACTCATCATCATCCCCTATGCATATGTACAATCTTAAGTGAAATTCTAAAAACACAATTCTAAAATGATAATGCAACTACATGACACTCTGTTTTTGGAAAATGGTTTTCTAAAAAATTTCAAATTTTTAAGTTTTTTTAATGCACATAGATGATGCAAATTTGAATAAGAAAATAAGGAAATATGTCAAATACGTCTCTCAAACCCTCCCTGAAACTTAAATTACACAGTCCCTTGTGTAAAATGAATTCAAGAGATGATTTGAGAGACTAAAACAAAAAGGAAGAAAATATGCAATGGTATAAACAATGATAAAGAAGTGGGGTGGTACGTCATTCTTGTGGAGTGAAGAAGGCATCTGTGTTAGCCTCTATGCTCTCCTGAGTGTATGCTGGAACTGTAGTGGTGGGAGGGTCAGCTGCGGGGTGCGACTCGAGTGGTCCACTCGACCCAGCAGTCGAGTGGCCTTGCATATATCGTGCACTCAACCCAGCATGGTCGAGTGGTTTGCTCTGATAGTACCCCGGGTAAGGTGGAAACTCGGCGCCCTGATCATAGCATGGGTATGGACCTAGGTGGTCGAGTGGCTTCGTCTGGGGACAAATGCTCTAGGTCCTCTATAGGGTGATCTGGGCGCCTCTTTCTCTCCTTCTGCTCAGCTGAAGTCCTTCTAGATGAGCCAACACTCAACTTCCTCTCAGCTGCAGCCAACCGACTGGTGAACCCCTTCAATGTGGCATTCATTCCACTCTTGAATTTGCTGAATTGCTTATCCTGCTACTTGCACCACTTCCAAAGAGTGGAGATCTTATGATTAGCCTCCTTGAGGCTTCTGCACTCTGTCTCCTCAAAATAAAACCTCTCTGGAGCTTGCACACTCCCTATGAAGTCTTGAAACATCTCATCTTCTTGGCGTCTAACTCCCTCATCAGAGTAGTAGAGATCTCTGACTGGTGGTACAAAGAGGATACTGCGGTCACCGTCCTCTGCATAGATCTTGGCTAGACCTCCATAAGGTAGCAAAATCTTCACCTTGCTGCTCCTGGGATGTGAAAAGTTGTAGATGTACTTCTCCCCAACCTTTGCACCAATAGTCTGAGTGTCCTTCATGTGATCCAAATCCATCAGAGTGTATGGTGTGGGCTCTGATCTAAGCTCAACTCCAGCAGCCTCTAAAAATGGGGTAACAATCCCTCCCACTGTGAGCTCTGCCTTGTTCAGCATCATGTCATTCTTGACAGCAGCAGCTCTGTAGGTCATGAGGTGTCTCACCAAAACGATGGAGTTCCCTGTGTAGGCTCTATCTCCTTGCATCTCTATCCCATTGGCCCGGTTTTCCTCTGATGAGTAGATGAGGTAGTCGCAAAGAGCCTTGTCCAGCATCTTCAATTCACTCTCATTCACTGGCCCTGTGGCCTTCTTCGCAAACATCGTGTTTGCGAGAGTCCTGTGGAGGTATCTCACTTCGGGGTGCCTGATCTCACTACTCTTAGCTCTCGCAGACTGATAGTGCTCCCTTCCTCCAAGCGCTAACCACAACTCTTTCAGCTCTTTCTTATCAAAATCTTGAGCTTGCCCTGTTCCTCTGCGGAAATCAAACAGGATGTCGACCACACTCAGGGGCAGCTGATAGTATATTCCTCTGACTCTGAAGCTCACATGCCCCATCTCTGCTGTACTATCCATGCCTCTTGTCTCATAGAGGTGGAGATCTACTGTTGCCAAGAAATGGCAAGTCTCAGTCTTGAAACCATCCCTCGGGCTGTGAGTGAGTCCCACTATGTCAGCAGAGTCATAGAGCTTCCCTACCTCTCTGCAAATTTCCAGAGCTTGCATGGTAGGGCGATCTGGGTACCTAATCCCAAGGAACTTCTTCCTCTCAAGGATGGAGATTAGCTTAGCTTCCTTAGAGGTTTCAGCCTGGATTTCTTCTGAACTCTCAAAACCATCTTCCTCACTGTTCCTTCTCACTGATTCCTCTTCTTGAACTCTCTTTCCCTTGGCCTTATCTTGCCGTGACCCAGATGGTCGAGTGGCTCATGCTGCGGTGTGGCTTCTTGTTGCCCTTGTCCTTGTTGTGCCAGTGCTCTCGAAACAAAATCAAAAAATTGAAAATTTAGCAAAAATTTGGACCACTCGACCCAGGCACTCGAGTGGTGTGGTCGAGTGGGCAAATTTTTCCAAATAAAATTTTGCCCGACTTGACTTACTCGAGTCCTTTGATCGATTAACTAAATTAACAATAATATGCATCCAATTTCAGGCCTAGCAAGGATCTAAACACTTAGGTTTAAATTTTTTCCAAATCATCAAGTTTCAAAGCGATTTTTATATATGCATGATTTCAAAAATTTCTAAAACTTGTTCAATTTCAACAATGATGATCAATGTGGGTTCTCCAATTATCAAACAATCAATAGATAAACCGAAATATGTCCTAAGGTTACAAAAAAATTTCAACAATTTCAAGTGCAGTACTAAGAACAAAATTTTGATTTCAAGCAAATTCAGCCATAGAAATTCATTGCATACTCATTCCAATTCCTTACACTACTCTAATCAGCCGATTTTAATTACATGCAAGCCAAAAATTTCAAAAAATTTCAAAAATTTCCGAACCTGGATTTTCGCAAAAACGGGTTCAAAGGGTTTAAAAACTAACAAGTTGGTTTCGGGATTGCTAGAGTAGTGAGACATGATGGAAATTCGGTTGAAAATTTGAAGATTTGAGTGAAAAAAATTTAGAGAGAAGTGGGAGAGTTATGCACTTAGAGAGATAAAGGAAATCCCGAAAACGGGGAAGAAGAAGATGGTGGGTCGCGTGCGAATTACATGGTGGAGTGATTTCAAATGAACGGCCTAGATTAAAAGTTGAGATTTCAGACAAAACTTGGCCACTCGACCTGGGGGTCGAGTGGTGTGGTCGAGTGACTTTTGGGATTTTTGGCTGACCCTTTTGGAACTCCATTTTGACTTATACTCAGCTCCTATCCTCTCCTGAAACTCAAAACACTAAGGAAACACATTAAAAATAACAAAATTTAAAAGACATAAGAAAATCAAGCTAGTATATACAATGATAAACATGGGAATTCCTCCCAAGTGAGCTTGTTTAAAGTCACTTAGCTTGACTCTCACTCTTTTTAGGCAGGTGGAAGGTCTTTGAGAGACTGTGTTGACCCCTTTGGACTCTCAAAACTTTTCTGGTCTTTGAGAGACTGTGTTGATCCCTCTGGACTTGGCTTCTCCACAATCAAGGTTGTTGCTATGATAGCATGGTAGAAGCTATCACTCATTCCTGGTGGCTTAGGCCTCCTTCTTCCCATCTCAGGTGGGGGTGGTTGAGTTTCTTTGAGCTTCAGAACTTCCTTCTCAAGCCTATCCACTTTCTCTGCCAACTCATAACAACACCTTGTAGAGCAAGGATAGTGCTCTGGTCTGATGCTGGTGTTGTGAGTGGGTATGTTGAGTTGCTCTTCCCTGTACAAAAATATTCCTGGTCCGAGTACCAAATCGAACTAGGTGGTTTCGTAGTGGTCGGCTGTGCTCTCTGGTGGTGACTCGAGTGGTCACTCGACCTAGCACTCGAGTGGAGTGGTCGAGCGTATCCTGTGCTGTCTTCATTAGAGTCACCTTCTGCTACAAACGTATCAACCTTCTGCTACAAACGTATCAACCTTCTGCTACAAACGTATCAACCTTCTGCTACAAACGTATCAACCTTCTGCACTGCTCCGTCAGAGTGACTACCCATGGTGACTGTGAACCCTGGAGGTCTTGATGGTGTCTCAGAGTACTGTTTAAATTTTCCAAAGTTTGTCTTTTCATTGCCCTCAGCTTCTTCCATGTAGAAAAGCTGTCTCTCAAAATCAGGGTTCTTCAAGCCGGAAGAGGTGTCAAAACGCATCACCAAGTCATTACTGGTTTGAAGAACTATTTCACCATTTTTGGTGTCTATAACAGCTCCAGAAGATGCCAGAAATGGTCTACCTAGTATGAGAGGATCCATTGGCTCCTTTTCCATCTTTATCACTATGAAGTTAGTAGGGATCTCCATGTTTCCTACTCTCACTGGGACATTCTCTAGCAAGCCATGGGGAAATCTGATGGTCCTGTCAGCTAGGACTAGAGACCTGGTGCTAGGCAGAAATTTGTCATATCCCAGCTTTCCTACCACAGACAATGGCATTATGCTGACTGAAGCTCCCAGATTACAGAGAGAATTCTGGAAAGTCTGGTTTCTGATGGTGTAGGGTATTGTGAAAGATCCAGGATCCGTCAACTTCTTTTGCACTACCACTTTCTGCTGAGTGATCATCTTGTACTCATAGGCCTTAGCAGCTGCTGCTCTCTTATCTTGAATTTTCTTCAAGGCTCTTTTTCTCAAACCACTCTCAAAGGGTCCAAGTGACTTCACAGCTTCATCCCAAGTCATTTTAGTTTCAAGCTCTAATAGCTCTTCTTCAAGCATAATAGTATACTCCTTCTCAATCTCAACCTTGAACCGTTCTGGGAAAGGACTTGTCATCATCGCATGCAAATCCAGTATGCGCTTCTCTTTTGCAGTCTCGGGATTGCCTACTCGACCACTCACTTGCGTGGTGTGGTCGAGTGCTACAGTGCTCGAGCCAATTTCAGCAGCAGATCGAAAGGTTGCCCCCTTAACTTGAGTATCACTGTCCCCAGTGATGTTGGAGAATCTCTTCTTGAAAGGAAGAAGATGGAGAGCTGGTGATGTGGTCACTACATAGAGAGTTGCAGGTTCCTTAGGGTTCTGCACAGCTTTGCCATGAAGTTGGCATGTGGTCTTAGTAGAGGCTGAAGTAGCACTGGCCTCAACAAACTTCAGCCTGTTGTTGAGAACCTCAATCTTATGGTTCAAATCATCATTAGAGCAATCGATGTGGGTTCTGAGTTCAGTGAACCGCTTTGACGTCTCTTGAGTAGCAGTATTCTGGCCTCATAGAAGTTAGAGTAGAAGAGGCTTAAGGTCACCATCAGCTTGTGGAGGTGGTTTTGGAGCAAATCCAGGTGGATTGGCTGGAGCTTGTGGCACAAAAGGCTTGTTTTGGCTTGGGTTCTGAGTAGGGTAGACTTGATCCTGAGGGTTGGCTACGTTGGGATTCCTATAGGAGAGATTAGGATTATTCCTATAGTTGATGTACCCTCTGTTGAAGGCAGCTTGATTCGGTATATACAGGATCTCTTCAACCTGATCATCATCACCCTCCTGAGCCCGAGTAGCAGATACTTCACCAACAAAGTTCACAGATTTCTGCTGAGCTAGGATGAGCTTGTCAAGTTTCTCACTATAGTTTCCATCAGAGACTGCAAGGTTCTCCACTAGCTCCCAGCCAGTGACAACATCTCTATTGAGGAAATTTCGATTACTAGCTGTATCCAATAGCATTCTGATCTTCCGGCCTACCCCTCTGTAGAGCGTACTGAGCAAAGACTCCTTGGTGAAACCATGGTGAGGACACTGCGCTGTGTACTCCTTAAACCTTTCCCATGCTTCAGAGAAACTCTCATTTGACCGCTGAGTGAAGGTGGAGATCTTATTCTTGAACTTTGCAGTCCTTGACATAGAGAAAAATTTTAGCAGGAAAGCCTTCTTGCAGTCATCCCAGGTGGTTATAGAACCCTGAGGTAGTGCTCGTTCCCAGTGGGAAGCCTTATCACCAAGACAAAAGGAAAGAGGCGTAGCTTAAAGCTGTCTTCTGAGATGCCATTGATCTTGGTGAGCTCGCACAGTCTATCAAATTGGTCCAAATGAGCAATCGGGTTTTCCATAGGAAGTCCATGGAATTTATGGTTCTGGACCATGGAAATCAAACCCGTCTTGATCTCGAAGTTATTTTTGTTGACTGGAGGGGCTACAATTCCCTGTCTCTAAGAGTGTGTGTTTTGAGCGTCTCCTGCTCCAATCACCCTAGGCTGAGGAACTTGTTCTGCCATGATTGCAGGTGTCTCTTGAACTGATTGTGCAGGAATGGTGGTAGCAGGTGCAGGTGTGGGTGAACGAGTGCGTATGTTGATACGGTGAATGAGATCCAAATACTGGATTAGGTTTTACCTGCCTTGAGAACGTGTTTGCATTCAGAGAGTAGTGACGCGATCAAGTACTCGAGTGGTAAGGTCGAGTGGGGGTTGAGTGTTACAGTACGTGATGCAAAACAGACAAACTTTCAAAACCAAATCAGTACCCAAATCGCGAAAGTAACAGACTTGATCTAGTAAGCCTTAAACAACTAACTGTGTAGACAAAAACACTCAAAACTGGCAACGGCGCCAAATTAAAAAATTGATTTTGCCTACCCTAAGCAAAGAAAGCCAGCAGTGCAATTAACCTAAGCCTAGAGAGACAAAATACAAATTTTATCAATTGTAGTATAGTGGTAAGTGGAGGTTGAAAGAAGTAACAATGTCGAATCAATCAAGAGTGGTCTACAGCAATCAATTGATAAATAAAGCTAGCTATTCAAGTAATTATCAAAAGGGTGTGGTACTAGCAGTCCAAATAAGAAATCTACTAAAAACCCTTAATGATGTCACACTTTAGCACATCATGGAACTAAGCACGAAAAATCACAGTACTAGGACTACTCGACCACACTGATCGAGTGGTGAGGTCGAGTGCTACAGTAAAAATAGAAAAAAACTAGAGTGAACTAATACTAAGCAAGCTGTGAAACTATGGGAAAATCAGGGACTCTAGGGATGAAAATCACAGGATTGCAAACACTCTGTTCCATTGCAGCTATCAACTAGCAATCTCATCACAGGACTACCCTAGACAACAGATTTCAAAAGCAGCTCAATCCATGGTTCGTGGTAGAGAGCCCCAAGATCCAACCCAGTCAGCATAGTGTGAGGAGTCGGATCAGGCATGAAGAATCAGCCTATTAAAGTCGAAAAGAGTTCATAACAAGTGAATAGGTAGAGTCGTGACATAAATCAATGTCTGATGCATCCACCCTCACGCTATTGTACTCTAAACCCCGGAAAAAGTATTTCCAATGGCTTAAGGCATGGTTCATGCTCATGAGACCATCTAAGATCATGTTTTCCATGATCAGGGGAAAACAAGCATTAAAATCACTCACCCAAGAGGGAGTCGAAACTGAGTGATGATCAAACTATCTAAGCATTCACAAAACAGAGAAAAGCTAACCTAATCCATCCCCAAAAATCCCAAATCTACTACTCAAAAACCCATAAAAGAATAAACTTTTCATATGAGATAGCCTATGATCTAGTGAGCAGAGTTGGAGAGGAAATCGGATGAAAATGCTAAGTTTATAAAAAGATATCAAGGTTACAAAGTGGCTGGAAAACTGAAAACTATCAAGAACACCAAGAACAAGAGAGAGAAGAAAATGAGAGAAAACCTAAAAATTACTAAGCTAGAGCGGCGCTATTCGATCCCCCCTAATTAGATTTACTGAGGTGCTTTTATACATAGTCTCCAGCGCTTATTACATTTTGCAAGTTTTAAGGAGAGAAAGTCGGAGAGTGCCCACTCGACCCAGCAGTCGAGTGGGGTAGTCGAGTGGTGTTGTCTGAGAGTGCTTCACTCGAGTGGACTGGTCGAGTGGGCAAGCGGTGATGCTGAGGTTGAGACTGATCGCCTGAGAGTGATTCACTCGAGTGGTTTGGTCGAGTGAGCCCGTCTGAGAGTGCTCTCTGAGAGTGCTTCACTCGAGTGCTCTGGTCGAGTAAGCCTGTCAGCTGCAACGGCTTTGAGAGTGCTTCACACGAGTGGTCTGGTCGAGTGAGCCATCCATCTTCTCTGCAATCTTCACTCGACTTCACAAGGCTTGCTACACGTCTTCACTTCATGAGCCAAAATCCAAGTGTGCTCCATAAGCTCCACATGTACCTGATAAGACCCCAAATATGCAAAATGCATTCAATGCCTATATAGAAATATGAAACATCCTAAATGAAGCGTAAATGCACGAAATGGTATAGACAATGGATGAAATCTACTCTAAGGCATGATAAAAAAGTGGTAAAAACATGTATAAAAGTGGTGTTATCAGCATTCTATACAGAGCAGTACTCCCAATGGTTCGTGTATGCCTTGACACTGCAAGCAAAGAAAATTTCCTTAATACTGCTGTACAAGATGGATGGGAATTGGTAGAGAATTTGGCTAGGTCTGACAGCATTTCAAATGAGGAACATGAGCAGAGTATTAGGGAAGCCCGCATATCTGATGAAGGCACCAGAGCTGAAATCAAGATACTTGCTGAGAAGTTTGATATGATGTTGATTCACACTAAGAAGAATCAAGAACAGGCTGCACCTGATATGGATATCAAATTATTGTTACAGCAACTCATCCGTAGTCAAGAACAAACCACTACTTAATTGTAATCCAATAAGGGCACACTTCTTGACATCACACAGCAGATTAACACCCTCCACTCTAGAGTTCATCACCTAGAGACCAGCCAGATTAGTCATACACAATCAACAACCGAAAAAGCCCATGATATCACCTTGATGAGTGGCAGACAGCTACCACCAAGAGAGCCTGCAAAAATCACTGAGGACAGTGAGGACCAGGGTGTGGAGGATCTCCATCAGGAAGATTTTCAACCCGAAAAAGCTGCAGAAGAGAGCTCACTCGACCATACCAATCGAGTAAGTGGTCGAGTGGCTGCAAGCCTAGAAAAAAATTCAGCACCGCCTAAAGAGAGAGAAAAAATTTCTGAATCATCCCTCGATGAACCTCCTTTCCCTTTCCCAGGAAGGAATAAGAAGCAGCAGGCAGTTAAGTACAAGAAGTTATTCGAGAAACATCTGAAGGACGTTGAGCTTAGCATACCCCTATTGGATGCTTTGATGCTAATACCCCCAGCCCAGAAGTATATCAAAGGTATGGTTATGGAAAAGACCAAAGAAGCACAAAGTATGGTACTCCTCACTCATGAATGCAGTGCTATCATTCAGCAGAAAGTCATATGCAGAGAAAAGCTCGAAGACCCAGGCTCTTTTACTCTGCCATGCTCTATTGGACCACTCAGTTTCAAAAATTGCCTCTGTGATTTAGGAGCTTCGGTGAGTCTCATGCCACTATCAGTAGCACCGCGATTAGGATTCACAAAGTTCTCCCTTAGCAGAATCTCCTTAGTCTTAGCAGACATGTATGTTAGGCAACCACACAGCCTGTTGGAGGATTGGCCAGTTAGGATAGGACACCTCGAAGTCCCTACAGATTTTGTCGTCCTAGAAATGGAAGAAGAGCCAAAAAATCCTTTGATCCTAGGAAGACCATTTTTGGCAACTGCAAGAGCCTCCATAGACGTCTAGAGTGGTACAATCGCTTTGAAGCTAGGAAAGGAAGTCATGCAATTTAACATCAATTCCTCAATGAAACAGCCCATGATGCAAATATTTGGGGTTGGAGAGATAGATGACTTGGCAGAGGAATTTTTTAGAGTGTGAAAAAGGAGGACGTTCACTCAGAGATCTCTGACTATGAAACAAGTTTGAATGTGAAGATGTGAAGGAACTTCCAAAGGCTGAGGATGTTTTCGAGAGTATGATAAAACCAGAAGGTATAGCAGCACTCAACCAAGTCACTCGATCACAGCACTCGAGTGACCCAGTCGAGCCAGTAAACCCTGCTCAGCACAAGTATGGCGCACCACTCGAGCTCTGCACAGAGGAAATACCACTCCAGTGGTCCGAGCTCAAGGCACCAACCGTTGAACTCAAGCCACTTCCAGAAGGGCTAAGGTACGCTTTCTTAGGAAGTAAAGATAGTTACCCTGTAATAGTCAATAACAAGCGGAACCCTGATGAACTTGAACTATTGCTCAGCGAATTACAAAAATTAGAAAAGTAATAGGCTATTCTCTAGAAGATATTAAGGGAATTTCTCCATCTCTCTGCACTAATAGAATTCATCTTGAGAATGAAATGCAATCTAGTGTTGAGCACCAGAGGAGATTAAACCCTAACTTGGAAGAAGTAGTGAAAAAAGAAATCATTAAGCTTCTAAATGCTGGAATAATCTACCCTATTTCTGATAGTACATGGGTGTCCCCTTTACATTGTGTACCTAAGAAAGGAGGAATAACTGTGATTAAAACTGATAAAAATGAACTGATCACAACTAGAACTATAATTGGTCACCGCATGTGCATTGATTATAGGAGGTTAAATGCTGCATCTAGGAAAGATCACTTCCCATTACCATTCATAGACCAAAAGCTTGAGAGACTAGCTAACCACCCATACTACTGTTTCCTTGATGGGTATAGTGGATTTTTCCAGATACCAATACACCCTAATGACCAAGAAAAAACAACCTTCACCTGTCCTTATGGCACCTTTGCATATAGGAGAATGCCATTCGGCTTATGTAATGCCCCTGCAACATTTCAGAGATGTATGACCTCTATATTTTCGGATTTAATAGTGAAGATGGTGGAGGTATTCATGGATGACTTTTCAGTCTATGGCCCCTCTTTCTCCTCCTGTTTATCTAATCTTAGCAGGGTACTAGCAAGGTGTGAAGAGACGAATTTGGTCCTCAACTGGGAAAAGTGTCATTTCATGGTTACAGAGGGTATAGTTCTAGGGCACAAGATCTCTGGGAAGTATAGAGGTGGATAGGGTGAAAGTTGAGGTTATGATGCAGCTGCAACCTCAGAAGACTGTTAAAGACATAAGAAGCTTCTTGGGTCACACTGGATTTTACAAGAGGTTCATCAAAGATTTCTCAAAACTTACAAGACCCCTGACGAGGCTGCTGTGCAAAGAAACCAAATTCAATTTTGATGCAGAGTGCCTTAAGGCTTTCCATATGATAAAGGAGGCGTTGGTATCAGCTCCAGTAGTTCAAGCTCCAGACTGGAAGCACCCCTTTGAAATAATGTGTGATGCTTCAGATTATGCAGTAGGAGCAGTTCTGGGCCAGGGGATAGACAAGAAGCTGCATGTCATCCACTGTGCCAGCAGAACCCTGGATGAAGCACAAAGCAGATATGCTACAACAGAGAAATAGATGCTTGATGTGGTATTTGCAATAGAGAAATTTAGGAGTTACTTAGTGGATCAGAAGATTATAGTGTACATTGACCATGCCGCACTTAGGCACATCTATGCAAAGAAGGACACCAAATCGAGGCTTATGAAGTGGATCATCCTACTGCAAGAATATGATTTGACAATAGTAGACAAAAAGGGCATAGAAAATGAGGTTGCTGATCACTTGTCTAGGATGAGAATAAACGACCCAGCACCAGTGGATGACTCTCTGCCCGAGGAGCAGCTCATGTCCATAGAAATTTTCACTCAACAGCTCCACTCGATCTCTAACTCGAGTAAGGCTGTCGAGTCAAAGCATTGTGAGACGCCTTAGTATGCATACATGGCAAACTACAAAGCCACTGGTTCCAAGCCCCTACACCTTGATGCTCCCCATAGAAAAAAACTGTATAGAGATGCAGGACACTATTTCTGGGACGAGCCCTATCTTTACAAGAGAGGTCCAGACAGTTTATTCAGGAGATGCATCACAGAGGAGGAAACGCAGGGAGTGCTTGAACATTGCCATGGTTCTTCCTATGGTGGACATTTTGCTATCTTCAAGACCACGCAGAAAATCCTTCAAGCAGGTTTATGGTGGCCAACAATGTTCAAGGATACAAAATATTTCATTGCTCAGTGTGATGCATGCCAGAGGATGGGTAACATTAGTAGGAGAAACAAGATGCCACAAAACCCAATCTTGGAAGTGGAAGTTTTTGACTGCTGGGGGATAGACTTCATGGGACCTTTCAACCCACCATCTCATGGAAACAGCTATATTTTGGTAGCTTTTGATTATGTCTCCAAATGGGTGGAAGCAATAGCATCCCCAACCATCAGCATCAAGTCTCAGACCTTGATCATCATACTGGTTGCCCTCTTTATCACGTAAGATCCCAGTAGCATCTCTCTCAATCACAACAATCCTAACCATCTCTGATTGCTTCAGTGCTCTGCGATTAGCTCTCTCTAACCTCTCAATCTCCTCAATTTCCTGATGTTGCTCCTAAGATTCATGCACCTGAGATAACAGAAAGTAGAGATGTAAGTAAAAAAACAAAAGAAAACAAATCTAGACTAAACTCTAACTGATATCTAATGGTGAATTTAGAGTCCCCGGCAACGGCGCCAAAATTTGGCTGGGGTCAAATAGAACCCTAGAAGCTACTCTCTCAAATTAATAGGTCAGTTGCAGCAATTAGGGGTCAAATCCACGAGGATTCTGAAAACTCACGCAATAGATTCATGCACCTGAGATAAGAGAAAGTAGAGATGTAAGTAAGAAAACAAAAGAAAACAAATCTAGACTAAACTCTAACTGATATCTAATGGTGAATTTATCCTAAGATTCATGCACCTGATATAAGAGAAAGTAGAGATGTAAGTAAAAAAACAAAAGAAAACAAATCTAGACTAAACTCTAACTGATATCTAATGGTGAATTGAGAGTCCCCGGCAACGGCGCCAAAATTTGGCAGGGGTCAAATAGAACCCTATAAGCTACTCTCTCAAATTAAGAGGTCAGTTGCAGCAATTGGGGTCGAATCCATAAGGACTCTGAAAACTCATGCAATAAACGGACATATTTGAATTAAGCTAGATTAGATAAAAAAGAAACTAAAGTAAACAAAGCAAGAAACGAAATAGCAATTAAACGGGGTTGATTCAAGTGATTAAAAGCGCTAGACCTAGGGACATCAATCAGGAAAACTCAGGAAAGTGAATTGGGCAGTTCGTAAATCAAGTCTAAAGTGTTTGTGCGGTTCTTAAACTCATAACACTAATGTGATATCTCATCCAACTCTCGCTGCGACGACATCTACCCTCTAAACAGAAGCAAACCAAATCTCTTTGCAAAATACCAATACATAGAGTCTCTATGATTAATAGGTAAGATATGTTTACAAAATTCCTAAACCAACTCTCGCTGCGAAAAGGCTGTTTGCTCATCTACCAATAATCCTACAGTACCAGTATTAAGGTGATCAGTCTCAAGACTAGTGTAATTATCAAATCTAGATGAAAAACATAATAGATAACTTAACAAGACTATTCCCAATTCAACAATCCTTCATTAACCCTTTTCAAACCCTAGATCTAACAAGGTGACTACTCAGACATAGAATATGAAACACAAATCATTGTCTGAATAATACTCATAAAATAGAAAATAAGAAAACAAATGGACTTCAAAATTCTTCTCTCTACAAAGTTTGAGATCTGAATCTTCTCTCCACTAATCTCCATGAAACTTACAAAAAACTTAGAACTTCTCAAAAACTTAGAGAATGGCCAAAACTTAGTTTCTGGGACTTCTAAAACATAGTTTAACCTAAGAACACGCATGAAGTATAAACATTGGAAACTTCTGGGGCAAAGTTACAATTCTTGAAACTTGATAAAACTCGAAGGCGTCATCCACGTCTAGGTTGTGTTGATCGACACAGATAACGCATGGCGATCAATGTGGATAGAAGTATTCGTCTCCTTGTTGATTTTCTCAGCTACAAGCCTCCAAATGCATCCAAAATAGTCATCAGGGTCAAATCCGTGTTTGTACCTAATAAGACTCAATATATATATATAGAAAATACTCCAAAACGAATACATATACCATATCATAAAACCATAAAATCCAAGATATATCAGAAGAACAAGCATTAAAATCACTCACTCAAGAGGGAATCGAAAATGAGTGATGATCAACCTATCTAACCCACATAAATACATAATGAATGTAGCCTATTCCACCCCAAAAGACCCTAAATAAAACTACTCACTCATCAAAATCATCATTTGGGTCTTGAACCCAGAAATCTCAAAAAGAGACATATGTGAAAGATGATGATCCGATGAGCAAGTTTGTAGAAGAAATCTAAGGCAAATACTTATTTTATAAAAAGTTATGCAAGTTACAAAATTCTGAAAAATGAAGAACAAGATGAAGAACTAGAGAGAGAAACTAAGCTAAGCTAGGTTAAACTAATAAAATCGGACACCCCTGACATTAGGTTAATTAGGAGCTTTTATATTAGGTGACAAAAGAAAAATAATACAAATTCCAAATTTTAAGGGAAAAAGAGTAAACATGCCACTCGACCAGTCAGTCATTGCCAACACCATGTTCTCAAGGAATATCACTGGATAAGTCAATGATGGGGAAGCGCTTGAAGGTTTTGTAGTTTACACCACATCTAAGAACCAGAGGCATGTTGGCAGATAGAGCCAACACCGGAAACTCCATTGTACTGATCATGCAACTCCTTACCTATAAAGAGTATACTACAAAGATGAACAAGATAGTGAGCCAAGGAGATTTGGCAGTTGGTGGAATTGTAACACCAATCCTCATAGTAGCTGGAGTTGAGCTTAAGAGCAAGAGGCAAGAACCACAGTGGATTGATAGGGAGTATCTGCAAAACTCCTTCATCATAGAGAGGGATATGGTTCAGGAGAAACATATTTACAACTTTAAACACCCACAAGATGGAAGAGCCCAAATCCTCTTACCCGTGGACGATTTCCCCAAGCTACACCAAGGAGGAGAAGCTGATTTGATTCCTCCTACCAGTTGTCTGTACAAGGCTAGAGATGATGATGTATCTTATGATAAAGTGTTGGATGATTGGATGGAAGCAAACAGAGAACCTAAGAGGTACCACTTTGATGATTCAGAGTGAAATAACCTGAAGGAGGCCAACAATAGAATAGGCTTGCTCCAGCAGTGGAACAAGTTCCAAGACAAAACCATCAAGTCAATGGCAAAGACCATCAAGGTCATCTCAGGGCAGCTTAAGAGTTTGCAAAAGAAGGGTGAAAGCTCAAGAGCCAGGGAGATAAGCAAATATCCCACAGGAAGGTCCAGGAGGCACAGCTCAAAGTCCTCAGAAGAAAGGATGGCTCGCAGGGACAGGCCAAGGAAGAGAAGATCGGATCTCACAGCTGAAGAGTTGGAGGCTCACACCTCTACTCGACCAGATGGATCGAGTCTAGTGGTCGAGCTCAACACCATAGCAAAACAACCATTTGATCCAGAGCAACCGGGTACTTGCCACGTCCCCATGGAGGCTACCTACACTCAGGAATCTATGGCAGCTGCTGTGGATGACATCTTCACAGCTCCAACCCAGCAAGATCCACCACAATGAGGTACCACAACCAACCCACACCATTGTATTATACCACTTGCATTTTAGTTTGTTTTGTTTTGTCTTTAAATCTCTCAAATAATCCTCTCAATTTTTATTTCACAAGGGACTGTGTAATTTAAGTTTGGGGGAGAGTCTGAGAGATTCATCTAATCATGTTTACTATTTTCTTATTCAAATTTCACATCATCTAAGTGCTTAAAAACCATAAAATTTTGAAAAATTTCTGAAAAACAATTTAAAAAAACAGAGCATAATTAGGATTGAGTCTAGAATCATTCATATTAGGATTGTTGCATTGCATAGGGCATAATGATGAATTAAAACCAAACCGCCTCATAATTAAAATTTTAATCTCAAGGCCATGATTTTTAGTTGTTCAGTGCTTGTATTTGATCCTGAAAAGTAATGCAGCACCATGTTGGGAATTAAAATTCACCATTCATACCTAAGTTGAAACTTTCTGTGAATAAGAAACACTATCCCTAATTATAAGAACCTAATCTTAAATTTTACTTATCAAACTTAAGCATTGGTTATGAACTCATGGCTACCATAAAATACTTGGATACTCTTATTCCCTTTTTCCACTCTTGTTTATCCAAGTAGCTGTTCCCATCTTTGGAACAGTTCCAAATAATCACCAAACCTACCTTCTTTTCAAACCATGAATTAATCTTGAGTTGAGGCGTATTTTCGGATTGAACTTAGGAGAAAGTGTTAGGTATAAGCTGACAATAATAGCTTCTCATGTAGACTCTGGTTCACGATTTTTGGACCAGAATAGGATAGGAAGTTTGCACTAGGGGTTGGTTGATGTTTTGAGTGGTAAAAAGAGAGAAAAAGAGAGTGCTATAAAATCTTTGGAAAGGATTAAACACCAAAAATACAATAATGAGTGTCTTGTAAAGGATCTGGAAGATCTATTATGAAGATAGGCTCAGAAAATAGAAAAAGAAAAGATAAGCAAAAGTGAAAAGATGTGACTCGATCATACAGCTCGACCAAGTGATCGAGTAGATGCCTTACCCCAGAAAAGAGAAATTTCCAGATCTGCTAGAAGAGTTTAAAAAATTAAAGATCCTTTCCTTAGAAAATAAAAAAAGAGAAATAATCCTGAAAAAAAATGTATTGCCTTGAGAGAAAAGAAAAAGAAAGGTTGAAAAAACTAGGATATATCTCTAAGTATAGATTTAGGTAAAATCACTTGTGTGTTCTTGGGTAGATGAGAATCTGCTCCTGTATGCATCAGTTGGTTTTAACCTTTAGCATTCTCCCAAAGTTTAATCCATTCATTGAGAGATCCTTGTTACTAATGCGCTTAAACCAGAGGAAGAAGAGACCATTTTTGTCTCTTAAAAATTGTCCCTCAAACCAAATGAGTTCTTAACCAATGCTTAATTTGATCCACTGTCCTCGCTTAATGAATGTTAAAGGGATATAGTTCTATGAATGCTTGTTGCGGCTTAGGATGAATTTTGAATCTTTTGTAATGAAAATGGCTAAGGTTTTTAAGTATGGATCATCTGCATAGCGTTCTAGAACTATTAACCATGACATTGAGGTTAGAGGTTTAGTCATTTGTTATTGGTTCTGAATCCCCATTTTCAAACTACTTCTCCATTCAATCTTTTATTTGCTTGTGGGCAAGCAAAGGGAATGTTTGGGGGAGTTGATAACACTTTATTTTACCAGTTTTAAGCATACATTTATCATCATATTAGTGCATATTCATTCCCTCTTTATACCATTATATGCATATTTCACTCCTTTTTGAGTTTTAGGGTTCTTTGCATGAGCATTGCATATATATTGCATATTGTGGGTTGTTTACAGGTAAAAATGGATGCTAAGGAAGCTTCAGAGCATTGAGGAGCTGGATAGGTGTTTTGGATCAGGTCAAGAAGAAGATTGAAGGAAGATGGAAGCTACTCGGCCAGCCACTCGATCACTATGGTCGAGTGGTATTACCTGATTAGTAGGATATCTATTTTGTCTTATCCTTAACCTTATCTTTAGTATAAAAGCACATGTGTTAACCCTTATCTTTAGTGAGTAGTTAACTTTAGGGTTATTAAGGATGGATCAGATTAGGGTGGATCTTGATTAATCTGGTAGTTTTATGTTCTTAAATGCTTTAAATCCTTTTTGGGTGAGAGTTCTTAATTCTTATCATTTCTGATCAACTTGAATATGATCTTAGATGATCTCTTCAAGATAGTGCTTTGAGATTGTTTGATATTCTTTTTCCAGGGACTTCGTTACACTAGCTAGTGGAGAATATGCTTCAATGGCTTTAGAATCCATGATGTTCAAAGCTATTGTTAGGAAATTATTTTGGCTTAGGTAGATTGGTTCTTATTGCTTGTCCAATGGCTTGACTCTGGCAGAATCGGGTCTGTTGCGCCATTGGATTCGAAATCATTCATCACGATAAAGGGCCTGATTGGTTTAGAAATCTATCGTCAAAGGATTGGCCTTAAAATAGGTTGTGTTTGTTAAGTACCCAGGTTATGAAAGTGATCCCTTAGTTCATTGATTCATCCCTATGATCCCTATCTCTTTATTATTGCATTACAAGCTTAGTTACTCATTCTTTTTGTGATCTCTGTGATTTTACAAGTCGACTCGACCGACCACTCGACCATATCGATCGAGTGGCTTTCTACTTTTGTTTCCCTGCTTTGTTTGTTTGCTCTTTGTTCATTTGAATTGACATCTCAAGTGTTCATTGCTTTAATTATTAAGTATTTAAATTTTCAATCATTAGGTTGTTAGTTTCATCTATCATCTCTGATTTGGCTTAACTTATTATGCATTGATATATTGTGATTGCTTCACTAAACCCATTATGGATTGACACCTCATGTATTATAACAACAATGAGGAATTGAAACCCTCCATGCATTCTTAGACTACGAAAAAAATGTGTTTCATCCGCGCCCCTTGGCCTAAGCTAGAGACTCAGAATTAAGGTGAAGTGTGAAGGTGAAGTGTGACTGGAATAGTGATCCAAAGACTGAGACAACCAACCCCAGTGTACTCAGAGACCTATTTCAGAGAATTGGGATGAATATGACACATTGTTCTATAATGCTTGGCAAGGTGATGATATGAGATCTACTAGCCGTGAGAACGAAAAGGCCATGATAGCTCTCGATATTGATGATGATGTCAACCACATCACTTCGCAGATGGGATTAGGCACTATGGGTTACATACCACACACTATCTATCCGGACTTGGCACGCCAATTCGTAGCTTCCTGTAGAGTTTACTATGCTGATGAGAGTGCTAAGGTGGCACAGCAGGGAGTTCTGACCTTCATGTGCAAAGGTATGAGGTACACGATCACTATCCTTGATCTATGTGACTTGTACGGCTTCAGGAGAGATGTTACTCAGGCTGTTATAGATACAGAGTGGGGGGACATCAAGACTTTCTGGTCCCACATCAGGAACAGTGAGTATGATACCGGTTCTTCAAAGCAGACAGATGTCCGTCATCCCTCTTTCAGGTATGTATTACGCCTCATTGCTAGCACCATCTTGTGCCAGTCTGATCCTACCAAAGCCTGGAACTTAGATTTTATGCTCCTTTTTGCTTGGTGTTCGCCACATGTTTCCTGCTGCGGTTTGGAAGTATGATATCCCCAATATTGATCTGAATTTGGGTGCTGTGTTTCCTCATCATTTGGTCTCTCTGAAAGCCAAATCCTTTGGTAAGAAGCAGTTTGAGCATGTGGAAAACCTTTTGACTCTGATCTTCCGCTACTTCGGTATAGTCTTGTCCAATGCCACACACAAAACTGATCATATCACCATGGATCTTGACTATCTCAAGCATGTGACTTGGATAAAGCCTAACAACATGTGGGTATTTGCTGATGAAGATGGCACAGTGAAGAATGTGAAGCTACCTGACATGTCCTTCCGAATTAATAAGGATCACGCTATGCTGTACTTCGCGCCAGATGAGACATTGTTGGTTGAGAGTTTAAGCCGCAAGCTTCGCCGATGAGTTTCGTCTAGTGCTGCGCCTTCAGTGTCTGAGGACGAGGCTGTGCTGCCACTTCTAGAGACACCACCTCTACTAGAGTCCTCCATTCCTGACCTTGTGTTTCTGGAGCCCCCAGTGGGTTATGAGGATGATAGTCCTATGTTTAGGAGGTACATTGTGAGTACTATGAGAAGTATGTGGCAGCTTATTGCTTCAGGTGTCACTCGTGCCCAGCCAACTTCGTCACCTACACAACCATGCAGCTTTCCCATTGATCCTCGCACTCCTCGGAGTCCCGATGATGACTTTGTTTAGTCATTTGGTTCCTAGTTTTCTCTTTTTCTTTTTCCTTTGAGACAATTTTTATTTTTTGATATTTGCTTCTGTGTTTGTTTTTATTTTTGTTTCTAACTCTTATTGAATCTTGTTGAACCTTTTATGTTATTTTATATCTTGTTATTTGGCGTGTTTGGAGCTCTTAATCAGAATCTAATGTCAGAAAACGAGATGAATGATCAGTTGAATGGTGTCAGAAATTCGGAAACATAACTGTTCAATTTCTATTCAATATTTTTCTTTTTATCACCTTCCTTAAGCTTAATTACAATGGGGACAGTGTAGTTTAAGTATGGGGGAGGTAGTTACTAACTCTATTTATTCTTTTGAGAGTTAGTCCCAAAATTTTTATTTTTCAAAACTTTTGTTTTATTGAGTCAAAACCTAGTTAGAAACTATAAACTATCTCTTGGTCTATTGTTTTTTGCTATGTTTTCTGGTGACCATTGGTGTTTGAGAGCTTGACTTTGCATTCATACCTGACCTGATAAAACCAAAGTAAGTTATGATGTCTAGTCTCCCCAAAAGTTGTTACTAATAATAAAAGTCTTTAGGTATAGTCTATGAATGACCAAGTGATTCTCTGAGGTAAAGAAGGTAGGAGAATCCATGCCGCAATAACTTGCTTCTTAAGGGGTTGATGAAAGTAGGGTTGCTGTGAGGGTATGAGAGATCACGTGATCCACTATTTACTTCTAATCAGTGTTCTAAAATACGGCATGTACGGGCGTATATACATCATTTATACGCTGTACAGTTGGCCACCGTACTGTATTTAAGCTATATAGTTAAATTATACGGTGAAAATAATACGGCCGTATATACACCGTTTATACGCCGTATAAACGGTACCGTATATACAGTTCCCATTTTTTTTGAAAAATTATTTAACAAAAGGTTTATGATGGTTTTTTAGACATGTTAGGTTATCTATAATGTTCTGCATCTAGATTTGATAATTACACTAGTCTTAAGACTGATCACCTTAATCCTGCTATTATAGGAATGTTGGTAGGCGTGAGAGTCCTATTGATATCCTGACCCAATCTAAGATGAGCAAACAGCCTTTTTGCAGCGAGAGTTGGTTTAGGAATTTTGTAAACATATCGTACCCGCTAATCATAGAGACTCTATTTATTGGTATTTCGCAAAGAGATTTTGTTTGTTTCTGTTTAGAGGATAGATGTTGTCGCAGCGAGACTTGGATGAGATATCATATTAGTGTTACGAGTTTAAGAACCGAACAAACAATTTAGACCTGATTATAGAACTGTCCAGTTCACATTCCTGATTATTCTCGATGATTGTCCCTAGGTCTAACGCTTTTAATAACTTGAATTCATCCCAGTTTAATTTGCTATTCCGTTTAATGCATTGCTTTATTTACATTCTATTTTACTTATCTAGCTTAACTCAAACCTGTGTTTCTATTGTGTGAGTTTTCAGAGTCTTTGATGGATTCGACTCCTAAGTACTGCAATTGATCTCTTAATTTGAGAGAGTAGTTCTAGGGTTACTTTTGACCCCTGTCAACTTCCCTAACTCTAAACCCCAGAAACTGATCCTAGTTCTACCCTTAGGCTTGAAATCTTTAATTTTCTTTTTTCTTAACTCAAAAATCAATTTTCTGTTTTTCTTCTAAGGAGAGGATGCTTTACACTTTTTACTTCTAGTGGATTTGGGATTTTTCTAAATTTTTAGGCTTGACTCGACCACATGGTCGAGTGACTAGTCGAGTGGCTACCTATACGTTTTGTTTCTTTTATTTTAACTGAGCTAATTCTTTTCTTTTTCTTCCAAATCCTTTACTAGACTCATATTTTTGAACTTATCCTCTACAAAGGTTTATACAGTTTTTAGCAAACTCTTTTCTCTTTTTCTTTCTTTTCCCAGACTCAAACCCCCAACTTATCCAAACTCTTCGCCTAAGTCTGGTTCAAAAATTGTGAACCAGAGACTACATGAGAGGCTACTCCTGTCGGAAAAACCTAACACTGTCTCTCTAATTAATGTACTGGTCTGAAATGAAGTTTTGGGTTTGGTTTTTGTGGAACTATGTCAATGGTGGAGACAGCTACTTGGATTAGCAAGAGTGGTAAAAGGTGAAAGAAAATCAAAGTATTTTGAGGTATCCATGAGTTAAAGTTTTAGAGCATATCATGATAATTAAATTTTGAAATTTAGATTCTAATTCATAGGGATAGTTTAACAAGTCACATCAAGCTTCAACCAAGTGAGAGTGCTAAATCTAAATTCCAAGCAAGGTGCACCCTTATATTTCAAACTAAGGTGAATGCATTAGACGACTTATAACTGTGGCATTGAAATTATATGTTTGGTTCTTAAGCTTTTTCTGGTTTTAACTCATCATCATCCCTTATGCATATGTACAATCCTAAATGACATACTAAAACTCAATCCTAAAATGTAAATGCAACTACATGACACTCTGTTTTAGTGAAATATTTTTTTTGAACATTTTCAAATTTTAAGGTTTTTTCAATGCACATATATGATACAAATTTGAATAAGAAAACAAAAGATATGTCAAATGTATCTCTCAAACCCTCCCCAAACTTAAATTACACAGTCCCTTGTGTAAAATATATTCAAGAGATGATTTGAGAGATTAAAACAAAAGCAAATAAAACATGTTATGGTATATACAGTGGTAGTGGAGTGGGGGTGGTACCTCATTCTTGTGGAGTGAAGAAGGCATCACTGTTAGCCTCCATACTGTCTTGGGTGTAAGCTGGGACTGTGGTGGTGAGAGGATCAACGTGGTGCATTTGCTCAGCTCCAGGGTATAACTCGACTGGTCCACTCATCCCAGCAGTCGAGTGGGCAGGCACGAATGATACACTCAACCCAGCTTGGTCGAGTGGTATGCTCTGATAGTACCCTGGGTAAGATGGAAACTGTGCACTCTGATCATAACATGGGCACTCTGGTGCACTAGAATCAAATCGTGTGTAGCACTCGAGTGGCTCACTCAACCCAGCTAGTCGAGTCGCTCAGTCTGTTTGCCCAGCTTGAGCCGTTTGAGCTGTGGAGTATGGTGATGAATGCTCCAAATCCTCTATGGGGTGATCTGGACGCCTCTTCATCTGCTTCTACTCAGCTAAGGTTCTCTTTGATGATCCAGCACTCAACTTCTTCTCAGCAGCTGCTAACCGCTTGGTGAGCTCCTTCATTGTGGCTTTCATTCCATTCTTGAATGCCTTGAACTGCATATCTTGCCATTTGCTTCACCTATGGAGAGCAGAAATCTTGTGGTTGGCCTCTTTAAGGCTCTTGCAGTCAGTCTCATCAAAGTAGAAGTTTTCTGGAGGTTGCACACTATCCATGAAGTTCTGAATTGGCTCATCGTCTTGGAGTCTAGCTCCCTCATCAGAGAAGTAAAGATCTCTGGCTGGTGGTACAAAGGAGACGCTTTGGTCACCTTCCTCTGCATAGATCTTGGCCAAACCTCCATAAGGTAGTAGAATTTTGGCCTTGCTGTTCCTGGGGTGAGAGAAGTTAAAGATGTACTTCTCTTCAACCTTTGCCCCAATAGTCTGAGTGTCTCTCATGTGATCCATATCCATCAACGTGTATTGTGTAGGGTCAGATATGAGCTTAACTCCAGCAGCTTCCGAAAACGGAGTAACGATGCCTCCCATAGTAAACTCTGGCTTGTTCAACATCTTGTCATTCTGGATGGCATTCAGCCTATAGCCCATGAGATGCCTCACCAAGACAATGGAGTTCCTTGTGTAAGCTCTATCACCTCGCATCTCAATCCTATTAGCTGTGTTCTCCTCAGATGAGTAGATGAGGTAGTCACAAAGAGCTTTGTCAAACATCTTCAACTTGCTTTCATTCACTGGGCCTGTAACATTTTTGCAAACATTGTGTTTGCGAGGGTCCTATGGAGATATCTCACTGCTGGGTGCTGATGGGGTATAAAGTTTTCCTCAAGGGAACCACACAATGAATAGTCTGCAAGTGCATAGCAATCAATCATAGTACTTAAGGTATATCGAATCCACAGAGAGAGAAAATGTATTGCAAATCAAGAGGAACAAGTAAAGCTAGAACTCAATAATAAAAAGGGGTTTTTGTGTCATGCAAATCACACAAAGCAAATAAAATGAACGTAAATCAATATGAGATAAATGTTGGGCGCTTAAAGGGTTTCTAGAGTTCAATGATCTTTTTATCACACCTTAGAGTAGATTTTATCCATTGTTTATACCATTTCATGCATTTATCCTTCATATAAGATGTTTAATATTTTTGTATAGGCATGCATGCATTTTGCATATTTGGGGTCTTATCAGGTACTTATGGAGCATATGGAGCATACTTGGATTTTGGCTCATGGAGTGAAGATGTGCAGTCAAGCCCTATGGAGTCGAGTGAAGATTGCAGAGTAGACAGATGGCTCACTCGACCATGCACTCGAGTGAGCACTCAAGACAGGCTACTCGACCAGGCACTCGAGTGAGCACTCAAGATAGGCTTCTTGACCAGGCACTCGAGTGAGCACTCAAGATAGGCTACTCAACCTCAGCATCACAGGCACACTGGTCTTCAGCACCACCCACCCCACTCGACTGCTGGGTCAAGTGGGCACTCTCTGACTTTTTCTCCTAAAAACTCGCAAAATGTAATAAGCGCTTTTGACTAGGTATAAAAGCGCCTCATTAAACCTAATTAAAGAGAATCGAATAGCGTCGCATTGGCTTAGTAATTTTTAGGTTTAGCTCTCGTTTTTCTCTCTCTTGTTCTTGATGTTCTTCTTAGTTTTTCATTTTCTACAACCTTGTAACATTAATAACTTTTTATAAAATCAGTACTTGCATTTTATTTCTTCTACAACCTTGCTCACAAGATCATAGGCTATCAGATATGTCAAGCTTAGGCTTTTATGGGTTTCGGACCCTAGCTATGATCATAATTTGTGAGTAGTAAAGCTGAGATTTTTGGGGATGGATTAGGGTAGGTTCTCTCTGTTTTGTTATTGCTTAGATAGTTTAATCATCACTCAGTTTCGACTCCCTCTTGGGTGAGTGATTTTAATGCTTATTCTCTTCTGATCAAGGAGAACATGATTTTAGATGGTCTCATGAGCACGACCCATGCCTTAAGCCATTAGATAGACTTTTTCCGGGGTTTAGAGTATAGTAGCGTGAGGGTGGATGCATCAGACATTGATTTATGTCACTACTCAACCTATTCACTTGTTATGAACTCTTTTCGACTTGAATAGGCTGATTCTTCCTGCCTGATCCGTCTCCTCCCACTATGCTGACTGGGTTGGGTCTTGGGGCTCTCTACCACGAACCATGGATTGAGCTGGTTATGAAGTTTGTTGTCTAGGGTAGTCATGTGATGAAATTGCTAGTTGATAACTGCAATAGAACAGAGTGTCTGCGATCCTGTGATTTCCATCCCTAGAGTCCCTGTTTTTCCCCATAGTTCACAGCTTGGTTAATATTCGTTCAGTGTAGTTTTTCTCTGTTATTACTGTAGCACTCTACCTCACCACTCGATCAGTGTGGTCGAGTCGTCCTAGTACTGTGATTTTTCATGTTTAGCTCTATGATGCGCTAAAGTGTGACAGACTTTGGTACCTCTAGTATCAATTAGGGTTTTTAGTAGATTTCTCATTTAGACTGCTAGTACCACACCCTTTTGATAATTACTTGAATAGCTTACCTTAATAATCTGCTAATTGCTGTAGACCACTATTGATTGGTTCGACAAAGTTACACAACACCTTACCACTATACTACAATTGATTGGAAACTCTGAATTTGGTCTCTCTAAGCTTAGGTTGATTGCTTTGCTGTCTTTCTTTGCTTAGAGTGGCTAAAAGTTTAGTTTCAATTTGGCGTCGTTGCCAGTTTTGAGTGTTTTTGTCTACACAATTAGTTGTTTAAGGCTTACTAGATGAAGTCTGTTACTTTTGAGATTTGGGTACTGATTTGGTTTTGAAATTTTGTCTGTTTGCATCAGGTACTGTAGCACTCGACCCCCACTCGACCTTACCACTCGAGTACTTGATCGAGTCACTACTCTCTGAATGCAAACACGTTCTCAAGGCAGCCAAAATCTAATCCAGTATTTGGATCACATTCACCGTATCAACATATGCACTCGTCAAGCCACACCTGCACCTGCTACCCCCATTCCTGCACAACCAGTTCCAGAGACACCTGTAGTCATGGCAGAACAAGTTCCTCAGCCTAGGGTGATTGGAGCAGGAGACGCTCCAAACACTCACTCTCAAAGGTAGGGAACTGTAGCCCCTCCAGTCAACAACAATACCTTTGAGATCAAGACGGATTTTGTCTCCATGGTCTAGAACCACAAATTCCATGGACTTACTATGGAAAACCGCTTGCTCATTTGGACCAGTTTGGTAGACTATGCAAACTCACCAAGATCAATCGAATCTCAGAGGACAGCTTCAAGCTACGCCTATTTCCATTTTCTCTTGGTGATAAGGCTTCCCACTGGGAACGAACACTGCCCCAGGGTTCTATAACTACCTGGGAAGACTGCAAGAAAGCTTTCCGGCTGAAATTCTTCTCTATGTCAAGGACTGCCAAGTTCGAGAACAAAATCTCCAGCTTCAGTCAGCGGACCAATGAGAGTTTCTCTAAAGCATGGGAGAGGTTTAAGGAGTAAACAACACACTGTCCTCACCATGGTTTCACCAAGGAGTCTTTGCTTAGTACGCTCTATAGGAGGGGCAAAGCCCAAAGATCAGAATGCTATTGGATACAGCCAGTAATGGAAAATTCCTCAGTAGATATGTAGTCACTAGCTGGGAGCTAGTGGAGAACCTTGCAATCTCTGATGGAAACTACAGTGAAGACTTCGACAGATCAGTCAAAGGACCATCTTTCTCTTCTGATAAGACCAAGCAGGAGATCCAGTCTCTTCGTGAGAAACTTGACAAGCTCATCCTGGCTCAGCAGAAATCTGTGAACTTTGTTGGTGAAGTTTCTGCCACTCAGGCTCAGGAAGGTGAAGATAATCAGGTTGAAGAGATCATGTATATACATAATCAAGCTGGCTTCAACAGAGGGTACATCAACTATAGGAACAATCCAAATCTATCCTATAGGAATCCCAACATAGCCAACCCTCAGGATCAAGTCTAACCGACTCAGAACCCAAGCCAAAACAAGCCTTTTGTGCTAACAGCTCCAGCCAATCCACCTGGATTTGCTCCAAGACCACCTCAGCCAGCTGATGGTGACCTTAAGCCTCTTCTACTCCAACTCCTTCAAGGCCAGAATACTGCTACTCAAGAGACGTCAAAGAGGTTCACTGAACTCAGAACCCACATTGATTGCTCTTATGATGATTTGAACCATAAGATTGAGGTTCTCAAAAGCAGACTGAATTTTGTTGAGTCCAGTGCTGCATCAGCCTCTACTAAGACCACAGACCAACTTCCTGGCAAAGCTGTGCAGAACCCTAAGGAACCTGCAACTCTCTATGCAGTGAGCACAACACGAACTCTCTATCTTCTTCCTTTCAAGAAGAGATTCTCCAACATCACTGGGGACAGTGATACTCAAGTTGGGGGGCAATCTTTTGATCTGCTGCTGAAATTGGCTTGAGAATTATAGCACTCGACAACACCACTCGAGTGAGTGGTCGAGTTGAACCAGAAACTGCAAAGGAGAAGCGCATACTGGATCTGCATGCGATGATGACAAGTCCTTTCCCAGAACGGTTCAAAGCTGAGCTATCAAAGCTTGAAGCTAAAATGACTTGGGATGAAGCTGTGAAGTCACTTGGACCTTTTGACAGTGGTTTGAGAAAAAGAGCCTTGAAGAAAAGAAAATTCAAGATAAGAGAGCAGCAGCTGCTAAGGCCTATGAGCATAAGATGATTACTCAGCAGAAAGTGCTAGTGCAAAAGAAGCTGACGGATCCAGGATCTTTCACAATACCCTGCACCATTAGAAACTAGACTTTCCAGAGTTCTCTCTGTGATCTGGGTGCTTTTTCTCAGTCAGCATAATGCCATTGTCTCTGGCAGGAAAGCTGGGCTATCACAAATTTCTGCCAAGCACCAGGTCTCTAGTCCTAGCTGACAAAACCATCAGATTTTCCCATGGCTTGCTAGAGAATGTCCCAGTGAGAGTAGGAAACATGGAGATCCCTACTGACTTCATAGTGATGAAGATGGAAAAAGAGCCAATGGATCCCCTCAAACTAGGCACACCATTCTTGGCATCCTCTGGAGCTGTTATTGACACCAAAAGTGGTGAAATAGTTCTTCGAACCGGTAATGACTTGGTGATGTGTTTTGACACCTCTTCCAGCTTGAAGAATCCTGCTTTCGAGAGACAGCTCTTCTACATGGAAGAAGGTGAGCGATATGAAAAGACAAACTTTGGAAAGTTTGAACAGTACTCTCAGACACCATCCAGACCTCCAGGGTTCACAGTCACCATGGGTAGTCACTCTGATGGAGCAGTGCACAAGTTTGATGAATTTGTTGTAGAAGGTGACTCTGATGAAGACAGCACAGGGCACACTCGACCAGTCCACTCAACTGCTAGGTCGAGTGACCACTCGAGTCATCACCAGAGAGCACAGCCGACCCCTATGAAATCGCCTGGTTTGATTTGGTACTCGGACCTGGAATATTTTTGTACAGGGAAGAGCAACTCAACATACCCACTCACAACACCAGCATCAGACCAGAGCACAATCCTTGCTCTACAAGGTGTTTTTGTTGAGTTGGCAGAGAAGGTGGACAGGCTTGAGAAGGAAATCTTGAAGCTCAAAGGGGCTCAACAGGTTCCAGAAGCTATCAAGCTCAAGGAACCTCAACAACCCCCACCAGAGATGGGAAGAAGGAGGCCCAAGCCACCAGGTATGAGTGATAGCTTCTATCACCCTATCATGGCATCAACCTTCATTGTGGAGAAGCCGAGTCCAGAGGGGTCAACACAGCCTCTCAAGGACCTTCCACCTGCCTAAAAAGAGTGAGAGTCAAGCTAAGTGACTTTAACCAAGCTCACTTGGGAGGAATTCCCATGTTTATCATTGTATATACTAGCTTTGATTTATCTTATGTCTTTTTAATTTTGTTATTTGTAATATGTTTTTTAGTGTTTTGAGTTTCAGGAGAGGATAGGAGCTGAGTATGAGTCAAAGTGGAGTTTCAAAAGGATCAGCCGAAATTTGAAAAGTCACTCGACCACACCACTCGACCCCTAGGTCAAGTGGCCAGGTTTTGTCTGAAATCTCAACTTTTAATCTAGGCCATTCATTTGAAATCACTTTATCATTTAATATCCATGTTAATCCTTACCCATGATATGATCAGGGCGCACAGCTTCCACCTTACCAGGGGTACTACTAGAGCGAGCCATTCGACCACGCTGGGTCGAGTGCACGATACATGCCATAACACTCGACTGCTGGGTCGAGTGGACCACTCGAGTCACACCCCGGAGCTGATCCTCTCACCACCACAGTTCCAGCCTACACTCAGGAGAGCATGGAGGCTAACACAGATGCTTTCTTCACTCCAAAAAATGAGGTACCACCCCACTTTCTTATAATTGTTCATATCATTGCATTTTTTGTTCTCTTTTTTTTTAGTCTCTCAAATCATCTCTTGAATTTATTTTACACAAGGGACTGTGTAATTTAAGTTTGGGGGAGGTTTGAGAGACGTATTTGATATATTTCCTTATTTTCTTCTTCAAATTTGCATCATCTCTGTGCATTGAAAAAACCTAAAAATTTCAAAATTTTCAGAAAACTACTTTACAAAAATAGAGTATCATGTAGTTGCATTATCATTTTAGGATTGAGTTTTAGAATTTCGCTTAGGATTGTACATATGCATAGGGGATAATGATGAGTCAAACCATAAAAAGTTAAAGAACCAAACATATAATTTCAATGCCACAGTTATAAGTTGTCTAATGCATTCGCCTAAGCTTTAAAATTAAGGCTGCACCTTGCTTGGAATTTAGATTTAGCACCCTCACTTGGTTGAAGCTTACTGTGATTTTTCAAACTATCCCTATGAATTAGAACCTAATTTGAAAAACTTAATTATCATGATAGGCTCTAAAACTTTAACTCATGGATACCTCAAAATACTTGGATTTTCTTTCACCTTTTACCACTCTTGTTAATCCAAGTAGCTGTCTCCAACATTGAGACAGTTCCACAAAAACCAAACCCAAAACTTCATTTCAGACCATACATTATTTTTGAGTTAAGTGAGGCCTATTTCTGGATTGAATTAGAGAGAAAGTGTTAGGTGTTGCCGACAGGAGTAGCCTCTCATGTAGTCTCTGGTTCACAATTTTTGAACCAGATTTAGACTAAGAGTTATAATAAGTTGGGGTTTGAGTCTGGGAAAAGAAAAGAAAAGAGAAAAAGAGTTTGCTAAAAATCATAAGCCTTTGGAGAGGATTGGTTCAAAAAAAATTGAGTCTAGTAAAGGATTTGGAAAGAAAAAGGTAAAAGTTGGCTCAATAAAAGAAACAGAAAAAAATCGTATAGAAGCCACTCGACTAGACCAGTCGAGTGAGTGGTCGACTCATAGCTTAGTGAAAAATCAAAAATCCCAAATCCGCTAGAAATAAAAAGTAAATTATCCTCTCCTTAGAAGAAAACCGAAAATCGGTCCTTGAGTTAAAAATATGAAAAAGAAAAGCTTTTAAGCACAAGGGTAGAACTAGGATGAAGTTTCTGGGATTTTAGAGTTAGGGGAGTCATTTGGTTCTTCATTGGTAGATGATAGTCTGCTCCTGTATGCACCAGTTGGCTCTACCTTTAGGATTCTCTTATAATTCAATCCATTTCATTGAGAGATCCTGATACATGCGCTCAATACCAGAGGAAGAAGAGATCATTTTTATCTCTTAAAACTTGTCCCTCAACCAAATGAGTTACAGTTATTGCATATCATGATTCACCAGTTCGTGCTTAATCAATGTTAAAGGGATAGTTGCTTGTGGCTGAGCCTTTGTGTTAAATTTGATGTGATGAGTATGGCTAAAGCTTTTAAGTAGAACTTCTGTGAATTGCATTCTAGAACTAATAACTGTGACATTGACATTAGCGGTTGGCTTAGTTTGCTTAGGTTCAGAGTCCCCACTTTTCACACTACTCCTTTCATCTTATCATTTCTCTTTGCTTGAGGGCAAGCAAAGGGTAAGTTTGGGGGAGTTGATAACACCACTTTTATACACGTTTTTACCAGTTTTTTATCACACCTTAGAGTAGATTTTATCCATTGTTTATACTATTTCGTGCATTTATCCTTCATATAGGATGTTTAATATTTCTGTATAGGCATTGCATGCATTTTGCATATTTGGGGTCTTATCAGGTACTTATGGAACATATGGAGCATACTTGAATTTTGGCTCATGGAGTGAAGATGTGCAGTCAAGCCTATGGAGTCGAGTGAAGATTGCAGAGAAGACATATGGCTCACTCGACCAGGGTACTCGACCAGCCACTCAAGTGAGCACTCAAGACAGGCTACTCGACCAGGCACTCGAGTGAGCACTCAAGACAGGCTACTTGACCTCAGCATCACAGGCGCACTGGACTTCAGCACCACCCACCCCACTCGACCACCCCACTGGACTGCTGGGTCAAGTTGGCACTCTCCGACATTTTCTCCTAAGTATAAAAGCGCTTTTGACTAGGTATAAAAGCGCCTCATTAAACCTAATTAAGGAGACCTGAATAGTGCCACTTTGGCTTAGTAATTTGTAGGTTTAGCTCTCGTTTTTCTCTCTTTTGTTCTTGTTGTTCTTCATAGTTTTTCACTTTCTGCAACCTTGTAACTTTGATAACATTTTATAATCAGTACTTGTATTTCATTTCTTCTTCAACCTTGCTCACCAGATCATAGGCTATCACATATGTCAAGCTTAGGCTTTTATGGGTTTCGGACCCAAGCTATGATCATAGTGTGTGAGTAGTAATGTTGGGATTTTTGGGGATGGATTAGGGTAGCTTCTCTCTGTTTTGTTATTGCTTAGATAGTTTGATTATCACTCAGTTTTGACTCCTTCTTGGGTGAGAGATTTTAATGTTTGTTCTCCCCTGATCAAGGAGAACATGATTTTAGATGGTCTCGTGAGCACGACCCATGCCTTGAGCCATTAGATAGACTTTTTCCAGGGTTTAGAGTACAATAGTGTGAGGGTGGATGCATCAGACATTGATATATGTCACGATTCTACCTATTCACTTGTTATGAACTCTTCTCGACTTGAATAGGCTGATTCTTTATGCCTGATCCGACTCCTCCACTATGCTGACTGGGTTGGGTCTTGGGGCTCTCTACCACGAACCATGGATTGAGCTGGTTATGAAGTCTGTTGTCTAGGGTAGTCTTGTGATGAAATTTTTCCGAAACAAGAGAAGGAAAAGGAGCTTCTTCGGTGGATACCCCCTGGTCCTGTTTAGTTTAGTTGATAGCTGCAATAGAATAGAGTGTCTGCGATCCTGTGATTTCCATCCCTAGAGTCCCTGTTTTTCCCCATAGTTCACAGCTTGCTTAGTATTCGTTCGCTGTAGTTTTTCTCTGTTTTTACTGTAGCACTCGACCTCACCACTCGATCAGTGTGGTCGTATCGTCCTAGTACTGTGATTTTTCCTGTTTAGTTCCATGATGTGCTAAAGTGTGACAGACTTTGGTTCCTCTAGTATCAATTAGGGTTTTTAGTAGATTTTTCATTTAGACTGCTAGTACCACACCCTTTTGATAATTACTGGAATAGTTTGCCTTAATAATCTGCTATTTGTTGTAGACCACTCTTGATTGGTTCGACAAAGTTATTAAACACCTACCACTATACTACAATTGACTGGAAACTCTGTATTTGGTCTCTTTAGGCTTAGGTTGATTGCTTTGCTATCTTTATTTGCTTAGAGTGGCTAAAATCTTAGTTTCACACTCAAAAGACAATGATCATCTCACTCCATTGACTGGCCCTTTAGAGCCAACTGGATAGTCTACTCGGCCATGTTCAAGGTTGTCATCGATGATATGAAAGAGTAAAACATAGATCTAATGCAATAAGGTAAAGGTTAGAGATTACTTCTTTAGATCCAAAAATAACAAGATGTAAGGACTTCTCCTTTGACAAAGTTACAAAAGAATAGAGAAAGAGATGGTGGAACTTCAAAGCTTCAGCGAGATCAAGTTGCTTATGGGGCTCCATGGAGGCGGCGTTGGCTTCTTGAGGTGGTGATGGACTTTCTAGGGTTTTTGTGGTGAATTTAGGTGGTGATTTGAAACTTTGATGAGGCACACGAAAGCCTAGCTTCATAAACTTGTATATATAGGTCTTGGGGCGCAAGAGATTGGTTTCTAGGGTTTAGGAAGGGCATACTCGTCATCTTGGTGAGTGTGGAGGCAATGGGCCAATCTTGGTGATGGGCCAAGCATCTAAGGCGGTGAAGGAGGCTGGCCTTGGTCACGAGCTTAGTGACTGGGTTCCCAAGAGGCCTGGCCTCGGTCACAAGCTTAGTGACCGAGGTTTGGTGTTTTGGCTCTGGTTTGACATAGCTTCATCTTCTGGGATACATCTTCCAAACGGCTGAATTGATTGCTTTGATTCTTCTCACATACAATTATTAACTCTTCAAGCTTTCCAATGATATAGAGAACTCCAATTTTGGTTCACAGGAAGGTCTTCAAATGCTGTCAAACTTCTGATGCTTCGAAACTGCCTCAAAACGGGTCTTTGCTCCTTTTTGATCCATATTCCCATAAAACCTGTAAAACCTTTTTGACACTAACAATACTTGATAATAGTCTATTTAGCTTTGAAATCATACCAAATCTCTCTTAAAACAATATGAAAACCATAGAAAAAACGGGGACCAAACTCCAATGGAAAACCTGCGGATTGGTTAGTACAAGGATTCAAAACATTGTCACTATAGACTCACAACAATCTCAATCACTGATCCTTCCATCGCAAACCATCCAGAGACTTTGAAATTCACTTCAGTCAACTCCTTACATTCACTAGAGGTGGTGTGGATTTCGCAAGAGGGAGCATCATTCGGGGTAGATGGCGCTTGGTATAGAAAGGCTTTATGTGTTTAAGTGGAGTTTAAAGTGTTTACAGTGTACCGTGATTTCGGAGGGCAACTATGTCGCAGACCCACAAGAGAGTATGAACCTATTGATGTTCACAGCTTCCAACCACTTCTTCATGTCAACACCTTGTTCCTTTACTTCTTTTATTATCCAGAATTAGATGTTTCTGTTGGGTTCTTTCCACCGTCTTCATAACATCTTTCTTCATAGACTTTTTCTCGGGATTTCCTGTGCTTATGATATTATTTTGTAACAGGTTCCTTTCTTTTCTTTTTCTTTTTCTTTTTTTTTTCTTTTTCTTTTCTTTTTCTTTTCTTTTTCTTTTCTTTTCGTTTTCTTTTTCTTTTTGGTGAAAGGGGAAACGGTACATAAATTTAAGAGTCTCAAGCACAAGATGTGAGTACCTTTTCTAATTGATTCCAAGATCCAATATTGTGTAGACCAAACTGTGACTCTCTCTCTCTATCTCTTCTTTGATTCCTTCAAGCTCTCCATCTTCAAGTGGTTGGAAAACTGTGTCGAAAATTTCTCTCTCGCGTTTCTACGCATATCTGCCAACGAGATCGGAAAAGAGATTGGTGAAAGGTCTGAAAAGAAATATATGGTGTAAGGGTAAACCACTAAAAATGAGTGGCCATTCAGGATCAGCAAATAGTGGTAAAAGGGATAAGAATTCATGAATGTGCTGCTTGGTTCCCCGATCTAATGCGCTCATCAGAAATAACTGAAGTCAGGATTATGGTTCAAATAGAGTGGAGTCAACGTCCATTCCAACCGTGTTCTCAGTAGGATGAAACTTGGGGACAAAGGTCCAGTGGTGAGCTTCTAGGTGTTGTCCGTAGGTGAATCCTGAAAAAATTCTCCTTATGAGGTATATAAGAGCGCATATAGGTCATATAATGTCATAGAGTCACTATTTCCAACTAGTTTTGACTCAATAAAAATTTTGACTCGATAAAATCGTATAAATAGGCATAATCATTGATGTAAAAAGTTGTAAAAGGTCTCAGGTCAACAAAATAGAGGTGTCAGTAAAGGATGAACATCCTTCCCCCCAGACTTAAATCACACCATCCTCGGTAGGAAAACAAGAAGGAGAAAAGGATGGAAATCATAAGGAAAAGTTGAGTTAAGAACAATGTCACCTGAATTGGAATGTTGGTGACTAACCGGTGTTTCTTCCTTTGAAACTTGTCATTGCATGGACTTGGTTTTAGTCCACTGAATTCTTTGTGAAGATCTTTTTCTAAATGCAATTTTCCTGAGACAAAAACCTAAAAACCATCAATGACATGCTGAAACATAAATATAGATAAATTAAATAAGATAAGGATAGAATGGTGGTGGTGTTGATGGTGAGATGGTGGTGATGTTATCTCTTTGATGTCATGATTGCCATGGTTGAGATCTTCCCATGGTGACTGATATGCTCCAAATATGCGTATGGTCAGATTGGTGAAGTGATCTTGATCAGTAAACTGACATGGTAAAATAGGAGTGGCGTTGAGGCACAAGGGTGAGAAACCTTGGTCACAAGTAGTCGTGACTGAGGTTTCTCCTCCTTCACGCCTCAGTCACAGCCCTCGTGACTGGGGCCGTTCTTCCGAACCCGGAACGAATGTGGCTGCCCTCTTCTTCCTTATTCATTCTTCTTTTCATGCAAATATATCATCCCATGCTTCAAAATGTTCCAAAGGAATGTATACTTACTTGTGGATCCGAGATGTGGATGTTCAATTGAAGTTTTACCCCTTTACGGTCTCGGTAACCTTCAAAATAGGGTCCAATGGTGAATCCCAAAATCTAGCCCGATCAAGGCTACATTTTCTTTGATGATAACTTCCCAAATATCCTCATATCCTTAGAGATTGGATATTGTGTCAATCCATCGAACATATAGCAAAATGGCCCAAGATTTATGAAATTCCTAGTCGCGGATTGCCAGCTGTGGACTCGTTTTTTGATGATTGGCCCTTTTCTTCTCTGAGCTTCTTTTTCTGAAATTTCTTCGACCAAATCTTCCCAAGTGTCAACCTGTAGGCGTGTGTCAAGTGGGACAACTTTGGCTCAAATAGATTTCAATATCCTTCAACTTTAGTGAAATATGCAACCGTGAAGCTTAAGGTGGGATGATCTTCTTCCCATGAATCCTTTTCCAAAAATTGACTTGATCATTACTCCTTGAATACCCATAAGATGTTAAGTACCTGATCCTTGATCATTTGGTTGAGTGGAACTTGAAAATTCTGAATGAGGCTTGGTTTTGACTTAGTCGCGGCCCGGTTTTCAACTTTGGCCTTGGCTTAGTAAAACTCAATGGATGATGTTCGGAAAGGTTTCATAGCTTCCTAAGATGATGCAGCTAGCTCCAATAAGCTCCATAAGGTCAGAAACGTACCAGATCAACAAAATTCTTCAAAATCTCTTTGGAACCCAGAAATCGGCTCTAGGAGGTTTTGCTCGGAAAATCTAGGTATCTGGCTTCCTGACCGGGGTGTGGACATCACGGGGCTTGTGACCGGGGTATGGCCCTGAGTTGTCCTTCTTCAAGTTGGAGGTGAGTTATGCTTCATGGGGACTTTCAGCATTGACCTTGGGCATAATCAATTTGTTGCCTTTTGCATTCTTTGATCAAAACAACTAGACCAGACTTGTGAAATCTTTTTGCCACTTTGAAAGATGAACTCCGGAGCTTCCATACTCAAAAAACTCGGTCACAGGCTTCGTGACCGGGGTTGGCTCTCCTTGTGACCTAGGTCGGATCCAACTTGATTCTTTTCTCTTTTTCTGCTTTTCTATTTTCTTCTTTTGTATTTTCTTTTCTGTTTATGTGGAATACCTGAGATAAAACATGCAAAAATAAAAAGCAAAAGGGAATCTAATTTATTAAAGGGAAAGAAAACTTACAAAGTGGGTTGCCTCCCACTAAGCTCCCTTGTTTAAAATCCTTGGCTAGACTTGGTTCTTCTCTTATGGGAGATGAGAAGAATCCTCTGTCCTAAGACAAATTTTCTTGGTCTTGACAAGCTCTGGTGGTGTTCCATTAGGATTCGCAATGGTGTTTGATTTGGGGTTGCTTCTTTGCCTCTTTTCTACTTCGGCATGTAGTTCCTTTGTGGAGTTAGAACTGTGGATATCAACGTGAAGCTTGCTTGATACAACCTTTTCCATTTCGAACTGCCTTCCAATGATGCCATCCACAAGCATCTCTAAAACTCCAGCTCGTCTTTTTACGCCATCCAAAGAATCATTAATGAGGACATTCTTTTCCAAGATCCCTTCAATTCTTTGGTTGAAAGTAACTTCAATCTTGTCTATCGCCGTGCCAAGAGATTACTTCTCTCATCATTACCTTCACAACTACCGCATTCTTTGATAGTGAGGATTTCTTTGGTGAGTTGTTCTTCTACACCATCGACTCTTTCTTCCACTGAAAATCCTCGTGTGGTGATTCCTTCCCTAAGAGAGTTTAAGTCACCTTGCAGTCCTTCAATCAGGTTGCTAAACTCATCCTTCTTTGCAGATTCTTCTTCAAGGAGAGATTCATACCTCTCTTGGTCTCTTTCCAAACTTTGGAGCTTATTCCGTGTTAAGCCTATCTCTTTGGCACGCTGCACTTCTAGCTTCTTTAGGCGAAAAGAGATTTTGTCTATCTTCCTGGAGAGAGTTAAATCGCCTTTGTCAATATTTTCATGGATCATTCTTGTGATCATCTCCTGTTGTTTGAAAAATCTTCTAAGAAAGGTCTCTATCCCTCCTTCTTGCAGCTTTTGTTGTAGAGAAACGCTGGATTATCTTGGGGGTAATGATTTGGGGAGTGCATAGGTTGGTTCAAGAGAGTGGTTCCTTGAAGTGTGGGGAACCAACATCTGTTGTCTTCAGGCATCATGGGAGAAGTAGTGAGAAATTGCATAACTTCTCTTTGATTCCATGCTTGATGCGGATTGCCGTTTTCTCTGAATCCTTCGGAGGGGATAATCGTCATCATGCAGCAGTGGACTTCACTTGATTCTTCTTTCTTAATGGCCGAATAACACTTGATTCATTGACATATATTTCTTCTTAATTGGTTTGATGGCCTTTACTCTACATCCATTCCTCATACTCGGCTTTGGTGGTGAGTTCTTTCCTTAGTTTCCTCTCCTCTTCTTCCCTATCAACTGCCGGGTATTCTTGATCATCTTTCCAGCTAATGTATTCTTGAGGGTCTGTGAAGCCCTTTTGAAGAGTTTCAATCTTTACTCCCAATTGTTCTTCCACGCGGTCAACAGCATATGCCACGTTAGTGATCTTCTTCATGATTCTTTGAATGTCTTGCTTGTTCTCAAAGAGCTCCTTACTGATTTTGCTATTGCAAATTTTCACTTGGTCTAGTCGATCAGCGAGAGACAAAATATTTGCTCCTAGATCATCTTCAATCATAGAGAGTTGAGCGCATAGATCTTCTTTGCATTTCTGCTGTGTTGCGGTGAATTTGTTCAAGAGAATCCTAAGTTCTTATGTGCAGGCATCGGCGGATGATGCTTCATAGTCTTCATAAGTATCTACCTTCATGACATCTCTTGAATCAAAGTAATGATCCATAGAGGGATGGTAGTGGTCCGAGTAGTGTGGACTGAAAGAATGAGATAGTCTCATTGGGCGATCTCCAGAGGATCAAGAAAGTAATGGACATCCATAGTGTCTCATCATAGGTGTAGCACGAGATGGCTGAGAACGGCCGTGGTATGCTCCAGAAGGTGAGCTAGAGAATGGTCTGGAAGTGTCTCCGTCCATAGAGTTGTGTTGTGCCAACAGCTGCGCAAGAGTAAGGTTGCAAAACTTCTCTGGGAGAGCGTCGAGGTTCATCCTCAAGGTCTCCTGAAACAATGCAAATCACAAAGGAAAATCAGTAGCACAATGTTCTAGATGCTACTCTAGTTCGTAAATTTGCAAACAGAGCAATCTCTCCCCCGCAACGGCGCCAAAAACTTGATGGGGTATAAAGTTTTCCTCAAGGGAACCACACAATGAATAGGCTGCAAGTGCACAGAAATCAATCGTAGTACTTAACGTATATCGAATCCACTGAGAGAGAAGATGTACTGCAAATCAAGAGGAAAATTAAAGCTAGAATTCAATAATAAAAAGGGGTTTTGTGTAACGCAAATCACGCAAAGCAAATAAAATGAATGTAAATCAATATGAGATTAGTGTTGGGCGCTTAAGGGGGTCTCTAGGGTTCAATGATCTGTCTATTTGAAATAATTTCAATGTAATGCATGTCTACTCCTTAGACTCGGACTATGAAACATGAAAGTTCGGCTAACCTATTATCATAGAGAAAACCGGCTGATATCCACAAATCCTATTACTCAACTATCACAGGTAATAACATAGGTTTCAAAGCATTAAAATCAAGTTCAATCCTAATCCATAAGACTCCATAACTAAGGGGTATGTGCTTGTTATGACGCGATACTCATCAAATCTCCAACAAACTAAGCAAAGTTCGAATTACTTAGATGTCTAAGATCAAGAGCTAGTTCATGACTCTAACTATATGCATTAAGAATGAGATAAAACTGAAAGACAGTGTAGACGGATATGCAAATACAATAAAACTCGCCACTCAAAAGACAATGACATCTCACCCCATTGACTGGCCCTTTAGACCCAACTGGATAGTCTACTCGGCTATGCTAAAGGTTGTCATTGAAACACTTATTTTCTCAGTTGTAAAAGTGAATGGAGGGTTTCAATTCCTCATTGATGTTGTCGTACATGAGGTGTCAATCCATAATGGCTTTGGTGCAAGCAATCACAATATATCAATGCTACTAAGTTAAGCCAAATCAGAGATGATTGTGAAACTAACAACCTAATGATTGAAAGTGCAAATAACTAATAGATAAAAGCAATGAACACTTAAGATGTCAATTCAAATGCACAGAGAGTAAACAAACAAAGCAGGAAAATTAAAGTGGAAAGCCACTCGATCGATACGGTCGAGTGGTGTGGTCGAGTTGAAATACTAAAGCACAGAATCACTAAATGGAACTTGTAACTGAACGTTTAATGAAATTATAAAGAGATAGGGATCATAGGGATGAACTAATGGACTAGGGGATCACTCTCATAACCTGGGTGCTAAACAAACACAACTGATTTCAAAGCTAATCCTTTGACGATAGATATCAAAACCAATCACACCCACTGTCGTGGTGAATGAACTTGAACCCAATAATTCAGCATACCAGATTTTGCCAGAGCCTAGCTATTGGACAAGCTTTAAGAATCAACCTACCTAAGCCAACATAATTTCCTAACAATAGCTTTGAGTATCATGGGTTCCCAAACACCATTGAAGCATACTCTCTACAGGTTAATATAACTATGTCTCTGAAAAAAGCTATCAAACAACCTACAAGCACCGTCGTGAAGAAGCTATCTAAGATCATATTCAAGTTGATGAAAAATGAATAACCATTAAAAACTCCCACCCAAAAAGGATTTAAAATATTTAAGAACATTCAAAACTACCAGATTAATCAAGATCCTCCCTAATCTAATCCATCCCTAATAACCCTAAAGTTAACTACTCACTAATCATAATTAAAGCTAAATTTATAAATCCAGAAATATCTAAATCTGATATATGAGATATATCAGATTGAGATGAGAAGGTTTGCTGAAGGAAATAAATGCAAGTACTGATTTTATTAAAAAGATAAAAGTTTTACAAAGAGCTAAAATGAAGAACAAGAGATAAAGTAATTAGGAGGCAGAAAGAGATAATATCAGGTCAATAAATGAGCACACCCTTTACTAGGGTTAACACATGTGCTTTTATACTAAGGATAAGGTTTAGGATAAGACAAAACAAAGTCCCTAATAATCCGGAAATACCACTCGACCATAGTGATCGAGTGGCTGGTCGAGTAGCCTCCATCTTCCTTCAATCTTCTTCTTGAGCCGATCCAATACTCCTATCCAGCTCCTCAATGTTCCAAGGCTTAGTTAGCATCCATTTTTACCTGTAAATAACCCACAATATGCAATATATATGCAAAGCTAATGCAAAGGACCCTAAAACTCAATAGGAAGCGACATATGCATATAATGGTATAAACAAGGGATGATTATGAACTAAAATGATGATAAATGTATGCTTAAAATCGGTAAAATACAGTGTTAAAAACTCCCCCAAACTTATCTTTTGCTTGCCCTCAAGCAAATAAAAGATTGATTGGAGAAGTAGTTTGAAAATGGGGATTCAGAACCAATGCCAAATGACTAAACCTCTAACCTCAATGCCATGGTTAACAGTTCTAGAATGCTATGCAGATGATCCATACTTAAAAACCTTAGCCATGTTCATCACAAAAGATTCAAAATTCATCCTAAGCCACAACAAGCATTCAAAGAACTCTATCCCTTTAACATTCATTAAGCGAGAACAGTGGATCAAATTAAACATTGATTAGGAACTCATTTGGTTTGAGGGACAAGTTTTAAGAGACAGACATTGTCTCTTCTTCCTCTGGTTTAAGCGCATTAGTAACAAGGATCTCTCAGTGAATGGATTGAACTTTGGGAGAATTCTAAAGGTTAAAGCCAACTGATGCATACAGGAGCAGACGCTCATCTACCCAAGAACACACAACTGACCCTACCTAAATCTGTACTTAGAGAAACATCCTAGTGTTTTTAACTTTTCTTTTCTTTCTCTCAAGGCAATACCTTGTTTTCACTCAACTTAGGATTATTCTCTCTTTTTATTTTCTAAGGAAAGGATTTTTACTCTTTTTGAACTCTCTAGCGGATCTGGAAATTTTTCTTTTCTGGGCTAAGGTACCTACTCGACCACTTGGTCGAGCTGTGTGATCGAGTCACATCTTTTCACTTTGCTTATCTTTTATTTTCCTATTTCCTGAGTCTATCTTCATATTTAATCATCCAGATCATTTACTAGACACTCATTATTGTATTTGTTTTGGTGTTTTATCCTTTCCAAATATTTTTTAGCATTCTTTTTCTCTCTTTTTACCACTCAAAACATCAACCAACCCCTAGTTCAAACTTTCTATCCTATTCTGGTCCAAAAATCATGAACCAGAGTCTACATGAGAAGCTATTCTTGTCGGCTTATACCTAACACTTTCTCCTAAGTTCAATCCGGAAATAGGTCTCAACTCAAGATTAATTTGTGGTTTGAAAAGAAGGTATGTTTGGTGATTATTTGGAACTGTTCCAAAGATGGGAACAACTACTTGGATAAACAAGAGTGGAAAAAAGGAATAAGAGTATCCAAGTATTTTAAGGTAGCCATGAGTTCATAAAAAATGTTTAAGTTTGATAATTAAAATTTAAGATTAGGTTCTTATAATTAGGGATAGAGTTTCTTATTCACAGCAAGTTTTAACTTAAGTATCAATGGTGAATTTTAAATCCAAACATGGTGCTGCCTTAGTTTTCAAGATCAAATGCAAGCATTGAACAACTAGAAACCATGGCATTGAGATTAAAGTTTTAATTATGAGGCGGTTTGGTTTAAATTCATCATTATCCCTTATGCAATGCAACAATCTTAGTATGAATGATTTAGACTCAATCCTAATTATGCAAATGAACTACATGACACTCTGTTTTTTTAAAAAAAAAAATTTCAGAAATTTTTCAAATTTTTATGGTTTCTAAATGCACTTAGATGATTATGAAATTTGAATAAGAAAATAGAAAACATGATTAGATGATTCTCTCAGACTCTCCCCCAAATTTAAATTACACAGTCCCTTGTGTAATAAAAATTCAGAGGATTATCTGAGAGATTTAAAGACAAAAATAAAAACAAACTAATTATGCAAGTGGTATATACAATGGTGTGGGTTGTGTGGTACCTCATTGTGGTGTATCTTGCTGGGTTGGAGCTGTGAAGAATTCATCCACAGTAGCTGCCATAGACTCCTGAGTGTAGGTAGCCTCCATAGGGATGTGGGAAGAGCCCGGTTGCTCTGGATCAAATGGTGATTCCACTCCGGGGTTGAGCTCGACCACTAGACTCAACCTATCTGGTCGAGTAGAGGTGTGAGCCTCCAACTCTTCAGCTGTGAGATCTGATCTTCTCTTCCTTGGCCTATCCCTGCGAGTCGTCCTCTCTTCTGAGGACCTTGAGCTATGCCTCATAGATCTTCATGTGGGAGATTTGCTTCTCTCCTTAGCTCTTGAGCTCTCACCTTTCTTTTGCAAACTCTTAAGCTGCCCTGAGATGACCTTCATGGTCTTTGCCATTGACTTGATGGCTTTGTCCTGGAACTTATTCCACTGCTGGAGAAGCCCTATCTTGTGGTTGGCCTCCTTCAGATTCTTGCACTCTGATTCATCAAAGTAATACCTCTCAGGTTCCCTGTTTCTTTCATCCAATCCCTAAACACTTGATCATAAGATGCATCATCATTTCTGGCCTTGTACAGACAACTGGTAGGAGGAATGAAATCAGCCTCTCCTCCTTGGTGTAGCTTGGGGAAATCGTCCAGTGGTAAGAGGACTTGGGCTTTTCCAGCTTGTGGGTGTTTGAAATTGTAAATATGTTTCTCCTGAATCATATTCCTCTCTATGATGAAGGAGTTTTGCAGATACTCCATATCAGTCCACTGTGGTTCCTTCCTCTTGCCCTTAAGCTCAACTCCAGCTACTATGAGGATTGGTGTTACAGTTCCACCAACTACCAAATCACCTTGGCTCAACATCTTGTTCATCTTTGTGGCATACAGTGTCAGCTCTATCTGCCCAAGATGCCCCTATCAAGCCTCTGATTCTTGGCCGAGGTGTAAACTACAAAGCTTTAAAGCTCTTTGTCAAGCATCATGATTTCCCCGTCATTGACTCCTCCAGTGATCTTCCTTGCAAACATGGTGTTAGCAATGACTTTGTGCAAGTACCTGATCCCTGGGCTTCTTATCTCTGAGCTTTTGGATCTTGAGGATTTGTGCTTTCTTTTTCCTCCTAATAGCCGCCAGAGCTCATCTAATTCTCTGGTGCTGTAGTTTTGTTGCACTCCAGGCCCTTGTTGAAACCATACAGCAGATCAAGTTTCCCAAACTCCATTGTGTATTCTTGGTTCCTAACCTTGAAGCGTATATACCCCAGCTCACCATTTGCTTCAGTCTCTGGTTCATCTTGGTACAATTTCAGCTGGAGGGTGCTAAGGAAATGGCATGTTTCCTCTTGATAGCCCTCCCTTGGGTTAGAAACAAGTGTCAACAAGTCACACTGCTCAAGCAACAGCTCCACTTCCCTTGTGATGTCCAATGCATCCATTGTTGGCCAATGTGGGTATCTTGTTCCCACAAAGTTCATTCCATTGAACAAGTCCAACAGCATTTCCTCATGGTCCAGTTGGCTCACTCCCTCAGATTCTCCACCAATGCTTTCCTTTATATCCTCAGTCTCTGTTCTCTCATCATCTTCTTCTTCATTCTGCACTCTCTTCCCTTGTGCGATATGCTCTCTTTCCCTTGAGAATTCTTGCTCCCAAGCCACCTCTGCAGCCTTCCTCCTTGTCATCCTTATTGTTGACGCATTGGTTTCCCCGAAACAATGAACATCAAAGTTAAGCTACACGTTGTTCATCTACTCGACCATCTACTGGATCTAAGTGGTCGAGTTGGTAAATTTGAACAACTTTCTCATTTAGATCGAGTCATAAGCTCGAGTTTGAATTCCTAATCAAGTTTTCAGATAAATTATACTGTAATCAATGTTGGGTAGTCAGAAACGTTGATGTTTGAAATACAACAGTTTCCAATTTGAGAAATTATCAGAATCGGATAAGATTTAATCAAGCTTCTAAAATTTAGATTCTTGTTCAAAATCAACAATGTGCTCAAACAGAGGTGGTGATTGTCCTTTGGTGAAACTATTGGCAATGCATATCTCAATTAAAGTTTCACAATTTCCTTATTTTCAATTTTTAACTTCAAGAACAAAAGTTTCAAACCCAGAAAGATTTCAATCTTTATATTTTGAACCAATCTACATTCCTAAACACTCTATGTTCCTTATAAACATATTTCACGGTACATGCATCAAGGATTGTTGAAGGATTTTGAAAAAATTTCTTTTGAAAGCCAAACACAAGATTTTGATTGAAATCGCTTTCAGAATGCAGGGAACTTACATTTTTGAGTCAAGAGTGTTTGAAATAGCAGACATGGTTGCTGAATTGAGTTATTTGAATTGAAAATTCAGAGAATAAAAAGTTTTTGCTTTTGAGAAGGTTTTCTTTAAAACAGCAGATGAGACACTGAGTTCTGAGGGGGATGAAGCCGTGAAGGGTTTTAAAAGTAGGGTTTAGATCAGGTTCAAATGGATGGCTGAGATTAAAAGTTAAAATTCAAAATTAAATGTGGCCACTCGACCTCGGGGTCGAGTGGTGTGGTCGAGTCCGAATCTGGATCGCTTATGATCTTCTTTCAATCATCATGCTATGCATTCTCCTTGGTCAATTGCACTCTTCAACCTATTCCTAGATTACTAGACACTAGATAAAAGCATTAAAATACCAAAATAAACAATAACTTGAAAGATAAAAAAAAATTATATACAAGAGATTGTCATGGAATTTCCTTCCAAGTGAGCTTGTTTATAGTCTCATAGCTTGACTTGCTTACAGAGCTTAGATAAGGGTGGATCAGGAACAGGCACTAAGGTCCTTTCCTTGTTGTCCGTTGGTGGTTTTCCATAAGATGAGGCTAGAGTTGCTATCTTCCACCATCTCTTGTTCTCAGCTTCACTCATACCTCTGGAACCATACTCAAACCTCCTGAGCTCTATAACCTTGGTCTTGAGATAGTCAACCTCTTTGATCAAAAATCCAACAGCTTCTTGTAAAGAGATAATAGCCTTGCCTTGAGCTATGCTGATTGGATCTGGTGATGTGCTTGCTGAATAAGATTCAGCATCACTGAACTCCTTCACACTCTCCCTTGCTGAATCATTCAACTGGTTCTCAAGTGTCAATTTGTTCAAGTAGACTATCTCCTCATCACTTTGGTAATCTTTCTGATTCATCCAAGACAAAGATTCTGGTGGTGAACTTGGGATTTCTATCTCACCACTGAGAGGAATGTAACTAGGAAGACCACTAGTTATCACAACAGGCTCCTGATAATAATCCTCAATAGCATACAGCTGTCCCAGACTGTTGTGACTTCTGGGTCCTCGACCAATATCAAACTTCATCACCAAATCTTTCCCAAACTTCAGATCAATTTTTCCTCCTTTGACATCAATAACTGCACCAGCACTAGCCAAGAATGGTCTTCCTAGAATAAGGTGACTCAATGATTCCTCCTCCATCTCAAGGATTATGAAATCAGTAGGTGCTTCCACATGGCTTATCCTTACTGGTAAATTTTCAAGCATACCATAGGGCCTTTGGATTGTCTTGTCAGCTAAACTTAGGGAGATCCTACTTGGTTTGAAGTCTTCAAATCCAAGCTTTGTTGCAATGTTCAAGGGCATTATGATCATAGATGAACCCACATCACACAAGGAGTCTCTAAAGACTGTTTACTTTATAGAACAGGGTATAGTACAGGTCCCTGGATCTGCAAGCTTTTCTTGAACTATTATTTCCTTCTCAGTGATCATCTTACATTCATAATCCTTTGCAACTGACTCTTCTTTCTTCTGAGTCTCTTCCACAAAGGTTTTCTCAGCAGAAACTTCTGATGGATCACTTTCTTTACTAGCATCACCCAAGGATCTCTCAGCTTCTTTCTCTTTCTTCTGATCTTTCATAATATCCTCATAGATTACTGTTATCTGTTTCTTGCACCTCCCAGGGTATGGACAGGATATAAGCTCTTTCAGATAGGCGATCTTCTTGTTTCTTGCAAGGATAGCTTCTACTCGACCTGCTACTTGAGCAGAGTGGTCGAACTGATCTTTCGAGATGATATTCTCAGCTATAACTCCAGGAGAAGGCACTGCTTTTTTGATTTTTCTGAACCAAATCCTCCCCAACTTGAACATCACTGTCCACAGTGTATGAGGCATGTCTTTTCTTGAGTGGGAGATGAGAATCTGGCCTTGAAGATACAACATAGACATTAGCTTGATCCTTTGGGTTCTGAACTGACTTTCTTGGCAATTGACCTTGTGTTTTGGTAGAGGATTGTGCAGCCAATGTCTCAAGGTACTTGAGTCTGGAATTCAAGGTTTCCACCTTGTTGTTCAACTCATTGTTAGAGTTATCAATGTGGTTCTTCAGTTCAGTAAGCCTCTTACTCTGCTCTATGGCTCCATTTGTTTGTCCCTGCATGATCTGTTGTAACATGATTTTCATATCAGGTTCTGGGAGAATGGGATTTTGCTGAGATGCAAATCCTGGAGGTGGATTCAGAGTAGGAGCTCGTTGCTGGAAACCAAGCTGTTGTTGCTTAGGAACAAACTGCTGGTTTTGATTGTATTGAACAAAAGGTTTGTTCTGAGCTTGTTGTTGAGCTGGATAGACTTGATCTTGTGGGTTTGCCACATTAGTATTCCTGTAAAAGAGACTGGGGTAGACCTTGTAGTTGACAAATCCTCTGTTGTAGCCACCTTGATTCTGGATGTAGCTGACCTCTTCTTGCTGATCAGCCTCCCCATTTTGAATCTGATACTGATCTTCTTCACTAACAAAGTGCACTGCCTTCTGATTCACCAACAACAAACGATCAAGCTTCTCATTCAGTAGCTTGATTTCCTTCCTGTGTCTATCATCACTGTCCACAGATCCTCTTGTTGTCCGGTCATACTCCTCTGAATGGTTTCCATCAGCTTGAGCCAAGTTCTCAATGAGCTCCTTGCCACTGTCCACATTTCGATTCAAGAACTTGCCATTGGTGGCTGTATCAAGAAGAGTCTTGATGGAGAGTAATGAACCTCTGTAGAGAGTACTAAGGAGTGATTCCTCAGTGAAACCATGACGAGGGAATAGTGAGATATACCCTTTGAACCTTTCTCATGTTTCTCAGAATGTCTCTCCATTCTTTTGAGTGTAGCTTGAGATTTCATTCCTGAGCCTTGTTGTTCTTGACTGATAGAAGAACTTTTCCAGAAAGGACCTCTTGCATTCATCCCAAGTGCTGATGGATCCATTAGGCAGATTCCTCTCCCACTGGTAAGCCTTGTCTCCAAGTGAGAATGGAAACAATCTGAGCTTGAAAGCATCTTCACTCACTCCATTTATCTTTGTGAGGCTGCAAAGGCAATCAAATTGATCCAAGTGTGCAAGAGGGTTCTCTATTGGTAAGCAATGGAATTTGTTCTCTTGTACCATGTTGATGAGGCTTCCACGGATCTCAAAGTTGTTGTTCTGAACTGGTGGTGGAACTATGCCTTGCCTCTGTGTATGAGTACTGGGAGCATCCCCAGCTCCAATGACCCTAGGTCTTGGTTGAGGTTCAGCCATTGCAACTGGTTGAACATGTCTGGCTCTGTCCTGAGGTGTTCTAGGTTCTAGAAGGTTGATATGATCAAGATACTGTATGAGATTGTGGCTGCCTTGAGATCTTGTATGCATTCAGTAGGTAAATGTAACTCAGTATAAGTACTCGACCAGTGTGGTTGAGTAGGTAGGTCGAGTCGGGCACCTGATACAAACAGAAGGCAAAAAGCAAACCAAATCACTAACCAAGTAAAAGTAACAAAAGAACTTAAGCTTAAAAACAAAGAAATTGTGAATGGAACACAAAATAAACCCAACTGGCATCGGCGCCAAATTGAAACACGTATTTTCTCAGTTGTAAAAGTGAATGGAGGGTTTCAATTCCTCATTGATGTTGTAGTACATGAGGTGTCAATCCATAATGGGTTTGGTGCAAGCAATCACAATGTATCAATGCTACTAAGTTAAGTCAAATCAGAGATGATTGTGAAACTAACAACCTATTGATTGAAAGTGCAAATAACTAATAGATAAAAGCAATGAACACTTGAGATGTCAATTCAAATGCACAGAGAGTAAACAAACAAAGCAGGAAAATAAAAATGGAAAGCCACTCGATCGATACGGTCGAGTGGTGTGGTCGAGTCGAAATACTAAAGCACAGAATCACTAAATGGAACTTGTAACTAAATGTTTAATGCAATTATAAAGAGATAGGGATCATAGGGATGAACTAATGGACTAGGGGATCACTCTGATAACCTGGGTGCTAAACAAAAACAACCTATTTCAAGGCTAATCCTTTGATGATAGATATCAAAACCAATCACACTCACTGTCGTGGTGAATGATCTCGAACCCAATAATTCAGCACACCTTGGTGAATGATCTCGAACCCAATAATTCAGCATACCTGATTTTGCCCGAGCCTAGCTATTGGACAAGCTTTAAGAATCAACCTACCTAAGCCAACATAATTTCCTAACAATAGCTTTGAGTATCATGGGTTCCCAAACACCATTGAAGCATACTCTCTACAGGTTAATATAACTATGTCTCTGAAAAAAGCTATCAAACAACCTACAAGCACCGTCGTGAAGAAGCTATCTAAGATCATATTCAAGGTTATCAAAAATGAATAAGCATTAAGAACTCTCAACCAAAAAGGATTTTAAACATTTAAGAACATTAAAAACTACCAGATTAATCAAGATCCTCCCTAATCTAATCCATCTTTAATAACCTTAAAGTTAACTACTCACTAATCATAATTAAAGCTAAATTTATAAACCCAGAAATATCTAAATCTGACATATGAGATATATCAGATTAAGATGAGAAGGTTTGCTGAAGGAAATAAATGCAAGTACTGATTTTATTAAAAAGATAAAAGGTTTACAAAGAGCTAAAATGAAGAACAAGAGATAGAGTAATGAGTAGGCAGAGAAAGATAATATCAGGTCTAAAATTGAGCAGACCCTTTACTAGGGTTAACACATGTGCTTTTATACTAAGGATAAGGTTTACGATAAGACAAAACAAAGTCCCTAATAATCCAGAAATACCACTCCACCATAGTGATCGAGTGGCTGTCGAGTAGCCTCCATCTTCCTTCAATCTTCTTCTTGAACCAATCCAAAACTCCTATCCAGCTCCTCAATGCTCCAAGGCTTCCTTATCATCCATTTTTACCTATAAATAACCCACAATATGCAATATATATGCAAAGCTAATGCAAAGGACTCTAAAACTCAATAGGAAACGATATAAGAATATAATGGTATAAACAGGGGATGATTATGAACTAAAATGATGATAAATGTATGCTTAAAATTGGTAAAATACAGTTTTATCAGTCATCGATGATATGAAAGAGTAAAACATAGATCTAATGCAATAAGGTAAACGTTTAGAGATTACTTCTTTAGATCCAAAAATAACAAGATGTAAGGACTTCTCCTTTGACAAAGTTACAAAAGAATAGAGAAAGAGATGGTGGAACTTCAAAGCTTCAGCGAGATCAAGTTGCTTTTGCGGCTCCTTGGAGGCGGCATCGGCTTCTTGAGGTGGTGATGGACTTTCTAGGGTTTGTGTGGTGAACTTAGGTGGTAGTTTGAAACTTTGATGAGGCACACGAAACCCTAGCTTCATAAACTTGAATATATAGGTCTTGGGGCGCAAGAGATTGGCTTCTAGGGTTTAAGAAGGGCATACTCGTCATCTTGGTGAGTGTGAAGGCAATGGGCCGATCTTGGTGATGGGCCAACCGTCTAAGGCGGTGAAAAAGGCTGGCCTCAGTCACAAGAATAGTGACCGGGGTGCCCAAGAGGCCTGGCCTCGGTCACGAGCTTAGTGACCGAGGTTTGGTGCTTTGGCTCTGGTTTGACATAGCTTCATCTTCTGGGATGCATCTTCCAAACGGCTGAATAGATTGCTTTGATTCTTGTCACATACCAATCTTGACTCTTCAATATTTCCAATGATATAGAGAACTCCAATTTTGGTTCACAGGAAGGTCTTCAAATGCTGTCAAACTTCTGATGCTTTGAAACTGCCTCAAAACAGGTATTTGCTCCTTTTTGATCCATATTCCCATAAAACCTGTAAAACCTCTTTGACACTAAAAATACTTGATAATAGCCTATTTAGCTTTGAAATCATACCAGATCTCTCTTAAAACAATATGAAAAACATAGTAAAAACGGATCAAAATACGATGTTATCAGGTGCCTGATCTCACTTCTCTTGGCTCTAGCAGATGAGTAGTGATCCCTTCCTCCAAGCTCTCACCATAACTCGTTCAGCTCTTTCTTCTCAAATTCTTGAGCTTGCCCTGTTTCTCTACGGAAGTCAAACACTATATCAACCACACTGAGTTGTAGCTGATGCTCTATCCCCCTGACTTTGAAGCTCACATGCCCCAACTCTGTAGTACCAGCCATGCCTCTTGTCTCATAGAGATGGAGATCCACTGTTGCCAAGAAGTTGCAGGTCTCAGTCTTGAAAGCATCACGTGGGTTTTGGGTAAGTCCCACGATGTCAGCAGACTCATAGAGCTTTCCAACCTCTCTGCAAATTCCCAAAGCTTGCATGGTGGGGGGATGCGGGTACCTAGTCCCAAGGAATTTCATCCTCTCAAGGATGGAAATGAGCTTAGCTTCCTCAGAGATCTCAGCTTGGTTCACTTCTGAACTCTCAGAACTAGTCCCTTCCTCACTATCTGTTCTCACTGACTCTTCTTCTTGAACTCACTTGCCCTTAGCCTTGTCTAGCCGTGACCTAGATGAGGTGCTTCCAGCTCGTGTAGCCCTTTCTAAGGTTTGGCTTCTCGTTTTCCTTGACCTTGTGTTGCCAGAGTACCTGAAACAAATTCAAAAAATGAAATTTAACAAAAATTTGGACCACTCGACCAAGCCACTCGAGTAGTGAGGTCGAGTGGGCAAAAATTTTCCAAATAAATTTTTGCCCAACTTAACCAGACCAAGTGCTTGGCTCGAGTAACTAAACAATCATTGATATCATTTCATTTCAAGCTTAGCATCATTCAAACAACTCAAATATCGTAAATTTTCAAAATTCTTCAAGTTTCAATTCGTTTTTCCTATGCATAGTTTCAAAAATTCTAAAACTTGTTCAATTTCAACAAAGAGGATCAATGTGGGTTCTTCAATCATCAAAAAGCAATAGCTAAAGTGAAATTTTTTCTAAAGTTTCATTGAAAATTCAAAAAATTTCAAGTGCATCACTAAGAACAAAATTTCAATTTCTAACAATTTCAACCATAGAAATCAATTCATAGTTCTTTCGATACTTTATACTACTCTTATCAACCGATTTTAACCACATGCAAGCTAAAATTTTGATGAAAAATTTCAAAAAAATTCAAAAAGTTTTGAACCCGGATTTTCGCAAAATGGGTTCAAAATGGTTTAGAAACTTACAAGTGAGTTTTGGAATCCTGAGAATAGTGTGACATCATGCAGATTTGATGAAAAAGTTGATGAGTTTTTGAAAACATTTTAGAGAGAAGTTGAGAGGTTTTTGCGATTTAGAGAGATAAATTTTCGGGTGAGAAATGAGGAAGGAGAAGTCGAGTGGTGTAATAGATAGTGGGATGAAATTGTGTGGCTGAGATTAAAAGTTGAGATTTTAGAGAAAACCTGGCCCACTCAACCTGGGTGTCAAATGGTGTGGTCGAGTGGAAAAATCAAAGTTTGGGCTGACCCTTTTTCAGCTTCTCCTTGACTCATACTCAGCTCCTATACTTTCCTGAAACTCACAACACTAAGAAAACACATCAAAAATAACAGAATTGATAAAAACTTTAGATAAATTCAAAGCTAGTATATATAAAGATAAACATGGGAATTCCTTCCAAGTGAACTTGTTTAGAGTCCCATAGCTTGACTCTCACACGGTTTAGGCCGGTGGAAGGGTCTTGAGAGGCTGTGTTGACCCCTATGGACTTGGCTTCTCTGGTATAAGCAAGCAAATCACACACTTTTGTGAACTAAAAACGAAGAGGCTAACTTTATCTAATCCTAAAAGAGAGGAAAAAGAGAGTACTAATCTCAAGTGCAATATGCCGAAAAAGACGGGTTTTCTTGAAGGTTGATACCTTGCTGGCTTGATAGAATCTATCACTCATTTCTTGTGGCCTGATCCTCCTCATTTGTCTTTCTGGAGGCTTTTGAACCTCCTTGAGCTTCAGAACTTCCTTCTCAAGCTTTTCCACCTTCTCTGCCAACTCAACAACAACACCTTGTAAAGCTAGGATTGTGCTCTGGTCTGACCCTGGTGTTGTGAATGGGTATATTGAGTTGCTCCTCCCTGTACAAAAATATTTCTGGTTCGAGTACCAAATCGAACCAGGTGGTTTTGTAGGGGTTGGCTGTGCTTTCTGGTGAGGACTCAAGTGGCCTCTCGAGTGACCAGTCGAGTGGGCTGGTCGAGTGTGTCATGTTCTGTCCTCATCAGACTCAATTCCTGCTGCATAAGCATCAAACTCTTGCACTCCTTGATTAGAGTGATTGCCTATGTTGACTGTGAACCCTGGGGGTCTAGATGGTGTCTATGAACTCTGCACAAACTGCTCAGGCCTAGTCTCTTTCATTATATTCAGCTTATTCTATGGAAAAGAGTTGACATTCAAAAGTTGTGTTCTTCATGCCGGAAGAGGTGTTAAAACGCATCACCAAGTCATTGCCGGTTCAAAGAATGATATCACCACCTTTGGTATCAATAATAGCCCCAGTAGATGCCAAGAATGGTCTTCCTAGTATCAGAGGGTCTTTTGGCTCTTCTTCCATTTTCATCACTATGAATTCTGTGGGGATCTCCATGTGGCCTATCCTCACTGGAACATTTTCCAAAAACGCATGTGGAAACCTGACACTTCTATCAGCTAAGACTAGAGACAGCATGCTGGGTGAAAACTTGTGATATTTAAGCTTCTCTGCCACAGACAATGGCATTATGCTCACTGAAGAACCCAGATCACACAGACAGCTCTTGAACATCTGATTTTTGATGGAGCAGGGTATTGTCAAAGATCCAGGATCTTCCAACTTTTCTTGTACCACTACTTCCTGCTTAGTGATCACCAAACACTCATAGCTCTTAACAGTTGCAATCCTCTTCTCTTGAATTTTCTTCAAGGCCCTTTTTCTCAAACCACTCTCAAATGGTCCTAATGACTTCACAGCTTCTTCCCAAGTCATAGTTGCTTCCACCTCTAGTAGCTCTTCCTCAAGCATAATGGCATAGTCCTTCTCAATCTCAGCTTTGAACATTCCTGGGAAATGACTTGTCATCATCGCATGCAGGTCCATTATCCGCTTCTCCTTTGCAGTTTCTGGTTCCATTCAACCACTCACTCGAGTGGTGTGGTCGAGTGCTACCGTGCTCGAGCCAATTTCAGCAGCAGATCGAAAGACTGCCCCCCCCCCCAACTTGAGTATCACTGTCCCCAGTGATTTGTAAAGACCTCTTCTTGAAAGGAAGAAGATGGAGAGCTGGTGCTGTGCTTACTGCATAGAGTGTGGCAGGTTCCTTAGGATTATGCACAGCTTTTCCAGGAAGTTGGCATGTGGTCTTTGTAGAGGCTGATGCAGCATTAGACTCAACAAACTTCAGTCTCCTATTGAGAACCTCTATCTTAGGATTCAGATCATCATATGAGCAATCAATATGGGTCCTAAGCTCAGTGAACCTCTTTGACGTCTCTTGAGTAGCAGTACTCTGGTCTTGAAGAAGTTGGAGTAGAAGGGGCTTAAGGTCACCATCAGCTTGATGTGCTGGTCTTGGAGCAAATCCAGGTGGATTGGCTAGAGCTGTTGGCACAAAAGGCTTGTTCTGTCATGGGTTCTGAGTTGGGTAGACTTGATCTTGAGGGTTGGCTACGTTGGGAATCATATAGGAGAGATTAGGATTGTTCCTATAGTTGATGTATCCTCTGATGAAGCCAGCTTGATTCTGTATATACAGAATCTTTTCAACTTGATCATCCTCATATGCTGGAGCCTGACTAGCTGATACTTCACCCACAAAGTTTACAGATTTTTGTTGTGCTAGGATGAGCTTATCAAGCTTGTCACTGAGAGATTTAATCTCTTTCTTGTTTGTATCAGCAGAAGAGGAGGGTCCTCTGATGGATCTATCAAATTCTTCATTGTAGTTTCCATCAGAAGTTGCCAAGTTCTCCACTAGTTCCCAACCAGTCATCATGTCTCTGTTGAGGAAGTTGCCATTGCTAGTAGTATCTAACAGCATCCTTATCTTAGAGCTGGCTCCTCTATACAATGTGCTGAGTAGAGATTCTTTGGTGAAGCCATGATGAGGACACTGAGTAGTGTACTGCTTGAAATGCTCCCATGCTTCAGAGAAGCTCTCATTGTTCCTTTGAGTGAAACAAGAGATATCATTCTTAAACTTGGTTGTCCTGGAGTTTGAGAAGAACTTGAGCAGAAAGGCCATCTTACAGTCATCCCAGATTGTTATAGAACCCTTAGGCAGTGCTCTTTCCCAATGTGATGCTGTGTCACCCAGAGAGAAAGGGAACAAGCGAAGTTTGAAACCATCTTCAGAGATCCCATTGATCTTAGTCAGCTCACACAATCTGTCAAACTGGTCCAGATGCTGAAGTGGATTCTCCATAGGGAGTCCATGGAATTTGTGGTTCTGGACCATGGAGATGAGACCCGTCCTGATCTCAAAGTTGTTGTTTGTGGTTGGAGGAGCTACAATCCCTTGCCTTTGGGAGTGAGTGCTTGGAGCATCTCCTGCTCCAATCACCTTAGGCTGAGGAACTTGTTCAGCCATGACCACTGGTGTCTCTTGTTGAACTCGACTGGGATTAGCAGGTGTAGGTGGACGAGTGTGTATGTTGATACGGTGAATGTGATTCAAATACTGGATGAGATTGTGGTTGCCTTGAGATCTTGTTTACATTCAGAGAGTAGTAACTCGATCGAGTACTCGAGTGGTAAGGTCGAGTGGAGGTCGAGTGCTACAGTACCTGATGCAAAACAGGCAAAATTTCAAAACTCAATCAGTAAGTGGACTTGTAAAGGTAACATACTTGATCTAGTAAGCCTTAAACTACTAATTGTGCAGACAAAAACACTCCAAACTGGCAATGGTGCCAAATTGAAACACGTATTTTTGTCTGGTGTTGTAAAGAGTGAGAGTAAATACTATCAACCTAAGTACAGAGAGACAAAATACAGGTTTATCAATTGACGTATAGTGGTAGGGGTGTGTAACTTGTCAAACCAATCAAGAGTGGTCTACAGCAACTAGCACATGATTAAAGCAAACTATTCAAGTAATTTTATCAAAGGGTGGCTGGTTCACTAACAAGCTAAATGAACTACTACGATACTAGAGATGCCAAAGTCTGTCACACTTTAACACATCGTGGAACTAAGCAAGCAAAATCATATAACTAATGACTACTCGACCACACTGATCGAGTGGTGAGATCGAGTGCTATAGTAAATGTGAGAACACTAGATTAAACGATTACTAAAGACGATTAAAATGATAGGAAAGGAATAGGGACTTCAGGGATGAAATCATGGGTTTGCAAACATTCTATACTACTATGGGTATCAATAAAACTGGTCTCACATGACATCCCTAGACAACAGACATCATATCCAGCTCAGTCCATGGGTCAATGGTAAAGAGCCTCAAGATCTAACCCTGTCAGCATAGTGTGAGTTGATCAAATCACGCATAAAGAGTTAGTCTGTTAAAGCCAAAGAGGATACAAGTAGGTAAGCTGATTCATGATGTAAATCAACATCTGATGCATCAACTCCTATGCTATTGTATCCTAGTCCCTGGAAAAAGTATATCTAATGAATCCAGGAATGGGTTGTGCTCAATAAACCATCTAAGATCATGTTCTCCTTGATCAGGGGAGAACAAGCATTAAAACCACTCACCCAAGAGGGAATGAAAACTGAGTGATGATCAATAAATCAAACCCATAGCAATACTGAATGAAACTAGCTTATTCCACCCCCAAACACCCTAAGTAAAACTACTCACTCATCAAAATCATATCTTGGGTCCAAAACCCAGAAATCTCTAAAATAAGACATATGTGATAGCTTATGATCAGATGAGAAAGAGTTAAGAAGAAATAAAGTGCAAGTACTGATTTTATTGAAAGTTATCAAAGTTTCTGAAAATGAAGAACAAATTGAAGAACAAGAGAGAGAAGCTAACATAAACCTAGAGATTATTCTAAAAACGGCGATTCTACTTGATACTCGTTGGTCCCTGATGTTAACCTAATAAGGCCCCTTTTATACTAAGTGACAAAACAACTTTTAACAAAGATCCGAGTTTTAAAGAAAAATAGTCAGAGTGCCCACTCGACCCAGCAGTCGTGTGGGGTGGTCGAGTGGGCAGTGGTGAGTGGTCACTCGAGTAGGCAGATCGAGTAGGCAGTCAAGTGGGCAGTGGTGAGTGGTCACTCGAGTAGGCAGGTCGAGTTGGCAGTCGAGTAGGCCTGTGGTGACTGGTCACTCGAGTAGGCAGTGGTGAGTGGTCAATCGAGTAGGCAGGTCGAGTGGGCAGTCGAGCCATTTGTCTTCTCTGCAAATCCTCACTCTGTCCATAAAGCTTCACTGCACATCCTCCCTAGTCCAGCAGCTTGATCCAAACTTCACTTCATGAGCCCAAAATCCAAGTGTGCTCCAAACAGGTCCATAAGCACCTGATAAGATCCCAAATATGCAAAATGCATGCAATACCCATACAAAACACTAAACATCCAATATGAAGGATAGATGCATAAAATGGTATGAACAATGGCTAAAATCTATACTAAGGCATGATAAAAGGGTGGTAAAAACGTGCATAATATGGTGTTATCAATAACACCATATTTTACCTGTTTTAGGTATAGTTTTGTGATCACTTTAGGTTAGATTCATCCATTGTTTATACCATTTTGTGTCATTTTAGGTCACTTAGAGAGTCTTGTATATGCATTGCATACATATTATATATTGGGGTTATTTCAGGTACAATTGGAGCAAAATGGCTAAGGATGGACATCAGAAGTCTGATTCGATCCATTGACTCGACCCAGTCCACTCGAGTAAAAGCACCAGCGAAATTTGTTCGATCACTCGACCCACCTACTCAGTCTGTGCCCGCATCAACATGCTCGGGGAATCTGCTCGGACAAAGGACTCGATCCCATGATCGAGTGGAAGCATCTGACTCACTTCTCACCAGACCACTCGACCAAGGCGCCCGAGCACATTTAATTCGGATTAATAGGGACTTATCCTTGGACTTGTCCATAGGATTAGGGCTTCTGATCCTTCCCAATAAAAAGGATTGTTGGATCAGAGCGCAGCCAGAGAGAAATTTTTTACCTAGTTTTATTTTGTTCTTAGAGTTTTAATCACAACTTTCTCTCTCTAGTTGAGTTTTTCATTGTATTTGCAACTTCATTTCCGATTTATATAATTAGTATTGGCGTTTATTTTCTTCATCATACTTGCTTATCTCTCTAGGATCTTCATCTTGTGTCTTCTTTGATGATTATTGGGATCTTAGATCCAAGTATGAATTTGATTTCTGAGTAGTTTCATTAGGGAGATTATGGATGAGGTAGATCCATGGATGCTTGGTTTATTGATCTGATTAACTTATATTATGTGCTTAATTATAAAATCCTTTTTGGGTGAGTGTTCTTACTGCTTGCTCCTCTCTGATCAATTGGAGTAAGATCTCAAATGGATCCCACACGACAGTGTGATGGATTCATTGAAAGAACTTTTTCCAGAGATCCACATACACTACCCTGGAAAAGTCGGGTTGTAGGAATGTGTTTTGGCTTTAATGGATTGGTTCCTTATGCATGATTCATCATGGTGGCCCTGGCAAAATCGGGTGTGTCAAAGGTGGATCTTGAGACCTTCTATCACGACAGTGGATTAGGTTGTTTTAGAAATCTATTGTCTAGGGATTAGCCCAAAATGATTTGTGGTTGTTGCTTGATAAGTATTAGAAAGATTTGCCAGCATTCATAGGTCGATTAATCTCATCCCTTTGATTCTTATTTAGTCATAATCTGCTTTTACAATCCTGTTTATCTAGTTTACTTGTTCACCAAGTTTTAATCTTAGTTTCATTTATGTTCTTTAGTTTACTCGTTCCGTGTACTCAATCCATCTGATCGAGTGCGTTGTTCTTTAGTTTACTCGTTTAGTGTACTCGATCCTTTTGATCGAGTTGATTTATTTTCACTTAGATTGTTAGAAAACCATACCTTTTACTATGCTTGGCTTGGATTAAGATTGCTAGATCACATCTTGATTGCCTATAAACCCCATTATGGATTGACACCTCAAATACTACACTGATTGAGGAATTGAAACCTCTTAGACCACACACATATCTTGTTTCACACTTCTGATCAAAACCCATATATTTCATCGTCTCTTCTAGAAATCTCCATTCGAGCCTATCATAAGCTTTAGTGATGTCTGTTTTTAGCGCCATTATGAGTTGGTTTGTCTTTTTCTCGACTGTAAGGAATGAAAAATTTCATGAGCAATGACAATGTTATCAGTGATCATTCTCCCAGGAATAAAGGCTGTTTGGTTTTCTGAAATGAGACCTGATAGGTGCTTCTTCATTCTATTAACTAAAATCTTCGAGATGATTTTGTAGCTGACATTACATAAAGCTATCGGTCTAAATTCAGACATTATCTGTGGAGCATCAACTTTAGGAATGAGACAGATATTTGTATGATTATGCGCTTCATCAAAGTGATTAGTTCCAAAAAATCCTTCAACCTCTGTAAAAATTTCTTGATTTATATCAGACCAAAATTGTTGATAGAAATCACCTGTAAATCCATCAGGACCTGGGGCTCGATGAGGACCAACTGCAAATACTGACTCCTTGATTTCATCTAGTGTTACTTCCTTTATAAGATCAGCATTGATTTCATCCGAAAACTTTTTTGGAAACCTTGAAAGATTGCTTGATACTTCTCATCAGAAACTGGATTTGATTCAAAGAGATTCTGAAAATAACTTGTAGCCACATCTGCAATTTCAGTATCTCCTCGTTTGACTATACCATTATCATCCTGAATAGCAAGTAAATGGTTTCTTGTTATTTTTTCTATAGTAGTTGAGTGAAAAAATCTGGTATTACGAACTCGTTCCTTTAACCAAGAGACTCTACTCTTCAACTTCCAGAAAATTTTCTCATCAATATATGCTTGATTAAGTTCCCGTTTTAATCGCTCTCTGGAAGCTGGAGTTGATGAACCAGTAGAGATAGCTCTATCTAGCTTTACACGTATGAGTTTAATTCTTTCTTCTGCATTTAAACGATTTCGTTTTTTCCTAAGAGAGATTTGCCTTCTGCTCTGATTAATACGTTGATGCAGGGAAGCATTGGAATCTCTTGCACCTCCAGAATTCTTCCAACCTTTCAGACTTGGGATATCAAGATTGGAGGTCCAGAATTCTTCCAATCCTATGCTCAATATCCCAAGTCAGTCTTATACGTACAAACTCTACACGAGCCACCGCTTCTGGATTGTAGTCAATGTCCATCAGTTGCCCCATTGCTCTGGCTATGTGGGCAATGACTTCACGATTCATGTATTGTAATGGTATTCCTCTGATTTGAATCCAAAAAGGAATGAAATGGATGAGCATAGGATTCATGAGTGGAGTCCACCTTTGGATGATGAGCATACGATCGTTAAAAGCCCAAGGACCTCGTCGAAGTACCATTTCAAGAGATTCTTCCGAAGGAAAAATGAATTGGAACTGCCCTCCTTCAATGATCCGTCCATGAACGATTCCGTCTTGACCCTTAACTCCTGGGTAATGTGGCCACAATGGAGCGAAGATTTTGTCTTCATGGCATGACAGGTCTTCCAATTAACACAAATCGATTTTATGCGGTGGCTTGGGCCACCACTTCAATCGGAAGAGGGATTGGGTCATCGTCTATTCCCAGATTGATGTCTTGGATTGCTCTGCGAATGTTGTCCGCCATTTGAGAAAGAATTTTGTAAAAGCTAAAATGATACTGTAGTGTAGAAGAAAGTTGAGAGATGAAATTTGATGGACTTATATCTGATTTCAAATTCTTAAATAGCCAAGAGTTCCGATGAAAATTGAATAACTGATCATCATGTTGGGTCGTGTCTCTCAACATGGAGATAACCGTCAGAGAGTGGGGATCATGCGAAAAAAATCCCTTCTTTACCGGCGTAGATTGCCAAAACCGCCGCTTGTACGGCCGTAAAAGCCTCTGGAAAAAAACCGTCAGAGAAACAAGTTACTGGAAGAACAAGTTCAAAGAAGTTAAGTTTGTAAGGGTGAACAGGGAAGCAAACAAACCAGCAGATACTCTTGTAAAACAAGTAATTACTCATAATGTTGATTTTCAATTTTATTCATTAATACCTCCTGTAATTACTCATGATCTACATTGTGTTTACTCTGGTATTTTACATTAATAAAGCAAAAGATGTTAAAAAAAAAAATTTAATTTGGGAAAAACACAAAGAAAATCTTTTAAATATTTCTTAATAATCAGGTAAAATAAAAATAATTCTGAAGAAAATCAGAACATCTTTATCTTTAACGAAACAATTTATGGACCAGTTTTTTCTAAACTCAATAAGATTTAGTGAAAATATCTGGTGTTGAAAAATCTCTTTAAAACCTTTTTTATTTTTTGGAGTTGATGAGACAAAAGTAACCCTGGGAAGCTTAGTAAAGGAAAACCAGAAACCACCATTTTAATAAAAGAAGTTGTTTTAGGCCGATAAGTCTTTGTAATGTTAGTTATAAGATTATATCCAAAATTCTATGTTTAAGGCTTAAGAAGGTTTTGCCACGATTAAATTTTGAAAACACAATCGGCTTTTGTTTCAAGAAGGCTTATTACAGATAATATCTTAACAGCTCAGGAACTGTTTCATGGTTTACGAACAAAAAAAAAGTCTGTAGAGAAAAATTTCTAGCTATTAAAATAGACATGAGTAAAGCTTATGATAGGATTGAATGTGGTTTCTTGGAGGCGGTTTTACATCATTTAGGCTTTAATTTGGTTTGGATATCCTGGATAATGTGGAGTGTAAGTTCAGTTTCGTATCAAGTTCTAATGAATGGGCAACCAAAAAGACATATTATACCAAAAAGGAGACTCAGGCAGGGGGACCCTTTATCGTCATATCTATTTATTTTATGCACAGAGGTGCTGAAAGCGAATATTAAAAAGGCGGAAAAGGATAAAAAAATTACAGGAATTTCAGTAGCCGGGGTGTGTCCAGCTATTTCACATTTATTATTTGCAGATGATAGCCTTTTCTTTTGTAAAGCAGAGGAGGAGTGGTATGTATCGATGTTAGAATACTATATTGATCTGGAAGATGTTTCTTTGATTAGAGGATTGTCTATTAGTAAACATGTTAAAGAAGATAGGTTGATTTGGCATTATACAAAATTTGGAAAATATACGGTCAAGTCAGGATACGAGCGAGCATGGAATTTGTCAGCGGAAAATAGTTGGGGTCCAAGTTGTATCGCTCTCAAAGCTCAGACATGGAAGGTTAAAGCCCCACCCAAAATTAAGCATTTACTTTGGCAAATAGCTTCAGGAGCTCTTGATGTTACTTCAAGATTAAATCATCGAGGCGTACCATGGGATAATATTTGTCAGCAATGTGGATTGATAGAGGAAACTATTAATCATGTATTTTTTGAATGCTTCTATGCGTTACAAACTTGGACATTATCTAAGGTTTTTTCATCACTATACAATTTCCCAAAGGTGTCGGTGTTTACAAATTTAGACTATCTATATTGGAGAATACTAAATTAGATAAAGGAACTTAGTATATCTATATGTTTCCCTTGGATAATATGGTTTTTGTGGAAAGCTAGAAGTAAGAAGTTATTTAAAGGTAAACAAACAGATTCTCAGGATATTGTGAACAAGGCCATTACATATCATTTAGCCTGGGAGGAGGCAGAAATAAGCCCAATAGAGGAGAATGTAACTATGGAGCTGATGGAGATAATCCCTTCTTTGATTCGATGTAGAATTGATGGATCTTGGAAGTCGTCTGATTCTACTTCTGGCCTAGGGTGGTTATGTCTTCAAGGAGAGAATAACATAATACTGATGGGCGCAAAGTATATCCGAAAAACGCTTTCATCACTGCATACAGAATTAGAAGCACTATTATGGGCAGTGAATTATATCATCCCGGCAAAAATAAATTGTCGAGTGTTTGAAACAGATTGTGCAGAGCTTGTTTCCATGGTGCAATCTCCAGAAAAGTGGCATGTTTTCTCCAATCAGCTTGAAGACCTTACTCGGCTACGTGAATTTATACATGAGCTTTCTATCTCTCGTATTTTTCAAGACTAAATAATACACAGGCGGACTGCTTAGCACGATCTTCAAGAGTTTTATTTTCTGTATTTACGTTTGTAAATAATTTTTCTCCAGTTTAGACAATTAATTCTGGAGTAAATTTTTAATTTATTTAATATTTGGTTGGAAAAAAAAACTATTTTATTCCTGGTTTAGTGTAGTTAAGATCTGATGATTTTGGACCATAGGATTGAAAAGCAATAAAGTAGATCTCACAGTCACTTTTGAAAGCAGCTCATTTTATTCCCTTTTATTTGTGTTAGTAGGATTAATGGGAGATAGTATAATGTTGTTAGAAACGGACATCATGGATTAAATTGTTATAAATATTTACTTTCCAGACCGAATAGTTTTCTTGAAGACAACACATATTTTAGTGTAAAACAAAATATTTTTATAGCAGATAAAATATTCAACAATTGTTAAAACATGTATTGTTAAAACAATTATTCAACAAATTTTTCAATAATTATTTAATATTCAATAAGAGAAATTCCCTCAAATAGCACTAAATGAAGTTTTTTGTTCCAGCATTTCATTTTAGTTTTGGACAAAAATAATATTTTTATAAAAGACAAACTTTAATTTTTTTTGTTTGGATTAAGTATTGTACAATTTAGGATATAGTTTGTTTGGGGTGAAATGTATGGTTTAGGGTTTAGGATTTAGAGTTTAGGGTTTTTAAACCCTAAACCCTAAACTCTAAATCTTAAATCCTAAAAATATGAGGGTATGAGATTTTGTGCTATATAAAGAAAATATTTTTTAATAAAAAATGCTATTTTTGTCCAAAATGAAAATAAAGTGCTATTTATGAAAAAAACTACAATTAATGCTATTTTTGAGAAATGCCCATTCAATAATTATTTAATCAACTATTCAACATGTACAATGATAACATGATAAAATGGATTCCTTTTTGTACAAGTATCTGTGGATTCTTTTTTTGTATAATGAGACAAATATGCTGGTTTCCAGTTTTGATGTAAGCAATGATAAAATGTTTCTTGTACAAGTATTTGTGAACAATATTTAGTGGATAAAATTGATTTGGATATGTAAAAAAACTTGTTATTAATTTGATGAACCAATATAAAGTTAGATTCAGCCACAAGTATTTTATTTTTATTTTTCTTAGTTTGATTTTGGCCACTTAGACTTGCCCATGTAAAATTATAAATAAACCCAAAATCTAGCATAATAGGTAGAAACATAAGAGCCTTTGATAACATGGTAATAAATAGGTAAGACATGCTAAAGTTGCATGAAAAAAAATATTCAACACCGCTCGAACAATAAATAGATAGGTAGAGGGTAAATGGGCATGTCCATGTGGACAACATTTTGCAAATGTTAGCTTCGTTATCTTGTCTTCGTTTAAGCGTGTCTCTAGTCTTAACTCGCACAACCCCTAAATATGTGTCCATGTGGATGTGTCCATTGGGAAGACACAAATGGACGTGTCCATGTGAACAATATTTTTCAAATGTTAGTTTCGTCATCTTGTCTCCGTTTAAGCGTGTCTATAATCTTAACTCCCACAACCCCTAAATATGTATCACTTTTGACCATTTATGCTCTGATTCATACAAACATGCAAATTTTTCATTCAACAAAAGTACATGATATGTAAACAAGTAATTATTGATAGTTTGTGTCCATGAAAAATTGTCTATGTAAACATGACCATGCAAAACTAAAACCGAATCCAAAAATACTAGAATTGCAAAGATTATGCTAAATCAACAACTTTGACTTCTCAAATGTTAAATACCTTAGAGGCTGCAAAACTCAAACATAGAATAAACACATTAGATGTCTTTAAACATTTTTACATAAAGAAACATAGATTAAAACTCAATACACAAAGATAAACCCACCCTAAGTTCCAAACAACATGGGCGAGCTATGACTAAAACCATATCATTTCATCCATCTCGCCATAATGCATCTATACATGATCATCCATCAAACCACATATAATATTTTTTATAACAAAAAAAATCTAAACCCTAAATCCTAAATGGAAGTGAGAAACCAAACAAATCAATGTACAATATAGTTTCCATAACAGAGTTTAATAAAAAAATCTAAATCATACAAACACCAACTATAAGTTTTTTTTATCTGATTATCTTTTCTTTCTTTTTTCATACTTCCAATATTTTTATATATTTAAATCTTTAAGCATATGTACTAAATACATATTATTCAAAGAAAAAATTAGAAATTCAATGACAATGTTAAAACTCAGTTTCTTGGGGTTTTGGTGTAGATCTGAGTTTCATTAACAATTTTAAAAGCTTTATTTTTTTTAATACTTTAGTAATATTACTATTAATACACACATACACATAATGATGATTAGAAAATAACTTACTGCTATAAATAAAAATAAACAGCACAAAAAAATAGTAAAAATATAAAGAAGCTATAAAGAGTTCACATAAAGAATATGTGAAAAGAAAGGTCCACATAAAGAATTAACAAGCGCATATTTTTTGTGAATGGCCCACATGGTTTTGGATGTGTTTTTTCTTTTTGATTTAGAGAGTGTGAAAAAGAGTAAGAAGGTAAAAATAAACAAAAAGATACATTGGTGACAAAAAGGTACCCAGAGTGCAATGTGAAAATGAGAAATATATCCAGAGTGCAATTCTTCCAATCATTAACTAATTAAAATACACATATAGAGGAATGTTAGGGTTTTGAATTTTGATTTCGAGGCCTCCTTGACCACAATGAGAGAGATTAGAGAAAGAGAAAAGAAGAACAAAAAACTGTAGATCGACTTAGATATAAATTTTCTAATTGAGAAACCTTATTTCCAATGTTTTTGGAAAGTTTTTAGTTTGAGAAAGTTTCTATTTTATGCAAGTTCTAAGACCATTTCCAAAAAGGTGTTCTAAGAGAATATCTTAGCAATAAAAAAAATAAAAAAAAGAAGTAAAGTAGAGAAAACAAAAAGAGAGAAGTAGTATTTCAAGTACTTCAAGAATTTCATTTTTAGAGTCTCTAACCATGATTGTTATAATTTTCAAAAATAAAATAAAATTTAATTAAATAGTATTGTTATATTAAAATATTATTAAATTTAAAATAAGAGCTCTATTTTTAAAAACTCACTAATGAGCTCTAAGTCGCTTTTCTTGTAATACAGTCGTAAAGTTTCAGGCCTCCAAAGAAAAAAGAAAGAAGAGAGTATCAGTTGTCTCTATCATCTGTGAGCTCCACAACCAAATTTGGGGACCCCAATAAATGACAGAACCAAGGTCCCAAATAGAGTATTTTAACTTCAGGACTTAGAAAAACAATAGGTCAAAAACTCCTTAGTTAACAAACAAATTAAAAAAAGAAACCAAAAAAACCAAACACAAAACCTAACTGTATCTAGTCGAGAAGAAACCAAAACTCATGTTCAAATATATGTATTAGAAGCAAATTTCTATCATGATTTGCTGATTACGTATAAAAAAACATGAAAAAAAACTAAAATTCCTGCAAAACATTTAGACCATTTCCTTTTGACAATCCACCATACAGCAACCACAAATGGACTGCGTCTATTTCCTCAGCAACAACGTCCTTTAACGCCAAAGGTTGAACTATCAACCTGTGATGGTTTCCCAAGTACCAAGTCCGATACCAATTCCGCTGTCCCTAGAGCCTAAAACGATTTCAAGAAACCGAAAAATCATGATCTGGTTCATGAGAAAGGTTTTAGAATATTAAGATGAATCTTACTTACCATGGAAAGTCCACCTCCTTCATGTCCAGCTGCTAAGTAAAGGTTTTGTAATCCGGGCACAGATCCTATTATTGGCTTCCCATCAGGCACTATGATCAGTTAAAAGACAAGTTTAGATCATTCCAAAGGCTGCTTTCAAGCACTTTTTTTTTGGGAGTATTATTAGAAGCAAGAAAACTTACTGTAAGGGCGCAACCCGACTCTCACTTTCCTGTTACGGATGAAATCGTGAAGGGAAATATCTCTTAACTTGGGGAAGAATTCCGCTGCACGCTCCCATATGCAGCGGATGATAAACTCATCAGCTTCCGTGTCAAACCCAACAAACTCACGGCTGCTTCCTGAAAAACTCAAACATGGATTTTACTGGTTCAGGGGGTGTAAGAGGTAGGCAAAGATTGATGAAAACTATAAGGGAAACAAAAAAGTTACCGAGGACAAGGTTTCCTATTGTGTCCATTGTGGCTGTCATGGAAATAGATAGCATCCGCTGCTCTTCGATATTCGAGCCTGGAGCTGAAGCACTTTGATGATCCGCGTAACCAGCTTCCATTATCCCGTGATTTAAACGGAAAGAATCAAAATTTTCTACCACAAGCAAATGCCCCTGCAAGGAATAAATTTGGATACAGTATTTCAAATAAAATGCAAGAACGGAGCAGAGAGTCGAGAGTTCAAACCTTTCTTGGCTTCACAGGCACGTCCTCGGAAATGTTGGAGTCTTTAAGCAATTCGTGCATCAGAGATCCACTCCAGCAACCAGCAGCTACTATAGTAGCCTTCTTACCAAACAAGCTACGTTTCAAAGTCTGAACACCTGCAACCTCGTTGCTACACCCATCAGACCTACATAGAAGATACTATTAACATACTAGTAAAACCTTACTAGTTCCATAGAATAGAGAATGCAAACAAAGATTAGCAACCTTATTAAACCAGTAACAGGTTCATGATAAAACTCTGCATATCTTCCTTGTGTTGCAAACTCTCTGTTACCCTGAATAACTCAAAAGAAAACTTAGTAAACCATACCACAAAGAAAATAGAGTTAGATGAGACTTTCAAAGTAAAATGTAGTAACCTTTTCGATATAAGCAACAGCGCGATGAGCATCCAACTGTGAATCATCAGGAAGAAACGCAGCCCCGCTATTATCATCTACAAGAACCGCAGGCTCCTTTAGAAACAAATCAGCACTAGACAGATACTCAGCTCTTAATCCAGCTTCAGATAGCTCATGAACCTTTTGTTTCAGAGCAATGCATTCCTGAGAGGTCTTTCCAATGAGCAAGCTCCCTACACATGACAACTGAACTATATAATCTACAAGAAACTCAACAGTAGTGGAACACAATGAAACTAATATTGCCCAAAAAAGAACATAAACAATGGTGTAAACTGTAAAGTGAAGAACTTTATAAGAATAAAGCCAAGAAGCTAAACAAACGGAAGTGATGATAACAATACTCTGAACTATATCTTCATCTACAAGAAAGTCGCCATTCTTCGATCACAATGAAAGTAACATTGCCAACAAAAAATAACCTAACAATAGTGTATGGAACCCAAGTGGCTAAATTGAGAAACTTTATAGGAATCAAGCCAAGAAAATGTCGAAATTATAAACAAGCAGAAGTGATGATAACAACACACTAAACTATATCATCATCTACAAGAAATTCGCCATCCGTGGAACATTAATGAAATTAAAATTGCCTAACAAAGAACCTAACAACGGTGTAAAGAACCCAATTGGCTAAAGTGAGAAACTTTATAAGAATCAAGCCAAGAAGATGTCAAATTCACCAAATCCTACACAAAATTGAAATGTTAAATCAGAAGAAAAAAAAAACCTGTCTTTTTCCAACCAAGCAACTCTTCAGGATCAAGACCTTCGTTGGTTAAGCTCTCAGAAAGATTATGCCATAGTTGATGGCTTCTCATAGTCAAATCCCATACATCACTGTCTGGTTTCTTATGTGTCATCCATATATAACCTTGCCCTGAATTTAAAAATCAAAACTTTCATGTTAAACTCAACTCAATTTCACTTCAAAATTTCCAATTTTTGTAGTAAAAAGGGTTAGAGATTACCGGCACCGGTGGCACCGGAGCAAGGGACGGCTTTATCAACAACAGCAACGGAGAGATCGGAGCTTGTAAGGAATTGGCGGGCTATGGTTAAGCCGATGATGCCACCACCAACAATAACTACATCGAAGGATTTGTTAGAAGCTGTGACACGAAGTGATTGAGAAGGTCGATGTTGGGTTCTCCTGGTGAAGCTTTGAAATGAAAATGGAGAGGTGTGGGATGCTAACGAAGTTGGTGATTGAGTGAAGAAGATTGAAACCATTGGAGTGAGGTTTTTGGTATCGTAGAGGTTTTGGAGTTGAGAAAGTCAACGCCAGGGGGTATAATGTAAGAACTGAAATTTGTTGAACTCTAAAACACTTTTTAACTATCTCAGTTTTGGATTGGATAAGTCTAATTTCATTATTATCTTATCAATGAAAGCCGTTTTTATTTTTAATCAAGATGTAAGTATTGATTAGTCAGTTAGTCACTTCATGTTTATATAATTGTTATTTAATTAGGAAAAATCAAATCAATCTAAAGTCATTTTTAATTTGGGTGATCAAGATCTAACTGTTAATTAGTCATTTCAGAAAAAACAAATTTAATCAATCATACCGGTTTATTTACCAAAATCTAATTGTTGCATTACTTAGTCACTTTATATCTTCTATTATTATTATCTTATAAGAAAACCCCAAATTGCTATTTATTTTTCTTTTATCAAGATCTAAAGGTTGCATTACTACACCCGCTTCATTCATAGAAGAAGGTTGTGACTTGTGATGTTATATTTCATTGCCATCTTCGAGTGTGAATTCAATTACTTAATATGAATACTCAATAAGTTACTTTTAATTTATCTTTAAAACCAATAAATTTGAAATGCAAAGAGAAAACAACAGAATGGGACAACTCCAAATCCATCTTTCGTGAAATGCAATATTGGATTGTCATAGCTTCACCCTCGTAGAAAAACAGTAGCACAGGTTAGCTAGCTAGAAATGAGAGAGGAATAGTATTATTTCATAGTAGACAAGCAATTTCAAAAGCGTTATCTCGATTGGAAGCAGAACTCTTAAATATCAGTTGGATTGTGGAAAGCATGGGTAACCTCAAACAACGTAAGGTGACATTTGAATACCGTTCAAAGATGCAGTGGAAGCGGTAAGAAATCCTCTTTAATGGCCACTACATCAGAGAATTTTGGCAGAGATCCATAGGTATTTGGAGATGTTGACTGAGTGGCACATAGATAATATCTCGGAGACAACAAATCGATGTGTGGGAAGGATAGCTAAAAGTGTGACTGAGGAACATCGGTATCAATCATATGTAGCGCAAAACAGACTGCAATGGTTACAAGAAATGGTGGATGCAGCAGCAATACAATCGTTGCAGAGGTGAGATAGAGGCCCTAAAGACTACACAAGGTCAAGATCATCTTCAACACTTATAGAGTGAAAGCTCTATTTTTAATTACTTTTAGCATGAGCTATTGCTCTATTTTTTATAGTGTTTTTTTCTTTTTTCTTCCTTAAGTTTGGCTGCAGGGCCTTGTTGCTAGAATACACACCTGTTGGTGATGTGATATGGGTTAAGTGCTGAAGGGTTATCCCTGAACTTATACGTGTATGATTTTGAGAGTAATACCTTTCGTGGAAAAAAAATAAAAAGAGAAAGCAACAGAATGAGGAATAGTTCAATGATGGAGTAAAATGAGAAATTTAACAAAACTATTACTAAAAGTTTTCCTGAAAGAAATAACATTTAGTTTTTCATCTTGTTTAGTCAGGGTAAAACGGGTAACAACAAACAGAGTATGATTCAATCTATTTGACTAATTTCTTACAGTTCAATCTATTTAGCTCATTAATTTATGAGGGACATATTCCATTAAATTTATCAACCTATTTACATAAAGTCAAAATATTTTAAAACTTATGGATCAGATTAATCTATGAATCTATCGATGTGTATCAATATTTTCATAATTATGAAATTACTAGATTAAAAATCTAATTATGGTAACCAACCGTCAAATTATACAATAAACAAGTGCTTAAAATAAATATATAAACTATTACAAATCTTATTATATAAACATCAGAAATCGACACATGTCAAAATTATAACTCACGATATTTTAACACGTGTCACTAATCATTCAGATCTTGTCATATGTCAAATTATAAAAACTATATATATAACTAATAATAATAAGAAAAAATTAGTAATTGTTAATATAACAAATCATCAACTAAAATTCATAAATCCCAATAAACAAAAATATAGGAAAAAGTGAAGTTAAAAAAAAAAAAATCACAAAAATATTAAATTATCTACTCAATAATTAAATTTAAAAATACATTTAAAATAAATATAAAAAGAAAAAAGTATAGTTTTTTGAAAAATGAAAAAAGGAAATCACAAATTTTTTAATTTAGTTAGTCAATAAATAAATTAAGAAATATATTTAAAACAAATAATAAAAAAAAAAAAACCTAAATTTAGCTTAATTGCAACGTTAGTTTTTCAAGTTTCATGGTTTTCTACTAAATTACTAATATTGTTGTTATTTATTTGAAATTATTTTATTATATTAATTATATATGGATATTTGTATGATATGCATATTATTTTGATATAAAACTTTTGACTTCTTTTAATTTATATGGAGTATACATGGGGTTAGAATAAGATTTTAATATGATTAAAAATTAAGTTGAATTGTATAGCAAAATCAAGTGTGTATGAAGAAATGTTGATTTAACAAAGAGTTAATAAATAATAACTTAGACCTTTCAGATATTTTGGTTAATTTTTAGGTATTTTAGTTATTTGATATACACATAATTGATATTTTTGGGTTCATAATTGTTGGATAATTGCATTATATCAAGTCTAAATATTATTAATATTTTTTGAAAATATAATTGTATTTTGAGTATTTTGGGTATCCGTTCGGTTCTCGTTTTGATTCAGTTCATATTTAGTCTTTTGGATATAGGAGTTTAGGATTCATTTGGATTTTTTTTTCTTACTATCCCTTTTCAGATTGGATTTGATTTAGTTTTTTGGGTTTCTGATATTTTTTTCCATGTTATCTAACATGTTAGTCAAAAAAAAAAATGATTATCATTTTATTTTCTAATTCTTACAAAAAAATTTTAACCGCATAAAGTAAAAAAAAAATCGGTGCAGAAAATAAAAGAGAAGCTACACCACAAACTAGGTGCAACGACAAGCCTATACTTTTTTTTTTGGTCAAACCATTTCATTAAAGTCAAAATCCCTACGGGATGAGTCCAACAAAAGCCGATAAGGCTTGTTTAGCCAACAAATCAGCCACCTGATTGGTATTACGAGAAATAAAGGCAAAAGAGATAAAGGAGAATGAAAATATTGAAGATAAGATATCCTCAAGAACGCCATGGATCTCCATTGGAGCGGTAGCGTGATTAATTGCGTTGATAAGAACTTTGGAATCTGATTCTAGATGAAGCGAGCCGAAGCCTTGGTATGTTGCTGCGTCTAAAGCTTCTCTCATCGCCAATGCCTCTCCCATGAGAGCTGAGGAGACGAATTGGTGGTGCTTTGAACCTTGAAGCACTATCTGGTTCTCCGTATCCCAGAAGCTCCAGCCCAGGCCTGCAGTTTTTGTGTCTGCCCGCCAAGCGGCATCAACTCTGCAAGTAAAAGTTCCAATCGATTCAATAGGGGGAACCGAAACCGGTGATGGGTGGTGGGTCTCTGGTTCTGCGTCTTGGTGTTCCGAGCTTGCAGGTTCTTGGGCTGCTTGCCACATGCGTGCCTCCACTACGGCCTTAGTGATGATTTCCTCTGCTGTGAAGTGTCGATTTTCAAATATTCTGATGTTTCGAGCTGTCCAAATATTCCAAAGTAGCCATGGGTATAAAGGTGTAGCAAACAGACCCAACGGAGGGAGGGCAATGCTGCGTTTTACTTCCACCAGTGCATCCGCTGCTGAATCTACGTGGCCAGGTCTTAGAGGTAGGGTAATTGGGGCCAGCGCCCAAACCTCCTTAGCAAAGGGGCAGTTAAGGAGCAAGTGAACTGCTGTTTCAGTAACTCCACATCTCCCACAGGTAGGATTTGTAGTGACTTTCCTGATCAAAATATTCTCTCCCGTCAGTAGAGCTCCTCTCATAATCTTCCAGAGAAAATGTTTTAGCTTTGGGGTTATCTTCAGGTTCCAAATGTTTGCTTCCCAACTAAAGTCGCCTCCTGGAGTAGTTTACGCCTCCGTTCTTGCTCTGTAGTATCCTGATTTGGTGGTGTATATTTCCAGACTTTGCCGGTAACCATATGATCTTATCCGGTAGTTTTCTCCTGCTTGGTACTAAGGTCCGTATCTCTTCTGGCGAATGGCCTCCATATTCCAGGAATTTGTGATAGGGTCTAGTAGTGAACTAACTGTGATGTTTTCTTCTCCTATAGCCACAGGTCCTGTTGGTCTGGTAGGTGTTGAAAGGGATAGCCAGGGGTCCTTCCAGACCTGAATACTTTCACCATTTCCAACCCGCCAACCTAATCCGCCTTTCAGCAGCTTCAACCCAGTGATAATGCTTCTCCAGCCATGTGAGCAGTTTGCTGGTGGTGTACATTCCAAAAAGGGGGTATGTCTACAGTATTTACCCAGCAAAAATTTTGTCATGAGGCTGCTGTGGTTTTGTAAAATTCGCCAATTGTTCTTTGCAAGCAGTGCATTGTTGAAAGCTTCCAGGTCTCTGAATCCCAATCCTCCCTGTGTTCGCTGTAAAGTGAGTTTATCCCATGCAACCCAGCTTATTTTTCTTTTATCTGCTTTATCATCCCACCAAAACCTTGTGAGGACTGATTGTATGCGCTTGCAGAGGGACAGGGGTAATTTGAATACCGACATAGCATACGAGGGCATAGTAGTGAGCACCGACTTAAGCAAGACCTGCTTTCCTGCACTGGACAAGAATCTCGCCGACCAGCTATGAGCTTTCTGGCGTATTCTGTCTACGATGGATGTGAATATATCTCTTTTCCTGCGTCCGAAATGTTCCGGTAAGCCCATGTATTTGTCCATTCGCCTTCTTTTTGAATACTGAGGTCGGACTTTGCTTTATCCCTGACTGTCACTGGGGTCTTAGATGAAAACGTGATAGAAGACTTGTCGAGGTTGATGCATTGTCCTGAAACTGATTCGTACCTCTTAAGAATTGCTAGTAGTGTCTGACAGTTATCCTTGCTGAATTTACAGAAAAACATGGTATCATCAGCGAAAAGCATGTGATTGATTGCTGGGCTTCCCCTTGCAATTTTAACTCCTGGGAGCGTCCCTGCTGCTTGAGCTTGTCGACACATACCTGATAGTACCTCAGTACAGAGGATAAAGAGATAAGGCGATAAGGGATCTCCCTGGCGAAGTCCCCTGGATGGTAAAACTTTTCCTTTGACTCCTCCATTGATTAGGTATGAGTATGAGACCGTTTTAACACATTCCATTACCCAATTAATCCACTTGTGATGGAAACCAAGTCTTTCCAGAACCGCTTGGAGGAAGTTCCACTCTATTCTGTCATAAGCTTTACTCATGTCTGTTTTCACAGCCATAAAGCATCTCTTTTTTGCTTTAGAAGATTTCAAGTAATGTAGTATCTCATGAGTGATTAGAACATTATCTGAGATGGCTCTCTTTGGAACAAATGCAGATTGATTCTCGGAGATCAACTAAGGGAGGACAGATTTGAGGCGTTTCGTAATAATCTTTGCAATGATCTTATAGTAGACGTTGCAGAGTGCTATTGGACGGTAATCCGCAACTCTCTTGGGGCCCAGGTCCTTTGGTATCAGTCGCACATGAGTTTCATTCATCCGGGGCTGCATGGAGCCTGATTCGAAGAATTGCCTTATCTCTTCATAGATAGCTGGTCCCACAGTCATCCAATGGGTCTTAAAGAACCCTGCCGAGAAGCCGTCTGGGCCTGGGGCCTTATCAGAGTGTATGGAGAATAATGCCATCTTTACCTCTTCCATTGACGGTAACTTAGTAAGGCAATCATTAGTTTCCGTATCTATCTTTGGTTCTAGAACCTCTGACACTATTTGCATGATTCCAGCAGATTTAGAGTCAAATAAATCCTGGTAGAAGCTTGAGATTACTTCAGCGATTTGATCCTCCTTATACACAGTTTCCCCTTGTGCGTTTTCAATAACTGTGAATCTATTGCAGGTTCTTCTACCTCTCGAAGTTGCATGGAAGAAAGCAGTGTTTTTGTCTCCGCTTTGTAACCAGCGATTGCGGCTCCTATACTAAAACATAAACTTCGTAAAGAAAGATAATACGGAGGCCCAAGCCCAACAGGAAAGAGATACGGGAGTGGTCCAAGAAGAGAAACATCGGACACCAGATCTGACTCATCCATATCTGTAGCTTTTTTCCGACAAGATCAGCGATTTCAACCAGGAAGGAGCGCCTCTGGCAATATAGGATTGAGTACGCAAATCATCCGTAACACTCTTAATGGCTTGGAAATTACAGTGATCAGGAGTTAACATTAGACACCACCCACCGAATTGTTGGAGATAGCAATTAAGTTCCGAAAACAGGATCTCACATTCTTGGGAACGAACAGGGCTTTCAAGAAGGTCGACAAGCTGTCTGGATGAGGTTTCGAAGATAACATGGCTAAATCTCAGGTTAATCAAGTTCTCCGCTGCCCAAATTAAGCTTCTTAGATCCACCTCTATCAGAGATTTTACATTAGCATAAGATCGACAACTATGCATGAGAGGATTCCCTATGTAGTCTCGAGTTAACCAGGAAACACCCCCATTGTTGATACCTTCAGTCTAAGAGTTCCTACAATTAAAAAGGCTAAATTGGTAGCCCTTTCATTGTAGGCTTATATACCTTTAAACAGAAATAGTAGAGAAGGATATAAAGAAAAAAATTAGCAATCATAACCAAAATTAAGAAATACATGATTTTCCTACTGAGGAGTCTCTTGAAACTGTCCTCCACCATGGTCTGTGGGCTTTCAATGATCAGATGCTCATCATTCAGCGATGGACTCCCCTCATGAATCCACCTTTGATCAATTTCATACCTTTATGGGTTCAAATTCGTGGGATTCCTTTGCAGTACATGAATCGTGAAGTCATTGTTCATATCACTAGGGCAATAAGTCAATTGATGGACATTGATTACAATGCCGAAACCGCTGCCCGGGTTGAATTCGTTCGTGTAAGGCAGAATTGGGATGTGGATCAGCCTCTGCGTTTCAAAAGACAGTTTTCGTTCATGCGGGGAGTTAATACCGTATTACGTTTCCGGTATGAACGTCGACGTGGCTTCTGTGAGGTTTGTGGCATGTTAACTCATGACACAGATAACTGTGTGTTGCAAAATGGTGGTGAAGACCCACAATTTGATGATGACGATGATGCTGAAGATCACCATCCGAGGCAGGCTAATCATAATAAGGGTGTTCACATACGTGAGGTTGTTGAGGAAGAAGGTGAGATGAATGCAGCTTTAGATGATCTTGATCCTAATCACATCGCACTGGCTGATGCAGAGGTGATGAATGATTATCTAGAGGACATGGCTTTTCAACACTCGTACAATGCTGACAGAGAGACAAGCGACTTGATGAATCCAATTCCAAACTTTGCCAATGTCACAGGGGCCACACCTGGAGATGAGAACTATGTTAATTCCAGTGACTCAGGAGCAACAATGGATTGTGGAAAACGCAAAAGAGTATCTTTGGATAGCTCTGACAAAGAGGGACAGTTTAAGATTGTTGTTCGAGAGAAGGGTGAAGGTAGTAGATCGAATGATAACAACATTGATCAATCTGGAGGCGCGGTGGGCCCTATACCACCAAAGCTGCCATGAGGACAACCTGTTGGAACTGTCGAGGTTTAGGCATTGACCTCACAGTTCGACACCTTAAGGAGATAAACCGGAAATATCTCTCGGACATCATATGCCTATCAAAGACGAAGCAACAAGATGATTACATCAGGTACAAAGGTTGTGGATTAGGATTTAGGAATTATGTAACTGTTCCTCCTAGTGGTTTAAGTGGTGGTCTAGCTGTGTTTTGGAAGGAGTCTGTAAATATGTCTATCTATTTTCAATCCCCTAATCTTGTTGATGGTTATGTCATGTGGAATGGAATCAGTTTCTACTTTTCTTTTGTCTATGGCCATCCGAATCCAAGCTTTAGAAATGAATTATGGGAAAGTAAGAGAGACTCTCTACTAATAGAATAGATTACCCTTGGCTAATTATGGGAGATTTTAATGAGTTATTAGGTAATCATGAAAAAGAGGGGGTAGAATAAGATCGGAAGCTTCCTTTCAAGATATGAGACGAATGGTTCGTTGCTGTGATTTTACAGACCTCAAATCAATAGGGAATCGATTTTCATGGGTAGGACAACGGGGTACTCATCATGTCACATGTTGTTTAGATCGTACGATGGCCAATAGTGAGTGGCATACTATGTTTCCAGCTTCTGTAACAGAGTTCCTAGAGTTTGGAGAATCTGATCATCATCCCCTTGTCACTTATATCTCAAACATTTTAGAAGAAAAACGTGGAATGTTCAGGTGTGATAGTCGTTTAACGAAGAAGGAAGGTTTTCGAGAATCTGTATTAAAAGGCTGGAATGGAATCGGAAAATCCCAAGTGCAAAATACTTCCCTCCTTCACCGTATAAAACAAAGTAGAAAACAGATTTCACAATGGAAACAAAGACATTGTTTGAATGCAGAGGAACGCATTAATCTTATAAGAGCTCGGCTTGATCGTGTTATTGCAACAGGATCATCTCCACCAGCTATGAGAGAAACATTGAAAAATGAGTTAAATCAAGCTTATATTGATGAAGAAATTTTTTGGAAGTTAAAAAGTAGAGTTACCTGGTTACAAGAGGGGGATCGAAACACGAAGTATTTTCACTCAACTACAATGCTAAAGAGACCAAGGAATCATTTATTATCTATACAAGATGAAGATGGCGTGGTGAGAAGGGGAAACACAAATATCGGAAATGTAGCTTTGAAATATTTTCAAAATCTTTATTATCAGTTCCGGTTGCAGAGAAGAAATATCAAGAAATTTTTCAAGATTTCAAAGTCTCCATCACTGATGTGATTAATGCAGATCTCACAAAGGAAGTAACTCTAGATGAAGTGAAAGAATCCATATTTGCAGTTGGACCTCATCGAGCTCCAGGACCTGATGGTTTTTCTGGAGATTTTTATCAGCAATTTTGGCAGACATTAAACCAGAAATTCTAAAAGAGGTGCAATCCTTCTTTCACGATGATTGTTTTGAAGAAGAGCATAATTATACCAATATATGTCTAATACCAAAGGTTCAATCTCCAACTGTAATGTCTGAGTTTCGACCCATAGCTCTTTGTAACGTGAGTTACAAAATCATTTCTAAGATTCTGGTCAATAGGTTGAAGAAACATTTATCAGGCATCCTCTCTGAAAACCAAACGGCGTTTACACCAGGGAGAATGATAACTGATAATATTATCATGGCTCATGAGATTTTTTATTCTTTGAATTCAAGGAAAAGACAAGCTAAATCTTACATGGCTATCAAGACAGATATCACTAAAGCTTATGATCGGCTAGAGTGGAGATTTCTTGAAGAAACAATGAGACAGATGGGGTTTGCTCAGCGATGGATTAATTCGATTATGTGCTGTGTTTCTACAGTGAATTTTTTGGTTTTAGTTAATGGATCTTCCCATGGTATAGTTAAACCGGAAAGAGGAATAAGACAGGGTGATTCCTTATCACCCTACCTCTTTATATTATGTGCTGAAGTTCTATCTCATATTATGAGAAAAGCTGAATCATCAAAAAAGCTTCAAGGAGTTAAAATCTGTAATAGAGGACCCGCTATTACTCATCTGCTATTTGCTGATGATTCTCTATTTTGTACTCTAGCAAACCAACGACCATGTAGAGCAATCAAAGAGATTCTAATGAAGTATAAAGAAATATCAGGTCAGGCTGTGAATCTTTGGAAATCATCTATTGCCTTTGGTAGTAAAGTGAACCATGAAGTTAAGAGAAGAATGAGACATATTCTTGGTATTCACAACGAAGGGGGCTGTGGAAAATATCTTGGTTTACCAGAGCAGTTTACTACAAAGAAGTCGGAGATGTTTCAGTATATTGTCGATAAAGTTAAGGCAAAAACACAAGGCTGGAGTAAGAAATTTCTATCTCAAGGAGGTAAAGAAGTCCTTCTCAAATCAATTGACTTAGCTATGCCAGTTTATTCGATGAATTTATTTAAACTACCGAAAGAAATTTGTGAAGAGATTAATGGTGTTCTAGCGAGATACTGGTGGGATACAAATGAGCAGAAAAAAGGAATGCATTGGTTTGCTTGGAACAGATTAAGTTTACCAAAGAGTGAAGGTGGTCTAGGTTTTTGTGATTTGGAGAATTTCAACCTTGCTCTGCTTGGCAAACAAGTTTGGAGAATATTACAAAATCCAGATTGTTTGATGGCAAAAATGCTCAAGGGGAGATACTTTTACAATACAAATATTCGCAATGCCACTCAAGGTAAAAAAGCTTCGTATATTTGGAAATCCTTTTTACAGGGAAGAGATTTATTGAAACAAGGTCTTTGACTAGTTATTGGAGACGGAACAATGATAAAAGCTTGGTTGGATCCATGGTTACCTAGTGATCCACCATGTCCACCCAGAAAGCGTGCTGAAGCTGACAATAATGTTGTTTTATGTGATTGGTTCAATACAACAAAAACAGGATGGAACATGGAGAAGATAAATGAACTTGTTGCAGATGAAGATATTGAGATTGTAAGCTCACTCAAGATTTGTCCAATGGCAGGAAATGATCTCCTTGGATGGCACTATATGAAGGATGGGATATATACTGTAAAATCTGCATATTGGTTATCCACACATCTCCCAACACATCAAAATCATCAACCACCACCTGGAGATGTATCACTCAAGCAAACTCTTTGAAAGATTGACACAGCACCAAAACTAAAACATTTTTGCTGGAAACTCATTTCAGGTGCTTTGAGCACAGGGGAATTTTTAAGATTTCGCCATATAAGTCGTGATTCAGTTTGTAAAAGGTGCTTTCAAGTAGAAGAGAGTTCAAATCACTTGTTCTTTAACTGTGAATATGCAAAAGCAATTTGGCGGGCATCAGGATTACCAAATCCAATCTTGTATGATACAACAGCTACTTTGGAGGATTAATTGAAGGCTATTTTTCAATACAATACATCCTCAAGAACCCCTCATTTGAAGCAACTTCCAATATGGATTTTATGGAGATTATGGAAAAGTAGAAATGTTTTGTGCTTCCAAAAGAACATGCCCTGGCGAGCTACTCTGCGGTTAGCAATATCAGATGCAAGAGAATGGATGGAGACATCAAAACATATTCAAACACTCAGTCCTGGATATAATCATCATAGATCTACACGTTCAATGGGTGTTTGGACTAAGCCAAATAAAGGGTGGATCAAATGCAACTATGATGGATCTTTTATTAGTCCATATACTCAATCAAAAGCAGGATGGGTAATCTGAAATGAAAGAGGTATCTACATAGGTGCAGGTCAGGCAAAAGGAAGAAAGACAAATAATGTGTTGGAAAGTGAATTTCAAGCTCTTATTTTCTCTATGCAAAATTGTTGGAGTAAAGGCTTCACAAAAGTTTGTTTTGAAGGTGATAACAAAGAAGTTTCTGTATTGCTCAATGGATCTTGCCTTAATTTTGATGCTTTTAACTGGCTTCGAGAAGCAAGATTCTGGAAAGAGAAGTTTCAAGACTGCACATTCTTGTGGATTAACAAAGAGGCAAATAAACCTGCAGATGCTTTAGCAAAGTATCCTATTCCGGAAAATGCTGAAATTCATTTTCATTCATATGTTTCTAATGTAATAAATCATGATTTACATCGTGACAATCTTTCTTGTTCATAATATATTAATAAGAAGATGTTTAAAAAAAAATACATGATTATTGTTTTGCAATGACTTATTCTGAATCTTAATGCATTTAACTATAAATTACATTTTGCTATTATCCTACTACCTTATAATTATTAAAATGAAATAAGAAAACGAAAAGAGAAAAAAATTACAGGAATTTCAGTAGCCCGGGCATGTCCAGCAAAGGATAGTCTTTTCTTTTGTAAAGCAGAGGCAGAAGAGTGTCAAAATGTCTTGGATATGATTTGAAGATATGGGAGAGCTTCAGGTCAAGAGATTAATTTTAATAAAACATCGGTTATATTTGGTAAAAAAATACTCGATCAAGTTAAAACTCAACCTTTATTGATATTACAAAGGAAGGAGGTATCAATAATTATCTTGGTATACCAGAGAGTTTGGGTGGTTCGAAGTGTAAAATCTTTAACTATGTTAGAGAACGTCTTAATGATAGGATTAATGTATGGTCATCTAAATTTCTATCTAAAGAAGGTAAAGAAACAATGATTAAATCAATGGTTTTAGCGCTACCATCTTATGTTATGTCTTGCTTTAAATTTCTGCAAGATTTAACTTCTAAGTTAACTAGTGCTGTCTCGAAGTATTGGTGGAGTTCCAATGGTAAGGATCGAGGTCTTCATTGGTTTGCATGGGAGAAGATGTGTAAATCAAAACTTTATGGGGGTGTGGGCTTTCGATGCTTGGGAAAATATAATGATGCAATGTTGGCAAAACAATATTGACGACTTATTCAATACCCAAACTCTCTGCTAGCTGAGGTGTTAAAGGGAAGGTATTATAGGAAGTTTCATCCCTTAGAAGCTAAAGAACCATACTCTCCATCTTTTGGGTGGAAAAGTATATTTTCAACAAAGGATTTAGTCCTCAAAGGTGCCCGATGGTGTTTAGGTTCTGGGCGTGGCATATCAGTTTGGAATGACCCTTGGATTCCAGATGTGAATCCTAGACCGGAAAATGGCCGAGGAAGAGAGGATTGCCCAAATTTGAAGGTAAACCATTTAATTTACCCAGTGTCCAAGGCGTGGTATGTACCAATGCTGGAATACTATTTGGATCCGGAATATGTTTATTTGATTAGAGGAATGTCTATCAGCAAAAAATTTAAAGAAGATAAGTTAATTTGGCATTATACAAAATCTGGAAAATATATGGTTAAGTCAGGATATGAGCTGGCATGGAATATGACAGAGAAAAATATTAGAGGACCAAATTTTATAGCTCTCATAGCTCTCAAAGCTCAGGCATGGATGGTTAAAGCTCCCCCAAAAATAAAACATTTAATTTGGCAGATAGCTTCAGGTGCTCGTGCTGTTACTTCAAGGTTAAATCATCGAGGAGTAATATGTGATAATATTTGTAAGCGATGTGGATTGACAGAAGAAACTATTAATCATGTATTTTTTGAATGTTCCTACGCGGTACAAACTTGGACGCTATCTAAGGTTTCATCATCAATAGACAATTTTCCGACAGCATTAGTGTTTACGAATTTGGATTATCTTTATTGGAGAATACCAAATCATATTAAGGAACTTGGTCCATCTAACTGTTTCCCATGGATTATATGGTTTTTATAGAAAGGTAGAAATAAGAAGTTGTATAAGGGTAAACAAACGATTCCCCCATGATATACTGGACCAGGCCATTATAGATCATGTAGCCTAGGAGGAAGCACAATTAAGTCCATCAGAGGAGGATGTTAATATGGAGATGTTGGAGATAACCCTATCTTTGTTCCGTTGTCAGATTGATGGTTTTTGGAAGTTATCCAATCCTACTGCTGGCCTAGGTTGGATATGTCTTCAAGAGAGGATAGTGTAATTTTGATGAGCGCAAAGTGCATTCAGAAATCACTTTCATCCTTGCATACGGAATTAGAAGCACTACTATGGGCGATAGATTCTATCCTTTCGGCAAAAATAAATTGTCATGTGTTTGAAAAAGATTATGCAGAGCTTGTCTCCATGGTACAATATCCAGAGGAGTGGCCCGCCTTCTCTAATCAGCTTGAAGAGTTGGCTCGCCTACGTGATACCATACCAGAGTTTTCTATTACCCGTATTCCGAGACTAAACAACACACAGGCGGACTGCTTAGCAAGATCTTCAAGAGTTTTATTTTCCGAAATTATGTTTGTAAACAATTTTCCTCTAGTGTAGGCGACCAATTCTGGAGTGAATTTTTATTAATTTTAATATTTAGTTGGGAAAAAAAAAAAAAAACGAAAAAATAAATTTGAAAATAATAATTAAACAATAAGAAAAAATAAAAAAAAGATAAGCAACTATAAAAAGTAAAAGATCTTGAATTGGATTTCGGATTCTACTACATCATTTGGTATTCTGGTACATGAATTTGTCATTAAAACACATGTATTAACACAGTTAAAAGCATTCACTAAATGTGTAAGCAAATCAATGTATATGTACTATGAGACATTAGTTTCATCTTTTAGATCATATAGGCCACCTTTAATTTTGATTCGTGTAGGAAAACAGAATTCTTTTTTATAGATAATAAAACTGGAAATGCAAAGAAACATGAGGAATTTTGTAATGGAGCTCCTCCCACTCTCCCTAACACTCACCACAAATTAATTTGATAATCCTCAGGGAGATAACATAAACAAAATCAGGGTTTACTCTCACAATAACCGGACTTGGTTAATTTTCAACTTTAATAAATTGTAACAAACCTTTTAACCTAAGTCACTGCTTATATGAGTTGTATCAGATTTCACAAGCTTAGAATTCCTGGTGTACCACAGGGTGCTCTGGTCTTTTTACTTGTACAAACTTAAAACATTCTATAAAAGAATTATTACTTTGATCTTTGCCGAGAAAAGACCGAGATACAATTCACTCGGAATTTGTCTCACGTAAATGAACAAAAGGAGAACAACATTGGCAAAACATAAAATAGAGCTGGAATAATTTACAGGGGCAGACTGAGCCTATTGTATCAGAACCGTTGGACTTTCTTCATAATAGACAACTCCTTTTATTTGAAGAAATATGGAGTAATTTTGAGAGTAGTTTCCAGTTGAACATAGGTTGTTTGGAATAAACTTTGAGAAACTTGGTCAATCACTACCTCATTAAATAAACGTTAATTTAGTCTCTCTTGCTATTTTTTGTGTGGAGTTGTGGGCTAATAAAAAGAGACATGTTTTGTGCAAAACTCTAAATGCAACAAATTACAATCCGGTTGAAAGTAACTAGCTGTAACCAAAAATGCATAAATTAAAATAGTAAGAAAATCTACTTAGAAACAGATAATTGGAGACTGTTAGCTATAAACACAACAATTTGGAAATTACCAATATCCGATCAGATCAAATCGGGGCTTGGATCCAAAAAATTAACCTAGCCAGATTAACAGCTTAAATCTTGACATCGGGTACATTACATTGTAAATACCCTCATAATATCTCTTTTAATTTTTTTTTTGTGTGGTCAAATATGTGTTGTAAATAAAATGTTTAATATATATTTTTGTAATAAATTAGGTATATTAAACACTATTTTTTAATCCATGAAGATAATTTTTGTATTATTAAGCTATAAATACATAACTTTATACTATTTTTGTAATTTGTTTTTCAATTAATACTATTTTCAATGTACAAAAGTACTAAAATAAATGAAATAAAAATTTAAACTTAAGGCAAATCCGGTAGCCGAGCCTGTGTCCAGATCGATGGCATTTCCAACAAAGAAGGGTTGTCTCTTTCTACTCGGGTCATGTCTGCTTAGGTTTAGGTTGATATCTCGGTTTAACAGGTTCAATACTCCAATTCAGAATCAGCTCTCTTTTTTTACTTGGTTAAGGTTGTTTCTTATATATAAAAAAAAGTTTTATTAAAAAAAAAACTCTAAAATATTCATAAAAAGGCCCTAAATGTATAACAAAAGTTTATAGAAATCAGGTTGACATGCGCATTTACACCATATTTGGTGTAACACTGTAGAGATGGGAAATATTTTGTTTTAATTTAATGAGATTATAGATTAAATTTATGAGTTTCTAACTATATTAGATTAGTATACTTTGTATTATTATTTACAGATGTAATGGACTTCTTTTGACTAAAAAAAATATATCATTATTATTTTTGTGGGTTCTTAATTTCATAAAATGAATATTAATATGTAAAAATTATCAAAATTAATATATAAACAGAACTTAATATCACACAATACATAGATCTAAAAACATACTAAAAGCTTAAATAATAATCTAATTGGCGGAAAAATTAGTTTTGGTTCCGCTAAAATAATCATTATACAGGGTACAAATTTCTGGATCATTTAGTGCTCTTTGGTTTTCACCTTGATCTTGTTCTCCTTGAAATTGTTATTCTTGCGATTGATCTCCTTGATATTGAGATGCTCAAATTGAAATCTTTGATATTGGTATTGAGAACCTTCACCATGTTCTTCCTATTGGTTCATTTGAGCTTTTTCTCTCAAATAATTGTTTATTTCCATTTCAATATATGTACGAGACGCTGGATAAGTTATAGAACTCAAATCCGCGAACATTCTTTTATGCTCTTGTTTCATTTTTGCTACCTCGAACTTCTGTTTTTGAATTTTATTTCTTTCAGAAGAGCTTTAGTAATAAATTTGATAAATTTCTCATTTTGCTCCATCTTTTGTTTGAACTATTCATCATTTTTTGTTCTCTTTGTTTTTTTTTTTCGAACCCATTGGTCTTGAAGATAAACTAAAAGAGGCTTCTTCAGAATTCATATTAAGATCAACTGACTTATACTCGGAGATGGCGATGAAAACAATGGAGATGTCATAATATCATGACCTTCTTCTTGGAATGAACATGCATATTAGTGTTCTTGTTTGCGAATTTCTCAATACCTTTAAGGATAGGCCAGACGTGATTAAATCTGAATCTTCTCGGGTATTTGGGATCTTGTGCTAACAACATCTTCGGTTGGTTTAGCTCATAAATTATTGACGAGAAAGAAGTAAATAATATAGTGAACTTACAATGTCTTGTTCAGAAGTGCCGCTAGGATTCTTATTTTCAATCTGGTTAACGCATACCCTCAGCATGGGGACTGCAGAAAGAATTATTGTCATTCAAGTTATTAAAGATCTTCTTGGTCGTAGAAAAAATCTTGGATTTTGATATTTAGCTTCAGTCTTGTCCAAAATTTATTTTTGGATTGGTTTATTGCTATGTTTTGATTTTGGGAATCATCAAGATACACATGACATAACAGTACATCTTCGTCAATAAAATATTACACATATCGATTTGAAGTCATTTTAGAATAAATACTTTAGAGGTAAGAAAATGAGATAGAGATGTATGATCATTCAAAGAGTAGTATACATTTATATAGAGAGATGAAGGAAAAGTTAATGCAACAGTTAGATCTTGGTCAAAATGATAAACGGCTTAGATTGATTCACCTTTTCTAATAAAATAATAATGATATAAGACATGAAATGATTAATTAACGCAACAGTTAGATCTTGATCAAACAAAATAAACGGCTTAGATTGATTCGGTTTTTTCTTATAATATAATAATGATATAAGACATGCAGTGACTAATCAATCCAATAATTAGATCTTGGTCCCAAAAAAAATGGCTTAGATTGATTCGGCTTTTTCTGATAAGATAATAATGATATAAGACATGAAATGACTAATCAATGCAATGGTTAGATCTTGGTAAAAAAATTGGTTATGAGTGATTCGGCTTTTTCTGAGAAGATAATAATGATATAAGACATTAAGTGACTAATAAATGCAACGGTTAGATCTTGGTTCAAAAAAATAAATGGCTTAGATGGATTTGCTTATATTATAAAATAAAATGGATATTATGTTTGGAAAAATGGTTAGATGGACAAAGACATGATTATTACTTTGTCCAGCGAAGAGATGGAATAGGTAAATATGGTTGTATGATTTGCAAAAAACAATTGTTGTATTTCGAATGTTGGCATATGGTTTACCGGCAGATGCCACTGATGAGTATATCAAAATAGGAGAGTCTACAACTCTAGAAAGCGATTTTCCGGTGCTATTGTTGAGGTGTTTGCAGGCTGATATCTTCAATCACCAGATGCTAATGATGTTGCAAGGCTAATCCACATTGGTGAAGGCCAAGGATTTCCAAGTATGTTTGGTAGTCTAGATTGTATGCATTAGAAATGAAAAAACTGCCCAACAGCTTTGGGAGGACAATATGCTGGTCGTAATGGATCTCTTACTATTATTGAAGTTGTAGCCGATTATGATCTATGGATTGACATGCATATTTGGATTTACCTGAGTCTAATAGTTTTAGAGGTGCCTCAACTCTTTGCTAATCTTGGTGAAGGTACCACTCCATGAATTACGTTATTAATGGAAAAAACTATAATATGGGTTATTATCTAGCTGCTAGTATATATCCAAAATGTTCTACTCTTGTTCAAACAAGTCATGATCCACGTGCCCAAAAAAAAATGATTTGCAATGAAACAAGAAGCATGTAGGAAAGATGTGGAATGTGCATTTGTAGTATTGCAAATTTGCTCTAGTGGTCGGGCCATCACGTTTATCAAGTAAAAAAATGCTACATGATATAATGACAACTTGTATCATAATGCGTAATATGATTAAAGAGGATGAATGTGCTGTTTATGCAACATTTGAAGACCAAGCTGAAGTGCCACGCGCAGAAGTAGAGATGAGGGGTGAATTTTTATCTCGATACAGACAAATCAAAGATCGGGATGCTCATACTGAATTTTGAAATGCATTAATTGAACACTTATGGTTTAAATATAACTTTTTTGAAAGTGCGGGCTAGGCGTCTGATTAATCGCCGATTAAGAGTGTGGCGGACACCAAATCGCCAGAAAAAATAGGATCTGCAAAAAAGAAAATAGTTTTTTGGTTGGTTCTTTCTTAGAAAACTTGTTTTCCCTAATAGATATGTTGTAATATAGTAAACGTTGCATTAAATAGCAAGTAAAAACTAGAGAAATGTCGAAAACTAAGATGGGGGCGGAAATAAGGGTTGCATAAGTCGCATGTTGAAAGGATGAAGACAAGGATAGAATCATCATTTTACAATTCATTAAAATCAAATTAAAGAATAAGAAAATTTTGACATGATGGTCGCATCGAACCCGGGTTTTGAAACTTGTAACCAGCTGTCATGACCACCAAACTAATATAAATTGTATGTAATTTTTCACATCGATATTTACACTTAATAAATTCTCCAATTAATCTCCGATTTAAATTCAACTAACTGATTACTCGCTCACTGCCGGACTAACGTCTAGGGAGTTTCTGAACATGGAAATATATTAATTCTAAAAATAAGTAATATGTAACTGTGAGTTGAAAAAATGTAATTATATATAATTTACCTTTTATTGTTTATTTAATTTACTGGTTTTAATATTCTCTTAATTATTTGATTAATTAGACCAATATTCTTTTTTTATATCAATTGTTAAATAGTAAAAAATAATTTTAGTTTAATAGTATAATAATAGATGATATTCTTTTTAAAACTAAAAATATTATTATTAGTGTGATACTTGGTGATGGTTGGAGAGAAGAAATTTTTAGTTATAAAATTACAGTGTAATTTTAACATAATTTGAGTGTCATCCATTGGACATTGGAGATGCTCTTACAACACATGGCTGATGTTCTCTCACCAAATTCATCCAGCACATTTGAGCTTCAAATTGAAAACAATATTCTATTACAATACAAAGCCTTGCAGCATTAGCATACATTTTGATGGCTTAATAGAAGAATCTAAGCATAAACAACAAAAACAAACATCTATGATTTCAACACTTCTACAGTTACACCAACACTATGAGCTTCTGAAATGATGTGAGTGGCACTGGTAGACCCAAAAAGCTCAGAATCGTCATCTTGCTAAACTACTGACTAAGATTGCAAAAAGAGTAAGCAGAATCTCTGTCCTTGTCAAAAATATGGATCGCGGTGACCCCGAGAAGTTTACCCTCTCTGCCTGATCCCTGCAGAGAAACCAATGCAACAAGCTTATCTCCATTAACTACATGTGATCTATGATTTCTAGAAAACTATAGTCTACAACTAAACAGTCTCCTGCAAGCACCAATTGCATTGCCTCTAATCGTATTAGATGTCTCTAGTTCCTCCAACCTTTTCATCTTGAATCTAATTTGGATATTTTTGGGACTAACTAAAGAAGGAAAGGAGAACAAAAAAAAATACTCTTTCTACCTTACTTATGAAACATTCTGTTCTAAATCATTCTTTTGTTCCAACTTTAAGAAATAATATGAGAGAGCATCTTGTGTTGCTGAGAATCTTACTTTTGTAATGGTGAGAGCCGACCACAGTATATGGTGTTTTCAGGAATGGAATTCTCAGATGTGTCAATCTCAGGATTAACTACACTCAAGTATGCTTCTTGGCCTAGATACCATGAGGCGAGATTGTCTATTCGAAGATTCCACATACCAGCATTGTCCAAATAAACTAAGATAGCCGTCCATGCACCAGGAAACACCTGTTAACACACATGGACCATTTCAGAACCACATAGAAACGAATGTAACATATCGGTTATTTAAGGTGTTAAGACATTAAACCTGAGTAGTAGATCGAGCAATCCCATCCCCTTTGTTGTATGAGCTTCTACTATTCTCTGTCCATAGACCAAAGTCCATCCTTCAAAAACAAACATCATTCTACTTTTAGTAATCACAGTTTCCAACTTATGGACATGTAAATGGATCTAAATGCAAACCTTACCCGACAACAAAAAATGCATAGCCATCCAAATGATAGCTCTTAACAGTAGTCTCACTATTCTGAAATATGATTTCCATGAATCCCTTGTATGTGCCGTTTATAACAGATGTATCAAACTTAGGATGCCTATTCATCGGTCTTTTCGGGAAATCTAACTTGTATACCCCTGAGATGTTGTATTGCTGAGCAAGCTTTAGTGGTGTTGAATGAGGTAAGTATGAAATACCATTAAGAGTTGTACACAATCGCCCATTTATCATCTCTGGTGGTCTGTTGACAATCACATAGACATCGGTTACTGTAATCTGACCATATTTGAAAGATCCTTGAGGGTTTGGCCGTGCAGCTCCAGCTGAAACATTCAACCTTATGGAACGTGCTTGGTTCATTGAGAAAGATGTGTCTAACTCAATAGGAGGATCAGGGAGTGGACCTGAAGCGGGTCCTTGGGAGTTAGAGTAGTGCAAGATAGCGACTCCACTAGCTTTAACGGACGAAGATGAATTAGCAAACCTTGGACTTGCAACAATGTAGTAGTCATTACTACCAGATTGATCCATGGTGACTAGAAATGAGAAAGATTGACCCACATGAATGTCCATATTCGTGTAATTCTGCTGAACTGTGTATGAACCTTCAGTCTCAACAAGAAGCAGGTTATGATTCTGTATTCTAAAATTCAAACTGGTCGCAATTCCACTGTTATGAACACGAAAACGATATGTTCTTCCTGTAAACATAAAGATATATTAAATGGTCAGAGACTAGACAAGAATCAAACCATAAACCATACACTAAAGAGTACATGAGGCTACCTGGTTCAACGTTTATAGTCCCATAAGAAACAACATTGGAAGCCACCTTGCGACTATAAGGAAACGGTCCAAATCCATTAATGACAATACCATCAGGATGTCCAAAATCAATCTTACTCTCAACATCCTTCCTCAGCTTCTGAATTCACCATAAACCATTACATGTTAAAATACACATTACCAAGAGACAGGACAACAAACAACTAAAAGAAAGGTTAGATTTTTTTACAAACCTTATGACTCTTAGTGAACCAATCACTAATAAAGAGAGTAACATCTCCATCAGGAAGATTAAAAGGAAGTGGAATAATATCTCTATTGTTTATAATAATCCCACCATAACCACCAGAAGCTCTTTGAAAATTAGTAGAAGGGAAATAAAAGAAACTTCCAATTTGATCTTTAACTTGAAACTCATAAGTCCAATTCCAACCAGAAGGTATTGGACAATTAGTTCCTAAAACACCATCTTGCCATGAATTTTTCCTATGTTGTATTCCATTCCTACACTCACCAACCACAAAAACAACAATAGTTTTAGTAACTAATCAAATCAAAAATCCTAACTTTTGAAACTTGAACAGAAGAGTTGTTACCATGTGAGAAGTAATGGCTCATCAAGATTGTTCTTTACGTTTATAACAACATTCCAATTTGTAGTAACATTGAGAACAGGACCTGGGAATTGCCCATTTATTCCAATTACCTTATGAATCCACAAAAAACACGAGATCTCAGTTTAAAGTTTCGATTTTTATAATGAATTGATAAAAAAATGTTTAGATTTTAATAATGATTTGATAAATTGAAATTGAAACCTGTTGACGAGTGTTGAGAGGTGAAGCTGTGAGGTAAGAGACAGTCCAGTCAAAGAAGACGTAAGGGTCGGCGGCGAAGATTCCGGTAGCTGAGAATAGTGTGAGAACGGAGGTGCACCATAAGTGCGGTGTAGAGCACCGCATTGGATCTTTTCCTCTGTCTCGTTCTGAGTGAAATCGGAAAACACATGTGCAGAGGTTTGGGGAAAAGATTTAAGCGCGTTTGGAGATGAGAATGTGAATACAACCCGAGGCGCCAAAAAAGAGCACATACTTGTTGGGTCCCATTTCACAGAAAGTTCAGAGAAAGTTATAAAATGGCCACAAACTTTAGGAAAACAATCAATTTAACCCCAGACTTTTTATTTGAATTGAGTGTTTTGAAAGTGAAGGCTTAAGAGTTAAGACTTATGAGTCAAAACGTTCTTTGCCCCAATTGTTAAATACACTTTATGCCTTTATATTCTACCTCAAATTGTTCATTTTGAGAAAGAAAAATGTTTTGTTAATTAAAGTACAAAAAAATACAAAAAAAAAGTATAATGCAAGTTGAAGAGCTTTGCGAGCGACTGTTGTACATTCTTGTTTGCACATGTGGATCATTCGGTTATAAAGTATCGATTGAAAATTTGAAATGGATCTGATAATGAATAAGTCACATTTTTCTATTGATTAAAGATGATCTTTTGTGGAAAATAATTTGTTTAGCCCAAAAGATGATTTGATGTTTAACAATTTGAAAATATCGTGTACTAATATTATTAACTAAAATTTGATCAGAATGATGCTAATCTTTATGTTAATGACTAGAATAATACTCTGAAAAAAAGTTTACTAAAATGATACTAATCTTTGGTTAAAAGACTAAAATACCTTTTTTAGTTAAAATGGAGAATAATAATTAGCTAAATTCAAATACAAATTAACAAAACAAAGCACAAATAAAATAAATTAAAATATAAATTAACAAAATAAAATTTAAAATTTGATATAGAAAATAACAAAAGAAAATAAAAATAATCATAAATAAAAGCAGTTAAAAAAAAGTAAAACAAAAACTAAATAAAATCAATTCAGATAAAAAAACAAAATAATTAAAATAAAATAAAAAAAACACCCACGACACATATTAAATTAAAAGAAAAAAAAAACAAAACCCTCATTTACAAAGTTTGCGATAACATAGAAAATTAGTGTAAGTTTATTGGTTATGGCTAGGTCGAGTGATAAAATTATTTTGTCTTCTTTTATTACAAAGTTTATGCATTTGCGTTTAGTTTGGAGGTTACTTAAGTGTTTATGCTATCTTTGCGTTGGGCTATTTGTCCTTCGCAGAGTTTTTCCAACTTATTTTCTTTGTTATCGCAGATTTTTGGTATTCATAATAGTTGATGATTTTTATTGGTTACAAATTTGAACGTGTGTAAGTTTATTGGTTATGGCTAGGTCGAGTGATAAGATTATTTTGTCTTCTTTTATTACAAAGTTTATGCATTTGCGTTTAGTTTGGAGGTTACTTAAGTGTTTATGCTAATCTTTGCGTTGGGCTATTTGTCCTTCGCAGAGTTTTTTCAACTTATTTTCTTTGTTATCGCAGATTTTTGGTATTCATAATAGTTGATGATTTTTCTTTTTTTTGTGCAATCTCACTAACTGTATATTTTATTTGATTTGTAAAGGGTTGCCTCCTTCGAGTGCTATCCGACCATATACTCCTCGACTGCATCAACAAGGGAAATCTCCAATACAAAGGCATAGCATGAATCACTATTTTGCTATAGCGAACTTGGGAAAAGTTAAAGAAGAATTAGGAGCTGATGTGTGGTCTCATTTGAAGAGTAGTTCCATTGGTGTGTTTGCCAAATTCGCTGATTTGGATTACAAACTTCATTTGCAACAGTTTCAGGTATTGGTATAGTGAAATCTCTGGGTAAGATGGCACTTGCGTAGGAGTTGTACAAGGAATTCTTGTGGTAATAACAATGACACATTGTAGTTGGTTCGATTTTCCTCTTCACACAAGCTGCAATAGCGTGGCCACACAGAATTTTCTCCAAGTCAAACCGATGACATTTACACTTTTTCTCTCTCAAATTAACAACATGTAAAGATGATCCGCTTGTAACTTGCACCTGTTGTGCATCTAGTATATCTTGTGCAGTAACAAGTTTAGAATACGCAACTCGGCTCTACAAATAAAAAATAGGGTTAAAATAATCAAGCTAATATTGTCATCTATATTGTTAGTAAATAATGTTTTGATTAATCTACCTCTAGCATTTTCTCTACAGCACGCGTAAGAGAGGTTTTCATTTGTAATGCATCGTTTCTTCGATCTAAAAACCATCTTGTCATCATTGACCTCACTGCATCTAGGAGATGTACAATAGACAAACTCCTAGAATGGGATAAAACATTATTAATCGACTCAGCAATGTTGCTAGTAATAATGTTGTACCTATCATCAGGGAAATGCACACGTGTCCAAAGTTTTAAATCTGCTCGTTCAAGATAGTTATGAAGCACAGGATTCAACACTTTTATCTGGTCAAATGTTGTTTCAAAATCAAAAAATGTATAGGCATAGACCGCCTTCTTCACCAACCCAAACGCTTCTCGGCCTCTATATCGAACCAGAATATTTTTGTATAGGTGATATATGCATATACCCCGACTAGACTTTGGATAGACGGTCCGTATTGCTTTCCCAATTGATCGGTGTCTATCAGAGACAATTGCAAGCTTTTTATCATCAGGGATCACATAGCTTAGTTGCTTGATAAACCATTCCCATGATTCATCATTTTCAGTATCAACCACGGCAAACGCTATAGGAAATATCTGAAAATTACCATCTTGAGCTGTTGCGGTAAGAAGTGTACATTTGTATTTTCCTTTTAAGAAAGTACCATCAACCACCACCACTTTTCTCATGAAAAGGAAATCCGTTAATACTTGCACCAAATGCTAAAAATAAATACTTGAACCTTTGATTGACTATCATCAACTTCTGAAGGAGATTCTTTGGGAGCATGTAACTCAACTGTACATTGCAAACTCTCTTATCCAAACTATAATCTTCATATACCATATCAATGAATTCATCATAAGTAATTTTTGTATTACCTTGCAGAATTCTAGAACCACTCTTGCTATCAACAACAAACAACCATCTATTATTTGCAAACTCTCTTATCCAAACTATAATCCTCATATACCATATCAATGAATTCATCATAAGTGAATTTTGTATTACCTTGCAGAATTCTAGAACCACTCTTGCTATCAACAACAAACAACCATCTATTATTTGCAAACATCCACTTTCCATATACAAGGATGATGCGCTCCATGATAAGCAAATTGAGAAATAATCAAATGAGATATCATGAAAAGGAATAACTTGGAGGTGATGTTGAAAACTGAAAAAAAATTTGGGGAAGAAGAAGGAGACCAGTAAAAACCCTAATTAAGAAGTAGCAGTTACGTTTTGTTTTTAAAAAAAATTTACTTATCGTCATTATTTACATATTTTTCCGGAAATATTCAGTAAAATAAAATAATCTGCAGTAGCGTAGCATCAATAAGTCTACCACAACAAGTCTGCGGACACTAAGAGTGTTATTCTAGTAAATATTATATCTGTGATAAAAGAAATTGCGCGTAATCTTTTACGTAAAAAAGATTAAAAAATCTGCGATAACTAAAATAAAGTCTACGGTAACTAAAATATTAGTCTAGTAATTAAACTTTGGGCAAAAATCTACGGCCACTAAGATGTAAAACCAAAGTCTGCTATAACTAAAACTACTAATCTACGATAAAAAAAAAATCTACGACACAAATCTACGGAGAAAATAAAAGTCTGCCGTTTAAATATTTAAAAATCAGGCGAATGATTAAATCTACGGTCACTATAATGAGTTTCAAAATAAATTTACAGAAGCAAAAAAAAATCTACGAAGAATTTTAAATCTACTACCACTAAGACTTACAAATCTACGGTAAAAAAAAAATCTGCCCAAAAAATCTACGGAAAACAGAAAAATCTGCCATACTCAGAAATCTGCCATAACATAGAACCATAGATTTTTGGCGTAGATTTATTGACATCGATGGCAATATCATAAATATTTATGTTTTTTTTTTTTTAGGCGGAAAATATTCTGATTTACCATTTTTTTCAGTAATGATATTTTTGTAATACTTTTTTTCTTAACACATGATAATAAAGATATTTTTGTGATTAAAAGAACTATTCTAATAAAAGAACTAATCTAATACTAATCTTTTCTATGCCAAACTAGTCATTAAATCTAAAAGTAGTATTATTCTATTAATTCTCCCTATTATCAATGGAAGTATTATTCACTTGTTCAGTTTGGTTTTAAGAGTGTGATGAAATGGAACAAAATGAACATACACACCAACTGACTATAGAAACTAAAAATTTAAACTTTCGTGGCAAAAGTATGTATCTAACATTTTAAGAGTAAGTTTTAGTGGAATCATTCTATGGTCAAGGACCAAAGTTGGGTTAATTAGTCTCGTCTCCATCGCAGCATTCGTAGGATCTACAAAACCTTTCCTTTGGAGCTAACGACGTGAAGTACCAATGTATATCATTCCATAATTGGATTGGATGTACAATGTCAACATTCACCAATGACATTTCAAATTTAATATTGTTTTTTACACCCAATAAAAATCAACATACAGAGCAAAATATTTTTCAATAGCATTATATATAAAACTCGGAAAAATATATAATTTCACTGTAAACACATATTATTCTAAAGAGGAATCCGAAGTAGAATCGTCGAGTAAACTTCCGGTGTGGCTATCGGGAGAACCGGTGGGCTTAATAAGCTCAAGAGGTTGTTTAAGAGTCCAATACATTATACTCGCCGTTAATGTCAGCATCATCTTCTGATTCACCTGTTCATATATTATATAAATATAAAAACCCAAATCTTTCACTGTAATGTGCTTTCTGATATTGTTAAGAGTTAGGTTTCAAATTAAGTACCTCAATTATGTCTTCAGGGAGTAAAAATATGGAGCAACCAAGCTTCCTGGCTATGCTAATCACGTATGTAGCATTCATCTTTTTCTCTTCATCTGTATATTAGCAAGTGTCGTTAAATAATAATGTTTAAAACACAAACAACCATAGAAGATTTAATAGTTAATTTACCAGTTACTCCGTTTGTAACAAGACTCCAGTTTACAGCTCTTGGCTGCACTGAACTAAGCAGCTCTAGGAAAAATATCCCATCGGACAAGCTCTTGTCCTGTCAAAATTCAGACATCTTTCGTTACTCACGGGTCCGGTCCACAGGAAAAACCGGCTAAGCAAAATATAGGAAAAGAAGAGTACTTACCCTGAAACTGTACATACGAGTTTGGCTACCGTTTTTTCTCACTTTAGCATTAGCCCATTCCAATATATCAACATCTGCTATCTCTTTACCATTTGAATGGAATCTCAAGTTCTTAAGAAGTTGCAAGATGTTGTATCTCATCAATTGCCATAAGTATGCTGAAAGAGGTTTAAACAAACATCATTATTAATGTTTAATGATTTATAAAAACATATAATTGGGAAGAAAATTACCTAGTATGAGCTTCTTGTTTCCTTGAACAATATCATTTCCAGCAATGTTAACCAAAGAGAACTTGAGTTGCTTTCCTAATTTTACAACTTGATTACAGTTTTCTACTTTCTTGAATGGTAATTTGATTGGAGGCTTGCTTGCTATTTTCCAATTAACAATGCTTGGAGACACCTTGTCCAGTGTCTGCAACAGTATCCACCTGTTGATGAACGTATACACAGTGTTAAAAACTCGAATAAACATTTCTTATACTCAATGCTAAAATACTAACCCATCTCTGAGATCTTCAAACACATTGTTTATGTATACTGAACTATCAAAGCTGTTAATCCAAAACCGGAATGATTTTTCTTCTCTTGATATTTGAATGTCATCAGCTAGAGTTTCGAGGAACGATATCTGCTTCGTTTGAGTTGAAAGACCGTTCCTGCGGTAACAAAAACATATGTTAGACCAACACTAAGATATCCCCCAAGTCATGTAAGTGCATTATCTTTCACCTGTGCTGGAAAATATGTGCTACAAAAGCAAGATTAAGATTGGGGGAACCTTCAACAATATCCTTTGCGGTCAAGTATCTCCTGCATCCCATTCTGTCTGCATGTTCAAGAACATTTTTTGCTCTCTCAAATGTGTTTTTAACTACTACATTTGATGGATTCTTGTGTTCTGGTGCCAGAACGTTTAATAGATTAGTGTAAGCTTCAGCATCCTGAACAAAAAAAAAAATCATAATTCCATATTAAAGAGTCTATAAAGCAGCATCTACTAGAAATTTTTGGATATGATCAGACTTTTGAATTACCTTTACATCAGAGGAGAAGTTTGAAACGGTTTTCTTGTATTCAGTTTTTTTTAACTGAAAATTCATCCACCTCAATAGGATCTTCTCAGGTGGTAAACTCATTAGCTCTTCCACATCCTGTTCATCCCAAAAGTTAGAAGCTAAGTCAAATATATTTTCATGTGTTTCTCAATAAGACAATGAGTAATATTTTACCTTGCTATCACCGACCAACTCCACCAGCTGGGGAGTTTTCTTCAAGTTTAGGTCTGCTAGCAATTGTATCTATACAGAAAAATGAGAATGAAGATTAATCACACATTCATCATAGCAAAAACACATAGCAGTAGCGACGTTATAAATTTAGAAGCTTCACCTTGATTATTTGAGAAATCACACCAAGCACAAGATGACGCTGAAAATAGAGAAACACAAGTGTTAGTCACAAACCATCAACCAAATTTTCAAGATTGATTTGAGTTAGAGTTACTGAATTCACATACCCTTCCTTCAATAATATCTTGAGTTCCAATATTAACCACAGTACACCCAATAGCCTTAGCAGAGTTAAGACAAAGCGTATGGTTTTCATTTCTCTCCCATGGATTAAGCATACTCTTAGTATTAATCGCTCGTTCATCAATCGTCCCAGGAACAGCCACATTTATAAGTTTACTACACCAAATCAAACACAATTTTATCATAAACAAAACATTCATAAAACGTAGAATCTGATAAAGAATCTTAAGCTTACCAAAGTAAAACACCATCTTTTGCTACTTCAAAGAGATCATTCGAAGAAGGATTAATCGGAAGACACTTCTTTAAAAGCTCATCATCAGATAGATAATTATTGATATGAGCAACATAAGAAGATTTCTCAGAATCGCTAATTGTATGCAACAGAGTCGTTGTAGCTGCTTTAAGAAACGCAGATGAGTTCTTCACTCCGCTTCCGATTATAGCGTTCACATGCGCTTGAAGATTTAAATAAATCTGAAAATCAAATCATCCCAATCAAAGAACAAAATTAGCAATTAAATCACCATTCACCAAGACACACAAAGATCTGTGGCGTTAGAAGAAGAAACGATACTGACTCTTAAGTAAAACTCGAAATCGACTTCATCGTTCAAATTCGGATGGAAGTTTTGGATCAGAGTCGCTCTTTCTTCTTTGCTTAGGTTTTGATCTCCGACGATCTTCGATCTTCCCATCCTTGACGCGAGGTCTGATACTGTAAGCTTCCCGCTCTCCCTTTTCATGCTCGTGAACTATGGAATTTGGAAATTGATAGAATCAGATCTAAAAAATCAATGAGAAGAAACAAAACGAGATTCGATTAGACGTACGTACGTGAGATTTCAAACTTCGGAGCTCGACTTGCGTGAATTGGTTCTGTAGCCATGGATCCGATACCAAAATCCCGACGAAACTTGACATTTTCTATATTTTTTCCGAACGAATCAGATCGATCTCTGAAGCGAGTGTGAATCTCCTTGTGACTGTGAACGGAGAAGAAGTAGAGAAGTTCTAAGCAGAGCTGGCAGTGGTAAGGGAAGAAGAGAAAGAAAAATTCAAATTTATGACGACATTACCCTTTTGAGCTTTTTCGTTTTAAATTCCGCAATCACCTTTTATTTGTGTGGGTTAGAAACTGTGACCTGTGAGGGTCCATCTCACTTGCTTATGGTGGGGTCCATATTGTCGTTTGATATTTTGTTGAATTTCCGGTTAAACCCTGAATTTTTACGACTTCTCGTGACAGTTGAGAGGGTAAAAACGGGATTACAACGTTACGGCTAATAACTAGTTGGAGCCGAATGTAACGGTCGTTTTGGGTAATTGGTTAATTCATCCGAATGTGGAATTTATTTAAATGTTCAAACATAATTTAAATTTGAAAGTGAATGGAAAGGTTATTACTTATTAGTAAAACTTTTTTGACTTCAGGTTTTTATCCGTCACACTATACTTGCTTATGGCCCTGAATGACAATAGTTTTGAAAGTGGTTTTTAGTTTTATATTTTCCAAAAATTATTTTATAGTTATTTATGATTTAAAAAAAATGGATTCCCTAAAAAATAAGAAAACTGGATTTTTTTGATTTTTGATAATTTCTAAAGAAAAAAAAAATCTCACTTTACTAGTTTTTAAGATATTATGATGTGATATATATATTTGTTATCCTAAATATTATCCTATTTACGTTTTTTCTGAAAGTTTTCTTTACTAATTCATTAAAACTAAAATCCTAATTTATGGGGTTTTTACAAAAGTTTTTGTACTATTTTTTTATCTTTTAAAATTGTTTGTTCTATCAGTCAATAAATCTATTTATCAAAATACCAGTTTTTAAGATATAAATAGGACGTTATACAATTAAAGACTTGTTAACACTAAATGATCTTGCACGTGGTATCATGATTACGTGTCGGTTTAACGACGAATTTACGACGATTCGTCTATTCATCGTCAGCCGTAAATCAGTTTGAAAATTACGACAATATTTGGCGATGTGATATTTCGTCACAACTCACATGTTTACTTGTTCTGAACAATTTACTGAGAAAGTCGTGATCCGACAATTCAACAATAAAGAAACATCCTTTAGCAAAGACAGTATATCTCTCAAATCAGAAACCTAAGCTTCAAAACTGACCAGAAATCTCCAAGAAGAGGACATGAAGCAATCTTTTAGAAGTGGAGATGTCAACACATAACTTTAAATCCTTGATAGAAACCTATTGAAAAAAAAATTCAGATTTCACTCAATTATGTAGCATAGAGACAAGGAGCGAATAAAAGCCACATAAAAATGAGTCGATCTCAACAAAATGAAAGAGGTAATATTTCAAAGCTGGTAAGACTCCAAGGATAAATTACTGGAAAGACAAAGACGACTGTAGGATCAAAGGAAGAAAAGAACATGTTATACAATGCCTTTCCTCTAAAAAGAAAATATCCCTACCGACAACTAAATGAGCAAACATGTTGACAAGCAGAACCAAACCGGATGGAAACCATTTGATTGGAAATGCTAGTACCATCTCAGAGAGACAAAATCAGTGACCAAACACTATCGGACTGGCAAACTACTAGGGTCATTATAAAAGAAACAGAGAAGACGAGAAGAAGATCGAGCCAATAAAAAATTGGGACATATGCGGACGATCCACTCCGTTGATTGTGAAAAAAGCGAGCTTCCCCATCGTCCTAAACCACACCCACATATGCCATTCCTAACTACAAAAATCACCAAAAAGTCACAAACTTTTCAAACCATAAACAACAGCCGAGGTAGCAAGGAAGACTAACATCAGCTGTGAAGGAGCCAGCCAGACGCTGGGTGCCGGTCACCAACTTACGGACGAACGACTAAAAGGATCAGCGGCCGAAACCTAGGGGTTTTAGAGAGAAGTTTTTTGTGATTAGCATCACATATGTTTTTAAATATGTTAAAATTAGGTAAAACAATATAAAAAAAATAGTCTCTTTAAAAATTTTAATTCTAAATGAAGACTCTCTAGTGTTCAAAAACCCATCCCATGGGTTTCTATTTTGAATTAAAATTTTAAAGGGACCCAAAAAAGTTGTCCTGTTTATTATTGTTTTATTTTTATGATAAATATAGTTAATTATACTAAGAAATATATTTTGAAATGGTGTAAGGCAGAAGCGGAGTTACATGGAGGGAAGGAGTGGTAATTGCCACCCATAAATTTAAAAATTTAATGTATTTGTGATGTATTTTTATATAAAATTTATATAAATTTCAGCAAAATTAGTATATTAACCCCCAAAAAATCAAAATTTTAGATTTTGATCTTCATGAAATTTTTTATTGCCTCCGCCACTGGTGTTAGGCTACTCTAAGGGGAGTGTGCGCATATGAAGTGATTTAAATTTTAATAAATTTTAGATGATTTTAGATGATTTTACATGAATTTAGGAAAATTGTTATGATTTGATATTAAAAATTTCTGCAATCCCACATAAAATAATGAGTTTTGAGTCTTTGTATTTTTAACTAAAATCTCTTCTATAATCCATGAAAGCATTAAAATCAAACCATTTTATTTCATAACACATGATTAATAGATATTTACAAATCATAAATTCAATAGTACTGAACTTAAAAAAGGAAAAAAAAACTTAATGTATGTTTCAGTAACATACTAAGTACTAACTCAAGTAAATACATCCCCAAAATCTTTAACTACTAATACAGTAGAACCATACCATTATTTCCGATTCTTTATCAGAAGATTTATTTCAGTCCATTGATCTAATCATATACTTTTATTTTCGCCGTTATTGATATCATATTATAATAATACTACAATTTCGGTTATGAAATCATGTGAGTTTTGGATGTTAAATTGCATAACATCTTTTCCCAACTTCAGATTAATGATACCATTCTTCACATCAATCAAAGCTCAGCCGTTGCTAAAAAATGTTTTCTCGGAATAAATGGGTCTTTGGATTCTTCATTTATTTTTATAACTACAAAATTAGTGAAACTTCTATATATCATATTCTGACTAATAGGTTTTCCAAGAGATTATGTGGTTGCCTAATAGATCTATCAGCTGAGATCAAATAAATTATGGTAGAAGAAAACTAATAAACACTACAAAATAATAAAATCTTCCGATAAACATTAAATAATTAAATAATATAAACACTACAAAATAACGAAATAGTAAACTCTAATAACCCGACTCAGGCAATATAAAACATAGCAAAATTCGATAAGATAATAAAATAACATTTTTTCTGAAACTCTCATGTACAAATATAGTCCCAATACTATCATAAATTAACAATCATATAAATTTACATATATATATATATATAAATAATTTCATAAATAAGTTTTTTATATAAGAAAATATGATGTTGTATTTTAAATTATCTTATTGTTATAGCATAAATAAATTTGTCATAAAATAAAAAAAAGAAACTTTTCTATAAGTTTTTAAATTCTAAATATGCATAATTTTTATTTCACTAGTCTTATAGACTGTTTAAATACAACAATTGAAATTAGTAATCATAAATTTAAATTTATGTTAATTGTTTATTATTATTATCAAAATAATTTGTTTTTATTTTGAACTTTAAACTTTCAAGTCCAAAACTGTTAAAATTTCTAACATCCAATACAATGATTTTATATAGATCATTTTTTTTTAATTTTTTTAATTTTTTTAATTTTTTATATTTTTAAAATTTAACAACAATCTCTATAAATTAATAATATTATTAAAATATCATGGTCTCAACATTATTAATTTATAGAGGTTTTACTTTACAGTAAAACCTCTATAAATTAATAATATGGAGACCAATGTATTTTTATGATATTTTATTAATTTAGAGAGGTTATTAATTTATAGAGATGATATTTGGTTCAAAATAGTATTTTGGAACTGAAAAATTTATTAATTTAACAAGATTATTAATGAATTGAATATTAATTTATAGAAGTTTAACTGTAGTTCTTTATAAAACACTGTTACAAGATAACAAGTTATCTGTATTATACATAAACATGGACATATTTGATTGCAAGTTGCAATGGTGTACTATAAAGCTTACCTAAAAGAAGATTTGGAAATAAAGCATGTGCCAGACATAGTGAATGAGAAAGAAAGTGTGATTTTGTAATAATTGAGCCAATATTAAGCAATCCTTGCCATGCCTACTTTATGGCTAGCTCATTTCAACAAAATTAATTTATATTGCTAAGCGATCGTGTCTTACCTTGGATTATTATCATGTGAACTATAACAGATGGTTTACCATTTACCAGAGTGATCAAACTATATTGAGAAATTTATATGGAATTATTGATATCATTACTCTAGTTGTTTTAAGTAGGAAATAAGCAATGAACTTAATAGAAATAATTAAACACCATTATGTCATTTTGGACCCCTCCATGCTTCATCCACATGGTCTGAAGATTTCCATAATTGAAACCTGATTTTTTTGTATCAAACAAATATTGATAACTAGTCTTATTTGACAACCAATCTTTATTATCCGTGAAAATGGTTTGCCTTAATTTGGAAATATTCTTTTGAAAACTTTTATTTATTTAATTTAACTTAACTAAGGTGTCCGCTGAGGTCACGTGTTCGAATCTTGCGGACGGCATTTATGTATTTCTCGATTGATTATTTTATCCTTTATCCTCGTCGTCTTCTTCTATCTCCATTCTCCATCTATCTTCCTTTGCTTAAACCCAAAACCTCGAAATAATATTAAATCCATAACAAGAAGAAAACACTAAGTATGTTACAGTCAATTCATCTTCGATTTTTCTCCTCTCCATCAGTTTCAACAAGAGAATCCCTGATCATTCCATGTATTTCCTGCTCCATACCTTTCTCATCTTGTTCATTCCGTCCAAAACAAACCCATAAATTGAAGCGTATGGTTCAATTTTGCGCCCCTTACGAGGTCGGAGGTGGATATTCCGATGAGGAACTGTTCGAAAGATACGGAACGCAACAAAGTCAAACTAATGTCAAAGATAAATTAGATCCATCTGAGTATGAAGCTTTGCTTAAAGGAGGCGAACAAGTTACTTCCGTTCTTGAAGAAATGATAACCCTCGTAAGTATTTGGAATTATGTTTTATCTGAGCTTGCTTTTGTGTCGTTTCTTAAAGCTTGGCATTTCGTCGAACAACTTATAGGCGTTAGGTTTGATGATAAACATAATAGTTACTTTTACTCGTTAGTTTTTTGAAGAAATGATAACGCCTAGTACAAATTTCTACGTTTCTATGGAGTTACTTTTATCTAGGCTTGCTTTTGTGTTGCTTCTCTAAGCTTGGCATTTCGGCGAACAACTTATAGGCGTTATGCTTTATGATACATAGAATCGTTAGTTACTTGCTCGTACTTATCTCTACGTTTCCATGAAGTTATGTTTAATCTGTGCTTGCTTTTGTGTTGTTTACTTAAGCTTGGCATTTTGTCGAACAATTTAAAGGCGTTATTATGCTTAGTATTTTCCCTATGATGGCTTGACATGTTAATGCCTATGATGTGTTAGTTAGAAGATATGAAGATGAATGAAGCATCAGAGAATGTTGCTGTAGAATTGGCTGCACAAGGAGTTATAGGGAAAAGGGTTGATGAAATGGAATCAGGGTTTATGATGGCTCTTGATTACATGATTCAACTCGCTGACAAAGACCAAGACGATAAGGTAAAGATCCCTTATATATATATTCACTTGATTTGTAAGCATGTTGTTACCTTTGCCATTAGTTCTGTATCATAAGCTGAGAAAAAAAAGATCAAAGAATGAATTTTTTGTTTTGTGTGTTCAGAGGAAGGCTTTACTAGAGGTCGTCAAGGAAACAGTCTTATCTCATCTCACTAAAAAATGTCCTCCTCATGTGAGTAAGATTAAGATCAGTTTCTTCTTGTTTTCAAGAGTTAGCTATATTTCATGTTTTTAATTTCATTTAAGTGTTGCTGTTTTATTTAGGTTCAGGTGATTGGTTTACTATGTAGAACACCTAAGAAGGAAAGTAGACATGAGCTGCTGCGTAGGGTGGCTGCAGGTGGTGGAGCTTTTGAAAGTGAGAACGGTACTAAACTTCATATACCTGGAGCTAATCTGAATGACATAGCTAATCAAGCTGATGACTTGCTAGAGGTATATTGTGTTTGGTTATGTATATTCAAGATAGTCTGCGAATGTGAACAAGTCTGAGGATTTTCTTGCAGACAATGGAAACAAGACCAATTGTTCCGGATCGAAAACTACTAGCGAGGCTTGTTTTGATCAGAGAGGAAGCACGGAATATGATGGGAGGAGGTATACTTGATGAGAGAAATGACCGAGGTTTCACTACTTTGCCTGAATCAGAGGTTTTGTGTGACAAACTATTATCATACCATGTTTATGAACTTGTTTACTATACTTTGAAGTATAAATGACTTGTTGCGTGATTGTTGAACAGGTGAATTTCTTAACTAAATTGGTAGCTCTTAAACCTGGAAAGACTGTGCAGCAAATGATCCAGAACGTAATGCAAGGGAAAGATGAAGGTGCAGATGACCTAAGCAATGATGATGATTCTTCTACTCAAGGGAAAAGACCGAGTGGATTAAATGGAAGGGTAAGTATGATCAACTAACTCAAGAAGTTTGGAGTACACACTGAATCAAAAAGAAGTCTTTGTTTTTAAGTTGGCTTACTTGATGCGACCCAGGGAAGTGTTACGGGAAGAAAACCACTACCAGTAAGGCCAGGAATGTTTCTAGAGACTGTCACAAAGGTATATATTTCAACATTTCTATACCAGCTTGTCCAACAGATGATATGAATTGAAAATCTTGACATTTTCGTGTGATGTTTGAATCCAATCTTGATAAGGTTCTTGGAAGTATATACTCGGGTAAAGCCTCAGGTATCACAGCACAACATCTAGAATGGGTTAGTTCCTAACAACACCAAAACATTTACAAACAAAGTCTCTTTTCTTTGTGTTAATCAGAGCTTCTTTTGTGTGTTTCACTTGTGGTGATGATAGGTTCACCAGAAGACACTTCAAGTTCTTGAAGAAATAGCTTATTAGTATATCTTCAAGAAAGATTTGCATGTAGAGAATGTATCCTTGAATAATGTTTGTTTGGTATCTAATATATATTATTTGAGAATGACACTTTTAAGAATAACCTTGCCTTTCTGTGGTATTTACGTAGATGTCATGCTGACGTGTCAACAACATATCGATTCTTAGAGAAGTTTTAAAATAAGACAATTACTACTAGTTTAATTACAGTTTTTACCATTAGACATTAATCATTAGTTACATTGAATTTTCTTTATTTATAATTCATTTAAAATTAATTTAAATATCATTTCTTAATTCTTATTATCAATATTCCGAAATTCAAATAGTTTTAAATTCAGATAAATATTTATTTTTAATTATGCTTTAACATAACACTATTGCAAATATTGGTTATTTATACAATAAGATTTGTAGTTTATATAATTTATATATTTATATTTATGCCAAATTTAAAAATTATATGAAACAAATTTTTCTAATTTTCATATGTATCAGTAATTATAGAAAAACATGAAAAACTCATTTAAAATGTAAGTCATGAACTACAAAATTATTTACTAACTCATAGCAATTGTATATACATTAATTGATTAGATAATTTAAGCACATGATATTTTAGATCTTATTATTTTAAAACAAAATAATATTTACAATAACAACTTTGCATTTCTTAATTGTTTAAATGTTTTTCTACAATCAAATTTTCTTTTCATTGGGATTCTACATTATTTTACACATATTATTCTGTATAAAATATAAAATATTAAAATAAAAGAAACATTTAGAAATAATATATACAGATTTTTTTATATCAATTAGCTCCGTAAATGTGGCTAACTTATTGAAATTAGTAATTGATTTTTGTAGAATATGGTATCTCAATTTATTCCCTCAATCAATTTATTTCAAAGTTTATTAACTTTTAAAGAATATTCATATTGTGCTTATTTGAGAAGAAACATATATGGTATCTTTTATTAAATTTGAAATTAATTTTCACCAATTATGAATATATATATTTATATTTGTTTCCAAAACAATCTTAAGAAAAAAAAACCTAAATATGCTACATTTAATTCATACAGCTTTACATCCCTATAAATAGATTACTAATATCAGTTTCAACCACACAATTTTTTGTTTCTTAGCCATTATAGCTTTTATTTAGTATTATCCGTCGTTTGATTATTATCAAAATTTTACTACCAACAATATCCATCGTAAAGCAGAGTCGGAGTTACGACGAATTTATGACGAATTTTATAATCGTCATAACATCGTTGTAAAATTGTGTAGAAACATTTCATCGTAAACTGGTTGTACTTTGTCCTCTGATTTACGACGTTTTAACGACGATTTTAAATCCAATGTTAAACTACATCCACTTTACGACGAATAGAAATTAGGTGAAAACAATTATTTAATACATACCTAATTTATTTATGATGACGAAATTCGACGTAAATCCGTCATTAAATCGATGTTAATTTGTGACAAAGATATTTCGATGCAAATCCCTTATTTTATAAGTACCTACTTTTCCGAAAATTTCCTATAAATACCACACCTCTACCATTTCGAAAATCACAACCTCAAACACAAAGAGAAAACTTTATAAAGAAAGAAAAATATATTCCAAAGAAAAAATGTCTTCTGCTAGTGATGTACATTAACAAAGAAGATGGATGTATATGCATAAAGATTCCGATGGAAACGTGACACAAGAGTTTATCAACGGATTGGAGATCTTTATGTACCAGGCCGGTCAAACACTGGTAAAATGTTCTGTCCTTGTTGGAAGTGCAAAAATATGAAATTTGCTCTCAGTGAAACTGTTTGGAAGCATTTATTAAATAAGAGATTTACAACTCACTATTATATATGGTTCAACATGGAGTGGGTAATTATGTTCATCAGAATGAAGAGAGTAGTTTGATGAATAATAATTTTGAAGCTGTTGATAGGGGGGAACCTAGTAATTTGCATTGTCGTGATCACTATCATGCAGATCAGGGAGGTCTAGAGCATGATAGGGTTCATGATATGGTAACTGATGCATTTTATGAAACAACATCGTCATTTGCTGATAATACAGTTGAGGAACCTAACTTAAATGCAAAAAGATTTTATGAAATGTTAAATGCTGCAAATCAGCCAATCGATTGATGTAGAGAAGGTCTGTCGAAATTGTCATTGGCATCTAGGATGATGACAATTAAAATAGATCATAATTTGACTGAGGTTTGTATAGATGCATGGGCAGAGTTGTTTATAGAGTATTTGCCAGAAGACAACATGTCAGCTGAATCATATTATGAGATTCAAAAGTTAGTTTTTATTCTTGGGTTGCCTTCTGAGATGATAGATGTGTGCATTGATAATTGTATGATCTATTGGAAAGATGATGCTCAGTTACAGGAATGTCGATTTTGTAAAAAGCCAAGATTCAAGCCACAAGGTAGTGGAAGAAACAAGATACCATACCAACGGATGTGGTACCTACCAATAACAGATAGACTGAAATGCTTGTATCAATCAGAAAGGACAGCAACAGCGATGAGATGGCATGCAGAACATTCACAGACGGACGGGGAGATTAGTCATCCTTCAGATGCCAAGGCATGTAAACATTTCAATATGGTACATTCTGATTTTGCTAGAAATATCAAGCCACAAGGTAGTGGAAGAAACAAGATACCATACCAACGGATGTGGTACCTACCAATAACAGATAGACTAAAATGCTTGTATCAATCAGAAAGGACAGCAACAGCGATGAGATGGCATGCATAACATTCACAGACGGACGGGGAGATTAGTCATCCTTCAGATGCCAAGGCATGTAAACATTTCAATATGGTACATTCTGATTTTGCTAGAAATATCAGAAATTTTTACGTTGGATTATGCACCAATGGATTTAGTCAATATGAAATGTCTGGCAGACAATACTCTTCATGGCCTGTTATCGTCACACCATACAACCTTCCACCGGGGATGTGTATGGAAAATGAATTTCTTTTGTTATCTATACTAGTTCCTGGACCTAAACATCCGAAGCGGTCACTCGATGTGTTTTTGCAGCCTCTTATACATGAGTTGAAGGAGCTATGGTATACTGGGGTTCGAACTTATGATTGTTCGGTAAAGAAGAATTTCACAATGAAGGTTGTTCTTATGTGGACGATAAATAATTTCCCTGCATACAAGATGCTTTCAGGTTGGACAACGCATGAGAGATTATCTTGTCCACATTGCCTTGGTAGGACAGATGCATTTCAGCTGAAGTACGGGGGGGAAAACAAGTTGGTTTGATTGTCATCGTTGGTTCTTACCAATCCGCCATGCTTATCGGAGAAACAAGACATTGTTTAGCCATAAAGCAATTGTTTGTGCCCTTCCACCAGTGTATTTGACTGGGGAACAACTCGAAGCGCAAATTGATCATTACGGTGCACAAGAAACAGTTAAGCATGGGGGTAATTGGCATACTCCACGTAATATGCCAGACGGATACGGGGAACATCACCATTGGCACAAGAAAAACATATTTTGGGAACTTCCATATTGGAAAGATCATCTGCTTCGACACAATCTTGATGTGATGCATATCGAGAAAAACTTCTTCGAGAACATCATGCATACAATCCTAAACGTGGTAGGAAGGACCAAAGACACCAAGAACTCAAGGTTGGATTTACCTGATATCTGTAAGAGGAGTGAGTTGCATATTACAGACGATGGTTAAATACCCTTTCCTATCTTTTGGATGGAGTCAAATGCAAAGTCTGCTTTATTCAGTTGGGTGAAAGAAGATGTGAAGTTTCCGGATGGGTATGTTTCTAATCTCTCTAAATGTGTTGAACAAGGACAAAAGTTTAAAGGGATGAAAAATCATGATTGTCATGTCTTCATGCAATGACTTCTTCCATTCACACTTACCGAATTACTTGATGAGAATGTTAATGAAGAAATTGCAGGTATATATATATTGTAATAATATATACATTTATAATTATTAATTTCTAAATTTTACTTGTAAAAGTAATAAAACACAAACATTTTTTGGTGTTCTTATAGGTCTTGGTGCATTTTTCTAGGATATGTGTACACGTACAATAACTGAGGAAGGCACACAACAACTTGAAGCACTGTGCAATTTGGAGAAGATATTTCCTCCATAATTTTTTGATGTTATGGAACATCTTCCAGTCCATCTTCCTCATGAAGCTTATCTAGGTGGACCTGTGCAGTTTCGATAGATGTACCATTTTGAAAGATTCATGAAAACTTTGAAAGGAAAAGCAAAAAATCTAGCTAGAGTTGAAGGCTCTATCGTTGCTGGGAGTATAACGGAAGAGACATCCAACTTTTCATCATACTACTTTTCTCCAAAAGTGCGTACAAAGAGAAGAGCTATCCGTCGATATGATGATGGTGGTGTGATACCAACATATGCAGTTGAGGGAGTTCCAGATGTTTTTTTTGCAAATTGGTCAACTTGTTGGGAAGTTGAGAGAAGTTTGGTGGTCAAGTCCGGAAGATTGTCATTGCGCACACACGTATATCCTCCTCGAATGTGAGGAAATGCGTTCTTTTGCAAGGTATAATATTGCACACACACACACACATATAAGTTATGATCATAATACGTTTACATGTTATGCAGCTTATTTGAGACTCAAGTGTGAGAATCCGTCGAGGGAATATCAGATGATGACCTGAACAAGCGCAAAGATTAACCATTAGTACCGTGGATGAAAACACAATAAGTATATAATTAAACTTGGTTTTGTTAATTAATTTAATTGAATAAGTAATAAATATTTTATTGTATTGCTTTCAGGTTGATTATGATGATCTGTATTATCCACCATGGTTTTATGATCTGCTTTAGGGACCAGTCTCGAAGATAACCATAGCTCCAATTTATTTCACACGAGGATATGCTTTTCATGCTTACGAGTACGGTAGACGCTGTACAACTGTCAACTACAAAGTACGTGTCAAAGGGGAAGCAAACTTTTATGGGATCTTACAAGAAACCATTGAGGTTGAATTCGTTGGTTTAGTGAAGATGAAATGTGTTATCTTCAAATGTGATTGGTTCGATCCAATAGTGGGACAAAGTGTCCATTACAACAAATTTGGATTTGTGAATTTGAACCTTTCATCTTAGCTTCGCAAGCAGACCAAGTTAGCTTCATCCCCTACCCTTGAGTTACAAACATTGGAATCACTTAGTTATCGGCAATTACAGTGGTGCCCATAGGCCGAATTTATGTACATTATGAAGAACTACAGTTGCAACAAGATTTATCTCATGATATACATACCCCGGACCAAAGCACTAATGACATTCTACTTATTGATCCCGAGAATCGAGTGTTTGAAGATTTCCCAGAAGATACTACTAATGAAGAAGCTGAGAATGATGAGTTTGACGAAGGTGATGATGAGGATGATGGAAGCAAACATTCTACTCAAGCATCAGATGAAGAATAAATGTTTATTGAATTTGAATTTGTATTTGAATTATTTGGATGTTAAAAATTAATTAATGTTTGTATTTTGAATTAGAATTTTTATTTTGAAGAAGTAATTCAGTAAGTTTTTCCAAATTAAATAATTCATATATTAACTCTAAATATATAGTATAAGTAATATATAATGCATATGTTTTGAGTACTTGATTAATTGTAAGTATTATATGCATAGTATAATGTTTAGATTTTATGATCTACGGTTCTTAGTTTAGGGTATAAGGTTTCGATATAACAACGCATTAACAACGATACTACGAGGGATCCTTGTAAATTTGTCGTAAATTAATAACGATACGACGAGGGATCCTCGTATGTTAATTAACGACCACATTACGACGAATGACATCCCTTATGCGAGGGATCCACGGGTCCCTTATGCGCAGTTGACTGTTAACAACGATGTTACGACGCTTCTTCGTAAATGCGTTGTAATATTACGACGAATTTACGACGACGCCTCGTAAATTCGTCGTAACGTTATAACGCTTTTACAATGAAACAAACTCTATATATACGCGGGGACGCTCCCTTCCGCGTCGTTCACTCCTCTCAACTCTCTCTCTCTACGATCTGTGCCTTCTCTCTAGAAAAAAATGTAATTTTTTTTTGTTTTGCTTAGATTTTTGTTGTTAGGATTGTGGAATTTAGAAATATTTAGGATTATGGAATTTTGTATTGTTTAGGTTTGAAATTAGAAATGTTTATGATTTAGTTTAATTAGAAATTAATTGTGTAGGATTTTGTAATGTGTAGGATTTTAATTAATAAATTAAATGTGTAGGATTTTATTTAAATGTGTAAGATTTTAATTAATAAATAGTTAAATGTGTAGGATTTTAATTAAATAGTTAAATGTGTAGGATTTTAATTAGTATATTTTAATTAATATATTTTTATTTCATATGTAGATGGTTAGAGCATCACAGGCTGCCCGATATGGTCGTACACACTATGGTGATACTTTCGTAGGAGGCGAGTCTAGTACTAGAGCAGGATCGAGTATTACTAGACCGAAATCGAGTAGTACAGACGAGATTTTAAAATTCATCTTCTTCTGGTTGAGATACAGTTCCAGAGACTCTCACTTGGCGGATCTACACCAGCAATTGGAGGATCGTCTACAGCAGCAGCACCACCGCAGCCTCTGCCACCAAATCATCCTGATTTGGCAGTTCCTCCAGATGCTCCATATGCTCAGTACACGGTGGAGGATCTCCTTGTACAGCCAGGACGAGATGGTTTGCCGAAGTTGGACCCCAACAGGCCTCCAAACACATTTTGGTATGTTTTTTGATATGTTATCATTTTTTATTTTGTCAACATACAAATATATTTATGAACTTATGCTCTCAATGTTTAATTTATTAATTTCAGGTTTGGATTGGATTCTAAAGTTGGTCGTAGCGTCTCTGATACGATCAAGAGCTACTTCACAGTACCACATCCGAATTGGTCTCTCACACCGGTGCATATCCAGAAGAGGAGGTTCAAATGTTTTGCGGTAAATTTATATTTTTAATTTTTTAAACATTTTATCTATTTTATATTTATTAATGTTTATTTTGTTATTTTACTAATCACATTTAACTTTTTTCAGCAAAAGTGGAGATGGGAGCTTGGCATCCACGAGATGGTCAAGGAGGAATTCAATGAAAAGACTATTAAGCGTTTGGCAGGCACTGTCTCAGATTGGAAGGAGAAATGGCAATTTAGAGAAGATAACGCGAAGCCTTCTTATCTTACCCAAGCTGTATGGGAGGGGCTTGTCCGATATTGGGTTGACCCTCATTCCATTAAGGTCGCTTCAGGATGTTCTTCTTCTCGCTTAACGAGGGACGCGGGCGGACATTTTCCTACCCTGCATACTTCTGGATAGACACCATTTACCGGTTGGTGACTTCAAATGGTACGTCCATTTCTATAAGTTTTTTGTCTTTTTTTCTATCATTTACTTAATTTTTATTTTACTTTTTAATTTTCTTATGTTTTAGGCAAATAGAGGGCCGCTCGCGTCTCTTGCGAAGTTGTTCGAGGAAACTCACAAGAAGAAATCTGGAGCTTTTGTTGATGCTAGATCAGATAGGATTGCCAACGACCTCAATGCTAAGATCATCGAGCGTCAAACTCAGCTATCTCAGCAGTCCTAGGACGGGACTCTGGTCGAACTTAGTACGATTGAGGTCGACAAGATCTATGAAGAGGTAATTTTTAAAAAACTTTACATGTTTAAATCGAATGTTAATTAATATATGTGTAAAAGTTATTTTGATATTGTTTCTAAATAACTTTCAGGTTGCTCCAAGGAAGAAGGGACGGATTCTGGGCATGGGATCGGTTCACGATGTTCCAATAGCCTCTTCTTCTTATGCACGGAGAGCGGAGGAAGATCCAGTTCAGCTCTGGACCGAATTAGAAGCTGCACACTCTAAGATTTCATCTTTAGAAGTTTCAGAAAAGATGACGAGGGATCAGTTTTCAGAGCTTAGACAGCTTGTTTGACGTTCTTGCTGCAGGCAATCCGGAGTTTGCTCAAGCTTTGGAAGCGAGACGGGCGACATTTCGACAACCGATGCAGGAGACCAAGTTGGACCGTAGAACCGCAGAAGCCGCAAATGCCAACTTGTTTGACGATATAGATTTAGATTCTTAGATTTTATTAGTTTTAGTTTTTTTATAACTACTTTTTGTATTATATTTTTGTTTTAATTTAAATTTTAGTTTTTCTTTCTAATTTAATTTATTTTATTATATAACTATATTAAATGAAATATACATTTAAAGTTTTATTATATTATATAATATTAATTCGTGGTTAACTCGTCGTTAGATTACAACAAAGTAACAACGGACGTCGTCGTTAATTCGTTGTTAGTTTTACGACAATGTAACGACAACTCTCTTACCATCCGACGTGAATTCGTCGTTAAAAGTTACAACGAGTTAACGACAGACGGTCTTACCAGTCGTCGTGAATTCGTCGTTAATATTACAACGAATTAGCGGCACAATGTGTCTCTTTGCTTACGACGAGTTTACGACGAATATATATTTTACAATGACTTTACGACGAAATAAGTTACCATGACTTTACGAGGAATTTTTGCGTGGTAAATGTTTTACGAGGATTTTTCAATTACGACGAATTGGCAATCGTTGTAAAACCGTTGTAAGTGTTTAGTTACGACAAATTTCCAACGATATCTTCCGTTGCTATAGACGTTATTTCTTGTAGTGGAAAGACTCATTCAAAACATTAAAAAATTTGGTATGATTTATTTATGGTTTGATTCTATTCACTTCATATAATTTAAACAACTTATATTGATTTTTCTTTTGCTATTTTTGGGTTTAACTAGAATGATTATGGTGTCAATACCAATATGATGATACATTGAAGAAATAATCTTTGTTAATATTTTTTTGCTATTAACAAAAATCAATGTATAATTGTAGAGAAATGAAAAATCTACAAGAAGTATTGATTTAAACCAATATAATTTAAACCAAGGTTTTGAAAACTGGACCGGACCGGCCGGTTGAACCGGTCCGACTGGGAATCGTTTACCCAACCAAGTCTTGTTACAGTTAAAATTCGGATTTCGATTAAACCGCCAAAACCAGTCAAAAACTGGCAGAACAGGTGACCCGGATCAAGAGTTAAATCCGGTTTACCAAATTTTATTCATTATTTTGAATGTTTGATGTTTTAATTAAATGATAATCTATTTAATTGAATTCAATTTAGTTGTTTCTTTTAAGACATATTTAATTTCCTTTTTTACATTTGTTTCTGATTTGTATTTCCAAATATATAAAAAATCACATCTAAAATTATTTGTCTTTCTATAAGTAAAGCATTAAAAATTTAATTCCATATCCAAATTTTTATTAATTTTATTGAAAAGAGAAGATATTTTTTTTCTTAATTTTTTTATCTTTTCATATTGTAATTTCAGTTTTTTTGGGTTGGTTATTACTTTAACATCTTAATATATATAACTTTCTAAGTTAATTATTTTAGCATCTTATATTATTATTTATCATGAATTAAAAATCTTATTATCTTCTAAATATTTTTAAGGGACAATGTCTCTATTCTTTATTTTCACAAATATATATATATATATATATATATATATATATAACACATATAAATATAATATATGTATATATATAAAATCCGGTTAAACCGGTTGGACCGATCCGACCAGTGAATCAGTGATAACATCGAATCGATGACTGGTCTGGTTTTCAAAACATTGGTTTAAACTGAATTTATGATTTTATGTTGCTTAAGCAGAAGCAAAAACAAATGAAGGCTTTGCTGTTAACCGATACTACCGAGCTTTTTTTTCTTTTGGCATCATCAGAAGACACTTGAATAACATATCGTTGTTCTTTTTTTTCTTCTTTTTTTTGTCATCATCTGAAGACACTTGATAACATGTCGTTCTGAAAATATGAAACTTTATTAATAGCTTGAAGTGTTCCTCAATTTATATGCAACTTACAGTAATACAATATCTATCTCTTGGAAGCACAATTATTTTTTCTTTTTTTGACATCCGGAAGCACAATTCTTTACTCTAAGTTTGTTATCCTCTCTTCCTATGCAACATTAGACAATGTTTTTCTTCTGATTACAAAACTAACCGTGGTTTAACAATTAGAATCTTTACCTTAGTGTTGATCAATTTTAAATATATATGTTAGTATATTATGTCCTACTATGTTGAGATGGTGTCTACACTTATTAAATTCCTTTAGTATAGATGATAACTAATAGTCTATTTACTTAAAATAGTCATTTACATGACAAAAGAGTTTAATAATTTTAATCACTTTTATGTGTTTGTGTACATATCTATAAAACTGGAACGAAGTATATTCTCATGAAAATTGGTATGTGTTTAGCTTTGAGTAGAAACCAGACGGTAAAAAGGTTGAAATTTTTCAAAATGTTGGACACCCACTATGAACAAAGAAGAGTTTTCACAGAATTTATATTGTGAGCGGTTTGTAGAATGCAATCAATTTTGAAATATGTTATCTATTATAACCCTAATTATGCAATTAGTGATTAATAACCCTAATTACCATATATGGACTTCCGTTTTTAAATTCAAAATTCAGTATAATTAACTTTTAATGTTAATATATAGAATTTCTATTTTTAATTTGAGTTTCTTTCCGAATTTTTTTTTCTTCTAAATATTTTGTTTTTTCTTTTTCCCCAAAACAAAAAAAGTTAGGTACAAAACAGTTATGTAGGTTATGTTAATAATGAAAGACACTCAAAGTGAAATCATTTATATTCACTGAACTCTATTAAGGTATTTATCCTATGTAAAATTATACCCAATCTTTTATAATAAACATTTTCGAACTGTTAGTTATTTGAAAATAAATGAACAACAAATTTCTGATGGATTCGAAACAAGACGGTTTTCTATTCCAAAATATATATTAAAAATAACTTAAACTAAAACTAAATCCAAATCAGATTTAACATTTTTAATCAAATTGTTAGAAATATTTCGATTAATCTATAAAATAGATATGTAACATTATTTAACATTTATAATTATATTATATATCTCAAATTTATATATCAAATAAATTTGGCTAATAAATATAATCCCCCACATATGTGTGAGTCTGATCCTAATATAATAGTAATATGAGTGGTTCATCTGACAAATGTCGTCTTTACAAAAACTTGGGTTAGTTAAATTTGCTGTTGAATTTATATTTATAAAGGAGACTTTAAGGAAAAGGATTATTAATAATACATATTAACATAAATTATCTTTATCAACACTCAAAAAGGAATATGTAATTTGTCCTATTCTATGTACCTTTCAGATGACTTTTTGATGAATGTCTATTTTGACCCGTTTTTATTATTTTTTTACTTGTTTTATTGAGTCTAGAAGTTAGGTTTTGTATTCTTCTGAGCGGTTTTAGTGTCTTTCAGGTTTTTACTTCCTTGAAGCTAAAATGGGCAAAATGGAGCCACTTTGGACATTTTTACATATCATTGGATTTTGGAGATATCTTGGATCGATCGATCCTGAAGAGGATCAACCAAGCACGACGAGGATCGACCGATCCCAAAGCAGATCGGTCAGTCAAAGGAATCTATGAGGTGGCACGGATCAGAGGAAGCAGATCGATCGATCCAAGTCGGATCGGTCGATCCCAGTCACGAATATTCTCCAAAGCGCACATTAACTCCGAGTTTTGACCTAGAAGACACTATATAAATAATGTTGATTTTCTGAGCGACCAGAGAGACCTAGACACGATTTTTACTGTAACTCTGGTATTTTTATTTCTCATTTCAGATATATAAACTTTTACATTAGTTTTTCTCAGATCTAAAGTATTTTCATTGCATTTTCAAGATCTACATTTTGTCTTCATCTCTTTCTTTGCATATTTCAACCATACAACATCATGATCTATCAACCAATTGCCATAGTTGAGTAGATCTATATTTTGGGAGATTGGATATATTCAAAGGGATTGAATGTTTAATAGGTTATTGTTATAGATTAGAATTATGGTTAATAGATATCTACTTCTATGAATCAAATGCTTTTGTTAGGTTGACGAATCTATCAAATGATTTATAGGGTTTTATAGTACAGCTAGCGTTGACTATTCTACCCGGAATCTATAGTTTGTAGGCTTGATTTCCAGATTTCCAAGAGTTGAAGCTAGATCTACAAGTGAACTCTATCAACCTTGCTCATAATATGCTACCATAGGGTCCTAGCGGATTTATGGTATATTAGGATTTGCTTTTAATTAAAAGATTTATTAGAATAATATTTGCTTTTAATAAAAAATTTATTTTGGTACATTGTTTGTGTTATAGATCTAGATCATTTAATTGCTAATCTGGTTAGATATCCTTTTTATTTATTTAAATTCTTGCGATTTCCCAAATCCAAACATTTGTTTTAAATTGATTTATTTCCTTAATTTAAAGATTTTATTCGGATTTGATTTTCGTGACAACTTTCCATATTTGGATCCTAGCTTTGTTTAGATCTACGGATCTATAGCGCTCTTTACTATATGTGGATCGATCCCACCATTATACTGCCGCGCACGATGGTGCACTTGCGGAGTTTAGATGTTGGGTAAAATCTGATGCAAAAAACATCACATCAAGTTTTTGGCGCCGTTGCTGGAGAGTAATTGTAGCCTTTAGATTTAAGTTTTTAAACTTAGTCTAAGATATTTTATTTTCTGCATTTTTTATTTACGTCTCCGAGATCAATCGATCCCCATAAGATCGATCGATCCTACTTCTTGCATGATCGACCGATCCTACTTTGTGCAAGATTAATTGATTCTTCTTTGATCGATCGATCTTTTTTCTCTCGAGATCGACCAATCCCTTTCAAGATCGATCGATCCCAGAGTCCTTTGACCGAATCTGACTTTCAAACTTCATTTACTTCTCAGGTATATGCAATTAAGGAACATGGCTTCTAAGGATCTACAAGACTTGAGCATAGAGAAGTTGACAAGGAAGTCAACAAGGTAGATCAAGGAAACAAAGAAGAACAAAACCACAAGAAAGGTTGCATTTCCAAAGATGAATATTAAACAACCCAAAAAGGTTAGTAAGGTTGATTGATGATGTTGAATTTGATGATGAAACTGAGTGGGTAGAGGATATTAATTTCTTAGATAGACAAAGAAACTTTCCAAGTGGAAGGTTCAGTCAAAACTTTAGGAACAATCTTAATTCTTCTTATAATATCTATCCAACTAGAAATCCAAGGGAACAATGGAATAATCCCTATAACACCCACTTAAATTACTTTCAACCTCCAACCAAATCACACCAAAAGGAGTATCATGAAGAAGTGGGATATGGATTCAATCAATATGAGAATGCTGATTCTTTTGGAAAAATTGAATCCATGTTTCAACACATCGTGGAGATGCAGTCCGAGACTGCCGACAAGATAAAAACCAAGATAGGGCAAATATCCAAGGATTTGAATGAGAGGCTCAGAAGACTGGTTGCTGAGGTAAAGCTCATAGAAACCAAGGCTGAATAAACTAGGTCACTAGCTGAATTTTGTTTCTCAATCTCTCAACAATTACCTGGTGAAGAACTAGAAGAACATGTTCATGCCATCACTATAGAAGGAAATTTTTCCTTTGCAAGTGAAGAGCATGACTCTTATAGTGACTTCTCTGAGGGGCACAAGGATGATCAAATTTACTGTCCGGAGGATGACGATGATTGGTCAACCTATGATGGACGTATTGATGAACGTGAAACCCCAGCAACTCCCAAAGGGAAGGAACTTGATGACATGATGACTACCATTTGTTGAAATGGTGAGGAAGGTTCCTGACCTGAAGGCTCGTCTAAGGAATATCCTAATGAGAAAAACTTCACTTGAGGATAGAGTAATGACGATCCTTAGGGAATGCAACAAATGGATGCAAGTAAAAATCTCAAGGAAACTCGCAGACCCTGGCTCTTTCACCCCATCATGCACTATAGGCAATCTGAAATTTCATAACTGCCTGTGTGATTTGGGAGCCAGCGTCAGCGTGATGCCCCTCACTGTGTCAAAACGCCTAGGTCTTCTCACACTCAAACACTCCGCTTTCTCTTTGGTCCTTGCTGACCGATCTCTGCGTAAACCAGAGGGGGGAGGGAGCTTGAAAATATTCCTCTGAAGGTTGGATAGTGTTGGATCTTGATAGAATTTGTGGTGTTAGACCTTGAGAGACCTTTTCTTGCTACTGCAAGAGCATTAATAGATGTGCCGTGGGGAAGGATTGATGTCTGTCTGGGGGAGAAGGTGATGAACTTCACTACCAAGAAACAAAGAAAGAAACCAACCACCGATGGACATGCTTTCTGGATTGATTCCAAGGAAAACCCCCCTCTCTGGTCTATCATTAGGAGACTCCCTGGATATTTACACTCCAAGAGTAGAGTTGGGAGAACCCAACTCAGAACCCAGTGGAATGATCAGACTACTAGAAGCTCTTACCCAACCTCAAGAAGAGGCGGATAGCCTTCTTCAGGGATCAACCTCAGGGAATTCAATAGCCATGATTAACACAAAGAGTACTCATGATAAAAATCTAGGTGAAGAAGACCGATTAGATGCGTCCGAGGACTGGTGGGAATTGAGAGCACCAAAGCTTGAGCTAAAAGAACTCCATGACGGCCTGAAATACGCTTATCTCGGTCCAAACTCAACATACCCTATCATTATTAATGATAAACTAAACCCAACTGATACATCCCTCTTACTTCGAGAACTTTGTAAGTACAGGAAAGCATAGGGTTACTCACTCAATGATCTAACTGGGATCTCCGCTAACTTGTGCATACACCGGATACATCTCGAAGATCCATCAAAGACATCAGTGGGACCCCAACGCCGGCTAAACCCGAACCTCCGAGAGGTAGTTAAGAAAGAAATTTTATAACTCCTCGAGGCAGGCGTAATATACTCTATCTCAGATAACCAGTGGATTAGTCCGGTGCATGTCATTCCAAAGAAAGGTGGAGTTACTGTTGTTTCAAATGATAAGAATGAACTCATTCCTACGCGTACAGTAATCGGACACAAGATGTGCATAAATTATCGGAAGCTGAATGCAGCCACTTGAAAAGACCATTTTCCCCTTCTATTCATCGATCAGATGTTAGAACGTCTAGCTAATCATCGATTCTATTGTTTTCTTGACGGATATTCTGGGTTTTTCCAAATTCCCATTCATCCCGATTATCAGGAAAAGACGATATTCACATGCCCTTACGGGATTTATGCATATCAGAGGATGCCCTTTGGGCTTTGCAATGCTCCAGCAACATTCCGAAGATGCATGATGTCAATATTCACTGATCTGACTGAAAACATAATGGAAGTTTTCATGGATGATTTCTCCGTCTACGGTTCATCCTTTACAAACTGTCTGGCTAACCTGAATAAAGTCTTACAGCGATGCGTGGATAAACATTGGTCCTAAATTGGGAAAAATGCCATTTCACGGTTAGGGATATGATCGTACTTGGGCATAGAATTTCAGAAAAGGGGATTGAAGTAGATAAAGCAAAGATAGAGGTCATGACCAATCTTCAACTCCCAAGAATAGTACGAGAAATCTGAAGTTTCCTAGGCCATGCAGGTTTCTATAGAAGGTTCATTAAAGATTTCTCGAAGACTGCAAGACCTCTCACACAACTCCTATGCAAGGAAGATGTTTTCGATTTCAATAAAGATTGTCTTGATACATTCTTGGAAATAAAGAAAGCGCTAATTAGCGCCCCCATAGTCTAACCACCTGACTGGAAACTCCCTTTCGAGATCATATGCGATGCTAGTGATTATGATGAAGGGGCAGTTCTAGGACAGAAGAAAGACAAGCGTCTGCATGTCATTTATTATGCTAGCCGGACACTGGATGAAGAGCAAACAAGATACGCTACAACCAAGAAGGAACTTCTACCAATTATTTTTGCTGTAGAGAAATTCCGATCGTATTTGGTGGGATCTAAGATAATTGTGCACACGGACCATGTCGCATTACTTTACCTTCTCAGCAAAAAAAGATGCTAAACTCCGACTGCTGCGTTGGGCTTTGCTACTACAGGAGTTTAACATTGAGATTAAAGACAAGAAGATAATAGAAAATGGGGTAGTTGATCATCTGTCCTGACTGAGAGTAGAGACAAAGGTCTCAATAGATGACCGATTGCCTGAAGAAAGCATTTATTCCATCTTCGAGGAGTGCTACGAGGAACGCAAATGCATACTGGCCTTACACGAGGAACCAAGCGAATATCTCTGATTTGCCGACTACGCTAACTTTCTCTGCACCAAGATAATACCCCCAGATTGTACTGGCTACGCAACGAAAATTTTTTTCCGCGAAGTGAAAAAATACATCTGGGACGAACCTTACTTGTACAGAGGTTGCGCCAACGGTTTATACCGATAGTGTATTCCAGAATCAGAAGTTGCTGGACTTCTTTTTCACTGTCATGGTTGGAACTATGCGAGAAATTTCGCTACCTTCAAGACAGTTTCCAAGGTCCTTCAGGCAGGTTTCTGGTGGCCCATGATGTTCCGGGACACGCATGATTTTGTTTCAAAATGCGACTCCTGTCAACGTCGCGGCAACATAAACCAGAGAAATGAAATGCCCCAAAACTATGTACTTGAAGTAGAAGTATTCGACTGCTGGGGAATCAATTTCATGGGCCCCTTTCTGCCTTTGTGTGGAAATATGTACATCCTTGTTGCTGTGGACTATTTGTCCAAATGGGTGGAAGCAGTCGCAAGTCCTACGAATGATGCCAAGGTTGTTCTAAGGATGTTTAAATCTGTAATTATTCCCGCGATTTGGAGTACCGAGGGTCGTAATAAGTGATGGTGGAACTCACTTCATCAACAAACTTTTTGCTAACCTCCTGAGGAAGAATGGTATTTCGCACAAGGTGGCAACCCCATACCACCCGCATACCATTGGGCAGGTGGAGGTTTCGAACAGAGAAATCAAAAGTATCTTGGAGAAGACGGTTAACGTCACAAGAAAGGACTGGTCCCTTAAACTCAATGATGCATTATGGGCTTACCAAACCGCTTATAAAACCCCAATTGGAACTATCCCTTTCAACTTAGTCTATGGAAAAGCTTGTCACCTGCCTGTGGAACTAGAGTACAAAGCATTATGGATAACCAGACTGCTAAACTTTAACTCCAAAGCAGCAGGAGAAAAACGCATGCTCAAATAAATGACTGGATGAGTTAAGACTAAAAGCTTATGATAACATGCGAATGTACAAAGAATGCGCAAAAGCTTGGCATGATAGGAAGATAAAGCCGAGAGAATTCCACAGCGGTGATAAGGTACTTTTGTATAACTCACGTTTAAGGCTTTTTCCCGACAAACTGAAATCACGTTGGGGAGGACCCTATTTAATTAAGGAAGTTAAACCTTATGGAGCAGTCGTGCTTTGGGATGGAAAAACCGGGTATTTTACAGTAAATGGCCAGCGCCTTAAGCCATATTTAGCTGACCATGAGGAGAAGGAGATCTCCATTCCCGTGACAGAACCCAATTGAAATAAAATTAAGTCAAGCTAGTGATTTTGTAAAAACAAGCGCTGGTTGGAAGGCAACCCAACATGCTCTTTTAATTTCTTTTTGATTTTGCTTTTGAATTAAGAAAACTATTTTATTTTATTTCTCTTCAGTTATTTTATTTTATTTTATTTTTCAAAATAAGATATGATGATTTTTTTTTGAGCTGACTGAAAACAGGTGCAAAACGCAGAAGATGCGAATTTCAAGAAGTTTCAGGACGCTGGGATCGACCGATCCTTCCCAGATCGATCCCCGAAACGAGAAAAGCTGAATACCAGTTCAATGAACAGACCAATGCTCCCTTTTGGTCGGAAAATTCCTTCTACGGTTTATGGTTTACTTTTTGTTCACAATTCATTTTTCCAGTGTTGTTTCGCAGCACCCTTTTTCTTTGATTTTATATCACTGCGGGATGCAGTGATTTAAGTATGGGAGAAGGGGTGACTGATTTCATATATTACTAACATTATGTTTTTTTTTGTTTCTTTGTCCAAAATTTTTTTAAAACTTTTCAAAAAAAGTAAAACTTTTTCATTTTCTTGAGTCGTTTTACTGAGTCAAAACATGAGATTTTACAATTTTCTTGGTCTCCATTTTATGTTGACATTTATTGCACTTAGTTCAAGGAAGATTGGAAACACCATCAGTGGATCAACTTTACCAGAAGCGACCTATCCTTTGAAAATCTGAATGATCCGGCGTTGGCTCTATCTACTTGGATCTTTAACCGGACTAATCTTCTCACTTAGGGGCTCGATATCGCAAAAAGATCATATACATCTGGAGTTCACCCCATTCTTATTGGAGCTCTAGATGGCCAAACGCATTTTTAGTTTGGTTCGACACCCTTACACCATTTTTCATTCGAACCCCATTCATCTTTTGCAACATTAAGAGCATGTGCAACCAAGTGCAAAAACTATGGAGTATGGGAGCCGGTACAACCAAATGTTCCAAGGATATTCGAATAAGCTTTCTAGTATTGATACTTCATCTATATTAGTTTGAGTTGACTATTGATGCAGTTCTTATATTTTGATGTACATGGTTAAAACTGGTTCCAAGTTCCCCTTCTCAGAAAAAATGCTCTGGGATCGACTGATCCTATCTTGATCGATCGATCTCGTCTCATCCCGAGACTCTTTTTCAAAAAAAAAAAAACGAAAAGAAAAAGAAGGGAAAGAAGTATGAAGGAACCAGAATAAAACCTTTTTATTTATTTAGTTAGTTATTTGTTTTTGTTATTTATTTTAGCACCAGTTGCAACTCTTTTAGGATCATCATATAGAAGCTTACTTAGAGTCCAATGTTCAGAAGGTTGTGCACCATCTTTGGTTTCTGTCTCACAGTTATTTTGCGCATTGGCTTGCAACAAAGTTCATTTATCATACCTAACCATCAACCTCAAAATGATCCCCCCCTGACTAGCCCTTAGAGATTGAGAATCCCTTTGTGAGACTGCACACAACACTTAATGAATGTTAAAAGGCCAACAATGGAGATTTCAGAAGTTCCCTTGGATCTCGGATGCTAGAGTACGGTAATATTTACTATGCTTGGTAAAGTACATGATGTACTGCTAAAGTCCAATTAACCTTTCACAAAGTTTCTTTTTGGTTTACATGATCAACATGGTGGTTTCAAAGCTAAACGTAAGTTCCCATTTTTCAAGCGTCCACTTCTAGACTTTGTTTCATTGTCTTGTTTCTTACTTGAGGACAGGTAAGGATTCAAGTCTGGAGGTGTGATGAGTGTCTATTTTGACCTGTTTTTATTATTATTTTACTTGTTTTATTGAGTCTAGAAGTTAGGTTTTGTATTCTTCTGTCCGGTTTTAGTGTCTTTTCAGGTTTTCACTTCCTTGGAGCTAAAATGGGCAAAATGGAGCCACTTTGGACGTTTTTACACATCATTGGATTTTGGAGACATCATGGATCGATCGATCGATCCTGAAAAGGATCGACCAAGCACGACAAGGATCAACCGATCCCAAAGCAGATTGGTTAGTCAAAGGAATCTATGAGGTGGCACAGATCAGAAGAAGCAGATCGATCGATACAAGTCGGATCGATCGATGCCAGTCACGAATATTCTCCAAATCGCACATTAACTCCGAGTTTTGATCTAGAATACACTATAAATAAAACTTATTTCCTGAGCGGCCAGAGAGACCTAAACATATTTTTTACTGTTACTCTGCTATTTTTATTTCTCATTTCAGATCTGTAAATTTTTACATTGGTTTTTCTCAGATCTTAAGTATTTTCATTGCATTTTCAAGATCTACATTTTGTCTTTATCTCTTTCTTTGCATATTTCAACCATACAACATCATGATTTATCAACCAATTGTCATGGTTGAGTAGATCTATATGTTGGGAGATGTGATATATTCAAAGGGATTTAATGTTTAATTAGATTATTGTTATAGATTAGAATTATGGTTAATAGATATCTACTTCTATGAACCAAATGCTTTTGTTAGGTTGACGAATCTATCAAATGATTCATAAAGTTTTATAATATAGCTAGTGTTGGCTATTCTACCAGGAATCTATAGTTTGTAGGCTTGATTTCCAGATTTCCAAGAGTTGAAGCTGGATCTACAAGTGAACTCTATCAAACTTGCTCATAATATGCTACCATAGGGTCCTAGCGGATTTATGGTAGAATAGTATTTGCTTTTAATTAAAAGATTTATTTGAATAATATTTTTTTTTAATAAAAGATCTATTTTGGTACAGTGTTTGTGTTCTAAATCTAGATCATTTAATTGCCAATCCGATTAGATATTTTATTTATTTATTTAAATTCTTGTGATTTTCTAAATCCCAATATTTGTTTTGAATTGATTTTTTTCCTTAATTTAAAGATTTTATTCGGATTTTTTCAGATTTGATTTTCGTGACAATTTTCCATATTTGCATCCTAACTTTGTTTAGATATATGAATCTATAGTGTTCTTTACTTTATATAGATTGATCTCACCATTATACTTTTGCGTACAAGTGTGCACTTACGGAGTTTAGATGTTAAGTAAAATTTGATGTATAAAACATGACATCACTTTTCAGATAGATAAAGATAACAAAACGAATTGTGATTAGTATAAATGTATAATAACATCCTCTTATTATATAACAAAACCTAAATGTTTCCAACTTTTATTTAAACAAAACCTGAGGTACCAATTTTCGTTTTAATTTTTAATTATATTTAAATTGTTCTGACGGTTTAAGAAGTGACACGCGGAAGAGAGACACTAGGATAGGAAAAGATAGTAGTAAATGAACAGGTGTAGTAGTGGCATAGCCTCGTAAATAAACCAAAAGGCAAGGGTAAATCCCGGACACGAGAGCCAAATTATTGTAATCCATTTTGAATCCTCGTCAGGTTACAAAACGATTCCGCTTCTTCGCTTCCTACATAAATATCTCACTCACCGTCTCTAAATTGTTCCTTTTACTCACACTATTCTCATTTTCTCTCTAAACCAGTTACGAATCTTCATCGTTCTTAAGCTGTTTGTCTTCTTCTCTCTACGATGGCTAACGAAGATGTTTCCAACGGTGCTGCGGCAAAGAATACGGTCACCTTCACGACGTTCAAGCTGACTTTAATCGTTGAAGCTCAGAAGGTTGGTGAGGCTGTTGCGTTTTACAAATCTGCTTTTGGTGCTGTTGAGATTGGTCACTCTTTTTACCCGAGCGTAAGCTTGACGAAGAGCTTCCTCATGTTATTTTTGCCGAGCTTGAGATTGCTGGTTCTATCTTTGTTGTTCGTGATGTCACTACTCTCCCTGGTTCCTTGTAAGCTTCTCCCACTCGTTGTTCGCTTCTAGATCTCTTCTTTTTTCGTAGCTTTTTTTAGGTTTACTCTTTCGATGTTGTAGCACTTAGATCTGCATGTTCCATCAGTTCTTATGTTTTACTTGTATATTGTTGGATTTTTTTCTTTAGATCTTTAAGTTTCTCAGAGTTTTAGGTTTTTTAACTCGTCCTATGTTTGTTTTAGCTTTAGATCTTCATGATTTCTCAGTTTTTACACGTTTGGTGTTTTATTTCATTCTAGATCTGGATTTAGGTTATAATCGGATACTATTTAGTGTTTTTCTCAGTTAAAGCATTAATCTGGCTGCTTAAGAACGATTACTTTTTATTGTGTGGTTTGATTTTGACTTTGTTTCATACGTTGTTCAGTAAGAAGCCTGAAGGTGGTTCAATGCTTCTGAGCCTCGAAACTGATGATGCTGAAGCGGCCGTTGAGAAAGCTGTAACTGAGGGCGCTGTGAAAGTAGAGGTCACGGATGTTGAAGGTGAAGATGGAGTGAATGGAAAAGTTACGGATCCTTTTGGCTTCACTTGGATCATTTTGTCGCCGGCGAAGAAGATTGAGGACATCAAGAACGTCGAGAAGGACAGAAACAAAGCGGTTTAAAATAACTGACCGTCGGATCTGATTTTTCTTTGGTTTCTGAACAAAAATCCTAAGACTCTATTATCCTATTTTTGTCTTTTTGCTTATTATTGTCTTTTGTGTAATCCGGTATGGAGTTAACCGGATGGAGTATTTAGCCTAATGACTTTTGTCGGAGTTTAATTTTCACCCTTTTGACAAATTATAATCTTGGTGAAATGGAATATTATTCTCGGGTTATATGTTTTTTGTTGATTTCGCTTCTCGTTATTATTTTCCATTATCGTATAGCTGTGGTTCTATCTTATCTGTCGTTATGGTTTAGACGAGAAAGGTACAGATGGCATAAGAATCAATATTCACTAATTTTGGTGATTCAATATTAATCTGTTGATTTCGTTTCTGTATTTCTGTTTCCTTTGTTCCGTTGGAGGGATAGAATCGTTCATTTCCAAATAAAATGAATGGTTTAGACCATGAATGTTTAAGAGTTTTTAAGTGATATTTAGATTATAGATTTTAGTTTTTAGATTTTAGCTTTTAGATTTTGGTTTTTAGATTGTGCAGAGAAAATGAAATAAAAATAAATGAAAATTTTGAAAGATAAATTTCATGTTCAAACTCAAAAACTCAAAAACTCAAAAAAGTAGTTTTTGATTTTTTTATAGAAATTTGTAAAAACTCGTAGAATCTAGATTTTCTATTTTTTTAGAGAAACCATTTTTATATAATTTTGATTGGATCATTAAATAGTTTTTGAAAAATCAAAAATCAAAGGCTATTGTAAAATCTACTACCATTCAAGGTGTTATATAAGAAATTACGAAGAATATATGTAATTATGACTAACTCGGAACGGTACAGACGCCACCTTTGTGATTCAAATATATGTCAGGTGTGTAAAGAAGGTGTAGAAACCATAATTCATGTTCTGAGAGACTATCCTGCAATGGCCGGCATATGGAATCGAATAGTGCCACAACGAAAGAGACAAGCTTTCTTTGCCAGTTTTTTACTTAAATGGATACATGCGAATCTATGTGAGAGAGTTATAACGAATAATGGATCATGGCCTACTATTTTTGCTATGGCAGTGTGGTGGGGCTGGAAGTGGAGATGTGGAGACGTGTTTGGAGAAAATTGAAAGTGCAGAGACAGAGTTCAATTTATTAACGATGTCTCCAAGTAAGTGAGTACGACAAATGTGAGGAGCATAGAGAGAGACGAAGCAACGAACAGAGTAGAGAGGATGATTGGGTGGGAGAAACCGGGAATAAGCTGGTATAAAATGAATACAGATGGAGCATCACATGGTAACCCGGGGTTGGCCACTGCAGGTGGATCACTAAGGAATGATGAAGGCGAGTGGTGTGGAGGGTTCGTGCTGAACATAGGGCGATGCTCAGCACCATTAGCAGAGTTGTGAGGGTGTGTATTACGGACTCTACATAGTTTGGGAGAGGAGAATTACACGTCTCAAGTTGGAAGTTGATTCGGAACTGGTGGTTGGTTTTCTTAAGACAGGGATTGGTGAATCGCATCCGCTGTCATTCCTGATACGACTATGTCATGGCTTTCTTTCAAGAGTCTGAATAATCTGTATTTTTTATGTGTATAGGGAGGCTAACCATCTAGCCGATGGGTTAGCAAACTATGCGTTTACTTTACCGTTGAAGTTTTATGCTTTTAGTGATGTTCCCATTGTTGTTAATTCAATTGTGAGAGAGGATATAGTGAAAACTACATATTCTAGACAAGTTTGTGTATAATTTCTTTATTTTTTTATAATAAAATTTGGGAGATATGTCTCCCGTTTTACAAAAAAAAAAAAGAAATTACTAAAAATAAATGAAGAAAAAAATTACGAAGAATAAATGAAGAATTTCGAATCTATATTTTTTTATTAAAAATTTGTTTGTGTTAGGTTGAATAATAATGTGTAGGGAGTAGTGAAACCATTAAAACCTCTTTGTTTGTGCGGCATTGTGGTAATCTATCGTTTATTGGTGTCCTATTTTTTAAATTGTCATTATGTGATTGGGCCTTGTGAAGTTTTCAGTTGGGTTCTCTTATCTTTTGACTACTTTTTTCGGGGGCTTTCCCACAAACGTCATTTGGCAGAAAATAAAATGATGGTACCAATAGTACTATTTTGTTGATACACATGTACTATGTTGTATCATAATATCATTAATTAGAGTTTATTTCTAACATATTTAATTTAAGACTTGTTTTTGTTTTAACTGAGTAACAATTCTAGTAGTCATAAAAATGAAAAGAGAACGAATTCAACCAGTTACCAAAATTACTATAGAGTCACAAAATAATACATTTAAAATTTGCGTTAAAATATATAAAACATCTTATAATTTAAATTGAAAAAACAAACATTCTATACTCCGGAGTATAATGACCATAAATATAATAAAGAGAAAACACAATAAATACGAATTATAATTAATTAGAATGAAAACAAAAACACCCAATATCATAGAATAAGAGAAATCCACAAAGTTTAACAAGATTTCATATTTTTTGTTAATGGATTTACAAAGCTTAACAAGTTGGGGCGTTTGCTAGGCCACACTCTTTAGGGAGACCAGAAGCGAGCTTAGGATCAACACCGAAAGATCCAAGCCATGGAGAGTTCTTATAGCCACAAAGACAACTGAAGTCAGCATGTTGTAAAGCATTGCAGCAGAGTTGTGATGGGCTCGTTGGATTCTCTTTGCTAACGGCTGATCTACACTCATTCAACTCTGTCTCGGTCATGCCACATAGGTCAATCGCTACTGACCTATCAACAAACATAGCTATTAGGACTACAATCATCATCACCAGCGTAGCTATCTTCTTGCTCGCCATTTTTTATCCTATTCTCTTTTTTTTTATATACGTTTGTTGTTTGTGGTATTAGAATGAATGTGCATGAGAAGGTCTATATATATAATACGTTTTAGAGAAACCCGTGAATAAGATTGGATTGTTCTATATAGTCACGGGGTTGGATGTGTTTACTTTACTTTTGGGAGTGAGTATTGGCCACTCATCTTATTATTGCTACTATTTTAAATAGTTTATATATATATTCACATATCTGTTTATTGTGACTTGTGAGTGTTTCCAAGAGATTCTCACAATTATTTTGTTAGCAAAGTTTAGTCTCCTAATAGTAGTTGGTAGATCTTGTTATGTTATGGATGTTTTAACAATTTTCAAAACACGTTTGAACATTTTATTGTTTGACCTGTTCTTTTTTCCTTAACCATTAAATCTCACGGATTATGGAACTATGAAATTATGAAATATCTGACTGATTCATTTGAAGAGATTTACGACTAATGTAAGGGTACTATGACTATTTTGAAGACATAATGATATTATAACATAAATTTAATATTAATAAACCTATAAAGTTAATATTAATCTAAAAATGAGAAGTATATGTATATTGTAAACAGGAGGATGTGATGTGCAAGAAAATACTAGTAAGTGTTGAAATCAATAGAACTCAATCAGACACAATTTTATTCAATGATTCTTCAACAAATAGACATTTGCTTGAAGGGCATAAGGCCAAAACTTAAGTGGAATAGAGGAGTGAGAAAAAAAGGCAAGTGGGTCTCAACTATGTGTTGGTGCCATCTCTTGCAGAAACCATTGTGTTCAGGAGTGTGAAGCGGTGTCATGAGATGAGAAATCATATTTCGAGCAAATAGTTGGCTATGGCGATATATTGTCCACCATCATCGGAATAAAGTGTGATTAAACGATGATGAAACTTGTTCTCAATGAGTTTTTGAAGAAAACAAAAACTATGAACATGTGAGATTTGCGACGTAACAGATACATCCACACGTAATAAGTGTTATACTCGACATAATGAATGGTATAATACTCAAGACTGTCTAGTGAGAGAATAGGGGAAGTCAAAACATCTGAAACACACAATGTTGAGAGGTTGAGAAGGCGAAAATGATGATGTAAAAAATGAAATTTTAAGAAATTTTCGTACCAAATATGCATTTCATAGGATACTATGTTTTATTTGAAATTGGAAATAAATTATTGGAAACAACTTTTAAAAAATTTTAAAAGACAAGGGTGCCCTAAACAAGAGTGCCAAAGTGACAAGAGACTTTTAATTGAAGAGAAAGAAAAAGTGGAAGGATTTTTTCTTGAAAGTCATTCGTACTCGCTATTCCTAGTTTATCCGCTTACCAGGTGCTCTTCCGAGTTGAGATCATTCACCTGAAACACTATGAAATAAAATTTAATCGAAACCAGATTTTGACAGATATCAAGTTTCATGAAATATCAAGAACTCGCAAAACATTTATAATGTAGAGATCACCATATGAATTTGGTAGAGAGAGAGAGAGAGAGAGAGAGAGAGAGAGAGAAAGAGAGAGAGAGAGAGAGAGAGAGAGAGAGAAGGAGAGAAACAGTGTGTGAATTATTTATAGACCATATGTCGTTGCATGAGTAGGGAGAATGAAGTGAGAGGTTGGCAAGATCATAGGTGATATGATTTGATACACCACTATCAAGAAGCCAAAACGAAAGATCTGGTGGAGGTGCTGGGACATTGTAAGCCTTGGTGACCACTGACAAGCCTGAATTTCCTTGGCCTTGAGAAGAAGCACCAGATAATGATTGTGAAATTTTGTAAAATTTTGCACTTTGTCCTTGTGCTCTGCAAGATTGGCATTTCCCTAAGTAGGGACAAGACTGGTGTTGATCTTGATTGGTGCAAGGCAATGAGTTCTGGCGTGGGGGAAAAAGACTGCATCAACTGAGTGCTTGATAGTGTATCTCAATTTCTCGATTGAAAAGTTTTGCGTGAAGCTCAACAAACAGGATCAGAGTGTCATGATTGTGAATTGAATCAGCTACATGTTTGTACTCCTCATCGAGGCCATGCAAAACACAGTCGGTGATATCCTTTGGATCAACAAGACTATCAAGTAATACTAATGCATCATCCTTGATTTTGATATGCTGCATATATTGGTTAATGGTTTTGGTTACGTTGAAGCAATGCTTAAGTTGCTGCTTTAGCAGTTCGACGTGACCTCGCGTGGGTTTGGCATACGTTGATGCAAGTGTGGTCCAAGCCTCAAGTGATGTTGTGGAGTTCACGATCAGAGGCTTGAGTGGCATCTTAATTGCACCAATCAGTGCCAAATGTTGCTGCCAAGTGATGAATGTCTGATATTGTTTTTTCGTGCCATCTGTGGCAATCATGGGATGTGGTGGAGCATTGGTGTTGTCAATATATTTTACAAGATCATAGCTTGCAAGTCGCAAGTGAGGCTTGATTTGGATGCTCTATGTCAAGTAATTTGCATAAGAGAGTTTAGTGATATTAATTATATTCATAGAAAGCGGTGACTGTAATCGGTTGTATTGCCTACCTGATTGCCTACAGGTAAAAGAGAGTTGCCAGTTTCCATGAATAAAAAGGGAAACTGAATAAAAGGAAGAAGAAAACAATGAATATGCTAGTCTTAGCACAAAATCTCGGATACCACGTATGTATGATTTTGAATGTATATATTGGAATGATAACTAATGAGAATGTACAACATGATGGATCCACTTAGTGTAAGAGGAACACTTGTCCAGGGTAAATTTTTAAAATTTCATTTAATCTCTTTGTATTTTTAATGATGTCTCTCTTGCTATATACAACTTCAGCCCCTAATTCTAAAAAAAAACGTGAGAAAGCTATATTTCAGGAACCGTGGGGATCCACACTTGTCTCCTATTTATTCGATTGAGATAACTCTGATGGAACTGATTCATATGATGAGAACTTTACCAAGTATGGGATGCAACAAGAAGAGAAAGAAGTTCCGACGAAGCAAAGTAAATCCACAATATTTTTAAGTCAACAAAATGAGTATCCTGATTTGGTGATCCATGACATTAGCTGTTGGACAATGTTATGCAATGAAAGAGCATTTAGAGACAAGATTGAAGATCATGACAGTCCTTGAGAGGTTTAATTTTTGCGTAGAGTACTCAAAACCAGACTTACTGATTATCAGGTGTTGGGTGGAAGGTTGTACGTGGAGGCTACAAGCATCCCCAACAGACGGTGATCTCAAATTTCATGTTCGTGTGTACATAGTTGAACATACATGTTCAGCTACTCAGCGATCTGCATCATCACGCCAAGCAACCCCATATATACTTTGAATGTTATACAATGATTTTGTCGGTGGAATAGAACCAACTGTTAAGCCGATGCGTGTTGCTATAGCAATGACTAAACGATTTATTATCAAGGTAATTACTACACCCGAAATTATGTTGCTTACAGAAAATTTTGTTTTAATCGAAAGTTCAAACTATTTTTGTTGTTAGATGGATTATTGGAAAGGTTACCAAACTCTACGATTCGCACGACAATTGGTTAGAGGTACTCCTGAGAGTGGATATGACCAGCTGCCTGCTTATTATACATGATACACAGAGCAAATTCTGGGACACTAACGCGACTAGAAGTTGATCAGAGTCAAAGGTTCAAGTATTTGTTCTTATCATTTGGTGCAAGTATTACTGGATTTCTTTTCATGATAAAATTTGTGGTGGTTGATGGTACTTTCCTAAAAAGAAAATACAAATGTACACTTATTACTACAACAGCTCAAGATGGTAATTTTTAGATATTTCCTGTAGCTTTTGCGGTGGTTGATACCGAAAATGATGAATCATGAGAATGGTTTTTCAAGCAACTAAGCTATGTGATCCCAGATGATAAAAAGCTTGCAAATGTCTCCGATAGACACAGATCAATTGGGAAAGTAATACAGACGGTCTATCCAAAATCAAGTCGGGGTATATGCACGTATCATCTATACAAAAATATTCTGGTTTGATTTAGAGGAAGAGAAGCCTTTGGGTTGGTGAAGAAGGCAGCCAATGCTTTTACATTTGTTGATTTCGAAATTGCATTTGATCAGATTAAGGTGTTGAATCCTCCACTTCATAATTATCTTGAAAGAGCGAATTTAAAATTGTGGACACGAGTGCATTTCCATGGTGATAGGTACAATATTATTACTAGCAACATTGTGGAGTCTATTAATAATGTTTTATCACATTCTAGGAGTTTGCCTATTGTACACCTCCTAGATGCAGTGACGTCTATGAGGACAAAATGGTTTTCAGATCAAAGAAACGATGCATTAAAAATGAAAACATCTCTTACACGTGCTGTGGAGAAAATTCTAGAGGTAAGCATATCCAAAAACAAATATTGTATTAGTTACGTGTTATATAAGATTAGCTTGGTTATGCAATACTAACTGTATTATTGTTTTGTAGAGCCGAGTAGCTTATGCTAAACTTGTTAATGCACAAGATATAGCTGCACATCAGGTGCAAGTGACAAGCGGATCATCTGTACATGTTGTTAATTTAAGAGAAAAAAGTGTACATTTTGTCGGTTTGACTTGGAGAAAATACCATGTGGCCATGCAATTGCAGCTTGTGTGAAGAGGAAAATTGAACCAAGGTGTAAATAAATCTGCGGTAAGGTAGAGAGAAATCTGCGGTAAGGTGTAAATAAATCTGCGGTGAAGACGGAAAAATTGCAATAAGATAACCTAAAAATAGAATTAACCAACCTGTCCGAAATACCCAAATATTAATCAACAACCAAGTGACTAACAAGAGTCACTTAGCAACAAAATATGAAACTTCTTACAAGATACTACAACAAGTATCTAAAAAGAGTCACTAATCAACAAAACAAAAGAGAAGCAACAAAACAATACATCAATTTTTATGCAGGATTCACATCTGCTAGATCACCGTTACTCACATCTTCATCTAGAAGCTCAGGAATTACATCCTTGCGATAACAATATTCATCAAAGAGGTCATCTGTTACCTCCTGGTGAAGTTCATCAAAGATTTCAGCCGCAAGCTTCACACGAACATCCTAAATGATCTTGTCGCTCAAACCATCAAACTTCAATCCCAATGCTAGACACTCCATGTATTTCAATGAATACACACCACAGTCTACATGATTTTCATTAACTGGTACATTGACCAACATTCTTCTCACATTCATCATTGCACAGCTCTTCTTGCGCTCCTTATCAGGGATGTATTCACTAAGTATTGCAGGGATCATTTTCCGGATAGGGCAAACACTTGTTTGAAAATCTTTATCGTCCTGTGGTGGGATGCTATCGTAAATAAAGATTGTCTTCTGCTTCAAGTCAATATACAGAGCAATCCAGTGATTTGTACCCACAAATAAGCACGCATAAAGGTTATAAATATCAATGAACCACCTCTTGTTAGTCACCACAGGCTGTAGACCCAAACAGTTATCATGATATGTGTTCCTGAAATTGAAGTTCTTAACCTGTGTCAAATAGACTAGGTAGTCATCCTGCATATACCTAATAAAGAAGGCATCCAAGAAAGCAATACGGTGACTGGAAAAAGGAGACGGCTGGCACATATGCCTGTTGGGGAATATAGACATTGCCACAGATATTTGCTGCAAGACAAAAAATAAACATGTTGATATAGAGGTGCCATTAAAAACAAATGACCAGAGTGTTGATACCGGATCTCACACCGAAGATCCATAACCGTTAAAGATATGGGACACGTGTCACAAGGCATTATAATAAGCAGAAAAGAGAGTCCGGTTCACCAGAGTAGACCTAGAGGTGAAAGGAAGGAGTCAGCGGACTGTTGAGCCCAAGGAGACCGGAAGATTGTAAGAGATTGGAAGGAACAGTGAGCTCGGAGGAATGATTTAATCATTAAAGTCAAAGAGCGGAGTTATTTCAAAATGATACACGTTACAACATTCAAGACCGAATCAAAACCGACATATTTAATTAGAACCATGCGATTTATTATAATTTATTGATAGCATTGATAATAAAAAATATGTATAAATAGAAAGAAAAGAGTATTGTGAAGGGGATCTTTTTTCAAATTTTAAGAGAAGGATATTATCAGAGCAAATACTACTATTTCTTACATTAACTAAATCTATAAAATTATTGGGTGTGGATTCTGTATCCACATTTTGGCGCTAGAAGGAGGAGATCTTCAAGCTAAACATAGGAATCTATCAAACACGAAAGCTAGAAGATCTTTTCATTTGAACCATGTGAGACACTGCAGGCACATTTGTAAAAATAAGCAAGAATCTAACAAACTTGACAACTAGTTTTGTTACCATGCAACAAGATATACAACAGTTGAAGACCAGTCAGATAACTCTTACTACTCAAATAGATGCTTCATCTGTAGGTTCCAGGCGCAGAAATTCTCATCAACTGACCTTGTTCCAAACTCCCATGGCGACTAATTCAACAAACCAGCCCACAGATGGAACACCGCTACCGGTTGATGGGGACGGACAAGTCACGGAGAACCAACAGATAAACGGAGAAGGAGAAGACCTAACACTCCAAACTACCGATGGCAAGCTTGATTCCGTTCATCGCGAGATGAAGGAAATGAAGTCAAAATTCCACCAAGCTATCAGCTCGGCTCCGGATATTGACATGATCATTGAGGAAACCAGGCGATCCCCTTTTAATGCGCGGATTGAAAGTTTCCAAATCAAGGATGCTCGGAGGGTTAATTTACCAACTTATGATGGGGAAGGAGATCCAAAGAGTCATCTAGCCGCTTTTCAAATCACAGCAGGACGAGTTGACCTTGAACCTCACGAAGAAGATGCCGGTTATTGTAAATTATTCTCAGAAAATCTGTCCGGACAGGCGTTGCTATGGTTTACGCGGCTTGGCTCAAGGACAATCAATAGCTTCAATGAATTGTCTTTCACATTCCTTATGCAATATTCTGTTTTAATGGAAAAAGAAAAATTGGATAGCGATCTATGGAACCTATCACAAGGACCACAAGAGCCTCTTCAGAATCACATCGCAAAATTCAAGGAGTTGGTAGCAAAAATCCTAGGGATTTCTCAGACTGCGGCCCTGTCTGCACTAAAAAATGAACTCTGGCATGAAATAAGGTTCAAAGAGGAATTAACTGTCAATCGGCCCGAAACAATTCAAGATGCTCTTTTCCGAGCTAACAGCTGGATTGAAGCCGAAGAAGAAAAAGCAACTTTCGCAAGAGAGTATCGTTCTCCTAAGCCAATTATAAATCAACCAATAAGGAAGTTCGAACCAAGAGAAAATGGAGGAATAAAACGTTATGGTGCAACACCCAGCAACAATAACGTTGGGCGACCTTACTTTCGAGGAGAAAGACCGGGGTATTCATCAAATAATACATGGGTCCGGAATGATAATTCTTACTGTGAGATACATCTGATAAATGGTCATGCAACAAAAGAATGCAGCATCCTCAAACAACATCTCGCCGAACTCTGGTCCTCTGGTAGACTCACAAAGTTCAATCTGGAAGAATTTGCCCGAACCTATAACAAAGATTGAAAGGACGATCAAGTTTCCGAGCCGAGCACCAAAAATAAAAAAACATCAGACCAGCCCCGGCCATCTAAAGGATGGATAAATGTCGTTATTGGAGGGTCCAAGCTATGTTATGATTCGGTTCGAGCAATCAAAAAACATAAGCGAGCAGCAGTTATGTCAGTAAATGCGATGGCTGAATCTTTCGAATATAACACCGCGATAACATTCAAATTCCAAAACTTGCAGTTTGGCAAAACCTCATGACAACGCTCTAGTCATAACTCTTAACGTAGCCAATTATGAGGTGACAAGGGTACTAATTGATACTGGAAGCTCGGTCAATTTAATCTTTCTCAGTACGCTACACTTGATGGGAATTAACCGAACCAAAATCATTGGACCACCAGCTCCACTAATTGCCTTTACGAGTGAAACAACCATGTCACTTGGTACCATTAAACTTCATATGTTCTCATCTAGAGTGACAAAAATGGCAGAATTCACCGTTTTCAACCGATCGGCTGCTTACAATATAATCCTGGGAACACCCTGGATATATCAAATGAAGGCGGTCCCGTCAACTTATCACCAATGTATTAAATTCCCCACCCGACTGGAGTAGAATAAATTAAAGGAGATCAAGGAATCATAGAATGAAATTGCAATAACAATTAATGAATTCCACTATAGCAAATGAGCCTAGCTTTCCTAGTAGGCAGAAACCAGATGATGTAACCCAGGAGGTATCGATTGATTATGGGAGGCCAGAACGAAAAATTAAAATTAGTTCAGGCATAAGCATTGAATTACTGTCCAAACTCATAGAGTTTTTATCAAAAAATAAAGAGTCTTTTGCGTGGTCGGTAGAAGATATGCCAGGTATCAATCCAAGTATAATATCCCATGAGTTACAGGTTGACAAAAGCTTTAAGCCAATCAAGCAAAAAAGAAGAAAGATCGGAGGCGAAAGCGGTTAACGACGATGTGGACAGATTGTTGAAGGCATGATCCATACGAGAAGTAAAGTATCCAGTCTGACTAGCTAATCCAGTTGTAGTAAAGAAAAAGAATGGAAAATGGCGAGTATGCGTCGATTTCACTGACATCAACAAGCCCTGCCCGAAGGATAGTTTTCCACTTCCACACATTGACCGGTTGGTAGAATCAACTGCTGGACACGAACTCCTAAGCTTTATGGATGCCTTTTCTGGGTACCATCAAATCAAGATGCATCCTGAGGATAAAGAAAATATTTCTTTCATAACCGACATAGGTATATATTGTTACATCGTAATGCCATTTGGTTTGAAAATGCAGGTGCAACTTATCAGCGCCTTGGAAATAAGATGTTCACGGATCATCTCGGAAAAACAATGGAGGTATACATAGACGATATACTGGTAAAACCTCTCCAACATACTGAATATGTAAAGCACCTCGTGGAGTGCTTCAAAATTTTAAACGAGTTCGGAATGAAAATTAATCCGGCAAAGTGTACCTTTGGGGTGCCATCTAGAGAATTTCTAGGGTATATTGCTACTAAAAGAGGCATTGAGGCCAATCCAAATCAAATAAATGCCTTTCGAATGATGCCTCCCCCAAGAAATCAGAAGGAAGTGCAATGTTTGATGGGGCGAATTGCTTCATTAAACAGATTTATATCTCGTTTGACGGATAGGTGCCTCCCATTTTATCAGCTATTAAAAGGCAATAAACATTTTAGTATAGGACAAAAAGTGTGAAGATGCTTCTAAACAGCTAAAATTATATCTCACGACTCCCCCAGTGCTTTTTAAACCCGAGTCAGGGGAAACTCTGTTTTTATATGTTTCAGTTTCAGAACACGCCGTTAGTGGAGTCATTGTGCGAGAAGATAGAGGAGAACAGCGACCAATGTATTAAATAAGCAAGATTCAAGAATGGAAGCATATCTAGAACTTGTCAAAAAATTTGCAAAGCAGTTTGATAGCTTTGATCTGGTTTGGGTTCCCCGTAGTAAGAAAACTACAGCTGATGCATTGGCTCCCTTAGCATCTACATCTGATCCTGCTTTAAAAAGGATCATTCCAGTTGAATTTATCGAGTCTCAAAGTATTAACATAAATGATGAAGCTATGGCAGTAACCAGATCTTGATATCGAGCACTTCAATCCCCAACTCATCACACAGGTAATCTAGTACCAGAGAGTAATCCTCCGAAGCGAGAGCGTGGGCGCCCAAAGAAAACTGAATGTCCTATAATCATTATAGACAAAGACAACACACCAGTAGCCGAGTTTGTTCCTATTGCCGAAACCCAACAAGGCATAGGTGCTTCATGGCCTATGGTTCCAGAGTCCACTAATCTCACAGATGAGCCTGCGGCAGAGCAGGAAGAGCACGGTAATAACGAGTTCGATGATGATACTTTTATGCTTCCAAGTAATCAAGAAGGTATTCCCACTAACGATTGGGGGGCTGACTGGAGGGATTCTATTAAAGAATATATCCGAACTTGTGCACTTCCAAAAGCAAAGTGGGAAGCAAGGAAATTACGAATCGCTAGCGCAAAGTATTTCTTGATTAAAGATTCATTTTTCAAGCGAGGGGCTAGCGATCCATATTTTTTAATGTATTCATGGTTCAGGAGTGGAGGTAGTTATGAGCGAAGTTCATGAAGGGCTTTGTGGGAATCATGCGTCAGGTCGGTCAATGGCTTTCAAAATCAAATGATTAGGGTATTATTGGCCGACCATGATCCTAGATTGCGTTAAGTACTCTCAGCGATGTTTGAAGTGTCAACAGCACGCTCCACTTATTCATCAACCTTCAGAGCTCCTGTCATCAATTGCAGCTCCTTATCCATTTATGCGCTGGTCGCTGGACATTGTCGGTCCAATGCATTAATCAACCCGAGGTGTGCAACTTCTTCTTGTCCTTACAGATTATTTCTCCAAATGGATCGAAGCTGAGGCATACATTATGATCAAGGACTCGGTGGTAAAGACATTCTTGTGGAAAAACATTATATGTCGTTATGGAGTCCCTTCCGAGATTGTTACAGATAACGGATCTCAGTTCATATCCAAAGATTTTAAAGACTTTGTTTCAGCATGGGGAATAAAGATGAGTTATTCAACTCCGAAGTACCCGCAAGGAAATGGACAAGCAGAAGCCGCAAACAAAACTGTACTGAGTAATTCGAAGAAACGACTCGGGTCATACAAAGGAGGATTGTATGATAAACTTCAGCCGGTTTTATTGGCATATCGAACTACTCCCCGAAGAGCTAACGGAAAACTCCTTTTTCATTAGTTTACGGAATGGAGGCCGTAGTTCCTGCCGAACTGAGTGTTCCCGGACTCCGTCTAACCAAGCTCCCCGGCAATGAATCTTGCAACACACAAATGATGGAGGATGCACTAGATACCATCGATGAACGATGAGACCAAGCTCTTGTTTGGCTCCAAAATTATCAGCAAGTGATTGCACGTTATTATAATTCAAAATTAAAAAATCGAGCTCTTTAAGTCGATGATTTAGTTTTGGGCAAAGTGTTCAAAACTACTAAAGAAGTCAGAGCCGGTAAACTTGGAGTTAACTGGGAAGGCCCTTATCAAGTAACTGAAGTAGTCCGCAATGGTGTTTACAAGTTAGCAGATCAGGATGGAGTTACAGTTCGGAGGCCGTGGAATATTTTAAACTAAAAAAAGTTTTATTCATAAGTTATTACAAATTATATAAGCAAACTATGATTTGGCTTGATCCCAACATGGGTACGTAGGCAACTCAATCAGAGTGCAGCTATTCTTATTGAACAAAACAACATATATGTATATATATGTGTCTAAAGAATAAAAATAAGAGTCTTCCTCACTGGGAAGCAACAACAGTAGTGCGCAAGAGAAAGAGAAAGCAATGAGGAATGATCAGGGAGTCGTGTGATCGACCTTCTTGCAGAAAATCTCAGCTCCTTGCCCCACTTGATCCATGATCCCACGCACACTTGGCAGCATGTAATGCCCAAACTCTTCAAAATTGAGTTCGATCCAGTCTGACGTATGAGCTTCAAGGACGCATGTTTCAAGAGATATCTGGAACTGTTTCCTTTCCATTTCCCGAATCTTCGACCTTAGTTCGCTTTGTTCCCGGTCAAGATTTTTGTACTTGGCGACCAGCTAGTAAGACAAGGATTTAGATTAAATGACCGGAGTAGGGGGAAATAGCGGATAAGAATTAGTGATTTACCTTTTCCATAAATCTCATTGCTGTTTTTTGGCCATGAGGAGGAAGCTGCTTCATCAAACCGCAAGGGATGCTCATCGGAGTTCCGCATCCTAAAGGACGTTTGAAGGAACCATTCTCAGAGTTAAGAGTCGCGGTAGGATCGTCATGAAAACAAATGACATTTTCGATAATCATACTGGCGTGTTTGGCACAACGGTATTCAGAAACCATTTGGAAGTAAGACGAAGTAAAGAAGAACTTGAAGTAATCAAAGAGCAGAAGGAATGAAGAATTTGGATTCTTTGATCGGTAATTTATAGTAATTATCAATCAGGTCATGCCGGATTGCACGCCTAGAAATCACCATCAATGATTTAATTCACAAAAGTCACGTAAATCAAGACTCAGCATGGTGACTTCAGAGATTCAAGAAATTAATGTGGTAAAAGCAATTAAATGAAAAACGCAAATTTGAAGAAACTAAAGTTCAAACAAAAGCAACAATGGGCTTAGGCCCAGTACAGTTAAGGGTTATTATTACATATATGGTTTGGGCTCGGGAACAGTTTCTGTCATAGCCACATCGTCTCCCGGAACGACTTCCTCCTTTGGCCCAGAGATAGAACCCTCACTCAGAACAGATTCCAGAGCACCTTCTTGCTCGGCCCAGTTGGCAGCGGCTTTTCTCTTTCTCAGGTCTCGAATTTAGGAGCAAAGAACATCCGCGTAGGAACGATGGAGTCAATACCATTCTTCTCCTAATCAAGAGGGTGACTTTCCAGATGACAAGCCCTCCTCTCAATCTTTCGGAGTTTCTTCTCCAAGGATTTCTTTCTCTTCCCGAGGTATTGATGGTCGCCACGCGCACCATAGTGTTCGATTGCAAGCTAAAACACAAGTGCATATCTCGAGTAAATTTTAGTCGGAATAAATAAAGTAAAACCCTAAAGAAACTTGTTATGAGCAAACCATGTTCATAAAAGTCATAGCTTCTTCCTTTTCCCTCCCAACGAGAGTGTTGATGAAGTGAGGGATACGGATCCTGCTTGGGAAGAATCCATCACCAGAGGCTGGAGGAGGACTTGACGGAGAATCAGAATCAGCAGCGTAATGAGGATAATATCCGAAAGTATCCATGGCAGGGACGAAGGAAGCAAAGATAAGAAAGAGAGAGAAGAAGAAAGCAAGGATAAAGGAAACTGTTGAAAAGATTGGAACAAAAAAATGAAGACGTCAGAAGAATAAAACAAGGAGAAGAATTCCCGAGCGACGGACACTTAATGAGAATAATAATTACTTCTCTAAATATACACAGCAGTTTAGAAATTCGAGAAAGGTTTAAATGAAACATGTTAAGTGAATCATTAGGAGTCTAGGCAAATACCCTAAAAAGGAAAAAGGAATCGTCATACTCGGCTCAATCAAAAAGAAATCCCATTGAGAGGGCCCAGCTGTTCTTAGTTAGTACAAGCTGTTGAGTTTGCAGAATTGTTTCCTTATTTTGGGCTAGTTAATAGTTCAATAAGGAAATATAAGCTTCGTATAAGTTCCGAATTGGCAGAGCAATCCACAAGGACTCTTTTTAGAAAGGTGCATCTAATTCAAAGCCGAGCTCATACCTCGCTTAAAGCCAAGCTTTGTCCTTGCATTTTTACCGAGAAAGCTGGACATAGTTTTTCTTTAAGAATGGTAAGGGTCTGATCAACCCACTTTTCTCTTGAAAGCAATTCGACACAGAGTTTTTTTGAAAAAATCGGACGTTGCATACCCGATCAGATAATAAGTCTTAAAAAAATAAGCATATAAGAATTAACTTCTTTTAAAAGAGATACCAATATTCGAAACCACTTTGGGTAATAACGAAACAGAAAAGTCAATAGTGAATTTGAAAAAAGTGTGGGGACATATTCTGAGCGGGTGGACGCAGCCACGTGTTTACCCAAAAGTTTAAATAAAATCGACCCTTGAAGGGTCGTCAACCATCAAAGGAGCAGGTTCCGTTGAAGGAGTGACTACAACGCCTATTTCCAAAGAACCACCATCAGCATTTTTGTCCAAAGGCATCTCCTTTGTACAGACTTCCAATTCAGATAGAGTAGTCTCAGGAAGAGCATCTTCGGGCACATCCTAAACATTTTAAGAATATCGCTTTTTAAGTCGAGCAAGGTGGTAATCTGAATTAATTTTAAGATTTGACCCAAATTGATTGAATCGTACCTTATCAGAAGGACCAGCTGGGGAGACAAGACTTCGGCAGGAGACAGCAAGGTTTGCTCGGCAGGCAGATCAAAGTTAAGTTCAGGAAGGGGGGGGGGGAGAGTCCACAAAAGCTGTAACAAACTGCTCTTGATCCAATGGCATGACAGCAAAGTTGTTTAGCTCGGAGGACAATTCAGTCAGCAAATTTTTCAGCTCGGCGATCTCCTCATCCGGGTTAATCGTACATTCTTTTATTTTCTTAAGGAGAGTTAAGTTACTTCCAACTTCATTGATGTCAGCCTGAAGGATAGCACGCACTTCAATAGAATTAAAGTGTTCAGAAAGCCGGTTTAGCAAAACTTTGCCATTCTCTTTAACCACTCTTCGGGCCAAGCTGGCAGTCTTTTAGATGTCGTGGTCACGGAACTTCATCAATGCATCATACTTCAGAGAAATCTCCTCAAGCTGTTCCGTCGCTGCGGCTGCCTCACGTTTGAGTCGCTGATTCAGAGCTTGCAGAGCATTGTGTTCCAAATGTAGAGCTGAAAATTTCTCTTTGTAACCCTTCGTTACGCTCTCAGCTGCAGCACGTATGACCTCTAGTCTCTCCTTGAGTTCATTTCGTTCTTTCCTTAAACGTACGGTCTTTGCCATGTCTCTCTCCTTTAGATCGGCCATGGCTTTCTCTTGGTCCGCGGTCATCTTTGCAGTAATTTCAGTCCCCATAGAAGACGACATGTCATAAATGATTTGTTCGTAATAAAAAACCATATCATTAAAATCAGCAAGGGCCTGCATAAGTAGAAGAGGTAGGAGATACATCAGAAAAACAACAAAATAATGGTAAAAGAAAAAATGTAGCAACAGGGATGAAACCGAGTACCTGGCTTATATGACGAGCATGATTCACAAAGATTTTGCACTAACCAGAGCGCCATTTATCAAAAAGAGGAAGAATGGCGCTACCACGGTTTGGAAGATTCCTATAGACCTCGGCCATTGTCATTGCCTCTGGATAAAATAAACATGTACATAAAACACATATCGAGGAATTCAAACAGGTTAAGAGCTCGTAAGGAGTAGGAGAAATACGTACCCGGAGTGGCCACAAGACCACCGGATAGAGAGATAGATTTCCCCTTAGAAGAGCTGGGAGCAGCTGGAGTCCGGTTGCCAGGGTTACCAGGAGGAGGAGATGGAAGTATGTCGGTACTGGATTTTGATTTATGTCGATTTGAGACATCAGATCCGAACTCTTCCTTCTATGTTTTAACGATATAATGGTCTCCTCCTCATCGACCTTAACAGGAGGAGGCGGAGCAGAACAAGAATAATAGTCAAGAAAAGTGGGTAGGGGTCTGACTAGACTAACCTCTCCCATCGAACCGGCGGCCAAGGCGTCTATCTTCTCCCGATGATGCTTTCCGATAGCATCAGTCTCATCCTTCAGACATTTTTGTGCAGCATCCCTATATTTTCTCTCTCGATAATTTAAACGGTTGATTGACAATATTTCGGGAGCGGCGTCAAGAGCTTGGAGCCTCCCACTCCTCATCAATTCCCAGCTAGGTGGATCTTTTCAAGAGTGAAGGAGTTCCAAATGGTGTTTCCCTTGATAACAACTGTAAAGAAATCCAGAAAGTTTTTCCAAGCAGCAGGACTAGGTTTGGACACTACAAGAGAAAATAACAAAAAAATTCAGAAATAAGCCACCGGGAAAACGATGAGCCAAGGGGCGACCATAAAAATATCTACCAGGGGATGAGGCCCAAGAAGAGTATAGCATTTCGGAAAATCCAATAACCGAGGCGGCGTTAATCTTAACAAAAAGCCAAGAGTGTCTCCAGTGTTCATCCTTATCGGGGAACCCGGTGACCAAAGCTCTGTTGGAATATGGGTGACACGTATAGAAACCCGGACCGCTCCTTTTAGACAATCAGACACTGAAAAGTTCAAAAGATCACCGATACCCAAAGCATATCCAGCTTCCGCAGCAACGACGAGAACAGAGAGAATGGTACGGAGTATGTTCGGAGTCATCTGAGGGAACGCCAGCCTAAGGGCGTGGAGATAGAGAAGAAGGATCTCTGGAATAGGAAAAAATAAACCACACTTGGTAAGATAAACCAAGTAAATGCAGAACCAGCCAGGGCGGCCAGATTCTGGAGATTCCGCTGGGGTCGGAAGGGAGAATTCGACCTCCGGTGGAACCCGACAAAGGGTCTTCAAAGTCTGAAGGTGTTCATCTTCCTTGATTATCGATTGAGGTGAAGACCGAATTTGTCATTTGCTCTTAAAGGACAAGCAGTCAAAGATTTCGAACCACTAGCCATTCTTGAAGAAGATTGAAGGAATTGGAAAAACAGTGAAAGACAAGAACTTTCTACGAGTAAAGAGTAGAGTAGGACAAAGAAGAAAGAAATACCTTATTAAACGAGTGGATGAAAAACTGCCTCAAAATTGGTGGGGAAGTGGAGGAGTTTCTCTAATTTTTAGTAACCAAAATTAGGATTAAATGGGAGCGTGCGTCAAGGTAATTACATCGAATAAATTACGAAATCAAAGGGATTTGATGTGTAGGAGAAAAAGGAAATAAAATTGATATCTATCACTTAAATCTCCCGAACTGAGAATCAGCTCGCAAGACTTGGAGGGCAAATGTTGATACCGGATCTCACACCGAAGATCCATAACCGTTAAAGATATGGGACATGTGTCATCAAGTCGTTATAATAAGCAGAAGAGAGAGTCCGGTTCTCAAGAGTAGACCCAGAGGTGAAAGGAAGGAGTAAGCGGACTGATAAGGAACCGAAGTGTCGAGCCCAAGGTGGCCGGAAGATTATAAGAGATCAGAAGGAACAGTGAGCTCAGAGGAATGGTTTAATCATTAAAGTCAAAGAGCGGAGTTATTTCAAAATGATACACGTTACAACATTCAAGACCAAATCAAAACCGACATATTTAACCAGAATCATGCGATTTATTGTAATTTATTGATAGTATTGATAGTCAAAAATGTGTATAAATAGAAAAAAAAGAGTAGTGTAAAGGGGATCTTTTTTCCGATTTTAAGAGAAGGATATTATCAGAGAAAATACTACTATTTCTTACATTCACTAAATCTATAAAATTATTGGGTGTGGATTCTGCATCCACACAGAGTTAAAAGAAACTTACCCCAGATGCTAACCATCCAAAATCACTGCTTAGCCAATCATCCCTAGGAGTAATAATCGTCAAGTAGAAGCACCAGTCTTTATTCTCGGTTAGAAGAGGTTCTTCCCTTCATAATAAAGGACCAGCGATTTTTACATGGAAAGTGATGACTGATGCTAATAATAAAACTAAAATAGTAAATTGATTACTTACTCATCGGTCTTCATGATTTCCAGTAGCTTCTCATGGACAAATTCATCCACAACCTCAAATGGATCGTAATGAGCAGGGGAGACTTGTTTACCTTTGATGATTCTCTTCACTGTAGAGTTACCAACAAAAGGGAATTTTTGAGAACCTGCCAACTTGATTTCACGTTTTGGTTTCGGAGTCTCATCATTCAAGTTGGTAGTAACTTTTAGTAAAGCGTCTATAACCTTGTCCATCCCCTTAGTAGCCTCCTTATCCTTTGGGTTTGGCCATGTTGAATCCTCAGATCCTGCCTCTGCCTCAGCTTTCTTCTCAACACCACCATCTGTTTTCTCTATCTTCACTACAACTTTCTTCATCGTCTTCTCATCCTTTTCTTGTTTCTTCGGTTTCTTCTCACTCTCCTGATCGTTCTTCTCATTTATCTCATCTACCTTCTTCTTCTTCTTCTTCTCATCTTTCTCTTCTATCTTCGCTTTCTTTTGAACGTCCTTGTCTTTCTTCTTTGTCTTCTGATCTTTATTATCATTCTTCTCCTCTTTCTCTTCTTTGTTCTCTTTGTCAGATTCCTGTTTTTTAACCTCCTTGTCTTTCTTCTGTTTTTTCCCAGACTCCTTCCCATGATCCATTCTTTAACTTTATTCACAACTCTAACACTTGGGAACTCCTTATTGGAGGTTTCATCTAACTCGACCATCCATGAATGTAAATACAAAAAAATTGGTTGTTCAATTAACAATTGATATACACATACTAGTTACATTAGTCAAAATGATATAGAACTTACAGGTGATGCATTTGAAGGTTTCTCTGTTTGAGTAGACGTCCTCCTCCGGTTGAACATTGTTCTCTTTTTCTTGAGCAGCTTCGAAATACTTCGTCATCTTAAAATACAAGTCAGCAAGGTCCTTCTGTTGCTCAGTATTCCTCTTGTTGTTTCTCTCACTTGCTTCTACTTTCCTTGCCAGATCCCCCACCAAATACTTGATGGCATCAACATCACCAGTCACCTTTTTCACCATGTTAAAAAGAGCCTGCAAAAGGGAATACTTTAACAGTAAATAACCAGCAATATAGAGACAATTTATGGTTTAATTTCAAAGTCTTCAACCAGCAGTTACATAAATCAACATACCTCTCCCTGTTCATTCCCTTTCAGCTTCTTCTTCTTCTTAGACATGTCATCATCAACATCTTTCTTGTCTTCATCATGCATTTTCTGTTTTCCTTTTGTCACTTTCTTAGACCAAGCGTTATCACGCAGTCTACCGCTGATGATATCTTAAACCATGTTCTTCACAAGTGGATATTTATTGTGAGCATCACTCCATTTTGGGTAAATATCTTCAACCATATGCTTCACCCGAACCTACATTGTGTAATTATGTTAGAATTCAAACATATATAGCATACAAAATGAAACAATGACATAATACTTACTTTCCAATGAGGAGCCTTCTCCTCAACTATGAATTTATCAAAGTCTAATGTACCACAACCAGAGTGCCAAGTCGGATGTGGAACCTCATCAGGATCTGTTTCGTTTTCCTTCTTCTTTTTATTACCATATCGTTCTCTTAAACCAGGCATATGCTCATACACCCAGGTCAATAACACTTGCACAGGTCCTTGAAGAGAAATTTTTTTGTTATCCACCCTCAGAATCTTGATCAAAGTAACCAAATTCTCAAAAGATACTATACCCCATGGATGCTTCTCAAAAGCGTCTTCATCAAGAACTAATCTGGCAATTACCAATGGTTTCCTCGATCCTCTATTAATGCAAAGTATCCCAATAGAAAGTAGACATAGTTTTGCTACCATAAGCTTCTTATTCGAATACCAAAGATGGCTTCTAGCCATCACACCCTCCAACTCTTCAAATGTAGGTCCTGTTGCAGTAGATGACAGGGGTCAAATATAACCCTAGAACTACTCTCTTAAATTAAGGGATCGATTGCAGCACTTAGGCGTCAAATCCACAAGGACTCTGAAAACTCACACAATAGATTGAACAGATTCGAGTTAAGCTAGACGAAAATAAGAAAACTAAATAGAGCAATGCAATAAACAAAAATACCAATTAAACGGGATTAAATTCAAGTGATTAAAATGCTAGACCTAGGGACATCAATCAGGAATATTCAGGAAAGTGAACTAAGCAGTTTGTAAATTAAGTCTAATGTGTTTGTTTGGTTCTTAAACTCGTAACACTAATATGATATCTCATCCAACTCTCGCAGCGACGACATATATCCTCTAAACAGAAGCAAACCAAATCTATTTGCAAAATACCATAAAATAGAGTCTCTATGATTGTGCGGGTACAATATGTTTACAAAATTCCTAAACCAACTCTCGTTGCAAATAGGCTGTTTGCTAATCTAAGATTAGTTCGGGGTATCAATAACACTCTCGTGTCTACCAATAATCCTATGTACCAGTATTAGGGTGATCAATCCTAAGACTAGTGTAATTATCAAATCTAAATGAAGAACATAATATATAACTTAACAACACTAAACCCAATTCAGTTTTCCTTCATAATCCCTTTTGAAACCCTAGATCTAACAAGGTGACTACTAAGACATAGAAGATGAAACACAAATCATTGTTTGAATAATACTCATAAAATAGAAAATAAGAAAACAAAGGGAGTTCAGAATTCTTATCTCTACAAAGTTTGAGATCTTTTCTCTCCAATAATCCCCTTGAAAACTTACAATGAACTTCAAAAACTCGAATATCATCAAACTTAGTCTCTGGGACTTCTAAAACATAACTTTACCTAAAAACACGATTAGGCATGATTTATAAACTTTGGATACTTCTGGGGCAAAGTTACAATTTTTGAAACTTGATAAAACTCAGAGGCTTCAATATCGTCTAGGTGATGCCGACAGACACAAGAGACGCGTGTTGATCGACGTGGACAGGAATATCCGTCTCCTTGTTGATTTGCTCAGCTACAAGCCTCCAAATGCTCCAAAGTGCTCATAAGGATCCATCTCGTGTTTGTACCTAATAAGACTCAATATATACACAAAAGACTCCAAAACCAATACATATATCATGTCATAAAACCATAAAATCCATGATATATGAACTCCCCCAGACTTAGCTTTTGCTTGCCCTCAAGCAAAACAGAAAACCAAACCAAGAAAGTAGTTTGAGAACCGCGGAACTCACCTACTCTTTAGAACATTGTGCTTACCAGTCATCATGTAATACACATGGCACAAGAACTATTCAGAAACTAACCACCATGTACATTCACCATAGTCACTCACAGTCTTCTAAATACCCACCACAACTTAACAACATATCCTTTTAGTAAGCCAATCAACGCTGGGTCTCATTTTCAAATTCAATGCCCAAGAGCCTTCTAGACTCAGCTTTCATCCTGTACCACAACTGTAGCGAACACAAACCGTTCTATGACCGGACTAGCGAAGAACAGTCCGTGACCACTACAATAATGGTATCACAAACGATCCAACCAAAGCTTAGAACGAATCCACACCTTAGTCAGTTAATCTGTGACACCATCCCACTATAGTCATGGCTTAGGCTTTGCAACCCTTACAACGGCTTAGTGTTGTGTTAGTCCGAACACGACTAATATCTTTGAAACACACTTATATAGAAAATAACGAATTATATCTTATAAATTTTTTCAACAAATATCCAAATACAAAAACATTAATGGGCCCATTTTAAAACACAATTTACAACAATAAATCAAACCATATTTTACAAAAGCAACAACTCTACACCGGTGGTCCTATCGTCCCGAGTGCCCGCTAATGGTTTCCTCTAAGGTTTCCTGTAAAACAAATATGGTAGAATCATAAGTACTCTAGCATTACCTAGTGAGGCTGGCAAACCCTCTAATACGTTAGTAAACCCAAATCCCCAAAACCCCACACAACAATCAATTTCACACAATGAAACAATGCAAGCGGAAGCATTAATAATAAGCACCAACAACCATAAATATGCAAAGATAACAAGTATAACTTGTTAGACTCAAAATGCAAATTCCCCCCCTAGTCTAGACTCAAAATGCAAATTCCCCCCTTAGTCTAGACTCTCTCTCATGCCCCCTTGGCGTCTCTTAAACGATGCTGAGACCACAAAGGTCCTCCAACATCCTCTGGTTTTGTCAAACCATAAATATCTTGTAAGATCCGCTGCCCTCCTGATCTTGTAAGAGTGACAGCTACCCGGATTGCCAGAATAAAGGGTCTATATGACACCTATATCCGGACAACCCCTCACCCAGACTCTTCCTAGTTCTAGTAAATATACCTCCTTGGGATAATTACACAACCTCCTACCCATGCATGAACAAATAATGAAAACATGCAAGAAAACCAATAAACTACTCAAGATAATCACGCAGTCAAACAATCAAACACTCATGTGCTACCATACATGCTTCAAAACTCACGCTCTTTGGAAAAGCTGGCAAGGTTTCTCGACTTGTCTTCAATGCTTCCAAACGACCATAACTACATTTGAGGCTTCACGGCAACATACTATTCTATCTTCAGCTTCTATTTCTTATATAAGATCAGATCTGAGGCTTTAACTCCTTAGAATTATTCAAGAAACAGATTCTAGGATGATTCTGAGTCTTTGGTACTCTTTAGTTGAGAAATACGTTCTCTGGCTAGATCTAGAGGCTTTGGGAGGCTTGATACATCTTTAGACAGCTTCACGGCAACATAAGCTTCTTCTCGGTGGGATCCATCGCGATTTATGAGCTTCCCGGCATGGTGGATACCCCTTAGTAACTCTTCAGCACTTAACGAGCAGCGTGCTTTGATCACGGATCCAACTCCTTGGCAATTTAAGCAGCATCTCTTGGCAATAATTTTGACAACTCTCGGAAGCTCTCTCTTAACATTTTTGTCTCTCTTTTCTCTTCTCTCTAGATTTTGTGTTTCAGATCTGATGATGGAAATACAACTCCAACATCTTGTATTTATAGGAGGAAGAGGTGAGCTTCAGGCTGACATTTGTCGGAAGGGTCTGACACTTGTCGGAAGGGTCTGACACTTGTTGGAAGGGTCTACAAGTGCTCCAGGTAGGTGTCAGGAAATGAGGTGACGTCTTGACATGTGTCCTTGTGTTCAGACTTTATCCAGCATCAAAAACATGTGCTGAAATCCAAAACGTGGGCGCCAAGTTTCTAGGCGTGGGCGGCAAGTCTCGTCAGTCAACACCGGTCAACGCGGGTCAGCGGTCGTCCGGTTTCATCATGGTCAATCGTTGGTTCTGTTGGATGTTCTGCGAAACGTTTCGTGGATTAGAGAAATGTTCCGTGAAACACTTTATGGATCCGGAAAACGTTTCGTGACTCGGGTAAATGCTCCATGGACAAATTTCTTCCCGATGTGCTTCCTTATCAATTTTCTCGATCATTTTCCTTCCCGGGTTGATCATTACTTGTTTCCTCTCGATCCTTAGCATTTTTCTTAATTGGATTTATCCTCGAATCCTTCATTACCCGTCCTTAGGTAAGGTTAAGGGTCATTACATTCTCCCCTCCTTATTAGAATTTGTCCCGAATTCTATCAGGGTCTAATGGACCGGCTTTTTCATCTCGTTAAGTATCAAAGAAGTGATGATATTTTATCCAGAAACTATCTTCATCATCCCAAGTGGTTACCTTTCGGTTTTGCCTTCCCTAAAAACTTGAACTTGCGGAATCTCCCTCTTCTTTAACTTTCGAATACGTCTTTCACCGATTCCTAAGACTCCTTTCGGGATATGTGAGGTTATTCCATAGTTCTTCAATCCTTTCAGGCTTAATCCAAGCCTTCCCACTTTTCCAAAACAATCTTTCCCTTTTTGTTGCCGTAACTCTTAAATACACCATATCTCCTTCATTGAATATGCCTTTGCTTACTACTCCATTATACTCCGTCAATTCTTATTTGACCATGTGATTCTTTATGCGGCCAATTCTTCTTTCTCCCCATTTTTTACATCTTGATTTCTTCTTTACTTAACTTTTATTGTGCCTTGCTTCTTAATCTTCTCATACGCACCACCATTCAATTCTTTGTCGTTGCCACTAGTAACCTCTTGATCAGAGATTGATGGTACAAATTATTCCATGGTGGAAATAATTCTCCAACCGATCTGATTGTATCTTCTCGTTGATTATGTATATTTGCCACTGTCTCATCGAGTTCTTCTTGCACAGAGTTGAGAACGTCTTCAAGCATATCGCAGAATTCTCCAACAACATCCGACTTCGTCATCACTATCTGACTCCGCCATATCTTCTTCAATAAACCCTCCAGCATCCAAAATTGGTATCACTATCACATTACCATATTGATCCAATCCGTAAGGATTTAATATTTCCAATCCTTCTTGGTTCAGCGCAATACGATCCCTTATTGACAATGGTACTAGCTCGATTATTCTTTCAATTTCTGCATCTTCCCATGCATACACGTGATTTATCACATCATTATATTCACCTCCCTCAATATCTTCAATGATCACATCATTATTGCTTTTTATTGAATATCCTTCACTACTATCCATTGATCCATAATTCCCATCCAACGATCCGGTTGCATTTGATCCCAATGAACTCTTGGATTCCATTACTCCGTTCCTCCTACTTGATGGGTTTCAATAACATGTGTTCCCTTTCCATCTTTCTTGGCCTCTTCAATTACTTGGGCCATAATCACTTAGGACTCCTTCCTTTGACTTGTATCATTAAAGAAAATTTACTCCGAGGTGGAGATAACTCTTTCAATGATCTGCACACCTTCGTACCTTCTTACGATCTTGATTTTGCCTCTAGTATTCATCACTTTACTCGAAAAGCTTCTTCATCTCCAAAAACATCCCTTGGCATACTTAGGCTGCTCCACCTTTTGTCGCTTCTTCGCAACTTCCTTTTTAACCACTAATCTGATCACTTGTTCTCTGATTACACCACTTAGCTGATCTTCACTCTTCACAATACCCACTCTAAACTGATAACTCAAACTTCTCAATCTTGGAAACTCAGATCTTCAAACTTCTTCATCCTCTTAACCACACAATCTTCTTTACTTCCTCTTCAATCCTCCACTAATACCCAAACACCTCAACTCTTTAGTACCGCAAACTTCTCTAAAACTACCACGAACTCGGAATGCTACTCCATTTCTATTCCTAAGGTTTTAACCACACTAACCCCACTACTTACTTCCTTCTCCAATGCTTCTTCTTGGATTGGCCGGGGAAAACAAACCAATGATGGCTTGACCACTTAGAAACATAATCACTTAAACTTTTCATTAGAATTTTCTTCATCACTTAGTCGCTTTGCTCCACTACCTCCTTGATGTACTTTTAAGACTACCGTTACAACTTCTTCACCATCTTCCTTGTAAATTTTTGTTTTCTTCCCTCTTAGATCACTTTGCTTCACCATTTTATCTCCTCCATCATTTTATTTGCTACTTGCCTTTTCCTTGATATTTCTTGGCTGCCTCATATTTATCTGCTTACCACTTGCTCTTTGGCTTCATTTCTTTTCTTCCTTCGCTTGAATTCATCAAGACTGATCCTTCCTTTGATCACGTTCCTTGCTTTATCTTCTACCATTTCTCCAATACTTCTTTCTTTCTTCTTGATTCTTGATAATGAGCGTGTCTCCACTTTACCATCTCATTTCCTTTGGGTCTTGAAATATTTAATCTCCTCTTCTCCGGTTTCACTTACATCCATGGTCTTCAATCTTCTTTGGACAACCTTCTATGTAACAGGACCTTTACTTCTTCTCATCGTCCTTGATCTTGTGGATCTCCTTCTTCAGACGCCTTCTTGGTACTCTTACTTGCTTTTGTTTGAAATGATTACACTACTCAAGCCTCCAATGATTCACTGCATCCATTTCTTCTTCAATAACCTCTTTGAATGTCCTCTTCTTGATCCTCTTTGAACTTAACATTTCTTCTTTTCTCAACTCTTTTTTGGTTCCTTCTCCACTACATCTTCCTGAATTTTTCTTGCTTGACTCCTCCTTACTTGATACTCCTTACACTGTCTTGCCTCTTCTTTATTTCATGATCTCGTCCTTTATAAAAACTCCTTAACTCATTTTGTAAATTCTCCTCTCTTTTCTTGATAATCCCTCTTCAACTCAAAATCCAACTTCCACCGATGGGGACTCTTCAATTCTTCTCTTAACACCTTAGTTCCTTTCTTCTTAGTACTTGGTATTTTTCATCACCTCTTCTCCATTGATCATTTGCCTTTGCCTTGTCTTGATTTCTCTCCACATTTTCTATCCCTTTCTTTTACGCATCTCACTCTTTCAATCTTTTACTTGTTCATGCTCCACTCCGTAGTTTTAACTTCCTTTGTACTTTTAATTCTGCCTTTATTTCTCCAACTCCATCTGATATTTGATGCTTTTCTTTGAATAAACTTTACATAACTCCTCTTTGGTTGAACTCCTCTCATCTTCTATTCTCATCTAACTCTTTCCTTGTAGCTTGATATTTTCTTTACTTCTTTCTCCACGGATCTTTGCTTGTTCCCACCATTTCGTTTTGTACCTAGCTTGACCTAGCTTCTTTTTACTTTTTCTTCACAAACTCTTACTTCCTCCGACAATTTCGTTTCGTACATAAAACACCAACTTTGCTTCTCATTATTCGGCCACTTCCTTTCAAATTCTCATAGTCTTGATATCGGTTCCCCACAGCCATCCAATCCTCAACACCACCTTTCAAGAATCTGCAACCAACGCAAAGGGTAAATCCTAACCCTACCCTAAGCTCGGGACAAACCAGTTTACCTAGTTGCTTTTCCGACACATTATGACTTGATAAAACCAATGAAAACGTGTGTCCCATGAGCAGGTTCAGAACCATGCTCTGATACCACCTTTTGTAGCGAACACGAACCGTTCTATGACCAGACTAGCCAAGAACAGTCCGCGACCACTACAATGATGGTATCACAAACGATCCAACCAAAGCTTAGAACGAATCCACGCCTTAGTCAGTTCATCCGTGACACCATCCCACTATAGTCATGGCTTAGGCTTTGCAACCCTTACCACGGTTAGTGTTGTGTTAGTCCGGACAAGACTAATATCATTGAAACACACTTATATAGAAAATAACGAATTATATCTTATAAAATTTTCCAACAAATATCCAAATACAAAAACATTAATGGGCCCATTTTCAAACACAATTTACAACAATAAATCAAACCATATTTTACAAAAGCAACAACTCTTCACCAGTGGTCCAAGTGTCCCGAGTGCCCGCTAATGGTTTCCTCTAAGGTTCCCTGTAAAACAAATATGGTAGAATCATAAGTAATCTAGAATTACTTTGTGAGGCCGGCAAACCCTCTAATACGTTAGTAAACCCAAATCCCCAAAACCCCACACAACAATCAATTTCACACAATGAAACAATGCAGCGGAAGCATTAATAATAAGCACCAACAACCATAAATATGCAAAGATAACAAGTATAACTTGTTAGACTCAAAATGCAAATTCCCCCCCTAGTCTAGACTCAAGATGCAAATTCCCCCCTTAGTCTAGACTTTCTCTCACGCCCCCTTGGCGTCTCTTAAACGATGCTGAGACCACACAGGTCCTCCAACATCCTCTGGTTTCGTCAAACCATAGATATCTCGTAAGATCCGCTGCCCTCCTGATCTCGTAAGATCGACAGCTACCCAGATTGCCAGAATAAAGGGTCTATATGACACCTATATCCGGACAACCCTTCACCCAGACTCTTCCTAGTTCTAGTAAATATCCATCCTTGGGATAATTACACAACCTCCTACCCATGCATGAACAAATAATGAAAACATGCAAGGAAACCAATAAACTACTCAAGATAATCACGCAGTCAAACAATCAAACACTCATGTGCTACCACACATGCTTCAAAACTCACGCTCTTCGGCAAAGCCGGCAAGGTTTCTCGACTTGTCTTCAATGCTTCCAAACAACCACAACTACATTTGAGGCTTCACGGCAACATACTCTTCTATCTTCAGCTTCTACTTCTTATATAAGATCAGATCTGAGGGTTTAACTCCTTAAAATTCTTCAAGAAACGGATTCTAGGATGGATCTGAGTCTTTGGTACTCTTTAGTTGAGAAATACGTTCTCTGGCTAGATCTAGAGGTTTTGGGAGGCTTGATACATCTTTAGACCGCTTCACAGCAACATAAGCTTCTTCTTGGTGGGATCCATCACGATTTATGAGCTTCCCGGTATGGTGGATATGCCTTAGTAACTCTTCAGCACTTAACGAGCAGCGTGCTTTGATCACGGATCCAACTCCTTGGCAATTTAAGCAGCATCTTTTGGCAATAATTTTGACAACTCTCGGAAGCTCTCTCTTAACATTTTTGTCTCTCTTTTCTCTTATCTCTAGTTTTTGTGTTTCAGATCTGATGATGGAAATACCGCTCCAACACCTTGTATTTATAGGAGGAAGAGGTGAGCTTCAGGCTGACATTTGTCGGAAGGGTCTGACAAGTGCTCCAGGCAGGTGTCAGGAAATGAGGTGACGTCTTGACATGTGTCCTTGCATTCAGACTTAATCCAGCATCAAAATCATGTGCTGAAATCCAAAACGTGGGCGCCAAGTTTCTCGGTGTGGGCGGCAAGTCTCGTCAGTCAATGCAGTCAACACCGGTCAACGCGGGTCAGAGGTCGTCTGGTTTCGTCATGGTCGATCATTGGTTCTATTGGACGTTCTGTGAAATGTTCCATGGATTAGAGAAACGTTCCGTGAAACACTTCATTGATCCGGAAAATGTTTTGTGACTCAGGTAAATGATCCATGGACAAATTTTCTTCCTACCGTGTGCTTCCTTATCAATTTTCTTGATCATTTTCCTTCCCGGGTTGATCTTTACTTGTTTCCTCTCGATCCTTAGCATTTTTCTTGGATTTATCCTCGAATCCTTCATTACCCGTCCTTAGGAAAGGTTAAGGGTCATTACAACAACCAGACAAACCTCACAACAACAATGATGTTTTCGTCTCCCCCAAACTTAAATTCTTGGTTATTTTGGATTTCATATGATTTTCTCTTTCTTATCTTTTGCCTATGAAGGTAGGCTATTAGAAGTGAATAATTGGTCACGGGATCGCTCCTACCTTCACAGCAACCCTACTTTCATCATCTCCTTAAGAAGTAGAAATGTGGGGGCATAGATTTCTCTTACCCGCTTCTACTTCAGAGAATCACTTGGTCATTTATAGATTATACCAAAAGGCTTTTATTATTAGTAACAAATTTTGGGGAGACTAGACATCATAACTTACTTTAGTTTTATCAGGTCAGGTATGAATGAAAAGTTAAGCCCTCTAACAGCAATAGTGTCCATGAGGTAAAAGGAACTAACAGTAATTAGCTCAGGCTATAGCGGGAATCTGTTGTAAGTGTGGGGCTCTCAAGTTAACCGGTCAGACTTGGATTTTTTCCATTAGTTGAATCTAAATAAGCTCTGCAACAATAGTCACCAGGAGACATAGCAAACAACAAATAGACCAAGAGATAGCTCGTAGTTTATGGACAAGTTTTGACTAAGGTTTTGAAAAAAAAAAATTTGGGACTGGCTCTCAAAATAATAAACATAGTTAGCATCTACTTCCCCAGACTTAAATTACACTATCCCCAGTGTTAATAAGCCCAAGGAAAGTGATAAAAATAATAAAACTGAGTGGAGATTGCACTGTTATGTTTTGAAAAATGTGACCTGATACGGTGTATGCACGTCGACCGACACACACCCTGCGTGTCGATCGACGCGAGCAGGGATGTGGGTTTCCGAAATTCTGCACCATTCTATCTGATCATTCAACTCATTTTCTGACATTTAGATCCTTATTAAGAGCAAAACATGTCAATAAAAAGCTGATATAACATAAATGAGTTTCAACAATACTCAAATGAAAATAAAAACAAAGTACTGAAGCAAAAATAGAAGCAAATAAAGCAAAAATAAAAGCAATGTCTCAAACAAAAAAGAAAATAAAGGAACTGATCCTCTTCCAAAACAGGATCTGAAGACAGAGAGGGAGTGGGGATCGGAATAGGCATAGGCTGAGTAGGAGCTGCATGGGACCGACGTACACATCTGCATCGAGAGAGTAAAGCAATCACGTTCCAGACACTCTGGAAGCTATCCGAGACATACCTATGAAACATAACAGTCTCCATCGGAATGGGAGGTGTAGCGGGGAGTCTGTACTGACGTGCAGCTGAGTCGGGAATTGGATCATCCTCAGAAGCTGTAGAGACGGACTGTGAAGAGGTACCTCTGCGACGGCGGGTCTGAGGAGCACGGGTGCGCAACGTCTCGTGTGGACGGAAAAGTAGGCGGGCCTGACTCCTCGTGATGCGCGTGAGCTCCGGCTGTGGAAGCTTCACCAAGTAATCTACTCCCTCATCTGTGTAACACCAGACCGAATCCTTCTTGATCCACTTGGCGTTTGTCAAGAACCCCTCATTCATGATGCGTCTCTCAGTGATCACTTGGACTCTATCTGTGCTAATCCCGCAGAACTGGAAAATTGGTGTCAACAAGCTACCCACGGACTCCGATCTGTCCCCCGAACCCCCAAATGGGCGCATCTTCAAGCTTACCAAATGATGCGTAAAAATCGCACCGAGGTTCACCTTGGGCTCTAGCTGGGTCCACTCCTCAGTAAACAGCCCCTGAATCGCGTAACACATCAGAATCAACTCACTCTACCTCATCTTGTTGGCCTTCATTTTGCACAGAATAATGTTCGAGATGGCTCGAACTATGTAACAAAGAACCGGGTGCCGGATGTCGGAGTGTGTGGATCCGTTGGCGCTGTAACGCCCATACAAAAACTTACTCCAATAGATCTGAAAATCAATGGACCTGTTCAGGTCCAACGTGATGTCCTAGTGTGTCGGATCGAACCCGTATACAGTGCAGAGGTTGGGAATGGTGATCCTGTACCGAACTCCCCGAATCTTGAATGTGAGGATACCCGTCCGAGCTAACCCCTCAGGTGAGGTGTAGTAGAGCTGCACAGTGGCCATTAACTGCCGAACCAGCTCCGGGTAAAGGTCGTAGTGCTTGATGCACATGTTACCCAACCCAATGTTCTCCAAAGCAAGCACACACTCATCCTTGATCTGCATGCGTCGTATCACAACGCTGTCCATAAACCGTGTGGGCTTAATCGCCATGGTCAGCCAAGCATTCTAGAACAAAGTATCGTACTCGTCCCACTCATCAGAGATCTCCCGGTTGTAACACTCGGGCTTCATCACCTCCTCTTTTGGAGTCCCGTCCCAATGACGCTGGGATCTAATCTTCAACCCCTCTCGACGAGGCCATGGACGACGAGATTCAATAGGCGGAGACGGTGTACTACTGGACTCTTCCTGAGCCTCTAAAGTTTGTGGTCACTTTCCATTACCAGACATGATGTATCTGAAAGAGACACAAGAGAACAAATCCAAAAATCAGCAAAAATCGGGAACAAATGGCATCGTGTCGACCGACACGAGCATACCGTGTCGATCAATGCGGTGTCAAAATCGGCGTATTAAGCAATAATTCATCTCAAATTTGCAATTCATCAATGTTTTAAGCATAATCAACCATCAACATTATCAAACCTACATCTATCCATCATCTTAAACATCTCTAAATTCCGAATTAAATGTCAAATTAGTTCAAGTTTCATTCATAGAAATTCATGACTTTTCTATCAAATCAACCTAATTTAGCAACAATTAACACTTCAATCGTTCTAAATTCATCCTAATCTAACAAGATTAGAAAGTTTTAAGACCAAATTCGGATTGCAAAAGTGAAAATCTAACCCCTTGAAATTTAGGATTTTAAAGATGAAATTTGAAGAACATACCTTGGATTTTGATGGAACGAAAGATATAGGAGTGAATAAAATCGAATTCTCTTGATGTTAGGGACAAAAATCGATCGATTTGGTGAAAAATAACAAGTTTGCAAATTTGGGGTTTTAGGAGCGATGGTTTTTGCAAAAATGGGAAGAAGATGAAGTGAAGAAGGAAAAGAAATTAGATATTTATACTAACCTCGGGTCCGCGTCGACCGACACAAGGTGTTTGTGTCGATCGACACGGACACAAACCTTGTGTTCCTTGGTCAAAAAATTACGTAAAGCTTCTCCAATCCATGCAAATCTTTCCATAATCATCATTCAGCACGTCTAGTTCCTGAGACAGAACCAAAACAAAGAAAAGTTTGTTAACAAGGCACTGAAAAACGTATATACAGACTCACCAATGGGTTGCCTCCCACTAAGCGCTTATTTTCAGTCATTAGCTTGACTTTGTCAGAATTCAGATGGATGGAGGATCTCCAGATGAATCCGAAGGTGGTTAAGATGATATCTTGGAGCCGAGATCATCCTCACTTAAGTCAAGCATCTTGGTTTTCAGAACCTTATTCATCATTTCATCCATCGCGGCTTGTCCTTTAGCCTTAAACTCAGGAGTGATGATAGCTTTAATCTTGGCAAATGGCCTGGAACCACTTCCATACTGAAGCCTATACTCAGTAGTATCATAAACTTTCCTCACAGGAGTCAAAGTCATAAGGGGTCCTGCAGTCACTGCTTTTCTCTACGGTTTCTTCTTCTTACCCACAGCTTTTAGAATCTTTGCAGTGAACTCCTTAGTGTGAATCTCATTCACTTCTTCAACAACAACTTGGGGATTCCACATCACATATCCGTCCGGTATTGCAGGATAAAACACATCAGGATCAACATGCCTCAGAGAAATCCTGCTACTTAGCAAACCTAACATAGCTCCGGCAGTAGCAAGGAACGGCCTACCCAAAATCAGTGGCATATCAGAACTGATATCCGTCTCAACAACATGGAAATAACAGGAAAGCAGACAATCACCAACTTGAACTTTCAGATTTCTCAATATAACCCAAGGATTTCTTCAAAGAACCATCAGCCAATGTAATCTCAATTGAAGATCTCTTCATATCATTGATTCCCAACCTCATTGCAACATCATTAGACATGATATTGATACCAGCTCCAGTGTCACAGAGTGAATCAGTGAACTTAACTCCAGCAATGGAGCAGGGTACAGCAAAACTTTAGGGATCTTCCAACTTAGGCAATTTTTGGAGATAAATTCCATCATTGGGCTGTACGCGTCAACCGGCAGGGCCAGGTGCCTGACGATCAATTTGCCTGAAGTCAGGACCGTCCTTAGTTGTGACATGCATCAAATCCTCTGATAAGTTGGGTGGTGTCGACCGACACATAGTAGTGGTGTCGATCGACATGAGCTCCGAGATGAGAGTCTCAACTTTTTCCTTAGCTTCAGAACTCTCCAGAACCTCTTCTTTGATCTCTCTCTTGACCATATCTCCCATGGATATAACAGCAGCACAAGAGTACCTAGGATTAGTGTGAGTACTTCCAGGTAAGACGCCATCAGGGCGTTTAGTGTTTGCAGCAGATTGTGCAAACTGAGTATCCAACCTTTTGATGTGGTTATTCAATGTCTCATACTTCCCATTGAGATTGGCATACAGAGCATCTATCTTGCAATTGAAATCCACAGTCATCTTCTGATGTCCCTCAAGTATCTAGTCAAGCATATCCTTCCACTCAGAATCAGCAGTCTTAGGAGGCAAATTCTGATAATGGGAACTTCCAAAGTCCCTAGTGAAACCACTATTGCTTCTCTGAGCTTCCTGAGTCACAGGCCTGGGCGTAAATCCAGATGAGTTCAGGTTGTTCCCGTAGTTGTTTCTCTGGTTGTTGTAACCTCTGAAGTTGTCATCAGAATTGCCAAACCTTTGGCCATTGAAACCGGAACCATTCACATAGTTCACATCCTCTTCAGTAGCTTCTTCCTCAACTTCAAAAACCTCAACCTCTTGAGCAAAGTGAACTGACTTCTTGTTCACTAGAAGGTTGTGCACAATATCAAGCTTTCCCTTGACTTCCGCCATCTGATTGTTGTTCAAACCAGCAGCTAACTTCTTCCTCTCCTAATCATCATTCTTAGTACTACTACTAGATGCCAAATTCTCAATAAACTTAATAGTAGCCTCTGGTGTCCTGGTCTTGAAGTTACCATCACTAGCAGCATCTAAAGCAACCTGATACCTCCAATCAATTCCGCAGAAGAAAGTCCTAATGAGCTGGACTTCATCAATGTTATGGTGCGGATAATCTTGTTGGTACCCCTTGAATCTCAACCACGCAGCTTTCAGTGTCTCTGCAGGTCCATGAGTAAACTGAATAATCAAATCCCTCAAGTCTTCTGTCTTAGAGTCATCATAGAAATTGTTCAAGAAAGCTGTCTTGATGTCTCTCCAAGTGGTTAAGGAACCCAGTTCCAACTGTTTCAACCATCGAGCTGCTTCCCCAGCACGAGAATATGGGAAGAGCTTGCAGAATAAATAGTCTTCAGACACTCTATTGGCTTTAATACTCGAAGCCAAGTCTTCAAACTTCTCTATGTGATCCATTGGATGTTCCACATGATGAGCATGGAAGGTGTGTTGTCCCACAAGAGTGTAGTACTATGGTTTTAACTCAAAATTATTCCTTTGAAAAGCAGGAGGACATATAGCAGACCTGTTGGAGTAGAACTCATTGGGTCTGTTGAAATCAGCAAGTGTTCTTCTCATATTTTCAATCCTAGCATCCAAGTTGTCCGGACCGTTTCTGTCGCCATCACGTCGACCGACACCAACATTACCCTGTCGGTCGATGTGACAAGAATTATCGACAATCTCGACTACGGGGTTCCCCTATGCATCAAGTCTCTGACCCTGAGCATTGTATTGGTTGCCCTCTAATCACGTATGATCCCAGCAGCATCTCTCTCAATCAAAACAGTTCTAACCACCTCTGATCTCCTGAGTACTTTGCGATTAGCTCTCTCTAACTTCTCAATCTCCTCAGTAGCAACTAGATCTTTGTCCTTGCTGCTCCTAAGTTTCATGTACCTGAGATAAGAGAAAGTAAAGGCATGAGTAACAAAAAAAAAAAAAAAATCTAAACTAAACCCTAACTGAAATCTAATGGTGAATTTAGAGTCCCCGGCAACGGCGCCAAAATTTGACAGGGGTCAAATATAACCCTTGAATTGCTCTCTGAAATTAAGAGATCGATTGCAGCACTTACGGGTCGAATCCACAAGGACTCTGGAAACTCACACAATAGATTGAACAGATTCGAGTTAAGCTAGACGAAAATAAGAAAACTAAATAGAGCAATGCAATAAACAAAAATAGCAATTAAACGGGATCAAATTCAAGTGATTAAAACGCTAGACCTACGGACATCAATCAGGAAAATTCAGGAAAGTGAACTGGGCTGTTCGTAAATTAAGTCTAATGTGTTTGTCCGGTTCTTAAACTTGTAACACTAATATAATATCTCATCCAACTCTCGCTGCGACGACATATATCCTCCAAACAGAAGCAAACCAAATCTCTTTGCGAAATACCAATAAATAGAGTCTCTATGATAGTGCGGGTACAATATGTTTACAAAATTCCTAAACCAACTCTCACTGCGAATAGGCTGTTTGCTCATCTATGATTAGTTCGGGGTATCAATAACACTCTTGTGTCTACCAATAATCCTATAGTACCAGTGTTAGGGTGATCAATCCTAAGACTAGTGTAATTATCAAATCTAGATGAAGAACATAATAGATAACTTAACAATACTAAACCCAATTCAATTTTCCATCATAATCCCTTTTGAAACCCTAGATCTAACAAGGTGGCTACTCAGACATAGAAGATGAAACACAAATCATTGTCTGAATAATACTCATAAAATAGAAAATAAGAAAACAAAGGGAGTTCAGAATTCTTCTCTCTACAAAGTTTGAGATCTGAATCTTCTCTCCAATAATCTCCTTGAAAAATTACAATGAACTTCAAAAACTCGAATATCATCAAACTTAGTCTCTGGGACTTCTAAAACATAATTTTACCTAAAAACACGATTAGGCATGATTTATAAACTTTGGAAACTTCTGGGACAAAGTTACAATTCATGAAACTTGATAAAACTTGGAGGCTTCAATATCGTCTAGGTGATGTCGACCGACACAAGAGACGCGTGTCGATCGACGTGGATAGGAATATCCGTCTCCTTGTTGATTTGCTCAGCTACAAGCCTCCAAATGCTCCAAAGTGCTCATAAGGATCCATCTCGTGTTTGTACCTAATAAGACTCAATATATATAGAAAAGACTCCAAAACCAATACATATATCATGTCATAAAACCAAAAAATCCACAATAAATCAGTAGATAGTTGCATCTCCCTCCAGAACTCTTCGTGACTAACAGAACATACCTCAGACGGTATTGCGTCACAGTTAAGACCTGTGAAAGCTCCAAACTCATATATTGAGAAACAGATTGGTCGATCATCAATAAGAGAAACAGATTGGTCGATCATCAATAAGAGAAACAGATTGGTCGATCATCAATAAGAGACCAAATCTCATGCGGATCACTCACCAGCAGCTGGTTCACCAAAAAGTACTTAGCTCTTTTAGCTACCCATTTGAAATCCAATTCAGCAAACTTGGAAAACACGCCAATAGAACAGTTCTTCAAACGAGACCACACATCATCTTCTAATTCTTCTTTCACTTTGCCCACATTGCCCATAGCAGAATAGTGATTCATGCTATGCTTCTGTATTGGAGATTTTCCTTCTTCATGCAATCAAGAAGGATATTGACGGAGTGCACTCGAAGAAGCCAATCCTATACAATTCTAATGAAAAATACAGTTAGTGATACACGAGCGGATGCTCGGATAAAGATTCGGTCACAATGGTGACTTGAATATGACCGGATCCGGGAACCCAGATGGTTGGTCAGATGAACAAATGGATCTGTGGAGTGATTACGATGGACGGCAAGTTTGGTGAATGATGTGAATGGTCCGAATGATGCAGGATAGTCGTGGAATGGAGTGAGCTCCAAGAAGGGGATCGATTGGAACTCACGAGATCGATGGATGGTGGTGTGAAGGTGGATTGAGACTCGGGGACTAGAGAATCAACCGGAGAATCATCATAGAGATGGATGGATCGAGTTGCGACAAGGGAACTATGGCTGGTTCATGATACGGTAAGCCCAACAAGTCCTGAGCTACGACTCAAAGGTTCTTGAGGGGATTGGAATCATGAGCTACAACTCAATGGAACCGGAAAAGAGACTAAGCTCAAATTTGTTCATTAATCAAAGTCTACCTTTACAATGAGGGGCCCAAAGACTTATTTACTCTTAGGGAAAGGAATGGAAAATGATGCCCTAAACATGTGGGCCAGCAAGGTGGGTAAAACAACCACGGTAAAAAGTAAAATCGTAAAAGGTACAAATAGTAAAAACTAAAAAAAGATAGGATCTTTACTTCCTAGTTTTCATGGCTTGTCCTAGAGTGTTTCCAAGCATGGGAGACAATTGGGATAAAGTGGAGATGCACTCGACTTGATGCCTCGTTAAAACCTCACCGGTAAACCTATTTGGAAAAAACCCAGAGTATGGAAAAGAGTACAGCCGCTACTAATGACTTAGGTGATGTCTTCACACTTAGCTGATAGTGAAGACACTCATGATTGCTTCCCAAAGCAAGTAGCTGTCCAAACTTGGTCAAGAAACCTAATAAGAGCTCCCAAAGCTTCATGTGATCCTTGGGTGTTGTCAGGGAGATTGCCTTGGGGCTTAGGTGATGAAGCTTGGGTCTTGGCTAGTGAATGATGGCCTGATGTCCTTGGAGTCGGGAGTCTAAGGTCTGGTAATTTCTATGATCATGGAGATCTTCGAGATGCTCGGAGTACTTGGGGAAAGTCTTACAGATGCTCGTGCATGGTCGGGAAGGTCTCCGGATGCCTCGGGACGGTCTCCGAATGCATTGGGCATGATTGGAAAGATTTCCGAATGCTTGGGGGAAACTATCCGGATGCTCGATCATTATCGGGAATGTCTTCTTGATGCTCGGGCATTGTCGGGAAGGTCTTCGGATGCTCGGGGGAAACTATACGGATGCTCGGGCATTATCAATAAGGTATTTCGGATGCTTGGACATGGTCAGGAAGGTCTTCCGGTTGTTTGAGCATGCTCTGTGGATAGCCTGATACTCGTGTTGGTATCATTCCCTCCCTCTTCTAAAAGTTTTGACCTCAAAACAAGATCAATGCAACACAGGGGGGTTGGTCATCGTGGTCGCTAATTGGGCTCAAGTTGTAAGTTCTCGGAAGTGCTTGGGCACGTTCGGTAAGTCTTAGTCATGGCTGGGAAATGATCGGCCCTGGCTGGGAGATCCCTAGATAATGATTGCAAAAGATCGATCCCGGCTGGGGAAGCTTCGGACATGGCTAGAGAATAATTGGTGTCGGCTAGGGAATCCTTGGGCAACGCTGGTAAACCTTCCGGGAACGGCTGGTAAATGGCCCGGGTGATAACTGGGTACGGCTTGGGCGACACAGTGGTGTCCGGATAAATCTTGCTGTCTTGCCCGGTAATAACTTGTTACCTCACAAAACAAGTAGAAGGAAACAAGGTAGTTAACTAAATGTAAACACAACCTAAGGTAAATACAAATGCAATGGATGTGGACAAATGTAAAGTATGTGATATGAAATGACTCAATCACTCAAAACATGTTTTCTAGGACCTAAAGACAATGTAAACTCAAGCAATTAACACACAAAAGCAAGAGCATCAAAGTTAGTCACACGGCAAGAACAAACAAGTGAAAATATGCAAAACCTTATGAAATTAAATGCACATTGGTGAGCAATGGATGTGGGAACAAGATGAGAATACCACAAAGGTAACAAGACACAAAATCTGCAACCTAAGCTCTTGGAAAAACCAAACAATCAACACACACCTCAAAGAGAAACAATCATAAACTCACAAGAATGCATCAAATGGACAAGGGTGCAGAACCTATGAAAACTAAATGCAATAATGGTGAGCAATGAGTGTGGGAACGAGATGATAATACCACAGAGGTAACAAGATATGAAATCTGCAACCTAAGCTCACGGCAAAACCAAACAACCAACATACACCTCAAAGAGAAACAATAATAAATTCACACAAATGCATTCAAATGAATGGGTATGCAAACTAATGGCAATGGAAACGAGATGTAACAACCTTAAGGCTCAAGACATGCTTCCTAGGACCTAAAGGCACAAAATAAGCAAGCAACCTATACACTAAAACAAGAGACTCAATCCTAGACACACGGAAATGCAATCAAATGACAATGGTAAAAAAACAAGATGGTAAAAACAAGATGGTAAAAACTATCTCATCTCTTTCACATAACCTATCAAGAACACTCAATGAACAACAATGGTGGAAAATATAATACAGACCCTAAAACAAGCTAAGACTCATCAATAGACACCACAAATGCAAGTCCAACACACGAAATTAACCCTAAATGCAACTACATGCTCCAATTCACAAGATGAACACAAACAAGATCCATATGAACAATAAGGTAAATCAATGAAAAATCAAATGCACAATGGTGAGAAATGGATGTATGAACAAGATGATAATACCACAGAGGTAACAAGACATAAAGATCTGCAACATAAGAAACAATCATGAACTCACACAAATGCATCAAAACCAAAGATGAGAAATTATTTTTATGAATTTTATAAGGTTTATGGATGATAAAAATGTGATGAATCTATCAACCTAAGCATAAATGAATGATTTTTATGGGTTTTCAAAATTTTATGATGCAAGATGGAAGATGAACAAGGTGATGAACACCAAGAACACCAAAAACGGGAAAATGAAAGAAATGACACCAATGATTAAAACAAACGGTTCTAACACTCAATACACACAAAGAGATGATCTTTATGATCCAAGAGATGTAAGAGATGAGGGGGAAGTGAAACAAAGTGGAAATTTTATGAAGAACACATGATGAACACGAAGAACACCAAGAACATGAAGAACACCAAACAAAAAAAATGTAATGATGCATGGAGATAGAGATGGATTGACACAACCTTTCAGGAGCTTAAGCTCTGGTACCAGCTGATACAAGAGCGGATGCTCGGATAAGGATTTGGTCATGATGGTGACTTGAATATGATCGGATCCGGGAACCCGGATGGTTGGTCGGATGAACGAACAGATCCATGGAGCGATTACGATGCATGGCAAGTTTGGTGAATGATGTGAATGGTCCGAATGATGCAGGATAGTCGTGGAATGGAGTGAGCTCAAAGAAGGGGATCGATTGGAGCTCACGAGATCGATGGACAGTGGCGTGAAGGTGGAACAAGACTCGGGGACTAGAGAATCAACCGGAGAATCATCATAGAGATGCATAGATCGAGTAACGACACATGAACTATGGCTGGTTCACGGTATGACAAGCCTAACAAGTCTCGAGCTACGACTCAAAGGATTGTGGATACAGAATCCACACTCAATACTTAAATATCGATTATTTTATAGAAAAAAACTCTTTTTGTTCTGAATGTGTATATTGCTCTATTTTATCAAAATTCGACCCCTCTTACAGTGATATTTTCCTTCTATTTATACATATTTCGATTTTCAATGCTATCAATAAATTACAATAAATTTCATGATTCTAATTTGAACATGTTGGTTTTGATTTGGTCATGAATGTTGTAATGTTTTTTTTGAAATAACTTTGTTTCTTGATTTAATGCTTAGATTCTTTTCTGCGAACGCTCTATCTTCTCTGGTCTCATATGGCTTTCTGAACTCTCCAGACCTGTCACTTCAATCCCATACTAGCTCGCTGATATTCTTATTTTACTCCGAGATCTACTCCTGTGAACTGAGCTCTTGCCATGATGACTTTATTTACACGTGTCTTGTATCCTAAATGGCGATAGATCCTTGGTGCAGGATCTGGTATCAACATTTGCCCCCCAAGTCTTATGAGCTGATTTTCAGTTCGGGAGACTTAAGTGATAAATGCCGATTTTATTTCCTTTTATCCTTACTCATCAAATCCCTAGGATTTCCTGATTTACTCGGTGTAATGGCCTTGACACGCGTTCCCATTTATTCCTAATTTTTTTTATTTAAAAATTGGAGAAACTCCTTCACTTCCCCACCAATTTTGAGGCAGTTTTTCATCCACTCGTTTAATAAGATACTTCTTTTTTTCTTCTTCCTACTTTACTCTTTACTCATAAAATTTCTTGTTTTTTACTGTTTTTCCAACTCTCTCAATCTTCTTCAAGAACGGCTAATGGTTCAAAATCTTCTGCTGCTCATCCTACAAGAGCAAACGACAAATTCGGTCTCCATTACGGAAGACAGTCACCTCCAAACCTTGAAGGCCCTTTGTCGGGTCCCACCGGAGGTTGAATTATCCCTTCCGACCCTGGAATAATCCCCAGAATCGGGCCGCCCCGGATGGTTTTGTATCTACTCGGTTTATCTCACTGGGTGCGGGTTATTCTTTCCCATTCCCAAAATATTTCTTCTCTATCTCACTGGATTTCTTTACAGTTGTTACTGAAGGAAACAACATTTGGAATTCCTTTACTCTCGAAAGGATCCACTTGGCCAGGAAATCGATGAGAAGTGCGAACCTTCGAGATCTCGATGTTGGTCCCGAGCCATTGCCAGGCCGTAGGACTTATCGAGAGAAAAAAGATAGACGCCCTGACCGCCGGTTTAATGGGAAAGGTGAGCCTAGTCGGACCTCTTCCATCATTCCTCGACTATCCTTCTCGCTCCGCTCCACCTCCTCATGTTGAGGTCGATGAAGATGGAACGATTATAACGTTGAAACGTAGAAGGAAGAGTTCGGGATCTGATGTCTCAGCTCGAGATAAATCAAAGTCTAGTACTGACATGCTTCCACCTCATCCCCCTGGTAACCCTGGCAACCCGACTCCGGCTGTCCCCAGCTCTTCTAAGGGAAAGTTCATTTCTCTACCCGGTGGTCTTGTGGCCACTCCGGGTACGTATTCTTCATACTTTCTACAAGCTCTTATCCTGTTTGTGTTCCTTATTACGTATTTATGTATTCAAAGGTAACAACAATGGCTGAAGTCTTTAGGAATCTTCCACACCGTGGTAGTGCCATTTTTCCTCCTTTTAATAGATGGAGCTCATGTTCGTTTGAAATCTTTATTAACCATGCTCGTCACACAAGCCAAGTACTCGATTCCTCTATGCACCTATTTTTCATTATTATTTTTCCCTTCATTATAGATCTCCTAACTCCTTTACTTACACAGGATTTTGCTGATTTAAATGACATGGTTCGTTATTACGAACAAATTATTTACGACATGTCATCCTCCGTGGGGACTGAAACTGTCGCTAAGATGACCGAAGATCATCAAAAAGCTATTGCCGACCTGAAGGAGAGAGACATGGTGACCATCGAGCGTCTAAGGAAAGAAAGGAATGAGCTCAAGGAGAAATTAGAGGTCACCCGTACTGCATCTGAGAACATTACGAAGGGTTACAAAGAGAAATGCTCTGCTCTTCACTCGGAACAGAATGCCATGCACGTCTCAAACCAGGGACTCAAACGTGATGCGGCCACAGCACATGAACAGTTCGAAGAAAATTCTTTAAAATACGACGCTTTGCTGAAGTTTCGTGATCATGACATTCAGAAGACTGCCAGTTCGGCTCAAAGAGTGGTTAAGGAGAATGGCAAAGTATTGCTAAACCGACTGTCTGAACACGTTAAGTCTCTGGAAGCGCGTGCTGTTCTCCAGGCCTACATCAACGAAGTCAGAAGTAACCTAGCTCTCCTTAAGAAGATAAAAGAAGGTAAAATTACACCGGATGAGGAAATCACCAAGCTTACAAGTTCATTGACTGAGTTATCCTCTGAGCTAGATATTTTTGCTGTTGTGCCGCTGGATCAAGAGCAGTTCGCTACCGCCTGTGCAGACTCTCCTCCTCTTCCTGAGCCTAACTTTGACTTGCCTGCTGATCAAACCTCGCTGTATCCTACTGAAGTTCTCGTTCCTCAAGCTAGTCCTTCTGATAAGGTACAGTTCAATCAATTTTTGGTCAAATCTATTCCTTATTTCAGATGATCATCTTATTCGACTTAAAGAACGGTACTCTCAAAATATCCAGGATGTGTCTGAAGATGCTCTTCTCACAGCTATTCTGTCTGAATCGGAAATCTGTTCAAAGGAGATACCTATTGATAAAAATTCATTGAACATAGACGCTGTAATCATTCCTTCAACGGAATCTGCCCCTTTGTTGGTTGACGACCCTTCAAAGGTCGATCTTATTTAAAAATCTTTTTTTTGTTTTTGGTAATCGCGTGGCTACGTCCACATAATTGGGATATGTCCCTAGACTTTTTCTTGTTACACAACTCGACTTTGCTATTCGCTTTTTCTGTTTCGTTATTGCCAAGGGGGCTTTGAATATTGGTTTTTTCTTAAAAGGTTTTTTTTATATGCTTATTTTGATAAGACTTATTATCTGATCGGGTTTGCAAAGTCCAATTTATTCAAAAGCTCTCATTTGAGCTGTTTTTCAAGAGAAAAGTGGGTTGATCAGACCCTTACCATTTTTAAAGAAAAACTATATCCAGTTTTCTCGGTAAAAGTGCAAGGATGGAGCTCTGCTTGACAAGGACTAAGCTCGGTTTTGAATTTGGTGCACCTTTCAACAAAGAATCTCTGTGGATAGCCTGGTTAGTTCGTAATGTTATGGGAACTGATTATATGCTTTTTGTTCGGTATCAGGAATTGACTTGTTAAAAAATGTTTGCGCCCATTCCTTTAAAAGAAAATTGCGATTAGGCCCAGCTCCACTAATTTACTTTTTTAAAAGCGTCTTCCTAGGTTTTAATGACTTCTCGTAGCGTGTATCATTAAGATCCTCTCGAGTTTTGGAACTTGCGTCTGTGTTTAAAGAAGCAATTATCATTATCATGAATTACCTGCCGCTTGAGATTTCTTCATATTCCCTTTATTCTTCTGACTTCTTTATTTGTATTCCATCATAACTGTAACTCTCCTTATTCTTCTTCACTTCTCTTTCTTTTTCATTCTCATCTTCTTCGCCATGGACAGCTTCCAATATTATCCTCACTATGCCTCTGATTCTGACTCTCCGTCGAGCCATCCTCCAGCCTCAGGTGAAGGATTCTCTCCAAGCAGGGTTTGTTTTCCCCACTTCATTAATACCCTCACCGGAAGGGAGAGAGAGAGGAGGCTATGACCTTCATGAACATGGTTTGTCCATAAAAATCCTCCTAATCCTATTTATTTCCTCTTGATTAAATACTTATTTGAAATGTATACTTTTTGCTTGCTATTGAGCACTACGGTGCCTGTGGCGATCGTTAACAATACGGAAACAAGATGATATCTCTGAACAAGAGGATCAAAAGAAGGTTGAAAGGAGGATCCGTCGTTTGGAAATTCATCCCCTCACCTGGGAAAGTAATGGTATTAACTCTATTGTTCCTATTCCCGAAGTGCTTCGCTCCTACCTCCGAGAACTGAGAGAGAAAAAGTTGGCGGCTAGGCAGGAGAGAACTCCAAACTCTTTTCCAACCGAACCGAACTCTGCACTCAATCGAACCGGACTCCGCACTGACTGAAGGCTCATCATCAGGGCTGAAAGAAGAAACTGCTCCTGGAGAGGACTTGGCTATGACGGAGAATGTTCCTGAGCCCAAAAACCAAATTTAACGAATTGCTGGGCCAAGGCCCATTGCCTTACTTGTTTGAACTTTTATCTATTTTTCAATTTAATTTCCTTAAATGCTTCCTCGCAATTACTCCTCATAATATGCATAATCACCATGCCGAATCTTGATTCACGTTATTTGTGGTAATTAGAACATTTTTTTGATGATTACTAGGCACTTAATCCGGCAAGATTCTTCATTCCTCCTATACTTCAAAATTCTCTATACTTTTTTTATAGCTTTAGTCCTAGAATGGTCTCCAAACAATGTTTTTTGAAACACATAGGTATGTTGATCAAGAGTGTAATTTTTTTTCATGATGATCCAACCACTGAGCTCAACTCCGAAGATGGTTCTGTTTCTCACTCCCTAGGATGGGGAACTCCTATGATCATTCCTTGTGGCTTGATCAAACGGCTAGATCCTCAAGGTCAAAAAATGGCAATGAGGTATATGGAAAAGGTAAACGTTTGAATTGAATTCATACTTCCATCTTGGCCACTAACAGTTAATTGAACTCCTTACTTGATCAGTTAGTTGCTTAATACAAAGAGCTTGATCGGGAAAGAAGCGAGCTGAGATCGAAATTCAGGGAAATGGAGAGGAAACATTTCCAGATCTCCCATGAAATGTGCGTCCTCAAAGCCTATCCATCAGACAGGATCAAACTAAACTTTGAAGAGTTCGGCCACTACATACCGCCTAGTATTCGTGGGATAGTGGATCTAGCTGGGCAAGGAGCCGAAATATCTTGCAAAAAGACTGAGGAAGTTTGATCCTTCCTCATTGCTCTCTCTTTCTCTTCCAAAATGCTTTATGGCTTCAAATAAATCTAGAATAAAAATAAAAACACAAAACCTTTTGTACTCCTCTTTTATTTTATTTTTAAATAACAGTAGCTGCCTACGTACCCATGATGAGATCAAGCCAAATCGTAGTTCAATAAAAAATTATTATGCTTTTATGAATAAAATTTCTTTAAATTCAAAATATTTCACGGCCACCAAACTGGGACTTCATCTTGGTCTGCTAGTTTATATACACCATTACGAACTACTTCAGTTACTTGATATGGACCTTCCTAGTTGATTCCAAGCTTTCCAGCTCCGACCTCCTTAGTATTTTTGAATACTCTTCGTAAAACTAGATCGCCAACTCGGAGAGGATGGCTCTTTATCTTTGAGTTATAGTAACGTGCAATTGTTTGTTGATAATTCTGGAGTCGGATTAAAGCTTGATCTCGTCGCTCATCAACACTGTCTAATGCATCTTCAATCATCTGTGTGTTACGAGGTTCATTACTTGGGAGTTTGGTATACCAAAGCCCGGGAACGTTTAGCTCGGCTGGGACCACCGCCTACATTCCATAGACTAATGAAAAAGGAGTTTCCCCACTAGCTCTCCGCGGAGTAGTTCGATATGCCCACAAGAATAGTTGGAGTTTGTTGTACAATCCCCCCCTTATATGAACCAAGCCGCTTCTTCAAGTTATTCAATATAGTTTTGTTTGCAGCCTCTGCTTGTCCGTTTCCCTGGGGATACCGTGGGGTTGAATAACTTATTTTTATCCCCCATGCTGACACGAAATCCTCTAAATCCTTAGAGATGAATTGGGAACCATTATCTGCGACAATTTCAGAAGGAACTCCGTAGCGACAAATAATATTTTTCCATAAAATATTTTCACCACCGAATCTTTAGTTGTGATGTAAGCCTCTGCTTCTATCCACTTGGAAAAATAGTCCGTTAGAACAAGAAGATGATGCACACCTCGGGTTGATTTGTCCATTGGTCCAATTATATCCATTGACCATCGCATAAATGGATAAGGAGCTACGATTGACGATAGAAGCTCTGAAGGTTGATGAATGAGCGGAGCATGCTGTTGAAACTTCATGCAACGCTGAGAATACTTAACGCAATCCATGATCATGGTAGGTCAATAATATCCTAAACGTTTGATTTTTAAAGCCATCGATCGTCTTGAAGCATGATTTCCACAAACTCCTTGATGAACTTCACTCATAACCACCTCAACCCCTGAACCATGGATACATAATAAATACGAATCGCTATCCGCTTGTTTGAATAGTGAATCATTTATCAAACAATACTTTGCGCTAACCATTCGCAACTTCCTGGCCTCCCACTTCTCCTTTGGAAGTACACCGGTTTGGAAATAATCTTTAATAGAAACCCTCCAGTCTGCCCCCCAATCGTTAGTGGGAAGATCTTCTTGATTACTTGAGATCATAGATGTATTGTCTTCGAACTCATCATTACAGTTATCTTCATGTACTTCTTCAGAATTACCCATCAAGTCACCAGATTCAATGACTATAGGTGTCTGGGCGCTTTCAGCAGGCTGTACTATTGGAATTGATTCAACTTCAGGTGTTAGTGCCTCTTCTTTATTTGGCACAACTATAGGCTTTGAACACTTTGGCGAGCGACCTCGTCGATGCTTCGAGGGTTTACTTTGGGGCAGCTGATCACTGCTCGAAAGATTCGGAGAGGTCTGAATACGAGATCGAGATCGGGTTATAGCCATAGTTTCTCTTCCTATGTTAATACTTTGAGACGCTATGCACTCAACTGGAATTACCCTCTTTAGAGTTGGATCTGACGTAGAGGCCAATGCAGCTAGAGCATCAGCCACAGTGTTTTCACCTTGTGGAATCTGAACTAAATCAAAAGTGTCGAACTGTTGCACGAATTTTTTGACTAGTTCCAAATACGCTTCCATCCTTGAATATTTTGCTTCATACTCGCCTTTGTATTGACTCACAATTAGTTGAGAATCGATGTACGCTATTATCTCTCGAGCTCCTACTTCCTTTACGAGGCGAAGTCCACCTAACAATGCTTCATACTCTGCTTTGTTATTTGAAGTAGGGAATCCAAGGCGGAATGACTGCTCGATTAACTTCACCAGTAGGGGTTACTAAACTAACTCCTACCCCAGATCCTTGTTTTGAAGAGGATCCATCAACGTTTAGCTTCCACACCTTATCGGTAGATTCGACTTTTGTACCACTCATATGTAATTTGGTTAGGAAATCTGCTAATACCTGAGCTTTGGCACTGGTTCGATTTTTGTACTCGATGTCGTACTCGCTTAATTCAATTTCCCATTTTGCTAACCGTCCGGACTGACTTGGACTATGTAGGATAGTTTGCAGTGTTAGCCTTTCTATTGGATGCGACTGGAAATAAAGTCTTAATTTCTGAGCTGAGACTACCACTGCAAGCGCTAGTTTTTCCATCATCGTATAATGGGTTTCCGGGCTAGTCAAACTATTACTTATGTAATAAATTGGCCGCTGCTCCCCTCTGTCTTCCCGGACGATGACTCCACTAACTGCGTGCTCTAAGACAGATATATACAAATAATCTTTCTCTGGACTCAGGTTTAGAAAGGACAGGTGGGGTAGTTAAGTATGACTTTAGCTGTTTAAAAGCGTCATCACACTTATCATCCCACATGAAGTGTTTATTTCCCCTTAGTAACTGGTAAAATGGGAGACACCTAGCGGTTCAACGAGATATAAATCTGTTAAGTGCTGCGATCCTCCCCGTCTAACGATGTACTTCTTTCTGATTCCTTGGTGGAGGCATCGTTAGAAAGGCATTTATTTGAGTTGGGTTAGCTTCAATCCCCCTTTTTGTTACTCCCTCCGTTTCTTTTTATTTGTAGTTTTAGGTTTTAAAATTTTTTTCATTTTATTTGTTGTTTTAGATTTCCAATGCAGATGTTTGGTGAAACTTCTACTTTTACCCTTATTATTTAATTATCATGACCAATGAAATAAAATCAACTATACATTAATTAAGGGTAAAACAGAAAAATTAAATGTTTTATTAATATGTGTGAAAAAACCTAAAACTACAAATAAAAAGAAACGGAGGGAGTATGATATAACCCAAGAATTCCCCAGATGGAACCCCAAATGTACACTGCGCTGGGTTTAACTTCATTCCGAACTTATTTTACACTTCGAAACAATCACTTAGGTGCTTGATGTGATCCGTTTGATGGAGAGACTTCACCAACATATCGTCTATATAAACTTCCATCGTTTTACCGAGGTTTTCCGCAAACATCCGATTCACGAGACGTTGATAAGTTGCTCCTGCATTCTTCAAACCAAATGGCATCACAATATAGCAATATATACCTCTATCGGTTATGAAGGACATCTTTTCTTGATCTTCTGGATGCATCTTAATTTGGTTATAGCCTGAAAAAGCATCCATGAAGCTCAAGAGTTTGTGGCGAGTAGTTGATTCCACCAATCGATCAATATGTGGAAGAGGAAAACTGTCCTTCGGGCAAGCTTTGTTAATGTCCGTGAAGTCCAATCAAACTCTCCATTTTCCATTCTTTTTCTTTACTACAACTGGATTAGCGAGCCAGTCAGGATACTTTACTTCTCGTATAGATCCTGCTTTTGGCAGTTTTTCTACTTCATCATTTACCGCCTTAGCTCGATCTGGTCCGAGCTTCCTCCTTTTTTGCTTTACTGGCTTGAAACTTTCATCTACCTGAAACTTATGTGATATAATATTCTGGTCAATACCTGGCATATCTTCTACAGACCATGCAAATGAATCTTTGTTTTTTGACAAGAACTCAATGAGTTTGGACTAAAGCTTAACTCCTAGGCCCGACCCAATCTTAACTTTTCGGTCCGGTTTTTTTTTGTCAATTAAAACTTCTTGAGTCACATCATCAGATTTCTGTCCACCAGGAAAAAAAGGCTCTTTTACTAGTGTCAAGCTCATTAATTGCTATTGTAACTTCATCCGATGATTTGCGAGATAACAAGTCCTTGAAATCTTTTGATCACCTTTGATTGTTTCCACTCCAGCTGGTGTCGGAAATTTTATACACTGATGATAAGTAGATGGTACAGCTCACATTTGATATAACCATGGGGTTCCCAAAATGATATTGTACGCGGCAGGCCTATTAAAAACTGTGAACTCTACGATTTTTGACACTCCAGACGTGAACACTGGAAGTTTTATGGTCCCAAGGGACATAGTTTTTTTGCCTGTGAATGCTATTAATGGAGTTGGTGGCCCCACAATCTCAGTTCGGTCAATTCCCATCCGACTCAACGTACTGAGGAAGATCAAATTGACCAAACTTTCCGTATCAACTAAAATTCTTGTCACCTTGTAATTTGGCACGTCAAGCGTTATGACTAAAGCATCATCGTGTGGTTTAGCCAAACCCCTAGTCTCGGACACATCAAATATTAAAGTGTCACCATACTCGAAGGGTTCAGCCTTTGCATTTACTGCCATGACCGCTGCTCGTTTGTGCCTCTTGATTGCCCAAAATGAATCATGACAAAGCTTGGACCCTCCTATAATTATGTCGATTCGTCCTTTTGATGGTCCAGTATGATCAGATGCTTTCTGCTTTTTTGGGTTTGGCTCAAAAACTCGATCATATGTTCGATCTTTATTATAGCTTTGCATGAACTCTTCTAGGTTAAATTTTGCAAGCTCTCTGAACGACCAGAGTTCGGCCAGATGTCATTTCAGAACATTACAATCCTTTGTTAAATGCCTGTTCATTCGATGGATTTCACAATATGATTCTTCACTTCGTACCCAAGTTCTGGAGGAGGAAAATCCTGGTTTTTCTCCTCTTGAGAATGGTTGTCCTTTGCTATTACTATTTGGGTTTACCCCCAAAACGTTTTACTCCAGCACTTTCTATTGGTTCAAATCTTCTTACTGTGGGATTTGTTACTGGTCTGGGGTTACGGTATTTCTTTGCAAAATTTACTTTTTCTTCCTCAGCCTCTATCCAACTGTTAGCTCGGAAAAGAGCATCTTGAATTGTTTCTGGTCGATTTACTGTTAATTCTTTCATGAGCCTTGTTTCATGCCAGAGTCCATTTTTAAGGGCTGACAATGCTGCAGACTGGGAAATTCCTGGTATCTTCGCCAACAATTCTTTGAATTTGGCAATGTGTCTCCGGAGTGGCTCTTGTGATCCTTGTGATAAATTCCACAGGTCACTATCAGACTTTCCCTTCTCTATTAGGACGGAATACTGCATGAGAAAAGCGGAGGACAGCTCGTTGAAGCTTTTTATTGTTCCTAATTCTAGTCGAGTAAACCAAAGTAATGCTTGTCGGGACAGATTCTCTCAGAATAATTTGCAATAACCGGCATCTTCCTCATGAGGCTCCAAATCAAACCGCCCTGCAGCAATTTGGAAAGCTGCCAAGTGGCTCTTTGGGTCTCCTTGTCCATTATACGTTGGTAAATCAACCTTCCGAGCATCCTTGATCTTAAAGTTTGCAATTTGCGAGATAAAAGGGGACCGTTTGGTCACTTCTATGACCCTGTCATTATCTGGACCGTTTGACTTCATTTTGCGGCGAACGGAGTCAAGCTCGTCATCTGTGATTTGGAAAGCCACCTCCTCACCATTTACTTGTTGGCCTTCCACAATTTGTCCCTCCCCGTCAACCGGTTGTGGTGTTCCTTCAGTGCTGATTGGAAGAGGTAGCCGCTACGGGTGTTGGGAACACAACATGCTGGTGGGAGTTCCTGCGCACAGTACCTTCAGTTGAAGCATTAACACGAGCAGTAAGAGTTACCTGACCATCTTTTAGTTGTTGGATCTCTTGCTGCACGGTTGTCAGACTTGCGGTCAGACTCGCCAAACTGTCGTTGATTTTCGTCAAAGTTTCAGCTATGTCACCAATGGTCGGTATGTGAAGATCTCTTAGCCTGATTATCGAAAGATTTATTGTTTTAGCTTTAAGATCCCTCTCCTTCTAGCACCAAAATATAGATACAGAATCCACACTCAATACTTAAATATAGATTATTTTATAGAAAAAAACTCTTTTTGTTCTGAATGTATATATTGCCCTCTTTTATCAAAATTCGACCCCTCTTACAGTGCTATTTTCCTTCTATTTATACATATTTTGACTTTCAATGCTATCAATAAATTACAATAAATTTCATGATTTTAATTTAAACATGTCGGTTTTGATTCGGTCTTGAATGTTGTAATGTCTTTTTTGAAATAATTTTGTTTCTTGATTTAATGCTTAGATTCCTTTCTACGAACTCTTTATCTTCTCCGGTCTCCTATGGCTTTCCGAACTCTCTGGACCTGTCACTTTGATCCCGTACTAGCTCGCTGATATTCTTATTTTACTCCGAGATCTACTCCTGTGAACCGAGCTCTTTCCATGATGACTTGACTGAAACGTGTCCCGTATCCTTAATGGCAATAGATCCTCGGTGCAGGATCCGGTATCAACAAGGATCTTGAGGGGATTGGAACCTTGAGCTACAACTCAAGGGAACCGGAAAAGAAACTAAGTCCAAATTTGTTCATTAATCAAAGTCTGCCTTTACAATGAGCGGTCAAAAGGCTTATATACTCTAAGGGAAATGAAGGGAAAATGATGCCCTAAACATGTGGGCGAGCAAGGTGGGTAAAACAACCACGGTAAAAAGTAAAACCGTAAAAGGTCAAAATAGTAAAAACTAAGAAAAGATAGGATCTTCACTTCCTTGTCTTCATGGCTTGTCCTGGAGTGTTTCCAAGCATGGGAGACAAGTGGGATAAAGTGGAGATGCACTAGAGTTTCTGCCTCGTTAAAACCTCTCCGGTAAACCCATTTAGGACAAACCCGGATTTGGGAAAAGAGTACAGCCGCTACTAATGACTTAGGTGATGTCTTCACACTTGGCTGATAGTGAAGACACTCATGATTGCTTACCAAATCAAGTAGCTGTCCAAACATGGCGAAGAAACCTAATAAGAGCTCCCAAAGCTTCATGCGATCCTCGGGTGTTGTCGGGGAGATTGCCTTGGGGCTTAGGTGATGAAGCTTGGGTCTTGGCTGGTGAATGATGGCCTGATGTCCTTGGAGTCGGGAGTCCAAGGCCTGGTGTTTGCTATGATCAGGGAGATTTCCGGATGCTTGGAGTACTCGGAGAAGGTCTTCCGGATGCTCGGGCATGGTCGGGAAGGTATTCAGACTCCTCGGGATGGTCTCCGGATGCATTGGGCATGATTGGGAAGGTTTCCAAATGCTTGGGGGAAACTATCCGGATGCTCGGGCATTATCGGGAAGGTCTTCCGGATGCTCGGACATTGTCGGGAAGGTCTTTGGATGCTCGGGGGAAACTATCCGGATACTCGGGCATTATCAGGAAGGTCTTCTGGATGCTTGGACATGGTCGGGAAGATCTTCCGGGTATTTGAGCATGCTCTGTGGGTAGCATGATACTCGTGTCAGTATCAGTTAGTATGACATGAAAACAATATTAAGAATATGAAAATATTCTCGAACAGTCTATGAATAAAATTTTGAATGCTATGAAATGCAACAGATGCTAAAAAACTCATCAAACAATCAAGAGGTAATATAATCGGTTATTATATTATTAGATACAATAGCCTATTAAATCATTTGCTAACTAATAGATGAATCAGCTTAACCATGACCATTTATGAAAAACATGGAAGTTTTCTAACTAAAGCATCAGTTCTAAACAATTTTTTTTTATCACACTACACAGAATATAAATAATTTAAGACTAAACAAACCTATAACTCTGCCTACCCAAAATCAACAACCTTACAAATGATAAAAACCTTATTTTAGAATCATATCAACAATGATTATGAATAGCAAAATCTGCGATGTCAAAGAAAATCAATTGGAACAACTCTGCGGTAACACAAAAAAAAAAAATCTACGATGAGGTAACAAGAAACCAAATTAAACTTAACAATCAAGCATAGAAATCTACGAAAACAAAAAAAATCATAACATAATTCTGAAGATATCTGGAGTAATCAAAAATTTAGGCGGGATTTTTACAAAAACCTAAAAAAAAGAATTTACCGGAATCCGACATCTTCACACTGGAAATTGAATGAGGCGGTGGTGGATGTCGCTGTCACTTGCCGGAATTATCCACACTCTAGCAGTAAAATCCAATCTTACACTTCCAATTTGTAGATCTAAACCAAAAAAACTTATTTTAGAAAAAAATCAACAACATAAACTGAGAATACAGATGGATCTAATAATAGACGAAGAAACTTACCAGCGGTGAGAGGAGAGAAGTTACTGAGACTGATCTGGTAGAGGAAACAAGAAACGGCGACGGAGTGAAGAGATGGAATTGGTTTGTTTGGAGAACTGAATTGGCCTCCACAGTGGCAATAGGTGAACATATACGGTGACTACGAGGCCAGTGCTCAAGTAGACGACGTGCCGACGTAGTTCAGATGACCGGAGAGAAGAGAGGCGATTTCTAGGGTTTCAAAGTGAAAAAGGGGAAAACAGATTTTAATCGCGTGACTAAACACGATGTAGTTAGGTTTTTTTTTTTTATCTTTAGATTTTAATAATTTATTTAGTTTGATATTTATATTTTAATAATTTTTGATTTAACTAATTCAATAATCGAAAACTGATTTTGATATATTTTAAATTTTATTTTTACATTCCCTTAATTAAGATTTGTTTATTTTTATCTTTTAATTTAATTTTGATATATTTTATTTTACATTAACTCAAATTTGATCAATTTTATCTTTCAATTTAATTTTGATAAATTTTATTTTGCATTAACTAAGATTTTTTTATTTTTTATCTTTCAATTTAATTTTGATATATTTTATTATACATTAACTAAAATATGATTTTTTTTAATCTTTCAATTTGATTTTGATATGTTTTTTTTATGTTATTTTACTTTAACTAATATTTTTTTCTGATCATAAATTTTTTTTTCATTTTTATTTTACAGTAGTTTAGATTTTTTTTTTTTATCTTTCTATTTTCCAAATTAGATTTAACTAATTAAATTTTCCAAATTTAAAGCATAATGACATTTTTATCTTTTAACCAAAGATTAGTATTAAATTAGTAAACTTTTCTTGAAGGTTATTATTTTAGTCATTAAATTAAAAATTAGTATCATTTTAGGCAAATTTTACCGTATAGTACTGTTTTGTTAGCTTTGCACCATAATCAAAGCTTTAAGAACAAAAACAAAATTATTTATAATGGATAGTTAAGGCTCTCTTTTTTTTTTTTTGTCCCATAAACAAAATTCATACATACGTGGATATACAAAACGACTTCATTCTTTACAGAAAAATGCTAGTGGGTTTTTTTTTTTTTTTTGTCGTCAATGGTAGTGGTTTTTGTTTCGTTTTTTTATCTGTCTGGATTTTATATTAACCTCATATAGTACGGTTTTTGTCAGCTTTGGTCCCTTAATCAACGCTTTAAGAACAAAAACAAAGTTCTTTATAATGGCCAATGGGTAGTTGAGGCTGTTCTCTTTCTTTTTTTTTTGATATAGTATATAGAAAGTACATGGAAATAAATGAGAAAGTGGAGTCGGATTAGGGAAGAGGGGAGAGTAATCAACAAGTGAGTGAATTATAATGCATTTTTGTTTCACCTTAAAAAATCTTATTAAATAACGAGAATCTTATTTAACACATGCAAATAGAAGTCGTGAGACTTCATAACGTCATTTCTTCTTCGTCACCTCCTTGACACTTCGTGACGTCATTGTCTTCTCGATAAAAGTGGTTTTGCACACAGAAAAATGCTAGTGGTTTCCTTGTTTTATCTATATAAAAGGACTTCGTTCTTTACAGAAAAATGCTAGTGGTTTTCTTTTTTTATCTATATAAACCGACTTCGTTCTTTCTTCTTTTTGAAGACAAAAGAGGAATAAACATGAGTGAAGCCGTTAAGGTAATAGAAACTCTTCCCTCTGATTTCGTTTCGTCTATTCCCATTTTGATGTAGTTTTGCTTGCTTAGCATCAGATTAATGTTTTCTAGTTTCACATGTTGTGTGTGCTTAGGATCAAAGAGAGAAGAAGTGATTATTAATTCAGGCTCTTTTTCATATATATGGTTTTCTTGTTGTGTGTGTTTTTATTTTAGAATCAAAGAGAAGAAGCGATTAAAGCTTGGTACTTGGATAATAACGAAGAGGATCAGAAACTTCCTCACCACAAGGATCCTAAGGAGTTTGTATCTTTGGACACGCTTGAAGGTCCGTGTATGTCTTCATTGCTGTAAGTACTTTTTCACATATGGTAATAATGTTTTTTTGTGTGTGTTCAGAGTTTGGAGTACTTTGTTGGAGACTTGACGCTGATAACTATGAAACCGATGAGGAGTTAAAAGAGATCCGCGAATCTCGTGGTTACTCCTACATGGTTTTTGACCTTTATTCTATGGCTTTTTTTATATCTTCATTTGTTACTTGATTATTTGATGTTTATTTTTGATTCGCAAACATTTTTATATGTTTGGTTTCAGGACTTTTGTGAGGTATGCCCAGAAAAGCTTCCAAACTATGAAGCAAAAGTGAAGATGTTTTTTGAAGAACATTTACACATTGATGAAGAGATCCGTTACTGCCTCGCAGGAAGTGGTAGGTGCTTTTATTGGCTGTTATACTTGAATAAATTCGATATATAGTCCTCATGTTTTCTTTTTATTTTTCTTGCAAAACAGGATACTTTGATGTGAGGGATCTCAATGATGTTTGGATTAGAGTATGGGTAAAGAAGGGAGGTCTGATAGTATTCCCTGCTGGAATATATCATCGCTTCACCGTGGACTCGGACAACTATATGAAGGTTCAATCTTAGCTTCTTCTAGTTATTAAATAATTCATCTTATATTTTTGGTTCTTTAGAAAATGGGAATTTCTTATTGAACAGGCAATGCGGCTTTTCGTGGGTGGACCAGTGTGGACTGCTTATAATCGCCCACACGACCATCTTCCTGCAAGGTACAACATTGTCTTGTTCTCCCATATTATCTCAATGAAGCTTACTATGTATATTTGAAACGGCTATGTTACAGGAAATCATATGTGGATAAATTCTTGAAGGTGATTGGGGACCGTACCATATAAGCGTAAAGGACTCTGAGGCATCAGATTCTATAAGCTAAACATATGTTTAGATGTTGTCTTTATGCTTTATTTTATGTTTAAGACACTTTTGTTTGTGTCTTTGGCATTAATGTTGCGTTGTAATGTTACATGGCGTGTAAACTTATAAGTTACCATCTTTATGTCCAAGATGTTCGTGTTGACAAAATACATGAAAACTCAAAAGTAAGACCATCTAATACCTGTTGTCGAAAAAAAGACCATCTAATACCATCTCAAACCCTATTCCATATTGTAAAATCTTTTACAATCTCCATCCATTTTTTTTTAATCTCCATCCATTTTGTTTACTTTAAAATGGAGAATTAATAAACAATATTACTCCATATTTAGCATTTTATTGACCATCCTTCCATTTTGGAGTCGAGTTTTTTTTTATCCTCTCTTACATCGTCATTAGAAATATTTGACCATAAGGCGGTGAATGCAACTTAATCGAATCATTTACTACAAAAAAATGTGGTGAACATCAATAGTTTTACGTTTACTTTGATTATCTCGCCGAGAAGGATACCCAATTTGCCGCGAGAGTCCAAATTGGAACCAGAACCAGAACGGAACCAGACCATTCCCAAGTTACACAGAGTTAGATTCACTAATAAAAAGATCAAGTTTGGCCAAGAACTGATTGGTTGGTGTGTCCATCAAACCAGATTAAAGTTGTGACGATAGTATCAACATAATAAGATCATGTTTGTTATCAAATTTACTTAATATTAAAATGTATATTAAAAATATAGAGAATTTGAGAATTTAATTTATTCTTATTTTGTCAATTAAAAATCAAATATGACAAAAACTAAAAATAGGCTTAATTACTAATTAGTACGTAGGAATATGAGATATAATTTGTCAAAGTTAAAGAAAATAGAAATATGGTAGATCTTTAAATTATACCCAATTTAAATAGAATTGGGAGATAACTTATTAATTTTGTTTGGTTACTAATATTCATAAATCAGTGAAGAACTGTTTGTTAAGAAATCAAATATTGCTTCTTTTTACATTTAAGTTTCCGGTGGCACACTTGACCCTGTAGGTTAGATAAACGCTGTAGGTTAGGCTTGGGCATTAAAGATTTCGGCTCATGGGAAAACTACTAAAATAATACTAAATTTAGATTTAATGGCTAATATAGCATATGAAATATTAGTATTAGATTAGTTCTTTTTTATCACCAAAATACCTTTCAGACCATGTGTTAAAAGAAAAAATATTACAGAAATGTCATTACTAATTAGTTCCACATCAGTATTTTTTCCAATTTAAAAAAAAAAAAATTTTAAATTATTTACAACTTTGTCACTGCTAAAAAAAAATCTACAAAATAAATCTACGGTTCTACGTTATGACAGATTTATGGGTCTGGTAGTTTTTTGTTTTGCCGTAGATTTTTTGGTAGATTTATTTTTTACCGTAGATTTTTTAGTCATAGTGATAGTAGATATTTTAATTCATCACATATATTTTTTTCCTCCGTAGATTTTGTAATGGATATTGGGATAGTGACCGCAGATTTTATAATTTCCCAAAACTGTAAGAATTTGTATGGTAGATTTAATTTTGTACCGTACATTTATTTTGCAGACTTTTTTGTGCCGTAGATTTATAAATTTAGTTATGGCAGAGCTTGATTTCACATTCAAGTGGCTGTAAATTTTTTGCCAACTTTTAGTTACTACACTAACATTCTAGTTATCGCAGATTATTTTTTTCCTAATTTTAGTTATCGCAGATTTTAAAATCTTTTTTGCTTAAAAGATTTGGCGCAATTTCCTTTACCGCAGAGATAAAATTTACTAGACTGGTATATGTAGTGGCTGCAGACTTAATATTGTAGATTTTTTACGCTATGTTACCGCTGATTATTTACATGAGTGTTACCGCAGATTTGTTTACCAGACAGGGCGGCGATTTCTAGGGTTTGAGAGTAAAAAGGGGAAAAAACTTGTAAAATCGTGTTTAGTCACGATTTAGATAGATTTTCTTTTCTTTTCTTTTCTTTTTTTACGTTTGTTTAGTTTTTATCTTTAGATTTTAATAATTTATGATTTAATTAATTCAATTATCCAAAAATATTTTGATATATTTTTTTTATTCTATTTTACAATAACTAAGATTTTTTAATAATTTTGATATATTTTTTAAATTTTATTTTACATTAACTTATAAGATTTTTGATTTTAATATGTTTTATAATTTATTTTCCTTTTACTAATTTTTTTTTTGTTTTGTCTTTCAATTTCCCAAATCATATTTTGATAAGCTTTTTTTCCAATGATAAGCATTTTTCTCAGTTTTACATTAGTTTAGATTTTTTTTTTTTTTTTCTATTTTCCAAATCAGATTTAACTAATTCAGTTTTCCAAATTTAAAACATAATGACATTGTTAGACTAGTAAACATTTTTTTGAAGGTATTATTCTAGCCATTAAGTTAAAAATTAGTATCATTCTAGGCAAATTTTAGTTTAATATTCGCTCTTCTATCTAATAACAGTCGTGGAGATTGATTAATTACCCAAACTCTTTGTTTTCTTGATTTTTTAAGACAAAGATCAGTTTTACAATATCAAGTTGGAGATGGATCGATGATCAACTATTCAACTGTTCGAAGGATATTTGGCTCTCAACACAACCCTTAAAACCACAGGTTTATTTGGGTTAGTGATTAAGCGCAAGGGCTCGTCATTTTGTGTTCCTAGTTCTAGGTCATGTTATATTAGTAGTATAAAAACTAGGTCATGTTATATTAGTAGTATATACTTGTATTGGGCTATGGAGAAATTAAGGTCCAAAGCCCGAATCTTTCAAAGTTAACAAAAACAAAAACAAGAAAACAGAACCCTTAACCGTAGAGGAATTGGTTGTTACTGTAGATGTTATGAACTGATAATATTACTAAATGAGATGTTACATGTATATATACATATAAGAAAATATCTAAACTATCCTAAGCTTGATACACAAGTAATCAAGATTGATATACAAGCAATATATTCATAGATATGGAATATATCCTCATACGCCCCCTCAAGATGGACGTCCGGGAGAGAGGCCAATCTTGACCGACAATTCACGAAACCGAGTACGCGGAAGATGCTTCGTCAATGCATCCGTGAGTTGATCAGCAGAACTGACATGAGGCACCCGAAGAGCACCATCTTAAACAAGCTCGCGAACAAAATGATAATCAAGCGCCACATACTTCATGCGAGAGTGGAATACAGGATTTGCACAAAGATAAGTAGCATCAATGTTATCACAATAAATCACAGGAATGCTAGTGGTAGGAATACCTATTTCTTTTTGCCAAGAAGATGATCCATTTGAGTTCTGAGGCAGGGATGAGTCTTTATTTTTATTAGTTTTTACTTTTGTTTTCAAATATTTTATTGAGTTTAGACTTAGGTTTTGTGTCCTTCTGGCCGGTTTTGGTTTCTTTACTGGTTTATACTTCATTGGAGCTAAAATGGACGAAATGGAGCAATTTTGGACATTTTTACACTTCATTGGATTTTGGAGACACTCTGGGATCGATCGATCCTGAAAAGGATCGACCAAGCTTGAAGAGGATCGACCAATCCTGAAGAAGATTGGTCAGTTAAAGGAATCTATGAGGTGGCACGTATTGAAGGAATGAGATTGATCAATCCAGTAGGATTGATCGATCGAGATCGCGGATATTCTCCAAATCGCAAATTAACTCTGATTTTTGACCTAGAAGACTACCTATATAAATGGATCATTTCATGAGCGCCCCAGAAGCCCTAGACACAATTTTTCTCAGTTACTTTGTCATTTTCATTTTATTTTCAGATCTGTAAACTTTTACTTTGAATTTTCTCAGATCTATACTATTTTCCATTGCATTTTCAGATCTACACTCTGTCTTCATCTATTTCTTTGCATTTCATACCATACAACATCATGATCTATCAACCCATTACCATGGTTGAGTAGATATGCATGTTGGGAGATGGGATTTATTCAAAGGGATTTAATGTTCAATTAGGTTATTTTTATAGATTAGGGTTATGATTAATAGATCTCTATTTCTATGAAACTAATGTTTTTGTTAGGTTGACGAATCTATCAAATGATTTATAGGATTTTATAATACAGCTAACGTTATTTATTCTACTCCAAATCTATTGTTTGTAGGCTTGAGATTGTCAGCCAACGAAAGTCGAGGTTGGATCTACAAGTGAACAATATCAAAACCCGTTAATATATGCTAGCATAGGATCCTAACAGATTTATGCTATAATAATATTCTCATTCGAGAGGTGGTTTATTTTTTTATAGTGTTTTGAGTTCTAGATCTAGAACATTAAACTGGTAATCCGGTTAAATATTCTTTTTATTTATTTAAATCCATGCGATTTCCAAGATCTCAATATTTGTTTTAACTGATTTTTTATTTTATTTAATTAGTTTTGAATTTTATTCAGATTTTCTTGTTACAAAATATTTTAATATTTTTCATCCTAGCTCTGTTAAATCTACCGATCCAAAGTTATACTACCGCCCACAACCGTGCACTTGCGGAAACTATTGGTTTGGGTAAAATATGATACCACACCAGGCAGTCATAGAAACAGCTCGATATTCTACCGAGACACTCTTTTCTGTTTCCATGAGGCCCAAGAAATAGGTTGTGTCCCGAGGTATACAATATATGCACCGGTGGATGTGTAATCGCCGCGGTCATCTCCCCAGTCCGCATCAGAGTATGCGTGAAGAGTGAGAGGAGTGTTAGCCGGAAAAAAATGCCATAAGTCACCATGCCAGCAAGATATCTTAAAACTCGTTTGGCAGCTTCCCAGTGAACTATTGTTGGTTGATGCATATATTGTGACAACCGGTTAACCACAAAGGAGATGTCTGGTCGTGTTAGCCCAAGATACTGCGAACTTCCAATGATGGCATGATACTGTGTAGGATCATCCAAGAGAGAACCAGAGTTGGCTTTGAGATCGTCGGAAGAGGACATGGGCGTCGCAACCGGTTTTGAATTCTCCATATTAGTGCGACAAAGAAGATCACTGGTGTACCTTTGCTGAGTAAGACGAAGGCCAGCGGCAGTACGATGTGCTTCAAGACCAAGAAAATATGAGAGGTGCCCGAGATCTTTGAGGGAAAAGCGATTAGCTACCGCAGAAATCACATCATCAACAAGCTTTACACAAGTGCCAGTTACCAAGATATCATCAACATAGAAGAGAATATAGATGAAATTTTTACCGGACCGAAGTGTGAAATGAGACGCATCACCAAGAGAGGAAGTAAACCCAACACTAACAAGAGACGTTTTGAGCTCAGTCTACCATGCAATGCACATGGTGCCTGCTTAAGTCCATAAAGGGCCTCCTTTAGACAAACAAACAAAACTGGGATTAACTTTGTCTATGAAACCTTGAGGATGGACCATATTTTCTCTGTAAGGTTACCTTGGAGAAAAGCATTATTAATATCAAGTTGGCGTATGAGCCAACCACGTCCAACTGCAACAACAAGTACTAGACGGGTCGTTGCATGTTAAATAACAGGGCTGAATGTCTCATTAAAGTCCACACCCGATTGTTGATGAAACCCTTTTGCCACTAAGCGTGCTTTGAACCTATCAATAGAACCATCAGTCTTCCTTTTATAGTAAACACCCACTTGCATCCAACCACATTATAACTTTCATCTGGCGGAACAAGATCCCATGAACCATTTCGATTTTGAGCATAAAACTCGGCACCCATAGCTTTCCTCCACCGTTCATCTTTGAGTGCCTCGGCCACCGTCTTTGGCATTAATTCTGTAAGTTGAGCGTGAAGACCATATTTAGGATTAGGTTTGAAAATTCTGTCTTTGGACCGTGTCTGCATCGGATGAGAATTAGGCGGAGATGGTTGTACTGGAGGTTCAGGAGAACCCAATAGAGTAGCCAACACTGGAGCTGTGTCCGGAGCAGGTGGTGGTTCCGGAGCAAGTCGTGGTACTGTTGCTGCATGGTTAGTACATTCAACAGATGAAGATAGACTTATCTCTGGTAATATAGGCGAAGACCCCGATTGAGATGAAGGAGCCGAGCACTAAGGTGATGGTTGGGAGAGTGGACAACTAAAGACTGGAACATAAGAAATAGTGTTTCGAGATTCAAGAAAAGGTTCATGAAGAGATGACTCAAGGGAAGACAAAAATTTGGAAAAGGGAAATATATTTTCATGGAAAACAACATGACGAGAAGTATAACCCGACAAGTAGAGACATCTAGACATAAAAACACACTTTGAGTCAGAGAATACCCAATAAATACACATGGAGTTGACTTCGGGCTGAACTTGTTGGTGCCATTAGGACGGAGCCAAGACCATAGCATAGACATCCAAATGTACGGAGCTTTGCATGGTTAGGTGACATCCCAAACAAGCAATAATAAGGAGATGATCTTGCCAGTGTTGGTGTACGCATTTGATTAATGAGATAGACGGCCGTAGAGAAAGCATAGGACCAATACGTTGTAGGCATGTTGGCGTGTGTTAGAAGTGACATGTCCGTTTCCACTATATGGCGATGTTTCCTCTCAGAAATTCCGTTGTGTTCTGGAGTGTGAGGAGGACTTGTTAAATGCATGATTCCATGAGATGATAAGTACCCTTTGATCCCAATGTATTCCCCACTGTTATCAGAATAGTGTCTTTATCTTGGTATTGAATATATTCTCGACAAGCGCTTGAAAACGAGGGTAGACTTGAGAGACCTGCGACTTAGCTTTGAGTGGATAAAACCATACATAACGAGTAAAGTGATCGACAAAGATACATAATATTTGAACCCATAAATTGAATGTATAGGAGATGTCCAAACATTCGTAAAAATAATATCAAGATGTTGAGATGAGAAAACATATGTTTCAAAAAATGGAAGTTTGTGGCTCTTATTAATTGAACACGAATTGCAAACAGAAAGAGACGACAAAGACGACATAGGTAATGAAAACTCTGAAACAACTTGACTAAGAATTTGAGTAGATGGGTGTCCTAATCTAGAATTCTACAACAAAAGCGATGACTTAAGACTCGAAAAAGCTGAAAATGATGAGGAAAATGTCTTTGTCGGCCACTCATACACTCCTGCACTAGCCTTGCTGTTTAGGAGTGTTGCCCTCGTGCTGAGATCCTTCACCTGAAACGTGGATGGACACAATTGGACCATGACATTGTTAGTCTTACAAAGCTTATTCACAGAGATAAGATTTTTCTTCATTTGTGGAACACAAAAGATATTTTGAAGTGAAAGAGGTCCAGAGTTTGAAGGTAAGTGAGTAGAACCCGTGTGAGTGATGTTTAGCCCAATATCATTGTCAATCATGACATCTTCACCACCTTGATATGGAGCATGTAGCAAATGATTGATCAAGTCTGAAGCTATGTGGTGAGAGGCGCCACTGTTAAGAAGCCACAATGCTGATTCTGATGGTGAGGTTGTCGTGAAATGATCTTGCTGGTTCCATTGAGGGTTCTGGTTCCATTGTGATTGTTGGTTCCATTGGTGTGATGGTTGAGGTGGCTGACTCGTGTGCCATGGAGGAGTGCCATTGCGGTGTTGCTTGTCCAGCAAGTGCACTATGACCTTTGATGTGATGTTTTATGTATCAGGTTTTACCCAACCAATGGTTCCCGCAAGTGCTTGGTTGTGCGCGGTAATATAGTGGTGGGATCGAATCCACAAAGAGTAAATAGCATTATGGATCTGTAGATCTAAGCAGAGCTATGATGAAAAATAGGGAAAGTGTCACAAAAGGAAATTCGAATAAAAATCTGAATAAAATCTTTAAATAAGGAAAGAAAATCAATTAAAAATAAATGTTGAGATCTGAGAAATCGCAGGGATTTAAATAAATAAAAAGACTATCTAACCGGATTAGCAATTAAATGATCTAGATTTAGAACACAAACACTGTACCAAAATAAATATCATTTTAAGAGCAAGTATTATTCTAACATAAATCCGCTAAGACCCTATGATAACATGTGTTTAGCAAGTTTGATAGAGTTCACTTGTAGATCCAGTTTCAACTCTTGGAAATCTGGAAATCAAGCCTACAAACTATAGACTCCGGGTAGAATAACCAACGCTAGTTGTATTATAAAACTCTATGAATCATTTGATAGATTCGTCAACCTAACAAAAGCATTTGTTTCATAGAAGTAGAGATCTAATAATCATAATTTTAATCTAACAATAACCTAATTAAACATTAAATCCCTTTGAATAAATCTCATCTCCCAGTATGCAGATCTACTCAACCATGGCAATGGGTTGATAGATCATGATGTTGTATGGTTGAAAATGCAAAGAAAGAGGTAAAGACTGAATGTAGATCTGAAAATTCAATGGAAAATACTTTAGATCTGAGAAAAATCAATGTAAAAGTTAACAAATCTGAAATGAAAATAAAAATAGCAGAGTAATAGTAAAAAATCGTGTCTAGGTCTCTCTGGCCGCTCAGGAAATGATCCCTATTTATAGGGTGTCTTCTAGGTCAAAATTCGGAGTTAATGTGCAATTTGGAGAATATTCGTGATTTGGATCGATCGATCTCCTTCCTCTGATCCGTGCCACCTCATAAATTCCTTTGACTGACCAATCTACTTCAGGATCGGTCGATCCTCTTCATGTTTGGTCGATCCTCTTCAGGATCGATCGATCCAGGATATCTCCAAAGTCCAATGATGTGTAAAAACGTCCAAAGTTGCTCCATTTTGCCCATTTTAGCTCCAAGGAAGTGAAAACCTGAAAAGACACTAAAATCGGCCAGGAGGACACAAAACCTTACTCTAGACTCAATAAAACATGTAAAAACATTAGTAAAAACTGTTCAAAATAGACACTCATCAGCCTTGAGTACCACAATATTGACACTTCCCAATGTATGGTCTGGATTTGCGATAGTTACCTCGACCATTACCAGCACCACCACGATAGTTCCCTCGTGGCATTGAGTGTTGTTGTGGAAACTGAGCCGCATTGGCTGTGATCGGAACAGTCGCACCATCGATAGTAGAAGCCGACGAGATGGTATTTTCTCAGTTAAGTAATCACTCATGCAGCTCTTCTATCAAGATTGGTATGTCACGACCATTAACCATTTCAACAATGGCACGAAAATCATCACCAAGGCCTTCAGTGATGTAGTCGATTAGATCCTCATGTTCCACAGGAGAACCAAGTAACGCCAGTTGATCAGTTTTGGTGATGTTGTTGCGCATGTTGTCGGCAACAGATTGACTTCCATTTAAGACATGCTTCAGCTGTTGTTTGAGCTATTTAACATGGCCACGAGATGGTTTCCCATACGTGTTGGCGAGTGTCTTCCAGATCTCCTAAGTTGTGCTAGCACGAGTCAGAAGTGGTTGTACGTTGATCGATAGATTGCCAAGCAAGGCACTGTAAAGCATCTTGTCTTGACGATGCCAGATGGTGTGTAGAGGGTTTGGTTGCGTGACACCATTGGTGGTGACAGTGGTTGCTGGTATAGCAACGGTGTCATCAAGAAAAACATGAAGCTCATGTGTTTCAAGGAGCGCACAAACTTGAAGCTTCCAAGTAACATAGTTACCGGAGAAAAGCTTGGTGTTACTCGACATGTTGATCAAGATCAAGGATGATTTTGGATCAGTTCCTTTGTAAACAACAGTGAGTTCTCCAGCGGTTGACATCGAGATCGTTTGTAGAGGAGTATCGACGAGAGAAGACACGAAAGAGAGAGAGAGAGAGAAGCGGCGAAAAAAGAGGAAATAAATTAAGGTTTTAGGATCGATTGATCTGCTACCATGTAGATGTTATGAACTGATAATATTATTGATGAAATGTTACATGTATATATATAGAAGAGAAGATCTAGAATATCCTAAGCTTGATACACAAGTAATATAGATTGATATACAAGCAAAATATTCATAAATATGGAATATATACTAACAATAAGCGGCGAGCAAGCCTCCTCAGGATGTCTAGGTCACCTCTTTTCTTTTTAGAGTGTCCACGTCACCCATTTTTCCTTCCTCCTTTTATGGGCCTTTTTTTTCCTCCTCTAACCACTTTACAAAGCATTTTCAGTTTAAGGCCCAAATTTTTTTTGCTGGGTCTAGCCCCAAGCCGCGGTTAGTTTCCAATGTGCCACGTGGCATTTTTACCCACGTGTTGCTTTTTGCCCTTTCTCTCTCCCACTCGCAACCGCGTTTTCTTCCCCTAGCCCCAAGCCGCGGTTAGTTTCCAATGTGCCACGTGGCATTTTTACTCACGTGTTGCTTCCCCACATTCCAGCCGCCTTTTCCTCCCCTAGCCCCGAGCCGCGGTTAGTTTTCATTGTGCCACGTGGCATTTTTCACCACGTGCTGCTTTCCCCACATCCCAGCCGCCTTTTCTTTTTTCTAGCCCCGAGCTGCGGTTAGTTTCCAATGTGCCATGTGGCATTTTTCTCCACGTGCTGCTTCCCCCCACATCCCAGCCGCCTTTTCATTTTTCTAGCCCCGAGCCACAGTTAGTTTCGAATGTGCCACGTGGCATTTTGTCCATGTATATTCTTCCCAATATGACACGTGTGGTTTTGACTCGTTAAAAAATATTTATTGTTCCCGGATTGGATTTTTTTTTTAATCGTTTCTCATCCTCTTCGTTCTTCCTCTCATCTTGTAAGTTATGTGGATTTTAATATAAACAGAATATACTTGCGTCCATGTATTAATAAATTTATTCACTCATATTTTAAATACATATCAGATTTAGTTTCTTCCTCTGATTAGGAAGTGATATGTATTTAAAAACAATCTTTTTTTTCTACCAAATATACCAGTCCTACGTGTATTTAAATATAATTTCATTTTAAACAGAATATACTTGCATCCATGTATAAATAACTGGGTAAATTGTTTTTTTAACCGTTTCTCATCCTTTTCATTCTTCCTCTCATCTGCAAGTTGTGGTTTTTAATATAAACAGAATGTACTTGCGTCCATGTATTAATAAATGCATTCACTCATATTTTAAATACATATCAGATTTATTTTCTTCCTCTGATTAGGAAGTGATATGTATTTAAAAACAATTTTTTTTCTACAAAATATACCAGTCCTACGCGTATTTAAACATAATTTCATTTTAAACAGACTATACTTGCATCCATATATTAATAACTGGGTATTTTTGTTTTTAACCGTTTCTCATCCTCTCATTGATTTTCGTGTCTCACCTACGAAACCAAATCCAAATTTTGTTTTGTTTCATACTCCCTAAACTGATAATTTTAGCAGGTGCTTTTGCCATGTGTCTTTTTCTCAAGTAAAAATATTTTATAGTTACTTAGGGTTTAAGTTATTAGATTCTCATATTTTAAATACATATAAGATTTAGTCAGTGATATGTATTTTAAAAACAATCTTTTTCTACGAAATATACCATTCCTAAACCTATTTAAATATAATTTTATTTTAAACAGAATATGTTTGCATCCATGTATCATATTTAGTTTTGTTAAGAATTACAGATTCCCTGGTTTCTGACGTGTGCGTTTATCTTGGGCCGATCCAGTTATTCTCTTTCCCGGGAAAGCAATCCACTCATTGACTTTTGTGTCTCACCTACGAAACCAAATCCAAATTTTGTTTTGTTTCATATTCCATAGACTGATAATTTTAGAGTGTGCTTATGCCATGTGTTTTTCTTTAAATTCAATAGTTATACTTGTAGTAGATCTGTAGGGATTTGAACATCGCCAGTGATGAATTCATGTGCTTCCGGTTCAAATCCATGTAAAGAATCAGGTTCAGATAGACAACATCTTTTGGAAGAAGATTGGTTTTCAGAGTCGGAGCCTTGGTCAGATGTCGTCCTAGGACGACTTAAGGGAGATAATATATCATCAGGATATTGAAAAGAAGAGGATTTTGAAGAAGATCCTGAAGAAGATGATTGTGGAGAATTTTCCATTTTTTTAAGAAAGAAATTACAATTTTACTAAATGGAAGATGAAAAGTTTAAGTAGTTAGAAATTGAACGTATATATATAGAATTGGAAAGTTGCGAGTAGAGGACTTTGTGTGAACCAACGTTTGAGCGTATATTTCAGTATTGGGCTTAAAACAGAATAATAATATCGGTCCAATTTAAAAACGAATACTTTGAAGAATATTAATGTATTTATGAATAGTAAAAATATGTTTTTGTTGGTATGTAAATATATTACAGAAGCAGTCAGTGTTTATAAATAAATATATATGCTTGATTAATTTATGCATTTTAATTTTTTTATAAATTTTGTATTTATTTTGGATGAATATCCGTGTATTAAACAATTGTTTATATCATCTTGTAATCGTACTTTTTATTTTAAAAAGCTATATAAAAAAAAAGTCAGATACATGAAGGTTATTCGAAGTATCTTGAAGATTTTATGGTTGTTGATGCGACCAGGTATTTCAAAAATACAAATCATAATTATCGGATTTTGTTTCGACCTAACACAAAGGTCAGTAGTAGTAGTAGATATGACAACAATCAATTTTACGAATTCGCAAAATATGAGGATATTTTTGACAACAGTTTTAGCCCTTCGGTTAAAGCATCTGTAATTGGAATGTTATTTAAAATCATAAGTTCTAAGTATAAGTCTTTATTAATATTATTGAAAAGATTTTGTAATTTTTTTTTCTTAATAACTTTTTTTTGTTTGATTTAGATCTCTATGGCATACTTACACATGTCGAACCATTAAACACTTCTAATGAACATTCGCTTGAAGAGTATGGCGTCAGAAGAATTAGAACAGTTAAATTTATAATTTGTGATTTCAAGTATGTACAATATATTATTCTTAATTTACTATTATTTATTCCATAATAAGTATATTAATAATTTGTTTTTATTTATAGTGGAATGCATCTCGAATGATTTGCTGTTGATCAACTTGCAGATAAGTTGAACGAATTAAGTTTCTCAACAACTGGTAATTCGACAGTTGTTGTACTAAGGAGGTGGATATTAAAATACGCATCAAATGGTAAGTCATGTTATTGTATATCTAAAATTTAATTTAATTTAATATAATTCAAAAAAAATACAATTTTAGTTAATGATACTTTTAAAAAAAAATTATCCAGGATTAATTCAAATTTATTCTGCTAGAAATGTATCAGATATATTGTTTGATGCAACTGATTATCACGTTACTGAACTTAGAAAAATGTAATAACTTCTTCTATGTTTTCTAAAATCACATATTTATTCAGATGATAATATTTGTTTAATGTAATTATTTAAATATCAGGTTGGAAATAGCAGATGGATCTAACGACCAACCTCCTTCGTCTTTATTCACTGATAAATTGTTGTGATTATTACCACTACTCTTTTAAGAAAATACATGTTTATCATAATGTTTAATATTTTTTTTCGTTATGTATTTTTGTAATTATATGAATTTTAATGACAATGTGTACCTTTTTCTAACTGTTATAATACTTATTTTGTAATCTTTCTTAGCCATATATTTTGAATTCATATTCGTAAACTTACATGTGTAAACAATCATTGTTAAAGTACAAGAATTGTTATCGATTTTAACATTTGACACAAAAAATTGCATATACTGAGATTATGTCTTTTTACATTATCCATGCTTATGCAAGTAATTATAATATTAAATATATATTTTAAAATTAAACAATTCTTTTAAAACAGATTTTTTTTTATTCCACCCACATAACATTTACTTATTAACACTTTATATCGTTAACAACATATTAACAAAACAAACATAACAAAAACTTATTAGAGATACAACTATGGATAATTAAAAATAGCAATTTTGAACGTAAGAGTCTTCACAGAACAAATTAACGTTACTCTCTAACTCCTTGAGCATTACTTTAAAACAGTGTGGAATCTGATAATCAAATTCTTCAGATTCGAGAACAAGCCAAGCATAGGGTGAAGCTTCTAAGATACGTATTTTAGATGTTATGTCACAAATATGTGCTTCTTCGTGCCTTATTGTCTCTCTCAACATCTGTCTCTCATTCTCGATCCATGCATGCTTAGCCATAAGCTGACACAATAAACATTTTTTGTAAAATAATTTGAAAATAGTTTTCATATAATTAAAAAAAACACTTAAACATACCATTTCCATGAATCGAATAGCAATCTTCTGTTGAGGAGGAGGTAATTTCTTTATCAAACCACAAGGGACTCTAAGACGAGTAATTTGGTCAAATAATTTAAAACGGAAATTGCTTAGCAAGTCTGACGAACGGCAAGCATTTCTATGAAGACAAATTACCATAAAAGAATCTGCCATTATAGAATTATTATTGTGTAATATAAAAGAATTTTATCTATAAAAAATGCTCATCATATTGCGTTTCTTTATAGTTCCATACCCATAGATAACATATAGCCAAATATATATCTGCCATGTCTTAAAAATGAATACATGTGTGTACCAGTATATAACATATGTCATTTTTCTAAATTAACTCTAAAATGTTTACTCTTCAATGAAATATAATATATGTACATATATTATTATGAAATTATATTTGTAAAAATAATTAATTATATGTTAAAAATATGTATTAAAACATAAATGACAAAATAATATTTCATTCCTTGAAATATAAAATCAATTATTTTGGTGTCATTCTTTGTATTAAAGGTGTTATTTGGTCGAACAATGATAACCCAGTCATCAATTCTATATTGAAAGATTGAGAGGGATTTGTATGAGGACAAATAGCCATTTTTCCATTGAACTGTTTGTGAATATATTTTTCCAACACGATTTGGTGACATTATCGGATACTTATCGTAATATTTCGTTTCTTAGTTAATAATATATCATAAAAGATAAAATATTTAAATATGATAAAACGAACAACATTACACGTGTTTGTGACATAAAGACAATTATATGTAACATGTGTCTTCTTTTGAGACAACGAAATTTATATTTGTAATGCATGCAATGCTTCAATGAACAAAGTTTTTTGTATACAATATTATAACATGCATGCATGTATTAATAAATATATTTTAAATATAAATATTTAAAAGATACAATTTGATATCGATATGTCTTTGTAAGTAAGGATAGATTATTTTATAATTTCAATAACAAAACAGAGATGAAAGGACAATTCTAAATAAGTTCTAAATCAGCCTAAACTTCATTGATAAATCAAAATTTTTTTTTTTTTAAATGTATGTAATCATACACTATTTTTTTTTTTTAACAACATACATTGTTAATGCTTTTTTAAGAATACATACCTTTTTTTTAATGATACATTTTCTTTCTTTAGAAGGATCAAACATTGTATGGTTTTTAAGAATACATAACATTTTTTTTTAAAGCTAGGAGGTTCCTGAAACTAGGCCCATAATCCCCCCCCCTCTGGGCCCTGTGAAATTTATTTACAAGTCCCTGGCCAAGTGGAAATGACTAATGTTTTTATACTAAAGTTGGAATCGATTCCTAGCAGCCAACAAACAAAGAGTTCTTCTCTCTAGATGAAACCAATAGACTAAAACCACTTATTTAGCAATACTTACGTTATTAAACTATACCTATTAATAACAGCGTCTTTTAAAAATTTAAACAGTGGTTAATAATATTAATATATAATTTTAAGTTGACACACCCATTTGAACATCGGAACTCAAAATACCAAATAAAGTCTCATTATAATAGACCCATGTTGTAATACTACTAATTAAAAAATTTCGTCTGAAATTTTCTTTATTGAAATATGTACAATGTTGTATAATATGCATACAATACATTTGTCAACAAACTCCGTATATTTTCATTATGATATGGTTATATAAATTATATGCATATCAACCTTCACGCTTATATTCAAATCAATATTATCCATGTATTGTTATATGTATTATAACTGATTAAATGTATTGTTACAACATTGGCCATGTATTGTTTGATTATCTTGAAAGCATACTTAATCATAATAAACCATAGTTCTTAACATAGTCTAATGCTCCCAACTATACATTTACACAATAAAAAGAAATACCTTTTTCCTCTATCGGGTTATAATTTATAAATAATATACACAAAAATTATCAAAAAAGTTGTATTTGCCATAGAATTGGGAGTTCCTATTGTAATGCATGACTACTTAATAACTGATAACAAAAATTGTAACAACATTAGTATGTATTGTTTCACTATCTTCAAAGCATTGATAATCCCAGTTAACCGTTGTTCTTGCTATAGCATAAAGTTCCCAATTAAACATTTTCATACACAATATAAAGTCATTTTTTATCTATCGTGTTATAATTTTAAAATAACATAATTTTTAAGTTACTTTAGTTAATACGTTAAATTTATAAAGCTATAATTAGTGTATGTTATTTAAAGTAAAATAAAATATATATATAAATTCTTTAAAAATATTAAAAATATATTTTTCTATTCTCAATGTTTAGTGTATGAAAAAGGTCAATAAATTTTGACATTTGTCACAAAATAATCACTTATATTATTCTCTTATCTGTTATTTTATTTTAAATATCAAAATCCAACACTTTTCATTATCAATTAAAATACTAATAAAATTAACATAAACAAATTATTAATGCCTTTGATTTAAACTTTTTAGTCAATCTGTCATAAGAAAGAGAATTTAAAATATATACTTCAACATGGTAATTTTACATTAACTAAACATGTAGAATGAAACAGATTAGTTAAACATACAGACTAAAATATACAAAATTTAACATAGTAATTAAACATTCTCACATGACAAGCTAACATTATTGTCTAACTGCTTAATCATAACCTTAACACAATATGGAATCTTATAATCTAACTCTTCGGATTCTAAAGCAAGCCATGCATAAGGTGAAGCTTCGAGTATACCCATTTCACGTGAAATCTGATCAATGTGTGCTTCATGTTCTCTCATTTTAGCTCTAAGAGACTCCCTCTCATTTTCAATCCATATGTGATTGGCCATAAGCTAAAAAAAAAAAAATTATGTATAACATAATCATTGGATATAGTGTTTAAATATTTATTCTAATCAGAATAATTATTTAAACATACCCTTTCCATGAAACATATAGCAACTTTTTGTTGATGCGGAGGCAACTTCTTGTAAACCACAAGGGATTATAAGACGCGTAATTTGGTCAAATAATGTAAAATCAAAAACTTTTTCTATGTGTGAAGAATGACAAGGATTTTTATGAGGACAAATTGCCATAAAAAGACTTGATGAAATATCTTCATTTTGTTGACCATTTCCTGCCATTGTAGAATAGTCGTTCTAAAATGTCATGAAATATGAGCAATGGAAAAGGTTTACCTTGGTCGGTTACTTTATAGAAAAATTTAGCAAATAAAGAATATAGTACATACGCAATATGTACTCAATATTAATACACGTGTATGACATGTATAACGCACGAATGTGTATAATATGCATGCTATTCATTTGTCAACCTATTCCACTCATAGACAATACTAAAACAAATTTAAGCTATGCGTTTCAGATATTGTTTTGTATTTTCAAATAATTCTCATTCGAATATATAATTTATATACAAATATAACATAATATAACAAGGATACATGTATTGAAAAATATATTTTAAAAAATATATTAATACGTACAATTTGGTATTTATATGCTTATATATATATATATATATCAATTTAACCTTCACATTGATCTTCAAAGCAACATTATCCATGTATTGTTTGGTCATTATTTTCGTATATTTAGTCAGACGACATTAAGAAAATTTGTCAATTTCTGTTTCACATATGCGTTTCATATTACCTGTAATGGATATCAAAATAAGATTACTATAAAAATAAGAATTAATAGACAGAATAAATTATGTTTAAGTCTCTTTCCTTTATTATAGAGGAGGAATAACAAACTCATATTCCAAATATCAGTTTAGTGACCCAAAAAATCTTCACAAATGTAATACATATTATGAATAGTTAAATGTAAATCATGTATAGTTAGTATTTATTTATTTATTCAACTATTAAAACTATATATCTAATTAAATTTTTAAACTTATATTAACAAAAGGATTAAAAACAATAATAATGATAACACGAAAACAAATTTAAGATACGTGTTTGGGATATTGTTTATACATAAAAAAAGTATATATTTCTAAATAATAGTCTAAGTTCAGTTTCACATATACGTTTTAGATTACCTGTAATGGATATCAAAAATAAAATTAGTAATGAAAACTAAAATAAGAATGAGAATTTATAAATAAGCTAAATTATATCTAAGTCCCATTCCTTTATTATAGAGGACGAATAACAAACTCATATTGGAAATATCAATTTAGTGACCCAAAAAATCTCCACAAATATAATACATATTATGAATAGCTAAATGTAAATCATGTATAGTTAGTATTTCTTTATTAATTCAGTTATTAGAACTATATATCTAATTAAATTTTTTGTTAAGTACTTTCATAGTTGAAATATTAAATATTTTTAAAATGTTTTTTTATTGTTTTAAGACTCCATATTTTTCTTTCTAGAAATATTTCATAGAGTAAAAGATTATCAATGTTGGTTTGATCATTACTATCATCATTGTTGTTATGACATGAATAATTTTGAATATCACAGTATCTGTTCTCAATCCTTAGGGCAATATTTTTGTCTTCAAATAGTGTGAGATTTAATATTATTCATCTCATAACATCAATGATGATAGTAATGACCAAACCAACATTGGTAATCTTTTACTCTATAATATGTTACTCGAAAGTAAAATATATATTTTCATACATAAGGGAGAATCGATCGATGCCACTAAACAAACAAAGGTCACTTCTCTCAAGATGAAACCACTAGAGCAAGACCACTTGGTGAGGAATACTTACATTTATTAAAGTATACCTATTAATGACAGCGTCTTTTAAACTGTGATTAATAAATATTAATATTATATTAATATATTATTAAGTTGACATACTCATTTTAAAATTGAAACAAAAAAAATACCAAACACACCCTCATTATAATAGACTCATATTATAATACTCCTAATTAAACGTTTTCTATCAAATATAATCTATTAAATAATGACCTATTGTCTATAATATGCCCTTTTTTTTAGGTTGTTAGAAGAATCGTAACACAAAGAGAGTGTATTTATAGAGAGTAAAATGCACTTATAATTTTTTAAACCATACAGATACAACATCTAACAAATATGAACTCTATTGACTTTTTAAAAAGACACATGGCATAAGCACTCGCGCATGATGTACGTCTTCAATAGATTAATAAATTCTATAAGTTCAACATGTTTAATTTATTTCAATACAGATCTGAAATAAACACACATAAAAACGTGACATTTCTTTTATAGATGGCATATCAACTTTAACTACCTTTATAGGCCATTTTCATGTTTAAGGCCCAAATTGTTTTGCTTGAACGACACTAAGAGAATAGTCTAATTTCAGTTTCACATATATGTTTAAGAGTACCTGTAATGGATATTAAAAATAAGATTAGTAACAAAAATTAATATAAGAATGAGAATTTATAAACAGGCTAAATTATGTCTAAGTCCCTTTCTTTATTATAGAGGAGGAATACCAAACTCATATTCGAAATATCAGTTTAGTAACCCATAAAATCTACACAAATATAGTACATATTATGAACAGCTAAATTTAAATCATGTATAATTAGTATTTATTTATTAATTCACCTATTAAACCTATATATCTAATTAAAGTTTTAAACTTATATTAACAAAAGGATTAAAAACAATAATAATAACAAGAGGCGTGAAGCGCGCCATTAAACCTAGTTTATCCTAATAGTTAACATGACACACAAATGTGAGATAAAGCACAATGTGATAATTTAGATGGAAGGAAACAAAAATTCCTAATATCATATAAATTTTTTAAAAAAAAAGTTAAAGGCGCTAATACGAATGTAGAGAAGATAATAACTTGCATCGATTATACCTTTTGCATTTCAACAGCCATGTCAGAACGATTACATGTTCAAGTACATAATCATCGGAGACACGGGTCAGTTTTAAATTTTGTTTCCCTTAACGGCTCTCCAATTTTGATATTCTTTCTAGGTTTAACCGATTTCGTGGTTCTGTTCAGCTGTTGGAAAATCGTGTCTGCTTCTACGATTTACAGACAAGAGGTTCCAACCAGTCCACCATCTCACCATTGGTGCCATGTTTGGTAATCGAACGGTCACCGTCGATGACCATTCAATAAAGCTTCAAATCTGGGACACAGTACGACGCTTGCCTTTCATCTTATATATATATATATATATATATATATATATATATATATCACTTTGGTCTATTGAATCCCTAGAACTTGTCAGATTTATTCATTAGCTAATACATCTATCCATTCAAGACTATCTAATAATCTCGAGATCTCCTAATAGTTTTAAGGGAATATATTCAAGATGATTTCATAATTCCAAGATCTCCTGATATAATTGTTTCTGAAAAATTGTCTCCGTTTTTCAACATTAGTTATAATTTTGTTTTATAGGCCATCTATCTTTATGATTAACCACAAGACGCTAGTCTGATAGCAGAGTCCTTATCTCTTGGATGTGGTTTCTTTTAATTGATAGGTTTAGTTTCTTGTGTTTCAAGAAAACAAAAAAAAATATTACAAAACAACTTTTAGGTTTTGATATATATATATATCAGTTTAGAGTTGCTGTTTATGTTTGGTTATTTTAGCTTCTAGCTTGAAATTTTAAGATTTAAACAAGTATGTGATGTTATAGGCTGGACAAGAGACTTTTAAATCCATCACCAGATCATTTTACAGAGATGCCGTCGGAGTCTTACTGATTCATGACATCACCAGGTTAGTAACATCTTCACATGTTGCTGATGTCTGATATTTTTTAGAAAAATTCTCTAAAATAACACCAAATAAAGTTTTTGTTCCATAAATAACACACATTTTTGTTTAGGAGGAAAATAGCACTTTTATAAAGAGCAAAAATTTTAAAATTTTGTTTGGGTTCAATATTTTAGAATTTAAGGTATAAATTGTTAGCGGTAGAATACATGGTTTAGGGTTTAGGGTTTAGAGTTTAGAGTTTATGGTTTTTAAACTCTATATCTTAAATTCTAAACTCTAAAATATGAAGTTACGGGATTTTGTGCTATATAAGAAAATTAATCTTTAATAAAATGTTATTTTTGTCCTAAATAAAAATATGTGTTATTTGTGGAACAAAAACTTCATTTAATGCTATTTTTGAGAATTTCCCAACTTTTTATTTGTTCTGTTTTGATATTTTCATTGTTCTTTGGAAAAATATGGGTCATATACTTATGAAATCTTACTAAATGAAAAACTAAACTCAAAATCTTACACATGTATGACTTGAAAGACATCCAAGTTAATGATCTTTTTCTTATGGTTTAAAGGGAAATTAGGATTTTTCTCTTTTGTTATTTTGCAGGAGAGAGACGTTTAACCATGTGGCAAGTTGGTTAAAGGATAAACCGTTTATCTTGATGCTGGTTTAATGATGCAATTAATTTAGTATAAAAGGATACGTTAATTCTGTATAAGCTTTGTAACAACATTTTATGGATAATAAGAAAGTTTGTTAGATCTCTTTCTTCTTCCTCTCTTCTCTCTTCTCCGATATGAGCTCACCGTTGTATCGGACTTTAATATGGTATCAGAGCTGCGTAATTAGTCTCCCGCTTTCTTTACCATCACCGGAGATCTATTGGGAAATTGAAATTTCAGAGATGAGTTGTTCGATTGCTTCTTGTTTACAGATCGTGCAGATCATTGCGATTGTGATTTCAGAATTGTTCGCTGGAATTCGAGTTTGTTTTTCTGTTCTAATTTTCTTTGTTTCTTTCAATTGAACTTTGTGGAGACGAGTTTCTATTTTCTTTGCATTAATATCGTCACACTTTTCTTTCGAAATCCTCAATTCTTATACTGAGATTGAGATTTTCTATGGCGAATTCAGCGACTACTCATTCCAATCAATATGAGAATCCTTACTGTCTGCATAATAATGATCATGCGGGACTTGTTCTTGTATCGGATCGTCTTACAACGGCTTCCAATTTTCATTCCTGGCAACGCTCTGTTACAATGGCTCTTAATGTGCGTAACAAGCTTGGTTTTATCAATGGTATGATCTCTAAACCTGAAGAGAATCATAGAGATTATAGTGCTTGGTCTAGGTGTAATGACATTGTTGCTACATGGTTGATGAATTCGGTATCCAAGACTATAGGCCAGAGTATACTTTTTATCTCTACAGCTGAGGGAAATATGGAATAATTTGTTATCTCGTTTCAAACAAGATGATGCACCAAGGGTATTTGATATTGAGCAACGCCTTAGTAAGATTGAACAAGGATCTCGGGATATCTCTACTTACTATACAGAGTTACTTACTCTTTGGGAAGAATAACAGAATTATGTTGATCTTCCTGTATGTACTTGTGGTAAATGTCAATGTGAAGCAGCTGGTAAATGGGAAAAGTTAAAGCAGAGGAGTCGTGTGACTAAGTTTGTGATGGGATTGAATGAGTGAACAAATGAGGTGATGCATTCTGATGTTGAAGCCAATACCTACTATTGAAGACGCTTTCAATATTGTTACTCAAGATGAAAGACAAAAGTCACTTTGACCTACTACTCGAGTTGATACTGTAGCTTTCCAAGCAACTGCACCTGATATGGAAGATAATTACATTGCGGCTTACAACATTGTAAGACCAACTCAGAAACCGGTTTGTACTCACTGTGGGAAAGTGGGACATACCATTTAGAAATGTTTCAAGTTACATGGGTTTCCACCAGGCTACAAGACTAATGGATCTGGTTTTCCTAAAGTGAATACACCACAGTCAAATCCGTTTCAGCCACGACCACAGTTTCAGCCTAGGATGGTGACACCGCAACCAAGGATGCCAATGCAAATGGTTCGTTATGGCTCTGTGCAGCAAGCTAATGTGATAGCTAATGTATATTATGATGCTAATCAATATTCTGAGTATGGTTCTTATCAGTATCAGCCTCCTCCGATGATGATGCCACATGTTACTAGTGGTGGAAATAACGTGAATATACAGGATCTTACTCCACAACAGTTACCAAATTTGATTTCGCAATTCCAAATCCAAGTCCAAGTTCAGGAGCATGTAGCTACTTCTTCTACTAATCTTACTGTGACAGTCAGTGAACATGGTTTGTTGGCCCAAAATTATACATCTGGTATTGTTTCTTTTCCTTCTACTAGTCTTAAGTATGAGAATAATAGTCTCACTTTTCAAAATCATATCTTATCATCTCTTCAGAAAATTTTACCTCGCGATGCTTGGATTATAGATAGTGGAGCTAGTGTCTCATAATATTAAAACCGAGATAATATCAACACAAACGGTTTTGACAATTTTGATGTTTCCTTCCACTCATTAGATACTAATAATATTTATTTGATATGTATCAGGGTCATTATTTTTTACTTTTTCCACTTATCAATAAGGTGTTACAGACTTACAGTTTAGTGATAAACATATTAGTTATCTAATTCATCTAATGTTAATATATATATATATATATATAACTTAAAATATTATATTTGCTTTTATTGATATTCATGCTAAATGAAAATATGGTTGCAAGTAACAATTGAGAGCTTGATTTAATCTTATTATATCGATTAAAATGAAAACGCAAGAGCTACTGTTGTATATGAAAACTGATTCAGGAACTGAGTCACAAACTGAGACACGGGTCTCTTCAAAACGAAAACCTTTTCATTAGAAAATATGTTTAGTGCACTTACAAGTTTCACTTAAACAATTATCTAATTTCTCATGTTCATGGATTTCTACACAATCCAAGAACCTCTCAAAATAAATCTCTTAGTCCCCTTAAGCGTTATGCTTTCTCACAAGAAACCTCATAACCTTAATATCTAAGAATTCTCTTGCTCTTTTGTGATGAGCTTTTCTAAAACCTTAGCACCCTATTTATATTAAATAGGTTGTGGCTATACAACAAGTCAATTTCCTATGCTAACACTAATAGGAATAGACAATTTCCTTTTTTCTTTAAGGATTAGGAAAATGTCATTTTTCTTCATGTTTCCTTTTCCTCCTATGAAATGGAAACTCTTCAGTCTTCTAGAATCTTCTCCAAGCTTCTAGTATCCACAGTTTTGTCTTTCATAAATGTCGCTTTCTATTTCTCTTCATCTTGATTTAAAACTCACTTAAGAATACATCAACAATCTCTCCCTTTCTTAGTGAGTTTTATAATCTAAGCTTCACACAACATAAACTTCAACTACTACTTCGATGATCTCCATACTCCCCCTCCATCTTCAAACAAGGATCTCGGCAGCTTCTAAAACTCGGTCTTTATAACACCAACAATCTCCCCCTTTATGATTGAGTTTTAGAGACAAATAACATACTTAATTAATGCTCATATCAAACATTCCAGCAAAGAACTTGCACAAGAAAAACCAGCTTCAAAATTCTCCCTTAATCACATGCCATCTTATCATAACAAGAATCACTCTTTCATATGACAACTTCCCCATAAAATAACATCCTTCTCTTAGCCACATTCTTCTCCCCCTTGGTGTAGCTCTCTCTAATAACCACCAGAGACAAACATTGGATCTGATTTTGAAAGATTTCCTTTAAATCCAAGACCATATCGATCAGTTTTGCCAATGTTTAGAATATGATTCAACTGCTTCGTGCCATTATTAAGCATCCTTAAATTCTTGTGAGTTTTTTCAAGTTGTACTCTTACTTGTGATGCTTCTGCTTCTTTCTCTTTTGCATATTTTTGTGTTTCAGCAACCTTACCCTCCAACTTGAGTTTCTCCTTTGTCAACACTGAATTCTCCTCAACTAGTTTAAGCCATTGTTCATAAACCATCTTGTAGTTGGCACTTTCTAACTCGCTACAACCTTCTGTTGCAGGTTCTGATGCACGTTCTATTGCAGGTTCAATATTTGTTGTAGTTGCAGTCATATTGTGAGAGTGTCCACTTCCTGATGTACTAGTTCCTAGACTTCCTGACGTTATTTCTGATGCACCTAGATATATATCAGATTTTTTTATCCATATTTGACTACGATATCCATTCCAGAAATATTTTTCTTGATCTCTGAGTCTACTTACTCTTTCTCTGAATCTGTAGCAATATGCTTTAATGTGCCCATGCTTTCCACAAAAATAACATCCAGTTCGTCTGGCTGCATTACTTTCAAACTTATTTTGATTTGGTGGAGAAACACTTTGAGCTACAAACTTGATTTGCCCTGTTTTAAATTCTTCTTGTCCAGTATATTCCAAACCTCTGTTAATTTTCTAGCTATTGTAGAAGTAGTCAGCTTGTCATTCCTTAATGTTAAACTTTCTTGACTGAATTTATTTTCAGCTTTCAACTTGTTATGTAGTAATTCAACAAGTGCATCAAGACGACGATTCTCTTTTACTAAGGCTTGATTTTCTTGTCCAATCTTAACCAATGTCTCACATACCTCCTTATAAACATTCAGCAAAGTCAACTTCATGATCTTTCTTAGACTCCGACCCTGACACTTCTTCACCACCTTCAAATCCAGCTTTTCCCAAAAGTGTAACAAAATGATGCACTTCGTCTTCAACGTCACTTTCTTCCTCTAAATCATCTTCTATTTTTTGCATAGATTTCTCTTTTCTTATTTTCTTATTACTAACACATTCATGCTGAGTATGTCCAATACCTTTGCACCCAAAACACTTTACTTCCCTTTTCTTAAATGTAGGACATTCATATATGAAGTGTCTATACCCTAAGCACTCATGGCATTGCATATTTGCCTTCTTAGTAGCTTTATCATCTTCTGCATTCTTTTTTATTGAGCTAAACCTCTTATGTCCTTGTTCTTTTTCTACTTTTCTTAATAGTTGATCAAATCTTTGAAACAACAAACTTAGAGGATCCTCTTCTTCTGCTTCTTGAGTTTTTCTTTCATGAGAAGTCAATGCCAAACACTTTGGCTTATTCACTTTTTTTACGCCCTCTAGTTCCATCTCATGAGCTTGAAGCATTCCGACCACATCACCAAAGCTAAGGTCTTCTGTATTATGTGACACACTTAAGGCAGTTTTGTATGCCATGAATTTAGAAGGTAAACATCGTAGAAACTTCTTTACTATTTTCTTTTCTTTGTACTTCTTTCCAAGTATCAATACTTCTTGAGCCAAAGAACTTATCTTTGAACTAAAATCAGAAACTGAATCACATTCTTCCATCTTCAGATTTTTGAATCTTGAGGCTAACATGTCTTTCCTTGAGTTCTTCACCTTTGTTGTTCCTTCAAAGTGATTTTGCAAGATATTCCAAGTTTCTTTTGCTGTTTCACATCCCTGAATTAGTTTAAACTGGTTTTTTCCAACTTTACTGTGAATAGCAGTGAGTGCCTTGGCGTTGTACTTTGATTTCTTCAATTCATCATTAGTCCAGTCCTCTTCCAGCTTAGCAACTTTGGCTCCTGATTTATCTTTGATTTTTGGTTCTTTCCAATTTTTCAATATTGCTTTCCAAGCATAGACATCAATGCCTTTTATAACCGCCTTCATCCTTCATTTCCAAAAATCATAGTTCCCATAATTCAATATTACTCTTGAACCGATATCAAGTCCATGATAGCTCTCTATCTTCTCCACAAGATCTCACTTGTATGCAATCCTCACAAGTGACCGCTCTGATACCAATTGAAAAACGCAAGAGCTACTGTTGTATATGAAAACTGATTCAGGAACTGAGTCACAAACTGAGACACAGGTTTCTTCAAAACAAAAACTTTTTTATTAGAAAATATGTTTAGTGCACTTACAAGTTTCACTCAAACAATTATCTAATCTCTCATGTTCATGGATTTCTACACAATCCAAGAACCTCTCAAGACAAACCCCTTAGTCCCCTTAAGTGTTATGCTTTCTCACAAGAAACCCCATAACCTTAATGTCTAAGAATTCTCTTGCTCTTTTGTGCTGAGCTTTTCTAAAGCCTTAGCACCATATTTATACTAAATAGGTCGTGGCTGTACAACAAGCCAATTTCCTATTATAACACTAATAGGAATAGACAATTTCCTTTTTTTCTTTAAGGATTAGGAAAATGTCATTTTTCTTCATGTTTTCTTTTTCTCCTATGAAATAAAAATTTGTCAGTCTTCTAGAATCTTCTCCAAGCTTCTAGTATCCACAGCTTTGCCTTTCATAAATATCGCTTTTTGTTTCTCTTCATCTTGATTTAAAACTCACTTAAGAATACATCAACATAAACCAAATATTATACACATTCGTTCATATAGTAATATATAAGTATATGGAAAATAATTTATCAAGGATCTAGAGAAAATATAATTATGATAAATCTTTAAATTAATTAAGCCCAGCTCAAATAGAAATATGAGAAAATTTTTAATTTGTACATATGTCAAAATCTAATCATCTAATAGACATGAGTCATGATCTTATTAATTATAACTTTTAAGTTTTTTGAATATATTAATAAAAAAAATCATTTTAATTAGGCAAACTATTAATTAAATATCTTTGCTTCATTAAAAATATTAAATATGTTAAAAATTTGAATATAGATACAAATATTTTATTTTCCCGATAGGATAAGGAACTTTCCCTTTTTTATTTTTATGTTAGCAAATTTATTTTCTCAATGTGTTTAAAATAACTAACAAGTTCTTAATTACTTTTTCAATAAAATAGAGAACTTAAACATTTTTTGTATTTGAATATACTAACAAATCATTTTTATAACATAACTATATTAATATATTAACATATTAACAATTAAATAGTTAAATCTGTAAGATTTTTGAATATATAAACAAATGTCTAATTTCTGTTTTTCAAGAAGATAAGGAATTTTTTCCTTTTTGAATATATTAATAAGTTTATTTTCTCAACAATTTAGGATTTCAATACATTGTAAATTCTTTATTTAGTTTTCTAATAAGATAAATAACTTTTAAGGTTTTGTATTTGTTATTATTTTAACAAATCTTTTTATAATAGAATTAGGTTAATATATTACCATTCATATTATAATATATATATATATATTATATTGACAAGTGACAACATCTAAAGTTTTAAGTGACACATATATCAATTATGTTAATTATTAAATAAGGTCTATTAAATAAGATAGTTTATTCTTATTTACACACACACAAAACTTAAAGGTAAATGACCCAAAACAAATTTGTGAAAGTACCTTCAAATTTAGTTTGCCTAGGGCTCAAAACAATTATGAGACGGATATGGGTAAATGTAGAAGCAAAATTTCTGCAACACTACGAAATCAATTGAAATATAAAAAAAAAACATAAACATTTTAAAAAAACGAATATAGGCAATTTAAATGGTTTTAAAACATATCAAAGTGTTTGGATTTGTCCAAGTAATATTTTACACTATACAATACGGTATATTTGATGTGTTAAACAAATACGAATGATTCTACTAATTTTGGAGAAAGATTGACATAACGAAAAATAACTAGTAACACACATTTTCGTCAACAAAATATGAACCTTCAATATTAAATAAGCAAACTCGCTAAATGAGAACATTTCCCACTATAGAAGTTTCATCAAGCCCTGTATAGAGTAAATGCTAGTACCAACTTCTTTTGATTATGGTTCAAAACATACACATTATATAAGTTACAAACGGTACGTTAACAAACATTCGTAAAACACGTGGGCTGATTCTGAGCCCAAGCAGGAATTTTGTTTTCAAATTTATAAGTGCGAGGCCTACCTCAACCCTAGCATTTTAAGAACTTCAGTTCCATAAATAATTGGAAGATTACCCATATACGAAACAAAACAGTTAACTATAAAACCAATGAGAACATCAGTTAGAATATAATGGGACAAAGTATAGAAGGGAAAAAGAGAATGTATAATGTTAGCTTTCTCATCGAGACTTTTGAAATAAAAGAAGCATGAAAAGTTCACTACACAATTTAGACTTGCTCACAAATGCTAAGAAAAAAAAATGAAGTTGAAAATAAGATGAAAATAGCCTTTGACCATTCTTTTGATGCGCGTAGACTGTAGCATTTACCATCATTCTCTATGTGGAGAGGAGAGTGTTGAGACAATCCAAATCTCTAGATTCTCATTTTCCTTGACTCTTCTATGTTTAAATAATAGTAATATTTTATTTCAGTCATTTTCATAGCAAAGACTGTTTTACTATGATTTTTTGGTCTATAAATTGTATCCTTCAATACATACATTATATGGATGAATGGTTGAATGTGTATTTATCGATAATAGTTAATATTTTTAGTTTTTTACCATCTCATCTTGCTAAAATTTGGTGAGGGCTGACAGACAAGTTTCACAAGAGAATAGCTTTCTAATGTAATTAGACTTGAATTAAATTCTTCTTTGGAGTAGTTAATGTCTGTAAGCTTTACATACACTCAAAACCTAAAACAAAATTTTTTAAATAAATGACGTGGTGTATGCATATCACTAATATATTTACAATCAAAGAAAGACAACAAACAATATTTCTAAATACTTAATATCATTCAAATTTTGATGTTAAAAATATATTTTTCTAGACTTTGTTTTCTTAAATTTTTCTTCATGATTTTTGTAGTGAACTTTTGAGATTTTTTAATGATAAGTATCCTATCATGTAGTATTAAGTTGATGTAATCCTGTGAATCCTATTTATATATATGATTCTATATATGTATTATATTATATTTTCTTATCTTTCATTTAGATTTTGTATTCTTTGTGTTTGTTATTAGGATTAGTCTGATAGAGACTAAAATAGATTTTAGGTTGCATAGAGAAGCACACCTCGGGAGATTGTTTTCTCTAAGTTGGTAAAGAGGCATAGAGAGAGAGTAGTGAGAGAAAAAGCTCTCCATTCCCTCTTTTCGAGAAGCTATTCGGGACTGGTTTTTGAATTAAACTAGATCTGACCAACCAGCTCTTACCTTAAACAGAAAAGATTTCCACCTCACTCACTTACCACTGGTCACCCACCACATCTACCACCGCCGACGAGGCTTATTTTCTCTCATCGTTTTCCGACGCCGGTAGAGCTGGGGCTCGCCGGCGTCGAGTTCGTTTGTTGCAGTTTCCACTCTGCTTGGGATTCTCTGGCCAATGGTCATTTCGAGGTTCCGGCCATGATCCTCTTTTCATTTTGAGCTCTGTCCCGTCATGGACATGTGAAGTCTTATCCGGCTTTGAATGCTGTCGACAGATCTCTGGATCTGTTCTCTCTTCCGTCAAGATCAGAAGACCTTTCATCACCTTCATCGCCATTTACATCTGGCCGTCGTTGGAGTTTGGTCATCGTTCTTCCGTCCATGTTACCGGATCTCTGCGACTAGATGTCAATGACGTCGACGCCGAAGCAAGATCTTCTCCTCTCTTGTTTCCACCGTTCTCGAAACCTGTTTCCGAAGAATCATTATCCTTCCGGTGTAACGAATGGTCGTCACCGAGATCTCTCACCAAAGAACTATCTTCCACCGTTTCACATTATGATTTAGTATATTTCTTCTTTGTCTCACGTCGGTATCTTCGTATAGATGTGATGTTCTGGACTAGACTCAGTTCGTTTGTTGGGATTTTTTTGAAAGTCACAGTTACTTTCCGGCGGGAACATTCGTCTCCGTCGAGAATCTCCGTTGGCTTGGCCACGGATCTCGTGTCCTCACCATCTACCTCGGGATTTCATCCTCAAGAATCTCGCGTCTCTGCTCTTGACCTTGAAGTATGCTCTTGACCTTGAAGTACGGGTCCGGAAATCTCTATTTATGAGATGTTACGAGTTGATTGTCCTCAGTTCTAATCCGGATTTAGCTGTTGTTGGTTTCCATCTAGCGAACAAACGAGCCGTCAATCTTTCACTAGATCAGAGAGTTTACTCCGACGTCTCTCCATGGCCTTCAGTCCAATGGCCACGCCCGAGTCACCTGCACCACGCTTCACCGACTCACCGGAGCCTCACTTGCTTCGCAATTTCAGCAAGGATGTCTTCACCGGAGAGCTTCTGGAAGAGCAGCCCTTTCCCACCCGGTGTCCCAAAATGGTGTTCTGCCGGTCCGGTGATCTTTCCCGGTGGTAGTCACGTCACTCCTCCGATTTGTTGTCCCAGTACTACCGTCTCCATCCTCCAAGCTTCACTCTCCTCCGCTAAACCCTCATGTCTTAAGAGATTGGGGTTTGTTCCACAAGTTTCCTTATTGGGCTGTTTGAGTCCATTAAGTGTCTTTTCCCCAAGCCCAACTATTCCAAACCTTGCTGTAAATTACGACAGATCTAATACGGATTATGGTTTTTTTCACCTTGCCTTGGGCAGGTCAAGACTATTCAATTCCTCCCGCGTGGAGAGATCATTAACAATTATATTTTTAATCAAGTATCAGTTTGTCCCTATTTCCTCTATTATGGAGTGTACTATAGTGTTATTTCTCTTTCTTTGGATCCCATTACTTTCACAAACTAATGAGACAATGTATCTGCCAAGATTGTATCGTTATTGGTGGAGCTTCAAAAAAAATTCTTTACACCTTAAGGTCCCACTTGGTTACATTTCCTCCTTTATGGAGAGTAATATGTTATTATTTTTTTTTGTTTGGAAGCGATTATTTTCACCAAAACTAACATCTTGGAAGCAATCTTGTTTTTCACAAGACTCCAATATAGAGAGATTCACATTAAGCCTTTGGCGTCAGATAGTGGTCTTTAATCCTGTCATTCCTTCGTTGCTGCTGATTTGGTCTTTTCGCTTGATACACCTCTCCGATCACCCAAGAGGACTGGAAAATGCGGTTCTGGTGATCGACGGAGATACTTTATGTTAGTGTCGATTTGTTATGACGATGGACAAGATCTCTACAGCGTTTCAAGGATTCCATGGTGTGAATCTAGGCTCAGCTCAAAACCGAAGTTCTCTGACTCGATTACTTTCACTAAGTATATTTTCTAGGGGAAGGGTGTTTTCTTTTAAATTCTTCAATATGAAGAGAATTTTGGTGTCTTTCTTCTTCAAGAAGAAATACACTAAGTTGATTGCTTGCATGGTAGTTGGAGTTCAAAGATATTTTCACTTGCTTTCAGCAACCAAGTTCCCGTTTGTCTCGGAGTTTGCGAGAGTTCGCTCTCGTCCTACTAGTGCTTCCCCTTTTTAGGGATTGAGTGTTTTGGCATTTATGGCACAAGTATGGATTATTAAAATACAACGAATACTTTCATATTTCGTGTGGTATTGTTTCTTCCGAAGGTCGACTGAGTCGCATCTGTTAGCCTTGCACCACTTCGAGTGGCATATCCCAACGGCAATAGGAGTTCTAGGATATGATCCCCCTCCTTCAGCAACCAAGCCCCCGTTTGTTACAGGCCCCGTTTGTTACGGGGTTCGCGAGAGTTCTCTCTCGCCCTATTAGTGTCTTCCCTTTTCAGGGATTGAGTGTTTGGTGCAAGTATGGATTATCAAAATACAACGTATATTTTTGTATTACGTGTGGTATTGTTTTTCTCGAAGGTCGACCGTCTCACATCGGTCAGTCTTACACCACTTCAAGTGGTATATCTTCGCGGCACGTTCCGCTTTTTCAAAAAAAAATAGATTTCATCTTCAAGTGTATTGTCTTAGACTTACGTTTTGTAGTTATCTTTTATCGTATATTTGTTATGTTCAGGTAATGTGGATCGTTTGGATTCTATTAACCTTTGGTTTTTTTTCCAATATAAACTGTTTGGTTCTCTAATTTTCTCGAGAATTTTTAAACGGATAAGTTAATATATAGAGTTTGACAGAAAAAGAAAAAAGAGAAGCACACCTCACACCTGTATTGTGTGTTGACAAGAACTATAACTTGTACTATTAGCGTTGCTCATTGTAGAATGTATATAAATCAAATACTTCTTGATATTAATTATAGAATGTGTGTTAGCCCATAAAAAAAAATAGAATTCGGATTTTGGAGAAACTGTAGTTCAGATTCCGTTTTGGCGTTTTCCATCTATAGAGTTTATAGTTTTTTTTTTTTACGTTTTCCATTTATAGAGTTAAAATAATTAATATAAATATGCTTATATATATATATACATATGAGGTGGAAAAAAATATACTCCTACACAAATAGAGCAGTGAAACGTAAGCAGAACAACTAACCCCACGACTAACTCAGAAAAGTGCCTAGTCTATAACCCAAGTTGAGCATGAGCTGATGAGCATAAGACTAAGTATTTGGTATTCCAATCTCAAAGAATCCCCTCGGATCCAAAGGTCCGAAGAATTTCAACACAAAAAAAAGAGATAAATGACATCACATGTGTCCACGGACATAGTAGAAGTAGAAATGCAGAACTATCCACGAAACCTGATGAAAAGTAATTTCAATTTTTTAAAAATTCTGCTATCATAAATCCATAATAACTGTGATTTTTTTTTTTTTTGAGAAAAAGATAAGTGTGATTTTTGTAGCCTTGTAAATACAATTTGGCGATAAGAAAAATAAATTAGTTGAGTAACTGATGGTGTAGCAATTATACTACTAAATATTAAAATATTGTTATATGGAGTATATACATAAAGTCAAACATCTATAAATTAATAATATTGAGACTAATATATTTTTATAATATTTTATTAATTAATCGAGTATATTAATTTATAGAGGTTTAATTGTATGTCAATAGTTTTAAAAAAATTCATTGAACAGAAAAAGTATTTAATGGTGAATTTATAAAAAGTATGATGTATTATAAAATTTTCTACATCAAAATTTAAACTAAAGCTGAAATTATTTCTAAATTAAAATGTATCATATTTAAAAAAAATTCTTCTTCTTTAAGTATTTCATAAAAATATTGATATATACAGGTTTTTTAAATTCTTGGCCTATAATCGGAGTTCACATTTGAGAACCTAAATCATTTTTTTAGATCTATTGGATTTTGAATATCCAATCAATGTTCAATTTTAATTGTACAGAGTAATGATCATTTTATTTTTAAGAGGAATATATATTAGAATCAAATTAAACTACAAACTTCTATTCCAAATTTTAAAATGTTTCAATTAAAAGTTTGGGGTCTAATAAGATATATAGTATTTTTTTTTTTAAAACATAACTCAAATATTATTTTTTGACGTATCATCCAATAATAAATAATACTCCAATTAAATAAAATTATTTTTTAAGTTAGCATAGTCACAAAAAATTAAATAATATTAAATTTTTACATAGAAATTTGTAAAACATCAAATGTTATTGAATAGAATGAGTAATAATTTCAGTGGAAAGTAATTTTAACTGCAAAAGAACACAAACTCAGTGGATTAATGATAAAAACAAAGAAATGACTAATCATAGTAATGTCAAACGGCTGACCACTCAAAAAGCACGACACGATATCTTACATATTCTCATTCTCTAACCACCCAAAAAACATGTTAAGGGATTTTTTTCTATTGTTAGTAATTTGTTTTCCGATTATAAGTGATTTTCTAATAATTATATGCATGGTTGGAAAAATAAATAGTGCCAAGACCTAAACGAACTTAGTAAATAGTAATGGAGCTGGAGTCTACTAATTAAGTTTCTTCTACCCAAAACATCCACATTCACCACCTCACTATCAAATTTAAATTCAGTGGGATGGCATCGTCTACAGAAAATCATTCGCATTGTCTAGTGAAAACTAGCTTAGTTTAGTCACTTACCATATGTTTACTGCCAATGCATCATATATAATCAACGCCCTTCCATAACGATGACATTCAACCACCAACAGATATTAACAAATCCATTTGAAAACTAATTTTGCTAGTTTCCCATTGGTTGAGATTGAGAAAATACTATAAAAATGAACAACATAACATATTTAGAAAAGCAAAAACAATTTAATCGATTTAGTTTGATCAAACAATTACGTTAGTTTGATGGAAACGTGGGAGAAGCACTTCAAAGTTTATTGAAGTTTTTACAAAAAAAAAGGTTTATTGAAGTAAAACTGGTTAATCATCTTTGAACATAAATATATGAGTATTGTAATAAGAATCAATAGAGTATCTGTTGACAAAAAAAATAAAAAAATCAATAGAGTATACATTGTTAAATGAATTTATACTTGATTTTCCCAAGTTTTAACTGCTCCAAAACCCAAATATTTATTACATCAATGAAAAGCCATTCCGTTTGATATGTTTTAACTTTTAACTGCATTCTCAATATCAAAGGCTGCAATGAGCAGTTGCAATGAATTATGCTGATATGAACAGTTTCAGTAATTTTGACCTAACCCCACACCTGTCCTCTGTCAAAATAAAAACTTCTGAGAAAACAAAATAATTTAAAAATAAGAGACACATTTATTATAAAGATGGAATTTTATAAGGAAAAAGTAAGAGAAATTGACAAAAGATAATAAATGGGGTTGCTTGGAGTCGTGGCAATGTTAGTTGCACACTGCACAGAGCACAAAGTTTCATAACAGAGGTAATGTTGCATGTGGCCCCTTCCCTTCTCCCTAAAGCTCCTTTCTTAACTCTTTTGTCTCTTACATTTTTCAATTTGTTTTAAAATTAAAATGTTCAAATTGGATATTTCGATAAAAGACCATTAATGTTATCTGCTCCACACAAAATCTGCGAGTAATTTTTTTTTCCCAATACAGAAGATGTCAAATTATCAATGTAATAAATGGAATGCATAAGTCAGCTTTTATAAGCGATAAAACTTTGTCAATATAATATTTTAACGAAAGTTACGTCACGTTAAGTCTTTTTGTTGGTCAAACATTTTGTTTTTCTTATTTATTATCTTTACGTTACGTAGAACTCTTTTTTAGTTTTTTGTTAGTCAACCATGAATAAAAAAATGTTTACAAAGAAAAATATAATAATAGTTGCTTCATGTAAAAACAAAGTCTAAAGCCAACAAAAAAGAAAATTTTGAAACAATTGTAAATAATGATAATGGATTTCTTTTTTAATTAATTGACACAAAAGTGAAAAACTGTTTATGAAATCGATAACTTTCCAAAATCGCGTTATTCGCTAACATAATTCTTATTATGTTATTAATTTTGTTATCCGAGTCAGCGTTAACGAGATCTTTACTGATAGTAATTGATGTATATATTGATACTAACACCGACTCGGATAACATAACCAATAACACGATAAGAATCACGTTAGCAACAACGTTAAAGTCTTCATATTATAGTATTAATAATTAACATGTGTGTTGGACATGTTTTCGAAGTCCACGATGAAATCAAGTCGGATAACGAAGACACTAATAATAAAGTATCGATATCATCAAGTTAAATTTAAATTTGACAGCCAAAACGGTAATAATCATACTAACAAAGTATCACTAACAACTCAACAGGTATAGCTATATATGGATAACACAATAGGTAGTCCTAAGGATAACAACTCATCAGATCAAACATTAGATAACACAACCAATAACACAGTAAAAATCATGTTAGCAAATATCGTTAACGTATTCACTTTATAGTATCGATAACTAATATATATGTTGGACATGTCTTTAAATCGCATGATAAAATCAGGTCAGACAACAAATATGCTAATAACGAGGTATCGTTATCACCAAGTTTAATTTAAATTTTACAGCCAAGACATTAATAACCATATTAACGATGTATCATTATAAAAGCTACAGGTGGATCCAACGTCCGATGCTGCCAGAGTAAACATTTACATTATCTTCACATTATAATAACGATAACACACACATGTGTTAGCACCGTAATACGTATATTATATTTCATGACATATGTAATATGAACTAAATATTGAATTTTACTTAAAATATTTTCGAATCACATGATGATATCAGGTCAGATAAAGAAGACAATAGTAATCAATTAATTACAAAGTATCTGAATTACGACATAGTAATGTTATTGAGTCGATACCCTAAAATAACAGTTATCTAAACGTTGTAACACTACAACAGAATGTTACCATTTTCAGACACCGTAATGTTAGCAAGTCGACACGCTAAAATAACTATATCTACCAACAACATCTAAATGCTGCGACACTGTAACGAAATGTTACCGTTTTTAGTTATTAACAGTTAAAGATATTAATATCAACATAGCGCTAATGATCTGATTACCGACTCATCCAATGCTAAATATATTGTTAGCGACCCAACCACAACGTATGCTACACGCGTATTTATCCCATCCCGAGTTGGTGTGCTGTAGGGGTAAAACCGTCCTCACATACCCAAAATCATTTGAGAGATTTAATTTCAGAATTATGTATGGTTTTATTTATTTATTTTGTAAATAGGTATTTTAACTTATTCATTTTTTAATTAAATAAAATTTTACTTTATCTTTATAAAATTACATTAATAATTTTGTTTTCTACTTTTACTTCCTTTTTATAAAATAGATTTTGTTTTCCTTTTATAATTGTATTCCATTTTTAAAACATGTCAAAATCTATTTTCTGTTTTATTTTTACTTTGTTTTGTAGTTTTTATGTTAAGTTAACTAAATTAGATTTTTTTCCATTTATAATTGTATTCCTATTTTAAATTTCCTTTTATTTTTGTGATAATCTATGGTTTTGTTTATTTATTTTTAAACATGTATTTAACTTTTTTGTTTTTAGTTAAATAAACTTTTACTTTATTTTTATAAAATTACATTAATAATTTTATTTTCTACTTTTACTTCCTTTTTATAAAATAGAATTTGTTTTCCTTTTATAATTGCATTCTATTTTTAAAATAGTCAAAATCTAATTTTCTTTTTTATTTTTACTTCGTTTTTGTAGTTTTTATGTTAAGTTAAATAAAATAGATTTTTTTTCCTTTTATAATTGTATTTTTATTTTAAATTTCCTATTATTTTTCTGATAATCTATGGTTTGTTTATATTTTTTTTTCTTAAACATGTATTTTAACTTTTTCGTATTTTAATTAAATGAATTTTTTTTTCTTTTATAATTGCATTACACTTTAAAAAATGCCAAAATCTGATCGTTTAAATTGACATATGTCACGATCTGGTGACTTACTAACTTTGAATCATTCATCTTTATATTATAAGATTTTAATTTTTGATTTAGATAAATTAATAAATTATTTTTTTCCTTGTGAAATTATTTCTTAATTTTATTTGTTGATTAGATAAATTAAAAAAAAAAACTTGGTTTCCATTTTTCCTTTTAAAATTATTTATATATTTTAGTTAGTTTTATTTTCATTTTTGGATTTTTTTTAAATATATAAATTTTAGTTATTGATTAGATAAATTAACAAATTCTTAGTTTTCTTTTTTTTTCCTTTAAAAATTACTTCTATATTTTAGTTAGTTTTCTTTTCTTTTTTATTTGTTTTAAAATTATTTCTTAATAATTACTGATTAGATAAATTAACAAATTCTTGGTTTACTTTTTTCCTTTTTAAAATTAGCTTTTATTCTCTTTTCTTTATTTGTTTTTAAATTATTTTTAAATTATTTTTAAATTTAAATTAGTGATTAGATAAATTAACAAAGTCTTAGCTTCTTTTTTTTCCTTTTTTACTTATGTATTTTCTTAATAATTTAATTTATTAATTTGACATGTGCCAAGATTTGAATGATTAGTGACACGTGTCAATATCTCGTGAGTTAGAATTTTGACACATGTCGACTTCTGGTAAATGTAACCCAAGTTTCTATTTTTTTCATAAATATTTTTTCACTTTATCTACTATTTTTTAAAAACATCACTCTCTCTATTGTGTTTTTTTTTTAAATAATCTTTTATTAATTTTCTTCTAATTTTTGAAAACATCACTTTCTTTATTGTTTGTCAACCATGGAAAAAAATGTTTTTTTTTGTTAAATAAAAAAGTTCCTTCATGTAAAAACAAAGTCTAAAGCCAACAGAAAGTACTAACAAAAAAGGGATTATATATTTCAAAAGATTAAAAGTAAAGGCAGTCTACAGAAAACACTGTGTAAAAGGAAATAAGATAACAAAAAAGAACAGTAGAAATTTGTTAAAAAGTTAAAAAAGAAGATGAAGAAGAAGAGTAGCTGAGCCCAACTTTTATTTAATAATTATTTCACTTACCCTACTTGTTTTTTAAAACATCACTCTCTCTATTCAGAGGCTCACAGACACACAGAGTCCCTCTAACTCTCTTTCCTACAAGTAGACTTTAAGGCAAACTTTGTCTAAGTGCTGAATAATTTTAAAATACTCATCTGAACATTTAATAAACGTAATCTATCTTTCTCTCTCTCTTTTTCTATTTAGATTACTTCAACCATTGAGATCCAACTTCATCAATCAAACCATTCATCACTACTAACCATGGACTACGTAAGCTCCATCTCTTTCTACTTCTTCTTCTTCTTCTTCTTCTTGAACTTCTTATGTAACGTTTGTTTTTGGCTAATCAGGAGTACGGAGGTGGAGAGTACTGCAGGAGAGGACACGTGCCAGCGTTTGGAAGCTGGGACTGGAACGACGGCGTTCCGTTCACTCAGTGTTTTGAGACAGCTACGACTCAACAACCTGCTTTTCTTCACTACGCTTCTTACCCTCAAGATCGTGATCTTTACCTCGCCGGTGATCTCTACGACAACCACCACCTTGTAGCTCCGGCTGTGATCCTCCTCCCTCGCCGTCGGGTACTTTCTTTATCCCTCTTAGCTCAACACTTTCTTGTGAACTTCTTGATTTAGATGTTCTTGGATAATGTTTTTATAGGCTAAGGTGGGTCAAGAACCTGTTGAGAAGAAGAGAAATAGCTCCAAGCAGCAGCAAAACTTCAAGACGGAGGCGCGTGAGTTTAACGCGCCGCCGAGCTGTCCAACACCGGTGGTGAAGCGGAGGACTAAGACGCCTAAGCCTGTGGATGAAGACTTGTACAAAGTGTCTCCACAACTTCTCTCCGTCAAATCCAATAAGGTATGTAGATAATAATTCTTTTTAAAAATAATAATAAAGGGTTTTCTAATATCTTGAAATTTCTTCAATTATTGATATAAGTTTTGATTTTGGGGAAATGTTTAATTGAAATTGCAGAAAAGAGGAGGTGGGTTTGGGTGCATTTCAAGGTGTTTTTTGCCAACACGGGTGCTTTGAAGCCACCACAAAGCATGAGATATTGAGTCAGACAACACTTTTGTTTTTCTTTCTAGTATTTTATATATTTAAAAGATCATGTGTTTGTGAAATCATATATGTATTTATTTATGCGTAGTAGAAAAAAAGAGTTGAATTCTTAAGGATAGACCAATGTAGCTATTGGGAAAATCGAGCCATATTGTATTACATAAACTAAAAAAAAGTAAGACTTGTTCGCTATTATCATAATTTGGTCTACAATTTAGCAATGTCTTGTGAAATTATGAAAGAGATGAATTCTAAAGGATAGACCAATGCTAGTTTTTGCGAAAAGAGTGCCATAGTGCATAACGTAAACTAAAAAAACGAGACTTGTTTGACTAATTATGTATGCTAGTTATGTATGTATTTATTTAGCGTAGTAGGAAAAATGAGATGACAATTGTAGCTTTTGGGAAACGCGTGTCATATTGTATTAGTTGAAATAAAAATAACGAGACATGTTTTGCAAATTATCATAATTAATTTGATTATGTCCATCTTCTAAATTTTGTACTGTGTTGGTAGTCTAACTGCTGGATTTGGTGAAATTAGGGATGGGAAAGGAGATAAAAGCTGAGGAGGGGAATGTAGAATAGCTTCATCTACAGAAAGTTTGACTTGTGGCATATAAGCCTGGACATGAAGTGAATATTCGGCTTTTTGAAGATATTCGTTATTTATTTTGCTTCGTCCGAATATCTAATTTTATTGTTGATATTCGTTTTGAACCTAACCGAATATTCGGATATCTGAATATTCATTAAATTTTAAATATTCGCGGATATTCGATTTGCTTCGTAATAATTATTAAAAAATTATAAAAAAAATAAAAAAAAATAAAAATTCAAAATTTATCACAAATTATCAATATTTTATTTAAAACTACATATTTTTTCTTAATTTATTAAATTTTAATATTTATATAATTAATTTGATGAATAAAATTTTGTAAGTTATGTATAAATATAATCAATATGCATTATATTTATATAGTTATCTACATATATATTGATATTTGCTTCGTTTCTAACGAATACTAGTTTTTAGTATTTGCTTTGCTTTGTAAAATTAGGAATATTCGGTTTTTTCGAATCAAATTGAAGCGAATAGCGAATCAAACTGAATCTAACGAATATTTTGCCTAGGACTAGTGGCAGAGTTGCCTACCTTTATTTTTTTCTTATTTTTCTGATATGGAAAAGAGTATTATATTAAGAGTTAATAAAATCAAACAACTGGTCTATTAATGGTAGATTTTGGCAAAATTATTTAGTGGAGTAACTGAAGAATAGTTTTGGTCGCTAAAACATGAATGATGTGAACTGTGAAATAATAATTACTGTAAAAAGTTATCTGAATAACCATAACCATTTAATTTGAAGGCTAGTTAAACAACTAGTTGTATGATTTTTAACAGTTTTGTTTTTAATAATTCCAAACATAATTACAAATAAACGACATAAACTAGCAAAAATGAGTAAAAACTTTAAATATTAGTTCGTTATTACTAGTAATATTAACCGATATATTTTTTCTTTTCTTTTACCAATGTAAAGGTCTTTTTGTTTTTTATTCTGATACTAATCTAATGTTTGAGACTTTGAGTAGTGATAACTGATAAGTGAAAGTCATATCACAGAGCTTATATGAGGTGGCAATGACTCATTGGGTTGGGAGGTAATTTTTCTATAAAAATTCCAAACATAATTACCTAATAAACGACATAAACTATCAAAATTTCGTGAAAAGTTTAAATATTGGTTCGTCATATACAAATATTTACTGATCTAAATTTTTTTTTGATTGTCATCTGAATTTATTATTTATTACAAATTATGAAAACTGTTACATAGAAAATTCTATTATGAACAAGTATTTCTAACTCTGATTAGATTTACGACAAATGATACTTTTTTTTTCATGTTTTTGATAAATACCCTAATTATAATTTTTTTGCTGCGTAAAATCACAGCAAACGACTCTAATTGTACATCGCTAAAAATCTCCTATAAACTTGCCTTCATTAATCTACAAATTTGTTAATAAATTGTAATATATGGAACCCAAACCTCATAATGTATAAACATTAATTAACTTTTGGTCAACTAATGGGTCAAGCTTCCACAAAGTTTTTTTTTTAATATATACTAATCTAGTGTTTGTGTAATGACAGGTGAAACTCATATAACAGAGCTTCTAGGAGGTGTCAACGACACATTTGAATGGGAGGTCCATGGGACTCATGGATGAGCCATGACAAAAGTTATACGAGTATGGTTTTGTCCATAGAAAAAAAAATTCACCTCCAAGTTTATTTTGCATAAACTGAAAATAGTTCATCTTTATTCTTCATAGTTATTTAAAATTAATTTTAAGAATTTGAAAGTATTAAATTTTTGCTAGAGAAATAATGTTTAGTAATTCCAAGTCTTAAATATCACGAAGGAGTAAATTTTAAATTCGAATGTCTATAGAAACTAAAATCAACATGGTTTTTCCGAAATCCTTCTAACATTTGTACTTCAATTTAATGATTCAAACATGGTTCTACTCAAAGTTAATTATAGCCTTTTAGGATAGATAATCTAACTCCAAACTACACAAGACATAATTAAATTGTACCACAACAGGAAACCAGAACCACTTCCACCATTAGGAGAAACCAGATCCGCCAGACGCCGACCATATATTGAGAAAAAATGAAGATGATGGCTCCTAGAGTTTTCAAGAGGGAATTCTCTCTTTGTGTGTACATGCGTTCAATTTTTTTTACCATATATCCAGTTTTTGCTTTTTAAGGGGCCAAAATATAATTTGGCTTAGTGTTAATCATTTTGTATTTTTTTCTTTTCAAGAAAATTTTCTTAACCAAAATTTATTTATGCATTATGAAAATATGTACCTACTCTACTGAATGACTAGGTGAAATTTTCATTTTGGTTCAGTTAATTTACTCTTAATTAAGGGTATTTCCAAGCCATTACTCCATCTTTTTCTTCTAAAATACTCCCTCTGTTTCTAAAAGATTATATTTCTAAAAAAAAATTTTCTTTCAAAATGATATTATCTCTCTCATTTCTATGCATAATTACATTTACATTTCTTATCATACCTTTATTTAGTTCCTTTTATTTTTAATTTAAAATTAGTTATTCAATAAATGTAAGGTTATAGTTGTCATTTAAAGTTTTTCTTAAAAACTGTAAAAATCCTAAAAATATAATCTTTGTGGAACAGAGGTACTATATTGTAAACAAATCCATTTTTGAATTGAGTTTATCTCCAACCTATTACTTTATATACATTCTCTTTCTATTTAATTCCAAACTTTTATTGTAACCTTATATTTTTAGAAATTACAAATTCAGCCCTTTGTTTTTATTTGAAGCAATAAGTAACAAGTTGAAATATTATTTTATTTCTAGTATTTTCGATTCTATATGTTGTATATGTTTTTGTTGCATTTTAAATTATTAATTAACTGCTAAAAATATATAACATATAAAATACTAACCAATAAATTTATTTGAGTAAGAAATACAAACATATAAAATTTAGAGAATTTTAGGAGGAATACCCTATGTCATCTTTTTTTTCAAACATAACATTTACCATAACCCTTTTTAAATAGGGAGATTTAGAAAAAAGATAAAAAAAAAAAACATAGTTTGTCTATCTAATCCTTTTTTTCCAATTTATGGTGATCTAATTTTTGAATTATGACAATCCTAATTTATCCTTTCTATAAAAAAAATAACAAAATCAAAAACTCTTACTCATTTAGAGTCTTCAATTATTCATTTATTATTTTATTCTTAAAAATATATAGATATAGTATCGATAATAAAAAAATCAAAAACAAATCCCTAATTCCCAATTTTTCCTTAAATCGAAAGAACCAAAATTGCTTTTCTAATCTCCATGAACGATCACCTCCAACAAATCTCTAATTGGTTTCTAATTAGAAAACCGTAACCCGTGTCGACTTCAGTCATCGTTGGGGACTTCCGGCGGAGCTCAAAACTTTTACCGGCGGAGCTCAAAACTTTTACCGGAGCTCAAAACTTATTCTGGCGGAGCTCAAAGCTTCAACCATCCTTGTCGACTTCGCTCTATTTGTGGTTTTAATCTTCTCATCCTCAATCTTATTTGCTCCAATCTAATCTCTAATTCAATTTAACATGCATGTAATTATTAGTTAACATCGGAACACATCGACTTCAATCATCATTGTCGACTTCCGGTGGAGCTCAAAACTTCAATCATCCTTGTCGACTTTGATTGTGAGTTTAATCTTCTCATCCTCAATCTAATCTCTAATTCAATCTAACATGCATGTAATTATTAGTTAACATCGATCATTGGTTCCACGATATCGTTGGTGTCTTTGACTTTTTTTTTTGAAAGAGTTTGGATTTTTTTACTTTGTTTTGTAATAATTGACTTTTTTTTGAATGGAGTAGAACAATTTTATTTCTCATGTCCAATATCGTTTCAAATAACAATTTCCTTGATTGAAATTTTACAATTTCTTTGATTGGTTTCTATTTCGAACATTGTATAGTATTTGATCCCTTTACTTGGATGGTTTCTACTTGGATGATCCCTTTCGTTTGTTTATGCAGGTATGGATAACAAATATCCACAGCGTCTTTATAGAATTGGACATGAGCCACTAACAAAACAGATCAACAATGGATGCAAAATGACATTTCTCATCCTTATCAAGGATGAAATGCCTCTAGCTTATTCTAAAGTCCAGAAAGATGCAAAATTTGGACCCATTTTAGCGATATATGACAATAATCTAAAGTTTTCTGGTTAGTTGGTACATTGCATGTTGAGTAGGTAGCTGGTTACAAAGAAGAAACATGAGATGTGGTTTGCTTTTGGGAAGAAGCCACTCCGGTTTTCGATGCAAGAATTTCATGCAGTTACTGGGCTCAAGTGCCATGATGATTTCGATTCTGATATAGAGGAGTGGACAGATGATGGGGGGGGGGGGTTGGAGTAATGTTATAAGGAATAACAAAAAGGTTTGGCTACAGAAGATTAAGAAAGAGTACTTACCAATTGCTCACAATTGGGAACCCAATGGATTACATCAAGTTAGTGATGGATATAAAAAAGGTATGGTCTTCTTACTTCACTCATATCTTACATTTCTTTCTATTCTTATACTTATCACTATCATACTCTCCTTACAGGCTCACAAGTATCCTTGGGGTCGTGTAGCGTATGACCATCTACTCAAGTATATGAGAAAAAGAAAAGTTGAACTGAAGAACCCCATCAGCTTTTCTCTTGAATTTTTCTCCTAAGCACTTCAAATATGGGCCATGGAAGCAATACCTTTTCTTGGAAATATTACTGGATTCAAGATTAGTGATGAATTCAAATTTCCTCGGTGTTCTAATTGGACAGGCAATATGAGACCTAATTTTGATGCCGTTATTACCGTAGATAAATCACTTGGACGTAAGGTTAGTTTATCATCTATTCTCTTTTGCTCATCTTGTTACATATTTTAATAGTTATATCATTTCAAATGCAATAAAAAGTTTATCTTTTAATCTTTTAAATGTAGGATCCTGTGTATCCATTCATTTCAGAGACGGGGAATTGTGATGTCGTAGACTCTGTTAACTTCTTGAGGGATGATGAAATTGAAGATGTTGAAGTTGATAATTTGAAGTATTTGATTCAATCTGGATATGATTTTGAAGACTTCAGTTGGGAATGTGTTGAGAAAAATGATGTGTTGTCTAAGGAAAAACATGCTGAAGAAGAGCATGATGATACATGAGATTATAATGACTGTGCTCAAGAGGACAATGAGGTTAGGGATGCGTCTCAAGATTTGAGTGATGGTTTGGATACTAGTGAGATGAAGCAAGCTCCCAATGTTGTGAGGACGCAGGGCAGTGAGAAGAAGTAAGGTGAAACTGTCCAAGGCTCTAGTTCGAACAACAGTAAGAAGAAGGTTGGTGACGTTGGTGCTGAGACACGGAAAAGAAAGTTTTTGTGTCAGCGAGCAGCTGCATATGGTCAGTCTGTACAAGACACATCGAATGAAGAAATGAAGTCATTCTTCAAAGGTTTGTTTGACTCTTCTTTCATGAGTTTTACGGCGCAGCTTGACATGCGACTGGATGAATTTAAGGAGGAGGTGGTGATGCGACTGGATCAATTACAAGGGGAAGTATCAGAACTACGGGATTCAATATCAACATCTAGAGTTCCAAATGAACCGACTTCACAAAAGTCTAATCCACCAGAAGCACCTCGTCACTCAGGGGTATGTAAAAAATAGATCTCTAAGTCTTTCGCGTTATGTAACTGGTTATATATAGTATGACTCTACTTTCATGTTCTATTTTGGTTGTGTCTATGTAACTGGTTATATGTATTATGACTCTACTTGCATGTTCTATTTTATAGATGGTTATGTATTACTATTAATTAAGACTTAATCTAGCGTTTTTTTCTTACACAATATTTTCATTGGTTTATTGACAGGATGATGAATTTCAGTTTGATGAAATATTTACTGGTGACATAGACTTGAATGTGAGTCCACAGGAATTCCTTAGATGAAAATTAGGACACTTGAAACTAAGATTTTATCTACTCTAAGCAAAGAAAGACAGCAATGCAATCAACCTAAGCCTAGAGAGACCAAATACCAAGTTTATCAATTGTAGTATAGTGGTAAGAGTTGAGAACAAAGTTGAACCAATCAAGAGTGGTCTACAGCAATTATTTGATTAATATGGCTAGCTATTCAAGTAATTATCAAAAGGGTGTGGTACTAACAGTCTAAATGAGAAATCTACTAAAAACCCTAATTGATACTAGAGGTACCAAAGTCTATCACACTTTAGCACATCATGGAACTAAGAAGGAAAAATCACAGTACTAGGACGACTCGACCACACTGATCGAGTGGTGAGGTTGAGTGCCACAGTAAAAACAGAGAAAAACTACAGTGAACGATTACTAAACAAGCTGTAAACTATGGGGAAAAACAGGGACTCTAAGGATGAAAATCACAGGATCGCAAACACTATGTTCTATTGCATCTATCAACTAAAAATTTCATCACATGACTACCCTAGACAAGAGACTTCATAACCAGCTTAATCCATGGTTCGTGGTAGAGAGCCCCAAGACCCAACCCAGTCAGCATAGTGTGAGGAGTCGGATCAGGCATGAAGAATCAGCCTATTAAAGTCGAGAAGAGTTCATAACAAGTGAATAGGTGGAGTCGTGACATATATCAATGCCTGATGCATCCACCCTCATGCTATTGTACTCTAAACCCCGGAAAAGTATATCCAATGGCTCAAGGCATGGTTCGTGCTCATGAGACCATCTAAAATCATGTTCTCCTTGATCAAAGGAGAACAAGCATTAAAATCACTCACCAAAGAGGGAGTCGAAACTGAGTGATGTTCAAACTATCTAAGCAATAACAAAACAGAGAGAAGCTACCCTAATCCATCCCTAAAAATCCCAATTTTACTACTCACACAAGGTGATCATGGCTGGGGTCCGAAACCCAGAAAAGATTAAACTTTTCATATGAGATAGCCTATGATCTAGTGAGCAAGGTTGGAGAAGAAATCAAAAGCAAGTACTAATTTTATAAAAAGATATCAAAGTTACAAGGTTGCTGAAAATGAAAAACTGTCAAGAACACCCAGACCAACAAGAGAGAGAAAAACGAGAGCAAAACCTAAAAATTACTAAGCCAAAGCGGCGCTATTCGATCCTCCTCTAATTAGGTTTAATTAGGTGCTTTTATACATAGTCTCAAGCGCTTATTACATTTTGCGAGTGTTCAGGAGAAAAAGTCGTAGAGTGCCCACTCGACCCAGCAGTCGAGTGGGGTGGTCGAGTGGCTTCTCGAGTAGGCAGACGGTGCTGAAGTCTAGTGAGCCTATGATGCTGAGGTCAAGAGTGCCTGTCTAGAGTGCTTCACTCGAGTGCTTGGTCGAGAGTGCCTCTCGAGAGTGCTTCACTCTAGTGCCTGGTCGAGAGTGCCTGTTGAGAATGCTTTACTCGAGTGCCTGTTGAGAATGCTTCACTTGAGTGCCTGGTCGAGAGTGCCTGTTGAGAGTGCCATCTGTCTTCTCTGCAATATTCACTCGACTCCATAGGGCTTGACTGCACATCTTCACTTCATGAGCCAAAATCCAAGTATGCTCCATATGTTCCATAAGTACCTGATAAGACCCTAAATATGCAAAATGCATGCAATGCCTATACAGAAATATGAAACATCCTATATGAAGCATAAATGCATGAAATGGTATAAACAGTGGATGAAATCTACTCTAAGACATGATAAAAAGGTGGTAAAAACGTGTATGAAAGTGGTGTTATCAACACTTATCTCCAAAAACAGATGTACCCTATGATGCTACATGAAAGGATTTTGTTGCTGAGTTGAGGGGAAAATTTCAGAAAAACCCGGGTAAAGATGATAAAGATGCAGAGTTGGTGTTCTTTTCTGAGGAAAGATTTGAAGCTTTTCTAGAGTGGTGAAAGACTAATTCGTCAGTTCATTGAATTTGTATTTTGTATAGTTATTATACTTTAATATTTGAACAGTAATACCAAATTGTTTTGATTTTTCAGGAGCATTCAACTTGATCCAAGTTTAATTGATAAAAATTTACTTAACCGTGTCTTGGGGCCCAGCGTCTGGCTTTAAAACTTTGTAAGTTTTAACCATTTTTAGTGTTCATTAGCTTTGATTAACATATTTATTTGCGATGAAAGACTTTCTAAATTTTGACATTATTTCAGGAAATAGATGCAGAACTGTACAAATTTCGGGAGTTTACTACATTAGAACGAATGAAATCAGAGCGTGTTGGATTCATGGATTGTATATGTAGCGCGGTTATACATAAGGATTACGAGAACTTTAGGATGTCTAAAAAACAAAGCACTCGTTAGACACTCAGCTATTAGCTTATGCTAAGAGAGAGTTGCCGTCTCATGGAAAGACATGGAAAAAGTGGGCTACAGATTTTGACAGAATATATGCTTCGATTTGCATCAATAATACTCACTGGATTGCTATTTGTGTCAACTTCGTGCTTAAATCAGTTGAAGTCTTCGATTGTTATGGACACCACAATAGAATGTACGCAGAGCCTTTCGCCATTATCATCCCTCGCATTCTAAAGGAAGTTCATGCAAAGATTAAAGGGAGACCTCCACTCATTGGACCTTACAAAATCGAAGAAGCGAAGGTGCTTCCTCATTTAAATAAATCAAACAGTGATTGCGGAGTTTATGTGTTGAAACACATTCAGTGTCATTTTCATAACAAATCTTTGGATTTGATAAGTGATGAGAACAATAACGAAGCACGTTACAGGCTTGGAATTGATCTTTGGAAAGCAGCCATGGATCCTGTGATAATTGATAGAATGAAGTTGTTTGAGCCTCATGTAGGTTCTTCTGATGTTGTAGACATTGAGTGATTGTATATTAGTTACTATCTTTCAAATCTTTTATATGTAGTACTATTGTTGTTCTTTATTTAGCTAATATATGGATTACGAATTGATATCTATTTAGTCTTGGATTGTTAATTTGCAAAGAGATCGATCACTTCTTTATTTCGTTTTGATTAAATTTTTCAGACAGTGTATGATCGATCGATATGCTTAACTGATCGATCGATCCGTTATTTGTTATTGTTGTTTAAAGTTCCAAACGGTGTATGATCGATCGATCTATTTTTGATTCATTGGTCTGAATTTACATACACTGTCTGACCGATCGATCAGTTTAAGTGATCGATCGATCTGTTTTTTTTTAAATTGGTTCGAATTTACAGACCGTGTATGACCGATCAATCTGTTTTAGGTGCTCGATCGATCTGGTTTTTTTTCTGTGGTTCAAATATACAGACCGTGTATGATCGAACGATCTCTGTTAGGTGATCGATCGATCGATCTATTATTTATCTATGGTTCAAATTTACAGAACGTGTGTGATCGATCGATCACTTAAACAGATCGATTGATTCGTATTTTTTTATTGGTTAAAAATATAAACCGGCAAAAAAAAATTAATTTGGACCGAATTAAACTGAGTTTATGCAAAAAATGACTATAAGGGTAACAATCGATGTTTCTTTGCTGGTAATGGTTCTTCTTTGTTGAAATCACCAAGAAATCCCTAATTCTCCAGCACTATTCGAATCTTCAATTCTTCATCAATTTTGACTACATAAAGTCCCTTTCACTTGGATTTCCATCTCTTATTCATTCATAATCATTTAGTTTCAGATCTGGAAAAAAGTAAGTCTTCAGTCACTTAACTTTGAGCCTAAAATTTGAATACAATATGGTGTAATTCTTTCAGTTCTATATGTCATTGAATATGGGTTATTCTCTACAACAATAATTTATATTCGTTTACTATTGAAATTGTTTAAATTCTTATGCCTTATGTTAGTGATGCGTCAAATTGGTGTTTGTTTTGTCATAAAAAGTAATTACTTTCTGTTCGGTTTGGTCAAAACAAATGAATGTATGTTATTTTTGTTTTCTTAGACAATAACATAGGCATTATACTGATATTTGTTGATGGTTTATCTTTTTAGGCAATGGTAAGAAAGGGAAAACAAATTGAAGACAATTGCGAAGGAGAAGAAGAGAGACCAAGAACATACTATTACACCAATAGAAAGACGCGAGCGTGTGATATTCACTTGAGACCAACCATCAAAAAGTTGGATAAGCATGACAATGACTTCATTAAAGAAATGGAGCAAGTGAAAATTGAACCTACTCGTTTCGCTTCTAAGGGTTTATTGGATCGGCTTGGATTACTTAACGATGTCGAGTTAGTGTTTACCAACATGGGGTTTAGAAAGCTATATGCCTTTGTCATCATACACACCCTGTCTTGGTTCGGGAGTTTGTGGCAACATGCCGTCTCACTTATGAAGACCCAAAAAACCTGGTGGCAAGCCAAGGGAAAATCATATTCTTCCTCAACAAGAAATTCCGGTCCTTATCTCTTTATGAGTTTTGTGACATATACGGGTTTAGTCATGTGGAAGAACTCGATTTTCCAAAATTTGAAAACCCGACAAAATTCTGGAATTTGATTGGGACAGGGAAGTACACATCAAAAGAGGCTAAGATTTCTAAGATTCGAAATCCCGTGTTGAGATTAGTGGCGAAGATCATCAGCAATACATTCTTCTTTAAAGCTGAGTCTGGATCTGTTCGTGATGATGAGCTATAGATGATTTTTTATGGTGTCAAGTATTTTCTGGTAGAGTACGAAGACAGGTTGGACAACGATGTTAACTTTGGCGCTCTCTTGGCTATTATGTTTGTAAACCTGAAGAAAACAGCACCTGCTTCCAAAAAGGCTCTCCATATGGGTACGTTACTTACCCCTTTGTTTCACTGTTTTCAAGACATACAACTCTCCACGGAAAAGACGATTAAAGAGATTCGCACAATCAATATCAAATATTTAGAGCATTGTCACATACTGGAGAAGAGAGCTAAGTTAAGCCAACCACTTACATATCGGTACATGGATCAAGCTGGCAAAACTTTGTTCTGTGAGTTACCAAACCCAAATATCACATCACTTGTCTCTCGTGAGGACCTGGAGTTTCTCCCAAGACCTGAGTTCCTTGTCAATCTTTTGGATGCGGCCAGTGATCCAACCGAGCATGCAGACAATGATGAGATGGCAGATCAGTCAACATACCAGCAACATCAGTTTCCATATTCACCGCAACCAAACCACCTCTTGCCATCAGATTCAACTCAATACAACTTACCACCAGTTCCACCACATGATGCTGAAGCTGAAAGACAACAATGGATCATTGACTCCCAACTTAAACACAATGCAATGCTACACCAGATATGGGGAGCAATATCTAATATCAGACCATGTCGTTGTTGCTCTCGTCTGCAGGTCTAGGAAATGACAAACCAAGAGAGGGAAATGTGAAGTAAGCATGTAGAAGATGCCGCACAATCTGGTGCAGAAGTAAACTCACCTTCTTCCTATCACACGGGTGATAGCCATCTCGGTAGAAGCAGAAAGAAAGCAGGACACAGCCATAGCTCGAGCGAGATCCCACGCAACCGCAAATGATTATGTTTTAGTTTAGTGTTATGTTTAAGAGGAGAATTTGTACTTTATGGCTTTATTAGACCATTCTTTGACATTGTTTCTATTATTACTGTGTGGTTTTGTTAGACATTTCTTTTACATCGCTTTATTATTACTGTGTGGTTTTGTTTGACATTTCTTTGACATTGCTTGTACATAGCTTTAATATAACTGAAACACCACCATAAGTAGTCCAACGACATGAAAAACTTAAACTTGAAAACTCCACCATTATTTACCACTTCCATCAGATTCTAATATACTACTTTGCTACATCCTATGATTAGGATACATCTAAGAACAACAACAGACCAGAATGCCTTTCTCAAACTTGATGTGGCCTCCGTAATTGCAAGTTTAGTCTTCTCAGTTACCTCCTCTTCTAATTCCATTTTCATCTTCTCAAACATCTGGTGATTGGAAAATTGTTTCAAGATATTCACCTCCTTTTCAAGTTTAGCAGCTTTGATAGCTAGATACTCAATCTCATCAAGAAACGACTCATCAACCCATTTGAAAACATGCTTATCATTTGTCAGCTACAACAAAATCATAAACCCGTTGTTGAATTGTACAAGAATTTTATTACAATACAAGTTCGATATAATATGGTTACCTTCTTATTTGCAGCAAACTCACAACGGTAGAATCTATGATACGGATTAGCAGTGGTTGTAGATGTTAAAAGAAGTGGCGGTTTCCCACACCAGCACATCTTTGAACACCAACAATGCGTTCAACTCGTGGTCCAAATGATTTTCCAGTAGAACATGATGATGAGTAGCTCATGTTTCTTCACCGTGAACAATACCCAAATATAAAAAATAACCATTCATGAAATGTCAGATGTATTAGTGTGGAGATTGTAAAATCTCTATGTGTGTATATTGAGATCCAAATAGAAGACATACCCAATTTGTTAAGATCTCTTGTTTTTCCTTTGATGTCTTCTAACTTCGTTGTCCTCTCAGAAACTGATTGAAGATCTGCTCTCAATCGTCGTGTTCCCTTTGTTTTTTTTTTGTTTTTTTGGCTTTTTAGGTCAAAACTTTGATCACTTTAACCCTCTACAACAATCCAAGTCTCCTAAAATTAGCCGATATCTTGATTAATAAAGTGATCAACCAATTTGTATTCAAGATCGATCGATCATACAGCTTCTGTTTGTTTTACACCCTCGACGTAAATAATGGATTGATCAATCTATAATCAAGATCGATCGATCATACAGCTTCTGATAGTTTCACACCTACACAAAATAATAGACTGATCGAACACATTTAAAAGATCGATCGATTACTTAGCCAGATCGACCGATCACATTTAAAGATCAACCGATCACACACCATCTGGTTTTATGTTTAGAGCCCCTCGCATTGGTTAACATACATATGGATCGATCAGTTAATATGGTTGATTGTAAACATCATAAAATTCCCAAAAAAACATCATATGCTATAAATCCAATAATCCAACAATAAGAGTTTCCAAAACCAAATAAAATTTTAAACGCAAAACATATTAAAGAAGTAGATGAATAAAAGGAGTGGTTCTTGGCTAGTACTTGTGAGAGTAGCGAGACAAGCCTGAAAAGAGAAAGATAAACAGTCAATAGGAGGGGCAAAATTAGATAAGCAAACCAAAACATGGAATTGCACTAACCGTACTATAAGGGTAGATCACATCTTGTTTTGTTATGTACTTCTTGACCACACCGGCTACACTTGTGTCTCTTTGGTACTTGAGATCCTTGAGACGATCTTATCTTGTCTTCAACTGTTTCATGTCTTCACTTTTTTGTCTTCCAGGTACTCTTCTTGTATTAGGTGCTAAAACTTTTACAGCTTCAACATCTTCTGGAACGCGCCATTCTGCTTCGGGAATATCAATTGGATTAATAGATTCTTCATACAACGATCTCCATGGAGTAGTGGTATACATATCATCAGCATATGTATATAGATCCTTGAATGTATCTAACGATCCTTTTATAGCGTGTCGACAAGGAATGTTTCCTATCTGAAACTTCCCACAAGTACATGTTTTTCTTTCTAAGTTAACAACGAAGTCTACTATTCCTCCTTTTATCTGTATACCGGATCTACTAATCGGATAACCTTTAAAGATTTTACCTTTCCCAATTCTTCTATCAATATTTTTCTCCACTGCAATAGTTAAAGGATAACTGTGCTTTGCACTTTTTTCTCTTTGCTTGTAAAACCATCTTGTTAAAAATTCTCAGATGCTGTCTAACAAAGGAATTACTGGATACTCTCTAGCTTGTCTTAAAGCAGAATTGATAAATTCTGCTGGATTTTTGGTGTTAACGTTGTATTTATATCCAGGAAAATGACATCGAGCCCATTTTGTCACATCAGCATCCTTTAGATAACCTCCAATCGCAGGACTGATGTCGCAAATGTCCTTGAAAAGTTTCTCAAATTCAGCAACTCTATATGCTTTAGATGCTTTAGCAACCAAACCAGCCAAACCTTTTCCCTTGTAATACGTGATGATATTATTGATCAAGTGATGGATGCAAATACCATGTTTAGCCAATGGGTAGACTATTCCAACTGTTTTGCATATCGATAGATGTCTATCTGAAACAAATGCTAGACCTTCATCATCCTTTATAACATTCTTTAGCTGCGTAAAAAACCACTCCCATGAGCTATCATTCTCAGAATCCGCAATTCCAAATGCAATCGGATATAAGTTAGAGTTACCATCTACAGCTGTAGCTACTAGTAGAACTCCTTTGTATTTGTTTTCAAAAACGTCCCGTCAACTACTATCACTTTCCGAATCGACTTGTTGAATCCTCTTAATGATTGACCAAAAGAAATAAATAGATATATGAATCTACCCTATCACTTTCATAATTCGTAAACATACCAGGATTCGCTTCTTGAACGATATACAAGTATTTTGGTATCTTACCATAACTTTTCTCCAGAATACCTCTAACTTCATTAACTGCATACTCATGAGACTCCCAAGCCTGGGAATAAGTTAGTTCGCATCCCCAGTCTGACCGAATCAAATCAATGATATCATTTGGTTTAGGTCCTTCCTTGACACCCTCATAATTATGCATAATGAGATGTCCAATTGTTCTTTGTTGAAGGTGTCTTACAGAATTTTTGCTTCCTCGAAGGAGCACATCTATGCTCAGCGACATACTTATTGATTCTAAAATATGTAGAATGATCTAAACATTTAGCACGAAGACTCCGTTTGCAAGAACTATCTACGCAGCGTACAGACCACCATTTTGTATCAGATTTTGTAACCCTATAGTCACAGTTATGCTTCATCGCATACATTTCCATAGTTGATTGTAAAAGCTCCTTACTTTTGAAATAGTTTCCCTTTACAACCATGGACTCTACCAACATGGTTACAAGCCGGTCAACAACCTTAGCATCATGATAACTCGCTTTATCAACATTTCTCAAAGCAAGTGATTTTCCACTCACATTGCCATCATCATCAGCACTCCTATGATTATCCTGTCGGTTTTTAACGTTAATACTTGGCTCCTTAGCATCATCACTTTGCCCCTTAGCATCATCACTTCGCCCATTAGCATCATCACTTCGCATGTTTCCATCATGACTTCGACAATTAGCATCATCAGTTCGCCCATTAGCGCCATTACCATCAACTCTAACTTTGAACGTCACGCACAACGGTATATTATTGTTCCTTTTGAAATAGATTACAAAATTCTTGAGTTGTCTATCATTCATCACAACAACAGGAGGAGAGTCTAAGCTAACATCTATGGGTATAAAACTGAATTCCACATCAACCTCAGTCTGTTCTATTCCATAGTCATCTAAAACAATCAACTTCAAATCTTCAACAGATGTAGTAGATTCCAGGCTAACCAATCTTCCACGTTTTTGTTCATCTACAATGAATTCCCACTTCTTGTTGTCATACAATCTCTATCAACCACACGTAACATAGATATGAAGCATAATTTTCAGAAAGTTGATAACTCTTGAAAAATCACGTAAAAGAGAAAAAGAAGTTATTGGTGAAGAAGATGCTTAATCTAACTTCAGTAATTAGGTTTGACCTAAATTAAACAAAATTTTATTTTCCTTTTTTATATATATATTCATTTAATTATTCTTATTTTTTATTTTTGGAAGTCTATAATTTTAGAATACGTATTCTAAATGTTTTATAATACGTATTCTAAAACTATATAATTTTTAGAATACGTGTTCTAAAACATTTAGATAATAGAATACATATTCTAAAATGCTATAATTTTTAGAATACGTAATCTAAACGGTTTAGAATTCGTACTCTAAAAATAGTATTCTAAAAACTTTTTTACCATAAATGATTTAAAATTAATTTTTAGAATACGTAATCTAAAATGTTTAGAATATAGAATACAAAATCTAAAAACTTTAGAACACAGAATTCGAATTCTAAAGTTTTTAGAACAAGTTTTAAACCTCAAAAATATACTTAAAATTGCTTAAAATGAAAAAAGTTTATTCTTTAAATCTTCTCCAAACATGTGTTTCTACATGATTATATGGTTTTCTTAGGAAAAACCCTTGTTTATCTAGTACCAAGAGTAGACTTGGAAAAATTAAAAATTTGCAAAAAGGTGTAGATAGACAAAATATGTTTTATTGCTTCTTTTATTCCAAATTTTCCTTTCAAATATAACCTTTTGATGCCTTTTTGCATTCATTCAAAAGATAATTTTATCCTTGTCTAATGGTTCCACCATCTCTTTCTTCTCTCCAATCCTCTTAATTTCTTCTTCTTTACCTCTTTTTTTTTTTCAACCAAACATTAAATAATTAGAAACTCATTCTAGAATTAGTCGCCCACACTGGAGGAAAATTGTTTACAAACGTAGATTCAGAAAATAAAACTCTTGAAGATCTTCCTAAGCAGTCCACTTGTGTATTGTTTAGTTTTGGGATACGGGATATAGAAAACTCAGGTATGAGATCACATAGATGAGTAAAATCTTCCTTTCTCTCTATTCTTTTTTTTTGTTTTTCCTCTTTCTTCTTTCTCGATCTCATTTATTTCTTCTTTTATTATCTGTGTTCTTCTTCTTTTTTCTTTTTCCACAACAAAAAAAATTTCAGAATTTTTTTTTTTTCTAACTTTTTTTTTTCCAGATTTTGTTATTTCTTTTGTCTTTTCCACAATATTAATTGTCATGATATGACGTTTTACATTTATGAATTTTTAGGTTTATAAATTTCTGAGTTTTTTGTAGATATTTTTTTATAAGTGTTCTTGTAGACGACCTCAATAATTATTGTCCACTTATCTATAGTAGGAGATTGTTGTCCATCACATTAGATCCGTCAGACAGATTGTTGTCCATCTCGAATATAAGTGTGTATGTTTAGTTTATACTTTTGTCAATCAATATTTAGTTGCATGTTTGATCTTATTTTTATGTGTCTAAGTTTTGAAAAAATAGTTTATATACATGTTTGATCTTGTGTTTTATGTATATTTGATCAAACATTATTCTTTTTGGATTTTATGTACAATTAATTTGCATTTTTTTAATTTCACATTGTTGTCTCACATGATGGACTACTTGAATTGTTATGTCCACATTATTAAATATCATGGACAACTTTGCAAACATAAAAAATAGTTACACAATTCTTGTCCACTATTAATCTTCATCCAAATCACTACAATAAATTATTCAACTTAGCTTTTATAATATAAATTATCCTCTCATCTTTCAAATTTTACATTCTATAATATATATAAGGACGAAATTGGTATTTTGGAAGGAGTGAAAAAGTTTTTGTGGGCAAGATTATGGTTTCAAAATTTAAAAATATTTAGTTGTCTATGAAACCAAATAAATATCTATACACCTTTTTTCTTTCATTTTTCTATTTTCCAACTTTTTCTTTTATATTTTATAATTTTTCTTTACAATTGTCACTTTCCAGCTTTTATTTTCTTTCTCTTCATGCTTTTGTCTACATTTAACGCATCATCATTTAAAATTTTTACCACTCGTACTTTTCCCGCCATAGCCAACATGTGTATATCTTTTACCAAATTTAGTTACCACAAAAAAGACAGAAAAAGTTATTATTGAAAAAAGAAAAGATAAAAAGTATTACGTGAAAGTCTTAATGGATCTAGAGTATGGCCTGTAAAGTTCCCTAAAATTTAAGAGATTGATTTATATATAAAAAACGAAACTCTAAAATAGATAAGAAAATAGAAATCTTCAAATAAAGAATTAAAAATCAAGCTTTAATTTTGAGATAAAAATGAAAATGTGTTGAAGATAATATTACTCCAAAATGGAGTATGGAGGTTGATTTGGGAGGGAGTTGGAGATGCTATAATATAATTTACTTGAACTCAAACTGAAATTAAACCAATTTGTTTTTATATGGTTTATTTACGTTTGGTTACCAAAGACATGAACCTGCCAAATAAGTTTTCATGATTTTTTCCAATTAACTTGTTAGAGATTTTTTATCATGTGTCTCTTGAAGTGTGACTTCAAATAACACAATATCCAAGAAAAATAGCATAAAGGCACTAAATGGTAAAAACAGAATGGTGGAATTGTGGAGGAACGTGGAGGAATAAAAAAAAAATGTTACCAGTTGCATGTTTAAAAATTCCACAAAAAAACTGATGGAAGAAGCAACAGTTGTCAAAGTAATCCTTTCATAACAAAAGGTTGGAAATACTATTTTGAGAAAAATATTATCTTTTAAGGTTTTGTTTTGAAAAATTACCAAATCTAATCAAACTAAAATTTAGGTATGGACATTTGGGTATATGTCCGAGTTTGGATCAATATTTTGGTACTAGAAATTGAAACTATTTGGGTCTTTTAAAAATTTAGGTTCCGGTTAAATTTGATACTCATTCGGATCTCGATTCGGATCAAATTATTTGGATTGGATTCGGTTCTGGTTCATCGGATTTAAGAGTGTATGGTCCATTTGGATATTTATTGGTTATGATTTGGTTTAGTATCCCAATTAATCAAATTCTGAGAGATTCAACAATTAAAATATATTAATTATTTTTTCTTCTATAATAAGTAAATTAAACATGAGTGTTCAAATACATGTTTAGATTCAGTTTTGATTTTTCAATTTTTCGTTTAGAGTTTTGGATTCAGATGTGTAAGACACATTCGTTTCTTTAGAAATTTTGATTCATATTCGGTTTCGATTCCATCAAGTTTGGGTAAGATTAAGATACCCAAAATATCATAAAACAAAAAAAACAATTGGTAAAATTTGAAAAAAAATTTTGGTTAAATTTTCACAAATATAACTTAATAATTGATATTTTTGGCTTCATAGCTGTAATTTTGGAATTTAGTTATATCAAGTCTAGATATAATTAATATTTTTGGGTATATAATTTTATTTTAGGCATCTATTCGTTTTTTTATTTGGTTTGGGTTCAGTTTTAGTTATTTGGATATAGGAGTTTATCACCATTTCAGACATTTCACCCAAATCTAACACACACATCTTGTCAACATACGTTAAATCATTGATATAAAATATATACAACTAGGGGAAGTCCCGCGCGGTGCGCGGATTTAGTATATATGTATTTATTTAATACATAGTTGATAAAATATGTGATATACATTTTATTTTTCTATCTATTATGAATAATATTTAGTTACTGAAAATACATTACAAAATATTTAAATAATAAATTCATGTGAATTATTAGAAAAAGGTATAGAAAAATATGCTACATATGGCCAACAAAAGATATTAGACTACATAATACAGGTTTTAATTAAGGTTATTTTTTCCTAGATTTTTGCTTATTTTACCCTTATTTTAAAATAATTAATTAACAATAAATAACTGAAACATCTAATATATTTAGTCAATTTATATTCATATACCCAAACATGTAAATGAACACTATTTGAGAAACTTAAGGAAAACAATATATTTTTAACCAAAATAAAATTTTAAAATAATATGATTAATAGTGTCATGTGAGTTATTTTTATTAAAACAAAGAGAATACATAATTAGGTTATAGGAAAATATGCCATATGTTACAAGTACCAGAATTTACAAAAGTCTATGAACAATTTTAATCACAATTTAAAATTTTAGAATTTCAATGGTTTTTAAGAAAATGGATGTGTATGAATTTCTCAATAAAATGTAATGTATTAGGTAGAAATGGATATTGAAATTATAATAATTGTGTTGAGCCAATTGGAATATTAATAAAAAAATATAAAACAAAAGTAATATACTATAGAAGAAAACATAAAATAAAACACTTATAGTACTTATAAACTCATGTGAGTGTGACATTAATAAGTCTTGAATATATAAACACATTTTGCTATGATTAAAGCTTTTTTGATAATTTGCTTTTCAGATGATATCATTTCTAAATATTTTTTGTTATTTACTAATATAAGATAATCTCATAAAAAGTTTGATGTTAATATTCTAAAAGTTTTTGTGAACCTAAATAAAAATGAAATATTAAACATGTTATTGTAAATTGAGAAATTGACTTTTAGATACTAACATTTTGATGGCAAAGAAAAATTGAAAATAAAACTAAATATCATGATGTTCTCTACCATAACGGGATTGACATTGGTGTTAGGATGCATATAATCATTTAGTGATACTATTCATGTAAGGAGGTTTTTTTATGGTAGTACTTTTTGTAGAAATCTTTAGTAATCTTGTAGCAATGTCAATCCCTTTGTACCTATCAAGCTGTTTTTTGACATCAAAACATGATATGGAGAATAAGGTGACTTTTTTAAGTTGACTCTTAAACTTATGAAGATGACGGGGGTGGATAGATATTTGTATGACATTATTCTAGATATAGAAAAATTAAAAAATTTAGAAAACGGTATTTGAGTTTGTTTGATACGAATATGAAGTTTTTTGTATCACATTTTTCATCCAAGAGCAAGCTCTCTACGCTCAGTAAAAAAATATTGTATTTTAAATCACGAGCCTCCCATGAATGTAAGAGACGAACAACTATACACTGAGAGTTTTGGTGATAGTTTATCTTATCGTCAATTGCTGCAAGAATCAAATATGGAGAAAGCTGAAGGAGTGATTCAGAGGTGGTGAGAGACATTGGAGAGGGAATATTGACAACTGTACGTGTTGGGTGGGAGAAAGGAAAGTTGTGGAAATAAGAACAATATGGATTTATTATGTAACTGGAATAGATGATTAAAATATAGAGGTTTTGATAAATAAAATTATGTGGAGTTAATGTAATATTTAAATAAAATGGATTTCGGAAATGTTACAATTGGAATATGTTACGATTTTGGTTGAAGTTAATAAAGATTGACAATTAAAGTTGTGGAATAGGTTACACTTTTGGTTAATTGTTTAAAGTTGACATTTAAAGATTTTCTGAAACAAAATATAATATGAAATAAATGAATGACAAAAAATTAGGGGATTTAAAAATATTCATCATTGCGATTTTAAACTGAGATAAATGTAGTAATAAAAGTGATGTTTGATTTGTGTGAATTAGATATTTGAATTTTAAGTAATGATGTGTTCTTCTAATACACAAAATTTTATAATTAAAAGTAGATACAATATTAAGAAAGTAACGTCTATACATCGATGCTACCTAACTTAATGATAAGAATTATTAACATATATAATAACAAAAAACAAAAATAATTTTCTAAAATTTGCTTATATTTAGAAATTTAAGAATTAGTCTTTCATATTATCATGTAAAATTTTTTCATTACTCTCAACAAACATGCAAAGTCTCAGGCAGAAAGATGAATTTTTAACTGGTTGTTTCCAAATGAATTAACATAAAAAATGAAAGATTAATTGTTAAATGGAGTGGTTATTTATAAATTTTGGGTTTTTTAAATATTATTAAAAATAGGATGGTGTAAATACATGTTTTTTTATTGAAAACTGAGATAAATATAGTAATAAAACTGATGTTTGAATTATTTGAATTAGATATTTGAAATTAGTTAGAATTTGAATACAAAAAATCTTCCAAATGAATTAACATAACAAATGCAAGATTAATTGTTAAAATGGATTGGTTATTTATAAATTTTGGATTTTTTTTTGTGTTATAAAAACTGGATGGTGTAAATACATGGGTGTTTTTTTTAAGTATATAAGATTAATATTTTTATTGTTAAATGGATAGGTTATTTATAAATTATGGATTTTTAATATATATTTTTTAAAGTATATTTTATCTGAACGGGTTATCTAAAGGTTTTGGTTATTTTAAATTTGGAAATACAAATCGTCTAAGATAAAAAAAATCAATATGTTTTAATCTAATGTTATATAGTATGTTTTAATCTAATGTTATATCAGTTGGATTTCTATTTATTTATGTAATGAATTATATTAAAATAAATTAAAAAGTTGAATACAAAAAGAAAAAACTAAAAAAAAAAAATCTAAAAGAGGGTGTAAATGGACACGTGGCAGTGTCTCAGAACTCCACTTTATGGTAACCTTACTTTATTATATAAGATTTAAAAATTTATGTATTCTAATGAGAAATAATATAATTTATATATTTTTTGAGTATCCAAAAAGTTTATATATTTTAATAAATTATTAAAAATATCAAATTAAAATTTTAATAGTTTATTTAATTAATCTTTATGAAAATTAAATTGTTGAATAAATATTTTTATAAGTTTATTTAATTAATTCATTTAACAGATCTGTCAAATTCTACCAGATTCAGCTACTACTATTTTATTTTAAATTATTCCGCTAGATTCTGCCCAAAATTCAAAACAATTCTACAATTCTACCACATTCATCCAGATTCTAAGGTTACCATTTAGACCCTAAGAGTCTCAAAACATTTAAATTTTTATCTTTTGGCAAGTATGAATAAGTTGAGGATAAAACTTCAATAAAAACAAACTAACACTATGCATAGAAACATAAAATCTATCAACATAGAAGCTTAACATTCCAGTCCATATATGATTTACTAACACACAATTAACCGTCTTTAATAGTTACATTATTTATGAAACAAGTAGATTGGATATTTGGATGATCTGTTCATTTGGTTTATCAATTGATTTATATAATTAACCAAAGTGTGGAAAACTCTTAGCCAAATGGGCTGCGCATAAGCTCTGATTCGGTTTGGAGCAGTTTGGGTTAGCCAGTTCAGTTTGGTTAAAAAACTTTAGCGCATTATTTATTTTAAGTTGATGTCTACCCTAGCTAATATGGTGAATGATAATGATCCCTCTCCTTTTTTTCACTGCTTACTTTTTGTAATACATAACAACGTTGTCGAAACCTCCTCCATTTCAATCTGACTTTTTACTGTATACTGATGGTATTTTTTGGAATTTATGGATTGGATGGATCTTGTAGAATATCTGCTAATATTACCAAAATTTCATTCGCTTTCTTGTACAGAGATAGCTTTTTTCTAGCTAAAATCATTCATTTATCGTTTACATTTTTCTCCCGATTTCTCAATAACTTTTTCTATAGTACGCCCTTTCATAAAAGTAGTCGCATATATATTTTGGAAAACTGAAACCGTTGACAAAAAAAAGTTTGTATAACCAAAAGACTTTATATATCGTTAAAAATACTGGGCATGACTCTAATGTAATTATGAAAGCTTGTATTCTTCTTAGATTACAAATCTAGTTTATTAAAACAAACTATTATTTTCCTAATAAAAAATGTAGTCTTTTTTTTATAAAGAAAAGAAAAGAAAATACACGTTCAAATAAAGGGAAAAGTGGGTGTTTTAAAAGAAAAAAGAAGACAAAAGTGGTAGAATTATGGCAATCAAATATCATTAAAGAAAGGACACATGCTTTAAAATTAGGGAAAGAAAAGGCGTTAAAACGTAGCACTCTAAAGCACAGAGACAGCATGCCATTAGATTGATTAAATTAGGTTCTACTTTTTTTACTTTGTCGTTGATTGGGTGTCTTCATAATTTCTGCACAATAGAGTTTTTTTTTGTTTTTTTTGGTTTTAATGATAAGATTTTTCAAACTCTAACTTAGACGGATATAAGTAAAATGAAAAAGAGTGAGTTAGAAGTCCTCATCTAGAAAACAAAATGGAACTTACAATACCAATTGACACACTATAAAAAGGTTGAGATAAACAACCAATATAGTAGTAGCCAAGGAGAGAAGTGTTGTGTTGCGGATCCTTTGTTGGGACCAAAATGAGCCTATTGCGGAGAGTTCGATTCAATCCAATAACATGTTCATCACATAAGATTTGAAAAATCTGACCAGAAAATCCTCATATTCTGCTCCTTCCAGATCATGTAGAGGGATGTTTGGAGGATAAGCTTTAGAATAATTCGGCAAATAGAGGAGGAGATGATCACATAGACTGATACCCAATATCCAAATTGATCCGCCTCAAAGAGTAGTGGGAGGATTCAAGTATACCTTAGAAGCTCGATGGAGCTCTTTAGAGATCATGTGATTAAATTCGCCATTAATTTCTCCATTGCCTCACCCTATCTCTCGTGGTTGGCAATCATGCAAATGATTGTATAATTAGAAAAAGAAAAAATGTCGAAAAAGACATCAACTTTAAAAAAGTGACGAAAAAATCATGAACTTTCAAAATGTCATTTAAATCATAAATTTTGGTTTGACTTTTAGATAAAATAGCTAAGTTTCGTTGACTTGACCATTTAGAGCATGCCATTAACTTTCCGTTAAATCAAAACTACTTCGTTTTGTTAAAAACAAACAGAAAAAAATATTGAGTTCAGCAGGAATCGAACTACTGACCTCATAGACACTTAGGAACATCCAACCAGACACAATACAATATTAGTAATAGAAAAACATCGCTTATATATATATATATATATATATATATATGTAGATTCAAATATTCACATTTTTGGATTAAAAGCATAAACTTTCAAAATATTCATCTTATTTGATAAAGAATATTTATTTTGGATTAAAATATAAACATTTATATGATAATATTTTTTTTGGTTTTGTTAATTTTTTTTTTGTTGGTGGAGATCTTATATATATATATGGGCAACCAACAAAAATAAAAAACTAAAAAGTGGATTAATTAAAAAATATTAATTATACTTTTCATATATATATATATATATCTACATTTTCCAAATATATATATATACAATTAATTAAAAATAATAAAACTAATAATGACTGTTGAGTCATAATAACTTTTTTTGGTTTTGTTATTAAAAATTGTTTTTGGTGGAGATTTTGTTAAAATTAATAAAAGAAAATGTTGATTAATTAAAAAAATGTTAACTATATATATAAATATTCACAATTATTTAAAAATAAAAAGTTAATATTTGGACAAATATAGAGATATATATATATATGAGAACATATAATTAATATTTTTTAATTAATCCAGTTTTTTTAGTTTTTTTATTTTAATTGGTTGCGCATATATATATATATATATATATATAAGATCTCCATCAACAAAAACTTAAATTAACAAAACCAAAAAAAATGTTATCATATAAATTTTTATATTTTAATCCAAAATAAATATTCTTTATTCAAATAAGATGAATATTTTGAAAGTTTATTCTTTAAATCTAAAAATATGAATATTTAAATCCACATATGTATATATATAAGTGATGTTGTTCTATTACTAATATTTCATTGTGGCTCAGTGGTTGAGTGTTTTTTAAGTGTGTATGAGTCAGCAGTTCAATTTGTGCTGAACTCAATTTTTTTATTCTGTTTTTTTAGCAAAACGATGTAGTTTTGATTAAACATAAATATTAACGGAATGTTAACACTCATTCGTGATTTGGTAACAGAGAGTTAACGGGATGCCCTAAATAGTCAAGTCAATGAAACTTAGCTATTTTATCTAAAAGTCAAACAAAATTTTATGATTTAAATGACATTTTGAAAGTTCATATTTTTTTCGTCCATTTTTTGAAAATTTATGCTTTTTTGATATTTTTCCCAATTAGAAAACGACAAGCAAAACTAATTGAATAGTTATATTCTAAGTTTTTGTATTGTTTTTACTATTTCTATTGAAAGTTAACACATAGCCTCATTCATCCTATAGGAAAATTAAATTTCTTTTAAATAAAATATCCATCTACTATTTTGTAGGAAAATAAGTGAAATAAAATTAGTTCTCTATTATATAACATTTGTTTTTTCATCATTATCATTATAAGATCATTGATTTTTATAGTATTTACAAAAATAATGATAATCTACAATGAAAAGATAAATTTTGGGAAAATACCCTACACATGATACCCTTTCTTTTAAAAATTAAAATCACTTTGTTAAAATATATTTTTTAATATTTTCACAAAACTTAATAGTAACATATAAAAAATGAAGATTTTTAATATAAAAGCAAGTAAAATTTTGGTGTAAAATAATTATATTATTTATACAAAATTCTAGTGCTGATCATTAGTCTAAATAACTTTTAGGAACATATTTAATATTCAGATATATTTTTAAACAATTACAGTAATTTTTCATCGAAACCGTTGGTATCAAAAATAATATAATGTTTGCCTTTGGTAACTGATATGCATATGGAAAACATACTAACGATGAAATATACTAAATATGGACAACAAAAGTTCTTATTTTAATATTTTTAATTTAACTTTCAAAATTGAGTTGGGTTCTCAGTTAAATGTGATAGTAAATCGGATTGTGGGTTTTAATTGGTTTTTAGATTGTGGTTTTTGGTTTTTAGATTTTGAATTTTAGATTTTGGTTTTTAGATTGTGTCAAAAAATAAAGAAATAAAATTTTAAATAAAAAATAACATAAATCACGTAAAAAAATGAGAAATTACAAAAAGTAGTTTTTAGATTTTCAGTGAAAATTGGTGAAATGATGCAAAAACTAGTTTCCCTATTTTCTAGGAAATTTGATTTTAGAAAAATCTTGAATGAGTAAAAAATTAGATTTAAGAAACAAAAACAAAAACCAATGTAAATCTATTTGCCATTCAAGGCCTAAAATCAAATTATTTTTTATTTGAAATTTTTGGTATCAAAGATAATGTTTGGTACTGATAATTATTTGTTATCTGAAAAAATATTTTTGTTATAACTATATAGTAATATATTATAAATAAATAACTGAATATTACTATATAAGTTATTAAAAAGTATTATTTGTTCCAGTCCCCAAAATACATTTTATATACTTTTTACTTTTTTCCCTACAAATAAATACGTGAATTATTTAGAATTATTTGTTGTTCATAATTTCATATTGATGAATAATGGCAGTCCGGGTAAAAAAAAGAATTTCATATTAACGATAAATACTAATTATGGAAAACAAAAAAAAGTACTTATTTTAATATATTTTTAAGCTTAACTTTCAAAATTGAGTTAGAGGCTAACAAACCACCGTGTAAAGAAGAAATGTTACAATTAAATTTCAAATTTCTCATTTCAAGGCATCGAATAATTCCCACGGCGATCGGAGATGAGCGGTGCGAGACTGTGCTCTCTAGTGGCGGAGCTAGGTTACGAAGGCGCCGGGAAATTAGATCCCGACAGCTTCGAATGGCCATTCCAATACGACGAAGCTCGACCTATCCTCGACTGGATCTGTTCCTCTCTTCGCTCCTCCAATGTCCTCTCTCTCCCCGAACTCTCCTTGTATGTTACCTTCTCCGATTCACATTCTTCCTTGTTCAAGAATTCGAATTCTTCACTTCTCAATGTTGTTTTTCCTGGATTCGGTTGAGTTTTGTGTTTGATTTTGGTGAATTAGTTTATATATTCCAGTTTCATGAAGCTTCGATTAATTGTTTTGCAGTATTTTAGTTTTGTGGGACATTTTAACAACTATTTAGCTATATTTCATCAGCCATTAAATTTTTATGTGCTTCCCCTTATGTAATTAGTTCATGTATCAGTGGTTAATGTATTGTTCTGTTGTTTCTTGATTCAGATATGAGCAATTTCAGAGAGAAGGGAAACTCTTAGCGGTAATTATATGTGCTATTCTGCTTTGAGAATTTATTGAACCTATATGTGTTCATCTTAAGATGTTATATGTTTTAATGGATTCAGGGTGAGGATCTAGACCAGGCTTATGATAGCATATCAGCATTTTCTTCCAGGAGAAATAACCAGGAGGCGGTTTTTGGAGCTGAAGAAAGTATACAAGAAGTAAGGTTAGACCTTCATAATCACACATATGATTCTGTACTTTTTTGTTTCATACTTTAAGAGAAGTTTTTACTACTTCAAGGTTCTCGAGGAACTGGAATAAATACAAATTTCTAGGTTTTTTAATGTGTGAGATCTCCTTAGGGGATCAGAGTATATAATATGTACACTAAAGTTTTATTGACCTATGGTGCACTGCTATCCTTTGTTAGAAGTTCGGTAATATTGTTGAGAACTTAATTTACGTGAATGCTTTAGGTTTCTTTGATTATATCAATGTATTTTTAAGTCTGGCTGCATTCAGGTTCTTATTGTGTGAGATCTCCTTATCTCATCAGAGGTGTTCATAAGTGCATTAGATTTTGTTGACCAAGTTGGGTATACCAGTAAATACATCAGCACTGCTGACAGATTGTTTTTAATCGACAGAGATGCAACTTCAGCGCATAATGCTGAAGCCTCGGAGTTGGAGAGGCAGCTGAAGCGGTTACAGACTCAATATGATTTACTCACTGGCCAATCTTCAGCTCTGATTCAAGGGAGACGTGCTCGAGTTGCTGCAACTTCTGCTGTCACTGGACAGATTACAGCTACAGAAGACAGCTTATCTGCTAGAAATTTGCAGGTTTGTTACGCAATTTAAAGTGGAATGTGCAGTTTTGTTGATCTTTGATAAGTCTCTGATGTTTTCTTTTGATATATTTGATTTAGATGAATGGAGTTCTAGGAAGACTGGCTTCCACTTCTCAAGAGCTGGCGCATTATCATTCTGGCGAAGGTGTTCTTCGTGTCCCTTCTCTATCTTATGGTTTAACTTTTCCATATCTGCTGAACCACAATAGATCTGCTTTGAAGCTGAAACTTGTAATTGGTTTAACTGCAGTATACATTTAAATTAGCATCGTTGGGGTGAGGAACTGTAGCTGCATATGATAGTTGTGTATCTGGTAGTTAATGGAGTATAAAGATTGATTAGTTAGATTTGGGTTTCTATTTGTATTTATAAAAATTTTCTATTATTGATCTGTGCTAAGATTTTCAGGGAGACAGCAAGTTCTGTTTTCTGTAGACATTTTTTATTTTTATATAGATGAAGAAGTGGGTTTTCTTTTAGCCAACTTACTTGGCTGTTTCGTATGTGCAGAGAATGGAATCTACTTAGCATACTCCGATTTTCATGCCTACTTGGCTGGAGATTCAGCTTGCACGAAGGAGCTAAATCAGTGGTTTGCTAAGCAGCTAGACACAGTAAGTGGATGACGTTAGCGGTGAATATATTGCTGATGATTCTCTACATCATATAGAAAAATGAAGCTAGTTAAGATCTTATACTTAGTACCTAGTGTGCTATGTTTAGCGATTCTGAAAATGGAGAAAGCATCAGCTGTATGCATCTTGTACCTATTTATTTACTCTGTTTAATGTATTTCTGATATCATGTCAGGGGCCATACCGTTTAGTTGCAGAGGAAGGAAAATCGAAATGCTCATGGGTTAGTCTTGATGATACATCAAACATGCTGCGAGGTAATTTTCCTACATTGTGATTTTGTTTTTTCAGATATATTTACTATTATTTTACTTGAAATGCATATGTTGTTGTACAGTTATGTAACTTTCCTCTGTAAAATACAAAGACGATGTTTTGTTGTGGTACATAACTCTTATTTCTTTGAAGCTGTTGTGCATCTATAACTTGTCTGCTTACAATGCATCAGATTTGGAAAAGTCACAACATCAACGTGTAGCTGAATTGCAACGGCTTCGCTCCATGTATGTGTTTTATGTGGTACTCTGGCAATATAACTTTCAGCTTTCACTTTGAATGTTAATCTGGATCAGAAAAAATGTATAAGTGCAAGGGTCTCTCTTTCTAGTTGGCCAGGCTAAAAAAAAATACTGGAGACCACTTATTTCATGGAAATTTTTCGAATTTTCACTCATATAAGTTTCTGTTATTCACAGCTTTGGAACAAGTGAGAGACAATGGATTGAAGCCCAGGTCGAGAATGCTAAGCAACAAGCTATTCTTTTGACACTTAAATCTCAAGTAACATCTGTTGAAGCTCATATTCATTTTGATCTACATTCTCTAAGGTAGGAAATAGTTGAAACATCGAATCGTCTTTAACTTGTCATACTGTATGCCGGTGATCATATGCTTATCTGTGCAGGAGGAAACATGCAGATCTAGTCGAAGAAATCTCGACCCTTTATCAGAAAGAAGAAAAACTCTTATCTGAGGTTTGTTCATGTACACAATTCTCGACATTTCCAGTTTCTTGTTTCGAAATTATAACGATTAGGCACTTTTTTTGGAGTAACTACATATTTGCTTAATCTGTTATTCTTTTTAGACTATTCCCGAATTATGTTGGGAGCTCGCTCAACTCCAGGACACCTACATCTTGCAAGGTATTCATCATTTACTCATTGCTCTTTAATTACACCTCTGGAATAATTTTGGACATTCATATGACTCTGCTTGTCATAATCTTGTAGGTGACTACGATCTAAAGGTCATGCGTCAAGAACTGTATATTAGTAAACAGAAAGTGGTACGTTGGCCTTATTTTTTCGTTTTCTTTTAATTAGATTTCTTCAAGATATGTTGGGCACAAGATTTCAATTTTTCCATGTGTTTAAATTACCAATATCCACTAGTCATTCTGTATTTCACATCCCGAAAACTTTCCCGCAGTTCATCAATCACCTGGTCAATCAGCTTGCAAGACACCAGTTCTTGAAATTAGCATGTCAGTTAGAAAAGAAAAACATGCTTGGAGCATTCTCTCTACTAAAAGTAATCGAATCCGAACTCCAAGGTTACCTCTCCGCCACAAGAACCCGCGTGGTATGGTCCTAGCCATAGTCCCAATCCAAACTTTCACGCAACTATCAGATTATGAAACTAATTTATCTTTTCACAATATGTACAGGGGCGGTGTACGGCACTGATCCAAGCAGCATCTGATGTCCAAGAACAAGGAGCAGTAGATGACCGTGACAGCTTCTTACATGGAGTTAGAGATCTCTTGAGCATTCACTCAAGTACTCAACACTATCATATGATACTTCCCTTTTTTCTGATACTTCCCTTTTTTCTGATACTTCTCAGCCTAATTTAGTCTGATGATCTTCCATCTCTTTCTGTTATAGATGCTCAAGCCGGGTTATCAACTTATGTCTCAGCTCCAGCCATCATTCAGCAAATAGTTTCTCTTCAATCGGATCTTTCGTCTCTTCAATCTGACCTCGAGAATTCCCTTCCTGATGACAGAAATCGATGTATTAACGAGCTGTGAGTCCAAAATCTTCAAGCTCTTTCCACAGAAATAAGTATTTACAATCTCTTTCAACATGTTACTTTTGCGTTTCTCAGGTGTACACATATTCAGAACCTGCAACAACTACTCTTTGCGTCTTCAACTACGGCACAACCCATATTGACTCCATGGGTAAAAAAAAATCTCACTTCTCAGTTACCTTAATCTTAACCAAAATCTGGAGTTTTAACTCATTTGTTTTGTTACATGTAAAACATTTAGCCGCTGATGAAAGAACTCGATGAAATGATGAAAATCAACTCCAAACTCTCTGGAGCAGTGGAAGAGGTCACGCTTGAGCATTGCAATAAAAAGGAGGCGAGTCTTAATCTTATTCATTTTAATTCCTCTCCCACGAATGTATATACTAACATTATTGATGCAGATCGTGAAGCATCATGCCAAGGACGTGGAACTTCAAAGACGAGTATTTGTAGACTTTTTCTGTAACCCAGAGCGATTGAGAAGCCAAGTTAGGGAACTCAATGCACTTGTTCGTGCACGCCAAGCCTCGTCATAGGTCTCCACCACCATAAGTACATAGTACCTAGTCATCGTCTTTAGTTTTTTTTTTCATGTTTGCTATTTCACCTTTACTCTATTGATTATATACAGAATAGTCTTTGTCTAGTCATTGATTGCGTTATTTTTTTGAGATGTCTATTGATTTTACGTACTGCTCATTGTCTACTGTTTCTGACCAAGTTTTCTTGAGCTCACACTTTTACTTTTTGGGGGTTATTTGAACTTTTCTTCTTTCGTTTTAAAGTACTTTTAGTTCATGTTAGAGTTCTATAACTCTATTTTGCCTCTTATTTATGAGAAAACTTGTTTACGGTTAATGAAAAGCTTTTTCGGGTTTTACAAACTGAACTCAAAATGTTAGTGTCAAATTATTAGGAATCGAAACTCTCTTGGTGTAGAAGGGGATTGTGACTCATGACCGAAATGTTGGAATATTGATTTCACAAAATGGAGAAAGAGAGTAAGAGATCAATTTTATCTCATCTCCTTTAAAAGAAGACAATAACAAAATATAAAATTTTATTGAACTAAAAATTATTGTTTTTTATATAAGGAGAATACTTGTTTAAATAGAAACAAACAGACACAAGTGAGTGGAGAGTTGTGTCTTTCCACAACGTAATCTAAAAGTCACAACTCTTAAAATAATTAACTTAATCTAGAAAAACTCAATTATCACCAACACTCCTCTTTAATTGAGTTTTCGTCATACTCTAAGTTTGCTTCTCAATCTTCAACTCTTGTGTTGTTGAAACCAACTCTATCATTTCAAACTCCAGCTTCATGTCTTTCTTCATCACTCTTCTTTATTTGGTAGTCATGATAGAAATATCTTATTTTCTGGTTGTCATTATGCCTTCTCCATTTCCAATTATAATTGGAACATTAGTGCTTTCACTAATCTTTGTGAAGTATTTTTTTTCTCATTTCTTTACTATGTGGTTTGTGCATCCACTATCCACCATCAAGACATCTCCGTCTTTGATATTTACTAAGTTTTCAAACCTTGACGTGAGTCTTCAAACCAAGTCTCATCATTAATGTTTGATGATGATGCTTCTTCAACTGCACTGAACAGCAAGTGCCCTTCATTGTCACTCTCTTCGTCTGTTTCTTCCAGGCTTAGATTCGATCTCTCGGCCTTCCTAACCTTGCAGTTCTTCACCACGTGCTCTGGCTTGTTACACTCAAAGCACCTTGCACCCGTAGGCAAGCTAACATCCCTGTGTTGATTTCTCCAACAATCACTCTCATTGTGATTTTCACACGTACAAAAGTCACACCATTTCTCAACGTTATTTTGACTTTTGTGGCCACGTTTGTTTCCTCCTTTTGAAACAAACTTTTCTCCACGTGATCTTCGTCACGTCTTCTTCGACTGTTCTTGCAACCCTTCCACTCCCTTTCTCTTAGGTGAGCTTTCTTCTTATTCCCTTTTGGTGTTCTCTTTCGAGTCTGTCACCATTATGTGTAGTGAGTCTGCGAGATGTACTTGGAGATAAGCATTGATTGTAGAGGTTGAAGTAGGGATTTTGATAATCTGTAGGAAGTTCTCTTCTTTTGCTTTTGATAAACATACTTCTCTCATCATGTCATGCATTCAAAAAGATTCAAATCTCGAATTCTTATAGTTTTCTTCAACAAAAATAACCACATGCCTCCTTACTAGTTCTCCTATGTAGTCTTCTCCACTATCTCGGATAGTTGATCCATCATAAAATGATGTTGTTATTATCCCCTCTGCAACCCAGTAATCGAACAATGTATCATTCCTTATGTCGGGTCTTGGGGAAAATGCGCTATGTAAAGGAAACATTTCTTCAAATGCAGTGGCAAACATTCATAGCTCAGAGCCAGTATTTGGTTAACCGAATTGAGATTGTTCTCATGTAAGATTTTCCTGCGATCTGAGCCCAAAGTTGTCATATACTCTTTTCCACTCAGGAAAAGTAGGCTTCTCAGCTAACAAACCTCCCAACACTTTGACGGCTAACGGTAGTCCTCCACAGTATGTGACCATTTTCTTTCCCATGGCTTCCATCTCTTCATCAAGCTTTAATTCTGAAAACAATCATAGGTAATATGATGAGTCTTTACCTTCATCAATTTTTACTATAGATTTCAAGTGTTTTATTGAGTATAGAGTTAGGTTTTGTGTCCTTCTGGCCTGTTTTGGTGTCTTTACAGATTTTTACTTCATTGGAGCTAAAATGGATGAAATGGAGCAACTTTGGACGTTTTAACACTTCATGGGACTTTTGGAGACACTCTGCGATCGATCGATCCTGAAGAGGATCGACCAGGCAAGAAGAAGATTGACCGATCCTGAAGAAGATCGGTCAGTCAAAGGAATCTATGAGGTGACACGTATCAAAGGAAGGCGATTGATCGATCCAAGTCGGATTGATCGATCCTGATCACGAATATTCTCCAAATCGCACATTTACTATGATTTTTGACCTAGAAGACTCCCTATATAAAGGGATCATTTCCTGAGCGGCCCAGAAGCCCTAGACACAATTTTATTCAGTTTCTTTGTATTTTCATTTCATTTTCAAATCTGTAAACTTTTACTTTGATATTTCTCAGATCTATACCATTTTTCATTGCATTTTCAGATTCTACACTCTGTCTTCATCTCTTTCTTTGCATTGCATGTCATTTTTAAGGATGATTTATCAACTCATTGCCATGGTTGAGTAGATCTACTTGTTGGGAGATGTGATATATTCAAAAGGTTTTAATGTTTAATTAGGTTACTGTTATAGATTAGGGTTATGATTATTAGATATATATTTCTATGAAACCAATGCTTTTGTTAGGTTGAAAAATCTATCAAATGATTTATAGGGTTTTATAATTCAGCTAGCGCATGTTTATTTTACACAGAAGATTGGCAGTAAGGTTGACTCTGTCAACTTTTCCACTATCACCCCCAAAAAACCAAACTCTGCCTTACGTAAAGTTGCCATAGTACGATTAACCTCGGGAGAAATCACTGCTTATATACCTGGTATTGGCCATAATTTACAAGAACATTCTGTAGTCTTAGTAAGAGGGGGAAGGGTTAAGGATTTACCCGGTGTGAGATATCACATTGTTCGAGGAACCCTAGATGCTGTCGGAGTAAAGGATCGTCAACAAGGGCGTTCTAGTGCGTTGTAGATTCTTATCCAAGACTTGTATCATTTGATGATGCCATGTTAATCGCTAGAAACATGGAAATATTAAGTAATTAAGTGTACTGAAAATAAGATTACAATTAATAAATCTTAAAATGAGACGTCTACCGCAGCAACCAAATGAAAATAAAATATTTGATTAACCTGAATTTTTTTTTTGACTCAAGAGTTCTATATTCCTTGCCTAATCCACTCTGATTGGAATTGACTAAGCGGGTATTTTTTTTCCACATTCATAGGAGTTCGTCTATGTTTTTGCTTTATGAATATGATATTTTCTGGGCATTTTTAATAATATCAAGTGCTATTCCTGTTTTGGCATTTTTTATTTCTGGAGTTTTATCTCCAATTAGGAAGGGGCAAGAGAAACTTTCTAGTTATGAATCAGGTATAGAATCGATTGGGGATGCTTGGTTACAATTTAGAATCCGTTATTTTATGTTTGCTCTAGTTTTTGTTGTTTTTGATGTTGAAACTGTTTTTCTGTATCCGTGGGCAATGAGTTTCGATGTACTGGGGGTATCCGCTTTTATAGAAGCTTTCATTTTCGTGCTTATCCTAATTCTTGGTTTAGTTTATGCATGGCGAAAAGGAGCATTGGAATGGTCTTAGTCGTTTCCCAAATACTTGTACAACAAAAAAAAAAAAAAAACCATTGAAACAATTATGAATTCCATTAAGTTTCCCGTACTTGATCAAGCAACAAAAAATTCAGTTATTTCAACTACGTTAAATGATCTTTCAAATTGGTCAAGACTTTCCAGCCTATGGCCGCTTCTTTATGGTACGAGTTGTTGTTTCATTGAATTTGCCTCATTAATAGGCTCCCGATTTGACTTCGATCGCTATGGGCTAGTACCAAGATCGAGTCCGAGACAGGCGGACCTTGTTTTAACAGCAGGTACAGTAACAATGAAAATGGCTCCTTCTTTAGTGAGATTATATGAACAAATGCCTGAACCAAAGTATGTTATTGCTATGGGAGCCTGTACAATTACAGGGGGGATGTTAAGACCGATTCTTATAGTACTGTTCGAGGAGTTGATAAGCTAATTCCTGTAGATGTCTATTTGCCGGCTATAGTTTATAGGCTTGAGATCTTCAGCCGACGAGAGTCGAGGTTGGAGCTGCAAGTGAACAATATCAAAACCCGCTAATAAATGTTGGCATAGGATCCTAGCGGATTTATGACCAAGATAATATTCTCATTCGAGAGGTGATTTATTTGTTCATAGTGTTTTGAGTTCTAGATCTAGATCATTAAACTGCTAATCCGGTTAGATATCCTTTTTATTTGTTTAAATCCCTGCGATTTTCCGGATCCAACATTTGTTTTAAATTGATTTTTATTTGTTTGATTATTTTTGGATTTCTTGTGACAAAAACCTTTTCAATATTTTTCATCCTAACTTGGTTTAGATCTACTGATCTAAAGTGTACTTTACTCCTTGTGGATTCGATCCCACCATTGTACTACCGCGCACAGCCGTGCACTTGTGGGAACCATTGGTTTGAGTAAAACCTGTACCACATCAAGTTTTTGGCGCCGTTTCCGGAGAGTATTTGTTGCCTCTAGATCTATGTTATTATACCTAGTATATGATATTTTATTTTCTGCATTTTTTATTTACGTTTCGGATTTTCTTCTCTGAGATCGACCGATCCTCTTTTGGATCGACCGATCCTACTTGTTGCACGATCGACCAATCCCTTTTGAGATCGACCAATCCTACATTGTGCAAGATCGATCGATTCTTCTTTGATCGATCGTTCCTACTTCTTTCGAGATCGACCGATCTACTCCAAGATCGATCGATCCCAGAGCCTCTTGATCGGATCTGACTTTCAAACTTTTTCTTCTTATCAGGTGTTTGCAATTATGGAGCAACGGTTCTAAAGATCTGCAAAACCTAAGCATAGAGGAGTTGACAAGAAGAATCAGAACTACAAAGAAGGCAAGCAAAAAGGTTAGTATGACTGACCCTAATAATTTAAGAAACATTCCCCCTGTTGTTGATGGTGAGGGTGCAGATGTAAGACAGCAAAGAGAGGGATTGGTTCATCAAGCACCTCTCAATGATGCTGCAGCTCCTGGGTTGGGAGCAGATACCGCGCAAGGACCGCAAGTCCCTCCGCAAAGGGTTACCTTAGGTGAGCGAGATGCCCCACATGCCTATTATAGGAACTGATATGCTATTATACCCCCTGTTATCCAGAGGTAAGACTTTGAGATTAAACCTCATATAATTGCCCTGGTGAAACAGAATCAATTCCATGGGATATCTAATGAGAACCCAATGGATCATATTGATATCTTTGAGGAGATCTGTAATACCACCAAGGCCAACAGAGTCCCCCAAGACTACCTCCGTTGTAGGCTATTCTCTTTTTCACTGGCTGATAAGGCTCATAGATAGCTGAAATCTTTGAGTCGTGGATCTATCACAAGTTGGGGTGAATGTCGATCTGCTTTCTTACAGCAGTTCTTCACCAAAGCTAGTTCCGCAACATTAAAAACTAATATAGCCACTTTCCGTCAAGCTGGTACTGAGTCCTTCTATGAAGCTTGGGAACGCTATATAAGGAATACATAAGGGACTGTCCCCCTCAAAGCTATACCGAGTCGGACATGATGAACTTTTTCTATAACAGAGTTAAAATGAAGTACCAAATGGCTATGGATACAGCTAGTAGGGGAGACTTCATGAGCAACACGCTGGAGGAAGCAATAAAATTAATTTAGAACCTTGCAATAAGAAACTCAAACAGATACTCTGACTATGACAGGAAAGTCAACCCTGTTCTCATAAGTGGTAAAATTATAGAGGAGCTTATTGCTAAGGTGGACATGCTCTGGAAGGCACATAGTCTAGCTGGAAACCCCTTGGGGAGAAATGAGTTCAATGATGAGGAGGAACGAACTGAGATTCATGGTGGACAGGGAAACTACCAAAATCGGGGTTTCAGCCCCAACTTTAAGAACTATCCTAACCTGTCTTACAGCAGTACTAATGTTGAGAACTCTAGAGATCGGTTCTATCCACCTCGGAGTACTAAAAACTAAGGAAACTTCCAAAATAATGCTGGTTATGGTAAAACGGGATTCAACCCCCAGTCTGAGAATACCAATTCTCTGGTTAATGTTGAACCCCTATTCCTGCAAATTTTGGAAAACAGTGGAAAGTTTTGCAAAGAGATCAATGGAAAGGCTGATTTTATTTACGTAAAGATAAGTCAAAAGTGCAAAACTTTGGAAACTCAGATTAAATCTTTGAATGATAAGATCACCCAGACGAACGATGCTGCAAAAACCCAAACACAAGAGCATGTTCGAGCAATAAACCTCTGAAATTAGAAAAGAGATAGTGGGAAACCCAAAAACATCAGAGTTCGACCGAACGAGAGTAGAAGTTGATCAAATTGATGACATGATTCTAGATGAAATTAATAAAGGTGAGAGACAACCGATCCTTTCCGGAATCAGTCAAACCCATGATCCTTTACATGATATGACGTCAGAAGTCTGACTTCCTGATGAACAAGAAGGAAGAAATCCCAAAAAGGAAGCACCTTGTATACCTCCAAGACATTATGAACCAAAACTTCCATACCCTCCACGCAGGAGAGGAACGATGCAGGAGAAAGAGTATGAAAGAATGAAAAACATCGTTGGTGATTTATAACTAAGACTCCCTTTCGTGGATGCAGTAAAGATGATCCCGACCTTGAAAAGTATATGAAGGATATCCTTACGAACAAACAAATTTTGGAGAAAGGAAACATGGTGCTGACATAAGAGTTTAGCGCAATATTGCTCGACAGAGTTCCCGAAAAATGGATCGACCCAGGGAACTTCACACTACCCTGTGATATTGAAGGAAAGACGATTGAACGCTGTTTATGTAATTTGGGAGCAAGTGTGAGTTTGATGCCGTTATCTGTTGCTCAGAAATTGGGCATGACAACTTTCAAAACATGCAAGATCTCATTGATATTAGCGGATCGTTTGGTTTTCCGTCCGGAAAGACTTATGGAGAATGCACCTGTCAAAATTGGAAATGTATAATTTTGACAGATTCATTGTTCTTAAGCTGGGAGCGGAACCTCGCTACCCAATTCTCCTGGGTAGACCTTTCTTCGCTACTGCTGGAGCGATAATCAACGTGTAGAAGAGCATAATAAATCTTCACCTTAGTGACGTTGTCATGAGGTTCAATTTAGACAAAATGACAAAAAGGCCTATAATAGAGGATCAAACTTTATGGGTTGACACAATTGATGAGATCACCCAAGAGATGATGCATGAAATGCATTCTGAGGATCCTCTTGAAGATGCACTGATTCAGGCCAAAAATGAATATGGTTATAGTAGGATGTAGACGATCGGATTTGCCCGAATACTTGATTCCATAGATCAAATAAAGTGAGTTTCCTTCCCTGATCTCGAAGATATCCATTTTGCTGAACCTAGTCATCCAACCAAATATGAAAAAGAAAAGTTTCCAAGAAGATCAACAAATCCCATATGGGAATAGGATGATCCTCCATTACCAGCGGAAAAATTGCCAAGGCATGAACCAAACACCAAAAGGTAGAAATTGACTAAATGGGAATTTCAGAGAAATGAATCTCCCTCGACTTCTAAATGTATTCCGCCAGGACATAGGAGGAGCGGAGACCTGTCTACCACTAAATCCAAAATTTATGATGATAAAAGGGAACCCCACTTAATGCAAACCCCCAATGAGGGTGATTTCAAACCCTGGGAGGGTTTTCATTGAATCTCAGAAATACTCTTAGTCAAGCTAGTGAATCAACAAAAGCACTACTGGGAGGCAACCCAGGAATTTTATTTTAATTAAAATTTAACAAAAAATATAAAAAGAAAAAATAAAATAATAATAAAATATATAAATAATATTTGAATATTGCCAGATTGACCGATCCAGGTAGGATCGACCAACAGTTTGGTCGATCCAAGCAGGATCGCTTGATCTCGAATCAAGGTAGGTGAGGATCAAGGATTTTATAAACGCGGCGATCGATCTAAGAACCCTAAATCCTCAAAACTCTTTAACTCTCTAGACTCACAATCGTTTTCATCAATTCAAAGCTATAAACTCATTAGAGTTTTATCCTCTATCTATTTGTATCATCCATTGCTTTGATCGGCAAAGGTATGTAGCGGAAATCAAGGATTAGATCCGATTTTTGGAACTATCCTTGGATTTCCCTTATTCTCTCTTTTCACCTCTTGATTCATTCTTATTTTGATAGATTGAGTTTCAGTTGATGGATAGGATGTTAAAGATTGTACATATAATTAAGAATTAGGATTTATAAATGTATGGTGATGATGAATTGCGAATTGATTGAGGAAAATTTAAGTTATTTGCGGGTTGAGCATCTCAGAAATTTCCGCAGGGATCGTGGATCGATCCATCCCGGTTGATCATGCGGTTTAATTTACGAGCATTTTTTATAATTATTTTTGCTACCCAAATAATTTAAATATTCATTTATATCTCTTATTTTTGTCCATGGACTGACTTGAGAAATTTTCCTGTGGCTGATAAATTATTTTTCAGGAAATGGCACTAAAGAGGATCAACAAGGACAAAGGGATAGTGAGTATACTTGGCCCCGCAGCTGCACTGGAGTGGATCGATGCTGATGCGCACCTTGCCGGTTTAGTGAGTGCCTGCACATTTCTACCACTCGGGTGACTGACGAGGGGACCTGGACCAGTTTTGGCATGCGCGACAGCTACTTTGCGCTTACAGACGCTATCGGGCTTGGGAACCTACCCCGCAGGCGGCCCCATCTCTGCACTTCCTTGGCCAAGGAGGTTTTGGGCTCCATCACGATGCATTTCAAGGACGTGAGCTACCCCAGGGCCAGTGAGGGGAGTCAGTTTTTTTTTCCCACGGTCAGTTTAGCACGATGACCCTTTACCAGCTCTGCGACGCCTTTGGATTCAGTCGCACACCGCTCATCGACATGCATGAGGAGGATGACGCTGGAGAGTTCTGAGAGCTGATAACTCAGGGGCCCTATGTTTTGCGTACAGTGAAGCAGTCATTAATCCGTTATCCTGTGGTCCGTCTCGTCGCCCACTATGACCATGGCTCACCCCAGACAGCATAGGGTGAACATGAGGTACCTCCACGCCTCCGCCTTGGTCTCCGTGAAGAGTGGTCCAGCTACTTCTTCTAAGAAGATGGTTGTTATTGGGAGTCTAGTGACTCCAATACTTGAGCATCTGAGCATTGAGGTCCCGCGACCTTCTCCGATGGAGCGATGCAGCCTTATGGATAGGCAGTATCTGAGTTCCTGCGGCGGCTTTCTGGTGCCGAACTTCCTGGTCTACTGCTTTCCGGATCATGCATCTCTGTACTGCTACATCCACCTTCTGCAGGAGGAGCATACCGCTCTGTCCTCCACCAAGGAAATCGAGTTTTTACCTCCGACAGCAGCTCTCTGCGCCCGGCATGTCCAGCCGACCCAGCCGCCTGTTCATTGCACCACAGACCAAGCTCTAGCTCCAGATGCGATGCCATCTGACTATGACCCCAGCCCACAGCGTGCCTCGACATCATCTCAGGCACGGACCTCCACTTCACCATTCCTGCCTCCAGACTTCAGGGAGTTCGATCTCCCAAAGTTCCCAGGCAAGCCCATCATAGACTATGAGCGCTGGATGGTCGACAGCACGAAGAGACAGCACTCCATGCTGGGGAGGATGTGTGATTTCTTTTGCATGATCCGTCCTTGTTGTCTTGCTCCACCCAGAGAGGATGAGCCTGGTCCTAGCACTAGCAAAGGAGGCAGAGCAGCAGCGGCTGGCGAGAGAGAGGGATCTTCCTCAGGCGAGGGAGTGTGTCTGCATAGACGATGCAGGAGTCCAGACGGGTCCACTCGCGCTAGCTCTGAAGACTGATTTATCGGTTATTTTTTCTCTTTTTCTCTTTTATTCTGAACTATTTCTGTAGTATTATCAACTTTTGTTATTTTAGCTATTTATCTATTTTTTTTATTTATATTTTTATCAGTGTTGTTTGGCAGCACTCTTTTTCTTTGATTTTATATCATAGCGGGATGCAGTGATTTAAGTCTGGGGGAAGGGGTGTCTGCCTTCTTATGTTACTAACACTGTTTTCTTGTCAACAAAGTTTTTTTTCAATTTTTTTTCAAAAATAAAACCTAGTATTTTCTTTGAGTCGTTTTATTGAGTCAAAACATGAGAATTTTATTACAATTTTCTTGGTTTCTATTTATGTTGACATTTATTGGACTTAGTTCAGGAAGATTGGAAACACCATCAGTGGATCAACCTCACCAGAAATGACCTATCCTTTGGAAATCTGAATGATCGATCGTTGGCTGTATCTACTTTGACCTTTAACTTGGACTAATCTTCTCACTTAGGGGCTCGATATCGCATAAAGGATCATATACATCCGGAGTTCACCCTATTCTTATTGGAGCTCTGGATGGCCAAGCTTATTTCTAGCTTGGTTCCACACCCTTACACCCTTTTTCATTCAGACCCCATTCCTCTTTTGCAACATTAGGAGCATGTGCAACCAAGTGCAAAAACAACGGAGTATGGAGGCCGGTACAACCAAGTGGTCTAATGGTATTCGAGTAAGCTTTCTAATATATGTACTTCATCTATATTAGCTTGAGTTGACTATTGGTGCAGTTTTATTTTATATTGATGTATATGGTTAGGACTGGATCCAACTTCCCCTTCTTAGAAAATAAGCTCTGGGATCGACCGATCCTATCTCGATCGATCGATCCCGTCTCATCCCGAGACTTTCTTTCAAAATAGAAAAAAAACAAAAAAGGAGAAGGGAAAGAAGTCTGAAGGAACCAGAATAAAACCTTTATTTATTTATTTGTTTATGTTATTTATTTTAGCACCAATAGCAACTCTATTAGGATCATTGTATAGAAGCTTAGTTAGAGTCCAAGGTTCAGAAGGTTGTGCACCATCTTTGGTTTCCGTCTCACTGTAATTTTACGCATTGGCTTGCACCAGAATTCATTTATCATGCCTAACCATCACCCTTAAAATGGCCCCCCATTACTAGCCCTGAGCGATTGAGACTCCCTTTGTGAGACTGCACACAACACTTAATGAATGTTAAAGGCCAACAATGGAGATTTCAGAAGTTCCATTGGATCTCGAATGCTAGAATACGGTAATGTCTGCTATGCTTATGGTAAAGTACATGTTGTACTGCTAAAATTCAATTAACCTGTCACAAGGTTTCTTATTGGTTTACATGATCAACATAGTGGATTCTAAAGCTAGGCCTAAGTTCCCGTTTTTCAAAACCTATACTTCTGAACTTTGTTTCATTGTCTTGTTGCTTACTTGAGGACAAGCAAGGATTCAAGTCTAGGGGTGTTTGATGAGTCTTTATTTTCATCAATTTTTACTATAGATTTCAAGTGTTTATTGAGTCTAGAGTTAGGTTTTGTGTCCTTCTGGCCTGTTTTGGTGTCTTTACATGTTTTTACTTTATTAGAGCTAAAATGGACAAAATGGAGCAACGTTGGATGTTTTTACACTTCATGGGATTTTTGGAGACTCTCTGGGATTGATCGATCATGAAGAGGATCGACCAGGCAAGAAGAGGATGGATGAAACATATATTTTCTCTGTGGTAAATATGCATGGAGGGTTTCAATTCCTCATTGTTGTTGTAATACATGAGGTGTCAATCTATTTTGGGTAAGTGCAAGCAATCACAATATATCAGTTCAGAATAAGTTAATGATTGTAAATGCAAATAACTAATAATGAAAGCAATGAACACTTGGGATGTCAATTCAAATGAACAAATGTAAACAAACTAAGCAGGTAAACAAAAGAAAAAAGCCACTCGATCAGTATGGTCGAGTGGTATGGTTGAGCTAAAATGTAAAAGCACATAATCTCAAAACCAAATAAGTAACTGACCGTTTAATGCAATAAGAAAGAGATAGGGATCATAGGGATGAATCAATGGACTAAGGGATCACTTTTCATAACCTGGGTATTCAACAAACACAACCTATTTCAAGGCTAATCCTTTGACGATAGATATCTAAACTAATCAAGCCCACCGTCATGATGAATGATCTTGAATCCAATAACTCAGCAAACCTGATTTTTCCAGAGTCAAGCTATTGGACAAGCATAAAGAACCAATCTACCTAAGCCAACAAAATTTCCTAACAAGAGCTTCGAATATGATGAAGCAATCACCCATTTAAGTTTATTCTCCACTGGCTAGTGTAACTAAGTCTCTAGAAAAAGATGGATCAAACAATCTCTTAGCACCACCGTGAAGAAACTATCTAAGATCATTTTCAAGTTGATCAGAAATGAATAAGCATTAAGAACTCGCACCCAGAAACGATTTAAAGCATTTAAGAATTTTAGATATACCCAGATTAATCAAGGTCCACCCTAATCTAATCCATCCCTAATAACCCTAAAGTTAACTACTCACTAATCATAATCATAGCTAGATTTGCAAACCCAGAAAATTCTAAATCTGATATATGTGATAGATCAGATTGAGATGAGAAGGTTTGCTGAAGAAAATAAATCTAAATTCTGATTACATAAAAAGATATCAAAATTACAAAGTCTAAAAATGAAGAACAAGAGAGAGAGTATTTAGGAGGCAGAGATAGATAATTTTTCAGGTCTAAAAACGAGCAAACCGTTATTAGGGTTAACAATTGTGATTTTATACTAAAATACAAAGTTAAATAAAAACAAAAAGGGAAATCCTATAAATACGGAATACCACTCGACCAGGGTGGTCGAGTGGGTGCATCCTTCTTCAGTCTCCTTCTTGAGCTGATTTAAAGCTTCAATACATTTACTCAGTGCTCCATAACATTCATAGTATCCATATTCACCTGTAATCCACCCACACTATGCAGTACGTATGCAATGCTTATGCAAAGGACCCTAAAAGTCCTAAGTGAGTGAAATATGCATATAATGGTATAAACAGGGAGTGAATGCAAACTATAATGATGATAAATGTATGCTAAAAACATGTAAAATATAGTGTTATCAACTCCCTTAAACTTACCATTTGCTTTCCCTCAAGCAAATAAAAGATTGATTGGAGAAGAGGTATAAAAATGGGGATTCCGAACCAATGCCATATGAGCAAAATTCTAACCTCAGTGTCATGGTTAACAGTTCTAGAATGCTATGCAGGTGATCCATACTTAAAAACCTTAGCCATGCTCATCAAAAAAGATTCAAAAGTCATCCTAAGCCACAACAAACATTCAAAGAAATCTATCCCTTTAACATTCATTAAGCGAGAACAGTGGATCAAATTAAACATTGTTTAAGAACTCATTTGGTTTGAGAGACAGGTTTTAAGAGACAAAAATGGTCTCTTCTTCCTCTGTTTAAGCGCATTTGTAACAAGGATCTCTCAATGAATGGATTGAACTACAAGAGAATGCTAAAGGTTAAAGCCAACTGATGCATACAGGAGTACACTCTCATCTACCCAAGATAACACAACTGACTCCACCTAAATCTACACTTAGGAATATATATCCCAGTTTCTCAACCTTTCTTTTTCTTTTCTGTCAAGGCATACATTGTTTTTCTCTCAGCCTAGGACTATTTCTCTCTGATTTGTTTCTAAGGAGAGGATCATTACTCTTTTAAACTCTTCTAGTGGATCTGGGAAATTTTATTTTTCTGGGGTAAGACTCTTACTCGACCACTTGGTCGAGCTGTGTGATCGAGTCACATCTTTTCACTTTTGTTTATCTTTTATTTTTTTCTATTTTCTAAGCCTATCTTCATAATAAGTCATCCAGATCCTTTACTAGACACTTATGAATATACTTTTGGTGTTTTATCCTCTCCAAAGAATTTTTAGCACTCTTTTTCTCTCTTTTTACCACTCAAAACATAAACCAACCCTTAGATCAAACTTCCTATCCTATTCTGGTCCAAAAATCATGGACCAGAGTCTACATGAGAAGCTATTCCTGTTGGCTTATACCTAACACTTTCTCCTAAGTTCAATCCGGAAATAGGCCTCCACTCAAGGTTCTTGAAGAGCTTGAAAACAAGGAAGGTTAAGTGATTATTTGGACCTGCTCCAAAAGTGGGAACAGTTACTTGGATAAACAAGAGTGGAAAAATGGAATAAGAGTATCCAAGTATTTTATGGCAGCCATGAGTTCATAAGAAATGTTTAAGTTTGATAATTAAAATTTAAGATTAGGTTCTTATAAATTAGGGGTAGAATTACTTAGTCAGAGCAAGTTTCAACCTAAGTATGAATGTTGAATTTTAATTCCCAACATGGTGCTGCCTTAGTTTTCAGAATCAAATGCAAGAATTGAACAACTAAAAAACATGACACTGAGATTAAATTTTTACCAATGAGGCTGTTTGGTTTTAATTCATCATTATCCCCTATGTAATGCAAAAATCCTAATATGAATGATTCTAGACTTAACCTAGTTATGCAAATGAACTACATGACACTCTGTTTTTTAAATTATTTTTAGATTTTTTTCAAATTTTTTTATGGTTTTTATATGAACTTAAATGCTGACTCAAGTATGTAAATTTTGAACAAGAAAATAAAATATGATTAGATGTAGCTCTCAAACTCTCCCCCAAACTTAAATTACACAGTCCCTTTTGTAATAAAAATTCAGAGAATTATTTGAGAGATTATAAAACAAAAACAAACTAATATGCAATGGTTTTATACAATGCAAAAGGTTGATTGTGGTACCTTATGGAGATGGATCCTCAAGATCCTCAAGGAAGGGGTTGGATTGGCCCGGATGTAAGACTTGTAAGTCAGTTGAGAGGAGATTGTGGCTTTGCCTTATTCCTTCTAGCAGAGATGAAGCGTTTGCTGGTGTTCGGAATCTCTTCCCATTCTCATCATATCTAAGTCTTGATTTAGGCACTTGTTCCTTCTGGTTGTCTCTCAGGCTTCTTCTCTTTGTCCTCCATAGCTTTCTTCTTTGAGCTTCTCAAGGTTCTTGAAGAGCTTGACATTGTTGTCGGTTTCAATAATCTAAGAATAAGATCTTAGAGGTATTTTATTAGAGATATGATTGCGAGGAACAAGTATGAGGGTAAGAGAAGAGGATAAGAGATTTAAAGGAGGGTTGGATAAGATTTTTGATAAGAAAATCCTGGTGGTCCCTACTTAATGTGCAAGTTGGATAGGAGTAACATGTGACTCGATCAGGGTGATCGAGTCGTATCGAGTAGGGTACCTTCATCTGTTGGTTTCCTTATCTCTCTGTGAATCCACATCTCTTTCATCAGTCCCTGATATCTAAGACTTTTAAAAGAAACAAAAGCATCAGCTTATGTATAAAATAAATTGAAACAGATATTTACAAGGATAGTCATGGGATTTCCTCCCAAGAGAGCTTGTTTAAAGGTCCCTTAGCTTAACCATACGTTTTTTTAGGGTTTGGAGGGTTCATCTAGGTCAACTGAGGTTCTTTCTGGAAGTACCCTATCTGCCAAGTATGGCTTGACACGTTGACCATTGACTGTAAATTTCTTTCCCTCATAATTCTCCAATTTTATTGCACCATAAGGCAACACTTCCTTGATGCAGAATGGTCCTGACCATCTTGATTTCAGCTTGCCAGGGAAGAGTCTGAGCCTTGAATTGAATAGAAGCACCTGATAGCCGACTTTGAAGTTCTTTGGTGTGATTTTCTTATCAGGAAAGGCTTTTGTTCTTTCCTTGTATACTTGGAGCTCTCAAATGATTCCAATCTGATTTCCTTCAGCTCATGCAGATTCATTTCTCTTTTTTCCTGGGCGCTTTTGAGATCAAGGTTAAGGAGCTTTGTAGTCCAGATAGCCTTATATTCCACTTCCATTGGTAGATGGCATGCTTTACCATATAGGTGTTGGAATGGTGTCCTTCCTATAGGGATTTTGAATGCTGTTCTGTAAGCCTAGAGACTCTTATCCAATTTGGTTGTCCAGTCTCTTTTTGATGTCCCAACCACCCTTGCAAGAATAGCCTTGATTTGTTTGTTGGAAACTTCCACTTGTCCACTGGTTTGGGGGTGGTAAGGTGTTGCCACTTTGTGTTTGACTCCATATTTCTTCAACAAGTTCTCAAATAGTTTGTTGATGAAATGTGATCCTCCATCACTTATAACTACTCTTGGAACTCCAAATCTGGGGAAGATGATGTTTTTGAAAATCCTTAGGACCACCTTAGCATCATTTGTTGGTGCTGCAATTGCTTCCACCTATTTGCTTACATAGTCAACTGCTACTAGGATATATGCATTCCCATGTGATGGTGGATTGAAAGGCCCCATGAAATCGGTTCCCCATACATCAAACACTTCTACCTCAAGAATAGGTTCTGAGGCATTTCGTTTCTCCTGCTTATGTTCCCCATTCTTTGACAGGCATCACACTTAGAGATAAAGTTGTGAGTATCTTTGAACATGGTTGGCCACCATAGTCCTGCCTGCATAATTTTCTGGACTGTTTTGAATGTTGCAAAGTGTCATTTGCAGATCCATGACAATGCTCCAAAACTCCTTTCACTTCTGCTTCGGGGATGCATCTCCTAAACAAATCATCCACACCTCTTTTATATAGGAATGATTCATCCCAAAAGTAGTGATTAACATCTCTGTAGAACTTCTTTTTCCTGTAGGGATTTGATTCCTCAGGATCCTTTCCAACAGCTTTATAGTTAACCATGTCTGCATACCAAGGAATTTCTTCTAACTGCTCGACAATATACTCGAGTAGGTCGGTCGAGTCGATTTCATTCTTCTTGACTCCTACTGCCATCAATTTTTCCTCTGGTATTGAATCATCTATAGGCAGCTTATCTTATATCCTCATTCTTGACAGATGATCTGCAACACCATTCTTTTTCCATATCTTGTCCACTATCTCCATATCGAAATTCTTGGAGTAAAAGAATCCATCTAAATAGCCTTGGTTTGGTGTCTTTCTTGGCATAAATGTACCTCAAAGTTGCATGATCTGTGTAGACTATTACTTTTGATCTCACCAAATAGCTTCTGAGTTTCTTGAATGCAAAAACCACAACAAGCATTTCTTTCTCTGTTGTTGCATATCTCCCTTGAGTTTCATCTAATGTCCTGCTCGCATAATAGATTACATGGATCTTCTTGTCTATCTTCTGTCCCAGGACAGCTCCAGCGGCATAGTCTGAAGCATTACACATAATGTCAAATGGGTAATCCCAATTTGGAGCTTGAACTATAAGGGCTGTGATCAAAGCTTTCTTGATCTGGTGAAAAGCTTTCAGACACTCTACATCAAAGTCAAACTCCTTTTCCTTGCACAACAGTCTGGTCAGTGGCCTGGTAAGCTTAAAGAAATCCTTAATGAATCTCCTGTAGAAACCTGCATGTCCCAGGAAGCTCCTTATATCCTTTACAGTCTTTGGTTGTTGTAACTGCAGCATCACCTCAATTTTTGCTTGGTCTACTTTTATCCTTTTCTCTGATATTTTGTGACCAAGCACAATCCCTTCCTTCACCATAAAGTGACATTTCTCCCAGTTGAGGACAAGGTTCGTTTTCTCACACCTTGTTAGAACCCTCCGTAGATTGGACAAAGAGGAGGAGAAGGAGGATCCATAGACAGAAAAATCGTCCATGAACACTTCCACCATCTCCTCTATCAGGTCTGAAAATATTGAGGTCATACACCTTTGAAAGGTTGCTGGTACATTGCACAAGCTAAAGAGCATTCTCCTATAGGTAAGGTCCCATAAGAACAAGTAAATTTAGTCTTTTCTTGGTCATTAGGGTGAATTAGGATTTGAAAGAAGCCACTGTATCCATCAAGGAAACAGTAGTAGGGGTGGTTAGCAAGTCTTTCCAAAATTTGGTCTATAAAAGGTAGGGGAAGTGATATTTCCTTGATGCATCATTTAACTTCCTATAGTCAATACACATCCTATGGCCGGTTATGGTTCTGGTGGGTATAAGTTCTTCCATATCATTTTTAATCACTGTTATTCTGCCTTTTTTAGGGACACAATGCACAGGAGATACCCAAGCACTGTCTGATATGGGGTAAATGATTCCTGCATTTAACAATTTAAGGATCTTCTTTTTAACAACTTCTTTTAAATTTGGATTTAATCTCCTTTGATGCTCAATACTAGAATGCTATTCATTTTCAAGGTGAATTCTATGTGTGCACAGGCTAGCAGAGATGCCTTTGATATCTTCTAATGAATAACCCATTGCTTTCCTTAAGTTTTTTAATTCAGGAAGTAATGCATGTAATTCATCAGGCCCTAATCTATCGTTCACTATGACAGGATATGTGGAATTTGGGCCTAGAAATGCATACCTTAGCCCATTTGGAAGTGATTTGAGGTCCACCTTTGGATCTTTAAGTTCTGACCAATCATCTGAGTCTATCGTCTCTGACTCGACCTCGTGATCGAGTGCCATGGTCGAGTTCAACGAACTCGATCGGTTTGGTCAAGTTGAGTTATCGAGTGCTACTTTTCTTGGCTCGGTCCTCAACCACTCCCTTGGAGTCCATGATGAATCCAGATCCTCAACCACTCCCTTGGAGTCCATGATGAATCCATACTTTGAAGTTTCATTCTGAAGATATCCATCTTTGTCATCCTTTGTCAAGGCTGTTTTCAAAGGGTCTTTCTCTAATATCTCTTCTTGGATATCTGCTGCTAGTACATCTTATTCCTCCATTCTGAACAGTTGACCTCCTATAGTTGATTTCTTCAGTGACTTGTTCAGTCAAAATTCATGATCACTTCTTGTCCCAACTTAAGGTCAATCTTCCCATTCTTAACGTTGATTAAAGCCCCAGCAGTTGCCAAGAATGGTCTTCCAAGTATCAAGGTGTCTCTTGGTTCTTCATCCATCTCAAGCACCACAAAAATCTGTAGAAACCTCCACATGCCCAGTCCTTACTGGTAGATCTTCCAAAAGACCATGAGGGAGTCTCACTGACCTATCTGCTAACACCAGAGAGATCTTACTAGGTTTGAATTTGTTGAAGCCTAGCCTTTGCGCTACTGCAAGAGGCATTAAGCTGACCGAAGCTCCCAAGTCGCAAAGGCAGTTCTTGAAAATGAGAGAACCTAATGAGCAAGGTATGGTAAATGAGCCTGGATCTCCCAGTTTCTCTTGTACAACGATATTCCTTTGAATGATAGCACTGCATTCATGTGTCAGTACAGAACTTCTTTGGCTCTCTCTGTAACTATCTTTTAAAAATTTCTGAGCAAGTGGTTGAAACTTAGATTTTAGCCACTCTAAGCAAAGACAGACAACAAAACAATCAACCTAAGCCAAGAGAGACCAAATACATAGTTTCTAATCAATTGTAGTATAGTGGTAAGTGTATTGAAGTAACTTTGTCGAACCAATCAAGGGTGGTCTACAGCCATTAGTTGATTATTTAGGCAAGCTATTCAAGTAATTATCAAAAGGGTGTGGTACTAGCAGTCTAAATGAGAAATCTACTAAAAACGCTAATTGATACTAGAGGTACCAAAGTCTGTCACACTTCAGCACATCATGAAACTAAACAGGAAAAATCACAGTACTAGGATGACTCGACCACACTGATCGAGTGGTGAGGTGGAGTGCTACAGTAAAAACAGAGAAAAACTACAGTGAACGATTACTAAGCAAGCTGTGAACTATGGGGAAAAACAAGGACTCTAGGGATGGAAATCACAAGATCACAAACACTCTATTCTATTGCAGCTATGAAATAGCAATTTTATCACAGGACTACCCTAGACAACAAACTTCATAACTAGCTCAATCCATGGTTCATGGTAGAGAGGCCCAAGACCCAACCCAGTCAGCATAGTGTGAGTAGTCGGATCAGGCATAAAGAATCAACCTATTCAAGTTGAGAAGAGTTCACAACAAGTGAATAGGTGGAGTCGTGACATAAATCAATGACTGATGCATCCACCCTCACGCTATTGTACTCTAAACCCCGGAAAAAGTCTGTCTAATGGCTCAAGGCATGGTTCGTGCTCATGAGACCATCTAAAATCATGTTCTCCTTGATCAGGGGAGAACAAGCATTAAAATCACTCACCCAAGAGGGAGTCAAAACTGAGTGATGATCAAACCATCTAAGCAATAACAAAACAGAGAGAAGCTACCCTAATCCATCCCCAAAAATCCCAACTTTACTACTCACACACTGAGATCATGGCTGGGGTCCGAAACCCAGAAAAGCTTAAGCTTTTCATATGTGATAGCCTATGATCTTGTGAGCAAGGTTGGAGAAGAAATTAAATGCAAGTACTAATTTTATAAAAAGATATCAAAGCTACAAAGTTGCAGAAAATGAAAAACTGTCAAGAACAGCAAGAACAAAAGAGAGAAAGAAATGAGAGCTAAACTTAAAAATTACTAAGCCAAAGCGGCGCTATTCGATCCTCCATAATTAGGTTTAATGAGGCGCTTTTATACATAGTCTAAAGCGCTTATTATATTTTGCGAGTTTTTAGGAGAAAAAGTCGAAGAATGCCCACTCAACCCAGCATTAGAGTGGGGTGGTCGAGTGGTCTCTCGAGTAGGCAAGGGGTGCTGAAGTCTAGTGAGCCTGTGATGCTGAGGTTGAGTAGCCTGTTGAGAGTGCTCACTCAAGTGCCTGGTCGAGAGTGCTCACTCGAGTGCCTGGTCGAGAGTGCTCACTCGAGTGCCTGGTCGAGAGTGCTCACTCGAGTGCCTGGTCGAGAGTGCTCACTCGAGTGCCTGGTCGAGAGTGCTCACTCGAGTGCCTGGTCGAGAGTGCTCACTCGAGTGCCTGGTCGAGAGTGCTCACTCGAGTGCCTGGTCGAGAGTGCTCACTCGAGTGCCTCGTCGAGAGTGCTCACTCGAGTGCCTCGTCGAGAGTGCTTACTCGAGTGCCTCGTCGAGAGTGCTCACTCGAGTGCCTGGTCGAGTAGCCTGGTCGAGTGAGCCATCTGTCTTCTCTGCAATCTTCACTCAACTCCATACGGCTTGACTACACATCTTCACTCCATAAGCTAAAATCCAAGTATGCTCCATATGTACCTGATAAGACCCCAAATATGCAAAATGCATGCAATGCCTATACAAAAATATTAAACATCCTATATGAAGCATAAATGCACGAAATGGTATAAACAATGGATAAAATATACTCTAAGGCATGATAAAAAGGTGGTAAAAATGTGTATAAAAGTGGTGTTATCCACTCCCCCAAACTTACCCTTCGCTTGCCCTCAAGCAAATAGAAAGGATAAGATGAAAGGAGTAGTGTGAAAAGTGGGGACTCAGAACCTAAGCAAACTAAGCAAACCTCTAATGTTAATGTCACAGTTATTAGTTCTAGAATGCAATTCACAGAAGTTCTACTTAAAAGCTTTAGCCATACTCATCACATCAAATTCAACACTAAGACTCAGCCACAAGTACGCATTCAAAGCAAACTGTCCCTTTAATATTGATTAAGCACGAACTGGTGAATCACTCTGTCTCCTCAAAATAAAATCTCTCTGGAGCTTGCACACTCCCCATGAAGTCCTGAAATGTCTCATCTTCTTGGAGTCTAACTCCCTCATCAGAGAAGTAGAGATCTCTGACTGGTGGTACAAAGGGGACACTATGGTCACCGTCCTCTGCATAGAGCTTGGATAGACCTCCATAAGGTAGCAAAATCTTAGCCTTGCTGCTCCTGGGATGTGAGAAGTTGTAGATGTACTTCTCCCCAACCTTTGCACCAATAGTCTGAGTGTCTTTCATGTAATCCAAGTCCATCATAGTGTATGGTGTAGGCGCTGATATGAGCTCAACTCCACCAGCCTCTAAAAATGGGGTAGCTATCCCTCCCACTGTGAACTCTGCCTTGTTCAGCATCTTGTCATTCTTGACGGCAGTAGCTCTGTAGCTCATGAGGTGTCTCACCAAAATGATGGAGTTCCCTGTGTAGGCTCTATCTCCTCGCATCTCAATCCCATTGGCTCGATACTCCTCTGATGAGTAGATGAGGTAGTCTCAAAGAGCCTTGTCTAGCATCTTCAACTCACTCTCATTCACTGGCCCTGTGGCCTTCTTCGCAAACATTGTGTTTGCGAGAGTACTGTGGAGGTATCTCACTGCAGGGTGCCTGGTCTCACTGACCTTAGCGAGAAAAGGGGACCACCCTCTAAGCCTAAGTATTCCCAAAAACTTTGATTTCTCATAAGGTGCCAGCGGAGTCCTATAAGCAACACCTCTTCCTCCAAGCGCTAACCAAAACTCATTCAACTCTTTCTTCACAAAGTCTTGGGCTTGCCCTGTTCCTCTGCGGAAGTCAAACAAGATGTCGACCATGCTGAGAGGTAGCTGATAGTCTGACCCTCTGACTCTGAAGCTCACATGCCCCATCTCTGCTGTACCAGCCATGCCTCTCGTCTCATAGACATGGAGATCCAGTGTTGCGAAGAAATGGCAGGTCTCAGTCTTGAAACCATCACGAGGGTTGTGGGTGAGTCCCACGATGTCAGCAGACTCATAGAGCTTCCCCACCTCTCTGCAAATTCCCAAAGCTTGCATGGTGGGACGATCTGGGTACCTAGCCCCAAGGAACTTCACCCTCTCCAGGATGGAGATGAGCTTAGTTTCCTCAAATGTCTCAGCCTGGATGTCCTTTGAACTCTCAAAACCAGTCTTCTCCTCACTGTTCCTTCTCAGTGATTCTTTTTCTTGAACCCTTTTGCTCTTAGCCTTGTCTTGCCGTGACCTTGATGGTCGAGTAGTTCTTGCTGCGGTTTGGCTTCTTGTTGCCCTTGTCCTTGTAGTGCCAGTGTTCCTGAAACGAATTTGCAAATCAAAAATTTAGCAAACAATTTGGATCACTAGACCAAGCCATTCGAGTGGTGTGGTTGAGTGGGCAAAAAGTTTCCAAATAAAATTTTGCCCGACTTGACCCACTCGAGTGCTTTGATCGAGTAACTAAATTAACAATCACATGCATCCGATTTCTAGCCTAGCAAGGATCCAAACAACTTAGGCTCAAATTGTTTTCAAATTCATCAAGTTCCAAAGCGATTTTTGATATGTATGATTTCAAAAATTTCTAAACCTTGTTCAATTCCAACAATGATGATCTATGTAGGTTCTCCAATTATCAAACTATCAATAGCAAAACCGAAATTTGTCCTAAAGTTACAAATTTTTTTGAAAGTTTGAAGTGCACTACTAAGAACAAAATTTTGATTTCAAGCAATTTCAACCATAGAAATCAATGCATACTTCTTCCGATTCCTTATACTACTCTAATCAATCGATTTTAACTACATGCAAGCCAAAAAGTTTCAAAAAAAATTTCAAAAAATTTCGAACCTGGATTTTCGCAAAAACGGGTTCAAAGGGTTAAAAAAGTTACAAGTGAGTTTTGGAATTGCTAGAGTAGTGAGACATGATCGAAATTCGGTTGAAAACTTTGAAGATTTTAGTGAAAATTTTTGGAGAGAAGTTGGAGAGTTTTGCGCTTTCTAGAAAGATGAAAATCGTGAATAATGGGGAAGAAGAAGAAGGTGGGTCGCGTGGGTATTAAATGATAGAGTGATTTCAAATGAACGTCTTAGATTAAAAGTTGAGATTTCAGACAAAACCTGGCCACTCGGCCTGGGGGTCGAGTGGTGTGGTCGAGTGACTTTTCAAATTTGGCTGACTCTTTTGAAACTCCACTTTGACTCATACTCAGCTCCTATCCTCTCCTGAAACTCAAAACACTAAGAAAACAGAGTAAAATAACAAAATTCAAAAAGACATAAGAAAAATCAAAACTAGTATATACAATGATAAACATGGGAATTCCTCCCAAGTGAGATTGTTTAAAGTCACTTAGCTTGACTCTCACTCTTTTTAGGCAGGTGGAAAGTCTTTGAGAGGCTGTGTTGACCCCTCTGGACTCGGCTTCTCCACTATGAAGGTTGATGCCATGATAGCGTGATAGAAGCTATCACTCATTCCTGGTGGCTTGGGCCTCCTTTTTCCCATCTCTGGTGGGGGTTGTTGAGCTTCCTTGATCTTGATAGCCTCTGGAGCTTGTTGAGCCTCTTTGAGCTTGAGGACTTCCTTCTCAAGCCTGTACACCTTCTCTGCCAACTCAACAACAACACCTTGTAGAGCAAGGATTGTGCTCTGGTCTGAGTAGCAAATCAAACCAGGTGGTTTTGTACGGGTCGGGTGTGCCCTGTGCTATCTTCATCAGAGTCACCTTCTACTACAAACGTATCATACTTGTGCACTGCTCCATCAGAGTGACTACCCATGGTGACTGTAAACCCTGGAGATCTGGATGGTGTCTGAGAGTACTGTTCAAACTTTCCAAAGTTTGTCTTTTCATAAGGCTCAACTTCTTCCATGTAGAAGAGCTGTCTATCGAAAACGGGGTTCTTCAAGCCGGAAGAGGTGTCAAAACGCATCACCAAGTCATTACCGGTTCGAAAAACTATTTCACCACTTTTGGTGTCAATAATAGCTCCAGAGGATGCCAAGAATGGTCTGCCTAGTATGAGGGGATCCATTGGCTCTCTTTCCATCTTCATAGCTTCATCCCAAGTCATTTTAGCTTCGAGCTCTGATAGCTCTTCCTCAAGCATAATAGCATACTCCTTCTCGATCTCAGCCTTGAACCGTTCTGGGAAAGGACTTGTCATCATCGCATGCAGATCGAGTATGCGCTTCTCCTTTGCAGTCTCTAGTGTGCTTACTCGACCACTCACTCGAGTGGTGTGGTCGAGTGCTATAGTGCTCGAGCCAATTTCAACAGTAGATCGAAAGATTCCCCCCCCCCCCCCCCCCCCAACTTGAGTATCACTGTCCACAGTGATGTTGGAGAATCTCTTCTTGAAAGGAAGAAGATGGAGAGCTTTTGCTTTGCTTACTGCATAGAGAGTTGCAGGTTCCTCAGGGTTCTGCACAGCTTTGCCAGGAAGTTGGCCTGTGGTCTTAGTAGAGGCTGATGGAGCACTGGACTCAACAAACTTCAGTCTGCTGTTGAGAACCTCAATCTTATGGTTCAAATCATCATAAAAGCAATCGATGTGGGTTCTGAGTTCTGTGAACCTGTTTGATGTCTCTTGAGTTGCAGTATTCTGGCCTTGAAGAAGTTGGAGTAGAAGAGGCTTAAGGTCACCATCATCTGGCTGAGGTGGTCTTGGAGCAAATCCAGGTGGATTGGCTGGAGCTGTTGGCACAAAAGGCTTGTTTTGGCCTGGATTCTGAGTCGGGTAGACTTGACCCTAAGGGTTGGCTACGTTGGGATTCCTACATGAGAGATTAGGATTGGTCCTATAGTTCATGTACCGTCTGTTGAAACCAGCTTGATTCTGTATATACAAGATCTCTTCAACCTGATAATCTTCACCTTCCTGAGCCTGAGTAGCAGAAACTTCACCAACAAAGTTCACAGATTTTTGCTAAGCCAGGATGAGCTTGTCAAGTTTCTCACTAAGAGACTGGATCTCCTGCTTGGTCTTATCAGAAGAAAAAGATGGTCCTTTAACTGATCTGTCGAAGTCATCACTGTAGTTTCCGTCAGAGATTGCAAGGTTCTCCAGTATCTCCCAGCCAGTGACTACGTCTCTATTGAGGAAATTTCCATTACTGGCTGTATCCAATAGCATTCTGATCTTCGGGCTTGCCCCTCTGTAGAGCGTACTGAGCAAAGACTCCTTGGTGAAACCATGGTGAGGACACTGCATTGTGTACTCTTTAAACCTCTCCCATGCTTCAGAGAAACTCTCATTGGTCCGCTGAGTGAAGCTAGAGATTTCATTCTTGAACTTGGCAGTCCTTGACATAGAGAAGAATTTCAGCAAGAATGCCTTCTTGCAATCTTCCCAGGTGGTTATAGAACCCTGAGGCAGTGCTCGTTCTCAGTGGGAAGCCTTATCACCGAGAGAAAATGGAAAGAGGCGTAGCTTGAAGGTGTCCTCTGAGATTCCATTGATCTTGGTGAGCTCGCACAGTCTATCAAACAGGTTCAAATGAGCAAGCAGGTTCCATAGTAAGTCCATGGAATTTGTGGTTCTGGACCATGGAGATCAAACCCGTCTTGATCTTGAAGTTATTGTTGTTGACTAGAGGGGCTACAATTCCCTGCCTCTGAGAGTGAGTGTTTGGAGCGTCTCTTGCTCCAATCACCCTAGGCTGAGGAACTTGTTCTGCCATGACTGCAGGTGTCGCTGGAACTGGTTGTGCAGGAATGGTGGTAGCAGGTGTAGGTATGGATTGACGAGTATGCTAGTTGATGCGATGTATATGATCAAGTAATTGGATTAGGTTGTGGCTGCCTTGAAAACGCGTTTGCATTCAGAGAGCAGTGACTCGATCAATTACTCGAGTGGGGGTCGAGTGCTACAGTACCTGATGCAAAACAAACGATATTTCAAAACCAAATCAGTACCCAGATCTCAAAAGTTACAGATTTTATCTAGTAAGCCTTAAACAACTAATTGTGTAGACAAAAACACTCAAAACTGGCAACAGCGCCAAATTGAAACTTAGATTTTAGCCACTCTAAGCAAAGCCAGACAGCAAAGCAATCAACCTAAGCCTAGAGACCAAATACATAGATTCTAATCAATTGTAGCATAGTGGTAAGTTTTTTGAAGTAACTTTGTCGAACCAATCAATAGTGGTCTACAGCAATTAGTTGATTATTAATGCAAGCTATTCAAGTAATTATCAAAAGGGTGTGGTACTAGCAGTCTAAAAGAGAAATATACTAAAAACCCTAATTGGTACTAGAGGTACCAAAGTCTGTCACACTTCAGCACATCATGAAACTAAACAGGAAAAATCACAGTACTAGGACGACTCGACCACACTGATCGAGTGGTGAGGTCAAGTGCTACAGTAAAAACAGAGAAAAACTACAGTGAACGATTACTAAGCAAGCTGTAAACTATGGGGAAAAACAGGGACTCTAGAGATGGAAATCACAGGATCACAAACACTATGTTCTATTGCAGTTATGAACTAGCAATTTCATCACATGACTACCCTAGACAACAGACTTCATAACCAGCTCAATCCATGGTTCGTGGTAGAGAGCCCCAAGACCCAACCTAGTCAGCATAGTGTGAGAAGTCAGATCAGGCATGAAAAATCAGCCTATTCAAGTCGAGAAGAGTTTATAACAAGTGAATAGGTGGAGTCGTGTGATAGGCTATGATCTCGTGAGCAAGGTTGGAGAAGAAATAAAATGTAAGTACTAATTTTATAAAAAAGATATCAAAGCTACAAAGGTGCAGAAAATGAAAAACTGTCAAGAACAGCAAGAACAAGAGAGAGAGAAAAACGAGAGCTAAACCTAAAAATTACTAAGCCAAAGCGGCGCTATTCGATCCTCCCTAATTAGGTTTAATGAGGTGGTTTTATACATAGTCTAAAGCGCTTATTACATTTTGCGAATTTTTAGGAGAAAAAGTCAGAGAGTGCCCACTCTACCCAGCAGTCGAGTGGGGTAGTCGAGTGGTCTCTCGAGTGGTCTCTCGAGTGGTCTCTCGAGTAGGCAGGCGGTGCTGAACTCCAGTGAGCCTGTGATGCTGAGGTCGAGTAGCCTGTCGAGAGTGCTCACTCGAGTGCCTGATCGAGAGTGCTCACTCGAGTGCCTGGTCGAGAGTGCTCACTCGAGTGCCTGGTCGAGAGTGCTCACTCGAGTGCCTGGTCGAGTAGCCTGGTCGAGTGAGCCATCTGTCTTCTTTGCAATCTTCACTCGACTCCATAGGGCTTGACTGCACATCTTCACTCCATGAGCTAAAATCCAAGTATGCTCCATATGTACCTGATAAGACCCCAAATATGCAAAATGCATGCAATGCCTATACAAAAATATTAAACATCCTATATGAAGCATAAATGCACGAAATGGTATAAAAAATGGATAAAATTTACTCTAAGGCATGATAAAAAGATGGTAAAAACGTGTATAAAAATGGTGTTATCAGTGGTAAAAGCATGAATGCATCCAGTAGTGGCATTTGGAGCTCTGCATCCTTCAAATGCTTACCAAAAAGAGCTTTGTATTTGGCTGCCATATGTTTTTTACATCTTCCTGAGAAAGGTACGGGTGGGACATATGGTGGTGGTTCATAAGCTTTAGCTTTCTCCTTTGTCTGACCATGATTTTGTTTAGCTATGGATGCTGCTCGATCTGCTGCTCGAGTAAGTTGGTCGATTAGGACTTCAGGGATTGTTTGCTCTGGTTTGCTATTGGCATTAATGAACCCCTCCCCATCCTGATCATCACAGTCTTCTGTGATATCTGGGACACCAGTTCTAGTGGGTAGCGTTCATCCACTCCTTAAGTTGATTGCGTTGGCAAACATCTCTGGGTTTGTTATTGCCCTTCCTTGTAATTCATCCTTATGTGATGTTGATGAAGATGCCTTGTTGCATTCCAGGGAGACAATCTTGTTGTTTAGCTGGTCTATTCTGTTGTGTAGATCTTGGATAGTGCTGTCCATTTTGTTGTTAACTTCATCAAATTTGCTTTGGTGTCTAAGGAACCTTTATCCTGACCCAATAGTATTTGTTGTAGCATGTTCCTGATATCCATATCTGGAGCAGTGTTTGGCGGTGGGTCTGTGAGCTAACCTCAATTGATTGATGGTTGTATCTGGTGGTAGGCAGACGCTGTGTTTGGCTACCTGGAAAGTAACTTCTGTTGAATCCTCCAGTAGTCTGTAAATTATTTATTTCCTCAAGGCTTGGAGTCTCCCGCTCCTGTTTCTGTAACAGATCTTCTTTTTATGCAACTTGGATTGGTGCTTGTTGAGCCTGCAGTAGCTTATCTATTTTCTCATTCAACCTTTTCATCTACAGCTTGTGAGTTTCCTCAGAAACGTTACACCCTAGAAAATCCTGTGTGTGTTCCTCATCATAGTTTCCATTTTACTGAGCTAAATTTTCCACCAATTCCAAGCCTGGTTACACTTCTTTAGTTAAAAAATTGCCATTACTTGCTGTATCAAGCTATATCCTTATTTTTGGTGATGATCCTCTATAAAGTGTACTGAGTAGACTCTCAGTAGTGAAACCATGATGTGGGCATTGATATATCATGTATTTTATGGTTTTATGACATGATATATGCATTGGTTTTAGAGTCATTTGTATATATATATTGATTCTTATTACATACAAACACGAATTTGATTTTGATGAGTACTTTGGTTCTTTTGGAGGCTTATAGCTGAGCAAAACAACAAGGAGACGATTATTGCTGTCCATGTTGACCGACAAGCCATTCCCGTGTTGGTCGACACAACCACGACGTGAATGACGCCTTCGAGTTTTATCAAGTTTCAAGATTTGCAACTTTGCCCCAGAAGTTTCTAAAGTTTATATTTCATGCCTAATCGTGTTTTTAGGTTAAACTATGTTTTAGAAGTCCCAGAGATAAAATTTTATGATACACTAAGCTAGGATTTTCAAGAGATGGTAGGCGCGAGAGTGCTATTGATATCCTGACACAATCTTAGATGAGCAAACAGCCTTTTCCCAGCGAGAGTTGGTTTATGAATTTTGTAAACATATCGTACCCGCTTATCATAGAGACTCTATTTATTGGTATTTTGCAAAGAGATTTGGTTTGCTTTTGTTTAGAGGATGGATGTCGTCGCAGCGAGAGTTGGATGAGATATCATATTAGTGTTACGAGTTTAAGAACCGAACAAACAGTTTAGTGCTGATTATAGAACTGCCCAGTTCACATTCCTGATTATTCGCGATGATTATCCCTAGGTGTAGCGTTTTTAATCACTTGAAGTCAATCCCATTCATCTTGTTTACTTTTATCTGCATTGCTTTATTTATTTCTATTTTATTGATCTATCTTAACTCAAACCTGTGTTTCTATTGTATGAGTATTCAGAGTCCTTGTGGATTCAACCCCTAAGTGCTGCAATCGATCTCTTAATTTGAGAGAGTAGTTCTAGGGTTACTTTTGACCCCTGTCAAATTTTGGCGCCGTTGCTGGGGACTCTAAATTCACCATTAGATTTCAGTTAGATTTTAGTCTAGATCTTTCTTTTATTTTGTTACTTACATCTCTACTTTCTCTTATCTCAAGTGCATGAATCTTAGGAGCAACATGAACAAAGAACTAGTTGTTGCTGAGGAGATTGGGAAGTTAGAGAGAGCTAATCGCAGAGCACATAGAGAATCAGATATGGTTAAAACTATTGTGCTTGAAAGAAATACTACTGGGATCTTACGTGATAAAGAGGGCAACATGTTCAATGATCAAGGTCAGAGACTTGATGCTGAAGGGAACCTTATTGTCAAAACCATCGACGTTACTACTCATGTCGACCGACACGGTGATGTGCCTGTCGGTCGACATGCTGCCGAAGGACGTGGCCGAGCTGATTTGGATGCTCAGGTTAAATCTGTGGGAATAACACTGGCTGATTACAACAGACCCAATGAATTCTACACTAATAGGTCTGCTATATGTCCTGCTGCTTTTCAGAGGAATGTTTTTGAGTTGAAACTCCAATACTATACTCTGGTGGGGCAACACACTTACCATGCTCATCCTGATGAACATCCTATGGACCGCATAGAGAAGTTTGAAGACTTTGCTTTGAGTATTAAAGCCAATGGAGTGTCTGAAGACTATCTATTCTGTAAGCTCTTCCCATACTCTCTTGCTGGGGAAGCAGCTCACTGGCTGAAGCAATTACAGCCATGATCTTTGACCACTTGGAAGGACATCAAGACAGTTTTTCTGAATAACTTCTATGATGATGCTAAGCCGGATGACTTGAGAGATTTGATCATTCAGTTCACTCAGGGACCTGGAGAGACTCTTAAGGCTGCTTGGTTGAGATTCAAGGGATACCAAAGAGATTATCCGCACCATGGTATTGATGAAGTCCAGCTCATAAGGACTTTCTTTTGCGGAAATGATTGGAGGTATCAGGTTTCTTTGGATGCAGCTAGTAATGGTAATTTCAAGACTAGAACACCAGTGGAAGCTATTGAGTTGATTGAAAACTTGGCATCTAGTAATAGTTCCAAGAATGCTGATTATGAGAGGAAAAAGTTAGCTGCTGGATTGAACAATAGTCAGATGGGTGAAGTCAAGGCAACGCTTGATACTGGGCACAACCTTCTGGTGAACAAGAAATCGGTTAACTTTGCTCAAGAGGTTGAAGTTTTTGAAGCTGAAGAAGAAGCTAATGAAGAGGATGTGAACTATGTGAATGGTTCCTGTTTCAATGGCCAAATGTTTGGCAATTCTTAAGGCAACTTCAGAGGCTATAACAATCATAGGAACAACTACGGGAACAACCAGAACTCCTCTGGGTTTACGCCCAAACCTGCAATTCAGGAAGCTAGGCGAAACAACAGCCGTTTCACCAGGAACTATGGAAGTTCCCACTACCAGAATCTACCTGCCAAGACTCCAGATTCTGAGATGAAGGATCTACTTGATCAAATTCTTGAGGGACAGCAGAAGATGACTGTAGACTTCAATGGTAAGACTGATGCTCTCTATGCTAATCTGAATGGGAATTATGAGACATTGAACAACCATATCAAGAGGCTGGATTCCCAGTTTGCTCAATCTGTAGAGAACACTAAACGCCCTGATGGCGGCTTACCTGGAAGAACGGATACAAATCCTCAGTATCAGTGTGGTGTTGTTATGTCCTGGGGAGATATGGTCAAGAGAGAGGTCAAGGAAGAAAATCTGGAGAAGTCTGAAGCTCAGGAAAAGGTTGAAACTCTTATCACGGAGCTTAAATTGATCGACACATCATCCCATGTCGGTCGACACCACCCCAATTTTCAGAAAGTTTGATGCAAGTCACGACTAAGGACAGTTCTGATTCTGCTCATATCGATTGACAGGCAGCTGGCCGTGTCGGTCGACACACTAACCACCAGATGTGATTTATCTCCAAAAATTACCTAAGTTGGGGGATCCTGGGAGCTTTTCTGTGCCTTGTTCCATTGCTGGAGTTAGATTCTCTTATTCACTTTGTGATACTGGGTCTAGTATCAATCTCATGTCTAATGACATTGCAACCAAGTTTGGAATCAGCAATATGAGGAGATCTTCAGTAGAGATTACATTGGCTAATGCTTCACTGAAGAAATCCATGGGTTTTGTTGAGAATCTGCAGGTTCAGGTTGGTGAATTTCTGCTTCCTTGTGACTTCCATGTTGTTGAGACGGATATGGTTCCGATATGCCTTTGATTTTGGGAAGGTCATTCCTTGCTACTGCTGGAGCTGTCTTTGATTTGCTGAGTAGCAGAATTTCTCTGAAACATGTTGATCCTGATGTGTTCTATGATGCTAATTGATATATCATGGATTTTATGGTTTTATGACATGATATATGTATTGGTTTTGGAGTCTTTTGTATATAAATTGAGTCTTATTAGGTACAAACACGAGATTGATCCTTATGAGCACTTTGGAGCATTTGGAGGCTTGTAGCTAAGCAAATCAACAAGGAGACAGATATTCCAGTCCACGTCGATCGACATGCTTCTCATGTGTCGGTCGACATCACTTAGACGATATTGCAACTTTGCCCCAGAAGTTTCCAAAGTTTTTAAATCATGCCTAATCATGTTTTTAGGTTAAACTATGTTTTAAAAATTCCAGAGACTAAGTTTTTATCATATTCTAAGTTTTTAAAGTATTGTAAGTTTGAAGGAGACTATTGGAGAGAAGATTCAGATCTCAAACTTTGTGGAGAGAAGAATTCTGAACTCCCTTTGTTTTCCTATTTTCTATTTTATGAGTATTATTCAGACAATGATTTGTGTTTCATCTTCTATGTCAACATTGAGTAGTCACCTTGTTAGATCTAGGGTTTCAAAAGGGATTATGAAGGAAAATTAAATTGGGTTTAGTATTGTTAAGTTATCTATAATGTTCTTCATATAGATTTGATAATTACACTAGTCTTAGGATTGATCACCCTAATACTGGTACCATAGGATTATTTGTAGACACGAGAGTGTTATTGATACCCCAAACTAATTTTAGATGAGCAAACAACCTATTTGCAGTAAGAGTTGGTTTAGAAGGTATTTTTGGGATGAACCTTACCTATACAAGCTTTGTTCTGATGGTATATATAGGAGATATGTAGCTGAAACAGAGGTTGCTGAGATACTGTTTCATTGCCATGAATCCGAATATGCTGGAAATTTTGCAACCTTCAAGACTGTATCCAAGGTTCTTCAAGCTGGGTTTCACGATGTTCATGCGTTTATAGTGCGTTGCGATGTTTGTCAGAGAAGAGGAAAGATCAGTAAGAGGAATGAGATGCCACAGAGCTTCATTCTAGAGGTGGAAGTGTTTGATTGTTGGGATATTGATTTTATTGGTCCTTTTCCATCATATTTTGGGAATAGGTATATCCTTGTTGCTGTGGATTATGTTTCCAAGTGGGTAGAAGCAGTGGCTAGTCCCACTAATGATGCAGCTGTTGTGATCAAGCTCTTTAAATCCATAATCTTCCCCAGATTTGGAGTGCCTCGCATAGTCATTAGCGATGGTGTATCACACTTCATCAATAAGGTATTTGCAAAACTTTTGAAGAAGTATGGAGTACAGCACCGTGTTGTAACACCCTATCATCCACAGACAAGTGGTCAAGTGGAAGTTTCGAATAGGCAGATTAAGGAAATCCTGGAGAAGACAGTAGGTCGGACACACAAGGATTGGTCCACAAAACTTAACAATGCACTTTGGGCATATCGGACAGCCTATAAGACCCCACTTGGAACCACACCTTTCCATCTTCTTTATGGTAAAGCTTGCTATCTCCCGGTTGAACTTGAACATAATGCCGCCTGGGCAGTTAAGTTACTGAACTTTGATATCAAGCCGGCTGCGGAAGGAGATTGATACAACTGAATGAGTTAGATGAGATAAGGCACCACGCCTATGAGAATTCAAAGTTGTATAAGGAAAGGACTAAGGCATATCATGATAAAAAGATCATCCACAGAACGTTTGAGCCCAACAATCAGGTACTTCTCATTTGAATTTTTTTCCTGGGAAATTGCGTTCTCGTTGGTCAGGTCCATTCACAATCAAAGAGTTTTGGCCATATGGTGCATTGGTCTTGAACAATCCCAATGGAGAAGTTTTCACAGTCAATTGTCAGCGTGTCAAACATTATTGGGCTGAGACGACGATTCCTGATGGACATCTTTTGGACCTGAAAAATCCCCCAACGACTTGATTCACCACCATTAGGTCTAGCTCATGACTTTAAACAAGCGCTTAGTGGGAGGCAACCCACTCTATCGCATCTTCTAACTTTTTAATTTATTTTCATTTGAGTATTGTTGAAACTTATCTATGTTATATATCAGCTTCTTATTGACATGTTTTGCTCTTAATAAGGATCTAGATGTCAGAAAACGAGTTGAATGATCAGATAGAATGGTGCAGAATTTTGGAAAACCACAACCCTGCTCACGTCGATCGACACGCAGGGTGTGTGTCGGTCGACGTGCATACACCATATCAGGTCACGTTTTTCAAAAAATAACAGTTTAATCTCTACTCAATTTTATTTGTTTTTATCACTTTCCTTAGGCTTATTTACACTGGGGATAGTGTAGTTTAAGTCTGGGGGAGGTAGTTGCTTACTATGTTTATTCTTTTAAGAGTCAACCACACTCCCAAATTTCTGTTTTTCAAAACGTTTGTTTTATTGAGTAAAAACTTGTCCATAAAAAATGATGTTACTGAAGAATCAACCACACTTTACAGTAAGATCTCATGTGACCATTTGATTCTATCTTGACCTGAATCTGAGACTAATGGAAAACTCTAAGGCCGGTCAGATTGCTTAAGATCCCCATGTTTCCAACGTCCTAGATCCGAGCTAAGTATTCTATTTTATTGATGTAATTGATGTCTGTTGGGTTTGATTTTTCGTATAAGCTTGACACTATGGCCTGTTTGATTTAAATGTGGTACTCCTCCCATTAAGAGTCAGTCCCAAATTTCTGTTTTTCAAAACGTTTGTTTTATTGAGTAAAAACTTGTCCATAAACAATGATGTTACTGAAGAATCAACCACACTTTACAGTAAGATCTCATGTGACCATTTGATTCTATCTTGACCTGAATCTGAGAATAATGGAAAACTCTAAGGCCGGTCAGATTGCTTAAGATCCCCATGTTTCCAACGTCCTAGATCCGAGCTAAGTATTCTATTTTATTGATGTAATTGATGTCTGTTGGGTTTGATTTTTCGTATAAGCTTGACACTATGGCCTGTTTGATTTAAATGTGGTACTCCTCCCATTAAGAGTCAGTCCCAAATTTCTGTTTTTCAAAACGTTTGTTTTATTGAGTAAAAACTTGTCCATAAACAATGATGTTACTGAAGAATCAACCACACTTTACAGTAAGATCTCATGTGACCATTTGATTCTATCTTGACCTGAATCTGAGACTAATGGAAAACTCTAAGGCCGGTCAGATTGCTTAAGATCCCCATGTTTCCAACGTCCTAGATCCGAGCTAAGTATTCTATTTTATTGATGTAATTGATGTCTGTTGGGTTTGATTTTTCGTATAAGCTTGACACTCTGGCCTGTTTGATTTAAATGTGGTACTCCTCCCATTGTCCCTAATTCTGAATTTATGACGGTGAGATGATTGTCATTAGTATAAACGGTAGGAAGAAACTTTTGATGACAATTTGTTTATTCTAATGAAAAGATCACACAGGAATTATAAACGGTAGGAAGAAACTTCCGATGACCATTTATTTTTAATCTCTGAAGTTATGGATTTAATCATTTTTTTAAAAAAAAAGAGAGAAAAGAAGAAAAAGAAAGTAACAATAAATAATAGGTTTAGATTCTCACTTTCATTCTCCGTTTTTGGTCTTAATACTTGATAATCTTAGGTTATTAGGTTGAATTTAGAATGATTGAAGTGTAAATTGTTGCTAATTTAGTTTGATTTGATAGAAAAGTCATGAATTTCTATGAATGAAACTTGAACTATTTTGACATGAAATTCAGAATTTAGAGTTGTTTAGGGTGATGGCTAGATGTTGGTATGATGATTTTGATGAATGATTATGCTTAAATTTTGATGAACTTTCGATTTGAGATTGATTTATGGTTAATTCGCCGATCTCGTCACCGTGTCGATCGACACGGTATGCTCGAGTCGGTCGACGCGGGTACTCAGATTTTGAGTTTTTGCTGATCTGGATTTGTTCTGTTGTTTTCTTTCTCAGGTGCAAGATGAATACTAGGGGAAAGAGACCAAGGACATCAGGAGCACAGGGAGAGTGGAGCAGTCGATCTTCCCAGGAGATTCCTTCTCTTCCTCCATGGCCTCATATGGAAGGGACTAGGCTTATCCCGACGGTCAACTGGGAAGTAATTCCTAGAGAGGAGGTTCATAGACCTGAGTGCTATCAGCACGAGATCTCAGAGGGGTGGGAGGATTATGACACCTTGTTTTACAATACATGGCTGAACATGGAGTTTAGACCCACTAGGTTTGTGGATAACGTTGTCATGCGTCGCATGGGGATCAAGGATGAGTGTCTGCTGGATATGTAGAAGATTGGGTTGGGTACTATGTGCGCCCAATACTATGAGGTGTACCCAGAGTTGGTACAGCCGCTCATGGCAACGGTTCAGCTCTACTACACCGCACCAGATGCGCGGGCTCAGGTTGGCATTCTCACGTTCATCATTCGAGGGATTCGGTACAGGATCTCTATCCCCGATCTTTGCACTATTTACGGGTTTGATCCGACCAAGACTGGCACTACTCTGGCAGAAAACATGGCGATCAAGTTCCAGACTTACTGGAGCAAGTCTGCAAATGGGGTTTCCAATCCCAACAGTTCTACTCACTCCGACATTTGGCATTCAGTCCTTTGTTACGTGGTTCAAGCCATCTCGAACACGCTTTTGTGCAAGATGGAGTAACAAGATGAGGCAGACCGAGTTTGTGTTGATATGCTACGCTATTCAGAGCTTGTTTTCTGAGGAGTGGACCAAGCTGGACCCCAACGTGAACCTCGGTGCCATCTTTGCGCATCACTTGGTTAGTCTGAAGATCAGACCGTTCACGGGCACGAGAGACAAGTTTGAGTCTGTTGGTAGTGTATTGACTCTTATCTTTCAATTCTGCGGTATCAGCATGGAAGGCGTCAATGTGATTTCTAACAGATGTGTTATGAATGAAGCGTTTTTGATGCATGCCAAGTGGATTAAGGCAGGTTGGTTTTGGTGCTACCGCAATGAGGGGACACATTACCTAGTTCAGCTTCCACAGCAGGAGCTCAGTCGCATCACAGGTAGTCAGGCACGCCTTCTCTTCCAGCCGCATCAGGATCTGCGCCGCCGTGCTCCTTAGCCCCACCATCACAGAGGCGCCTCCTCTCAGTCCATTCCTACAGCATCCAAGGATGATCCGATCCCAGACTCGTCTACACTTTAGTTTGGACTTCCCGCTACACCTCCTATCCCTATGGAGAACGCGGTATTTCAGAGGTATGTGGCGGATAGTTTCCAGAGTGTCTGGAATGCCATAGCTTCATTGCCTCATTGTGGATGTGTTTTTCAGACCGATGCAGTTCCCACTCAGCCCAGGCCTATCCCGATCCCCACTCCATCTCCGTATTCAGACCTGGCTACGGAAGAGGATTAGTTTCCTTCTTTTTCTTTTTCTTTGAGACATTTTTATTTCTTTCTTTTGAATTTTTTCTAGTTTCAGTTTTTTTTTCTAACTCCTATTGAATATTGTTGATATGTTATTCTTTATCTTGATATTTGACATGTTTGGAGCTCTTAATCAGGATCCAATGTCAGAAAACGAGTTGATTGATCAGTTGAATGGTGTCAGAACTTCAGAAACACATAATCTTGCTCGTGTCGACCGACAAGATGTGTGTCGGTCAACACACACACCATCACAAGTCTCGTTTTTCAAAATATAATAGTTCAATTTCTATTCAACAGTTTTCCTTTTTATCACCTTCCTTAAGTTTAATTACGCTGGGGACAGTGTAGTTTAAGTCTGGGGGAGGTAGTTACTAACTCTATTTATTATTTTGAGAGTCACTCCCAATTTTTCTTTTGAAATTCAAAAACCTTTGTTTTATTGAGTCAAAACTTGTCCAGAAACAATGATGATACCGAGGAAACAACCACACTTTACATTAAGCTCTCATGTGACCATTTGAATATATCCTGACCTGAATCCGAGACTAATGGAAAACTCAATGGCCAGTCAGATGCTTAAGATCCCCATGTTTCAATTGTCCTAGATCCGAGCTAAGTTTTTTATTTTATTGATGGAATTGATGTCTGTTGGGTTTGATTTTTCGTATAAGCTTGACACTCTGGCCTGTTTGATTTAAATGTGGTACTCCTCTCCCTTGTCCCTAATTCTGAATTTATAACGGTGATATGATTGTCATCAGGGTAAACGGTAGGAAGCAACTTCCGATGACTATTTATTTATTCTCATGAAAAGATCACACAGGGATTATAAACGGTAGGAAGAAACTTCTGATGGCCATTCATTTATAATCTCTGAAGTTATGGATTTAATACTTATAATAAAAAAAATGAAAAAAAAGAATAAATAATAAGTCTGGGGGAGTTTAAAGAGTACCAATAAAGTTGATAATGGCTGGTGTGTTATAGTGAAATACGGTTATAAATCTAGAAGATCCTTGACATTGAAACTGTTGGTAGGATAGAAAAACAGCGATGAAAGTTGTTTGTTGGATTATGTTGAGAAAATTGTGGTGGAAATTAGGAATGCTGTGAGTGCCTGCAACGAAGTACATGGTGGTCTGGATCTTGTTAAGTAAGTGGTTGATGCGATAAAGAGCATCAAAGATCCACATGCAGCTGCAAAGCATTTGATAGAGGAAGCTATATTTAAGAAGAGCAAAGACAAAATCTCATGTATCGTTGTAAAGTTCCAGTAATCTATTTTTTTCTTTCTTTTTGTGTGTGTGTGTATATAAAACTACCATAAAGTTTGGAAGATAGATAAATTATATGCTCAAGTTGTGTCTGTAAAACCCAGTAATGAGGTTTCCCTGAAGATGTAATATATTTTTAAGTTATCATGTTCTTCTTAACAAATCAATGAAATAAGCCATTGCGACAACCTTTGAAAAAAAAAAAAATTGCGACAACCTTTGAAATAAAAGAAAAGAAATTGCGAGTTGCGACAACCTTTCAACAAAAAAAAAAAGGAAAAGAAATTGCGACAGCCTTGAAATAAAAAAAAACCAAGATGTTATTTCTAGTGGTTCACTATAGTGAATGTGATTGTGGTGTTCTGATAAGTTATGAGTTTCACGATTTGCAAAGTTCATCCTTGATTCAGTTTTCTGTTTGCTTGAGGGGAAGCAAAAGCTAAGTCTGGGGGAGTTGATATATATCATGTATTTTATGGTTTTATGACATGATATATGCATTGGTTTTAGAGTCTTTTGTATATATATTGAGTCTTACTAGGTACAAACACGGATTTGACTTTGATGAGCACTTTGGAGCTTTTGGAGGCTTGTAGCTGAGCAAAACAACAAGGAGACAATTATTACTGTCCATGTCGACTGACAGGCCATTCCTGTTTCGGTTGACACAACCACGACGTGAATGACGCCTTCGAGTTTTATCAATTTTCAAGATTTGCAACTTTGCCCCAGAACTTTTGAAAGTTTATATTTCATGCCTAATTGTGTTTTTAGGTTAAACTATGTTTTAGAAGTCCCACAGACTAAGTTTTGTGATACACTAAGTTTTGATATTCATGTTCCATTGTAAGTTTCAAGCAAGTTCTGGAGAGAAGATTCAGATCTCAAACTTTGTAGAGAGAAGAATTCTGAACTCCCTTTGTTACTTATTTTATTTCATGAGTATTATTCAGACAATGATTTGTGTTTTCTCTTCTATGTATGAGTAGTCACCTTGTTAGATCTAGGGCTTCCAAAGGTTTATGATGGTTTGTTAAATTGGGCATAGACATGGTAGGTTATCTATAATGTTCTTCATCTAGATTTGATTATCACACTAGTCTTAAGACTGATCACCTTAATCCTGGTATCATAGGAGTGTTGGTAGGCGCGAGAGTGCTATTGATATCCTGATCCAATCTTAGATGAGCAAACAACCTTTTCGCAGAGAGAGTTGGTTTAGGAACCTTGTAAACATATCGTACCCGCTGATCATAGAGACTCTATTTTTGGTATTTCGCAAAGAGATTTGGTTTGCTTCTGTTTAGAAGATAGATGTCGTCAGGGCGAGAGTTGGATGAGATATCATATTAGTGTTACAAGTTTAAGAACCGAACAAACAATTTAGTCCTGATTATAGAACTGCCAAGTTCACATTCCTAATTCCTGATTATTCACGATGATTATCCCTAGGTCTAGCATTTTTAATCACTTGAATTCAATCCCATTCATCTTGTTTACTTTTATCTGCATTGGTTTATTTATTTTTATTTTATTGATCTAGCTTAACTAGAACATGTGTTTCTATTGTGTGAGTTTTTAGAGTCCTTGTGCATTCGACCCCTAAGTGCTGCAATCGATCTCTTAAGTTGAGAGAGTAGTTCTAGGGTTACTTTTGACCCCTGTCAGGCATTTGATGGTGTATCACTTTAATCTTTTCCAAGCATTTGAGAATGATTCTCCACTTCGTTGTGTGAAACTAGATATCTCACTCCTGATACTGATTATCCTTGATCGTGAAAAGAACTTGTTAAAATGAACGTTTAATGTCGAGCTAAAATGTAAAAGCAGAGAATCTCAAAACCAAACAAGTAACTGAACGTTTAATGCAAAAATAAAGAGATAGGGATCATAGGGATGAATCAATGGACTAAGGGATCACTTTTCATAACATGGGTATTCAACAAACACAACCTATTTCAAGGCTAATCCTTTTTGACGATAGATATCTAAAACAATCAAGCTCACCTTCGTGATGAATGATCTCGAATCAAATAACTCAACATACCCGATTTTGCCAGAGTCAAGCTATTGGAGAAGCATAAAGAACGAATCTACCTAAGCCAACAAAATTTCCTAACAAGAACTTTGAATATCATGAAGCAATCGCCCATCTAATTATATTCGCCACTGGCTAGTGTAACAAAGCCTCTAGAAACAGATGGATCAAACAATCTCTTAGCACCATCGTGAAGAAACTATCTAAGATCATTTTCATGTTGATCAGAAATGAAGAAGCATTAAGAACTCTCACCTAGAAAGGATTTTAAGCATTTAAGAACTTTAGATACCCAGATTAATCAAGATCCACCCTAATCTAATCTATCCTTAATAACTCTAAAGTTAACTACTAACTAATCATAATCATAGCTAGATTTGCAAACCCAGAAAAATCTAAATCTGACATATGTGATAGATCAGATTGAGATGAGAAGGTTTGCTGAAGAAAATAAATGCAAATACTGATTATATAAAAAAAATATCAAAATTACAAAGTTTACAAATGAAGAACAAGAGAGAGAGTAATTAGGAGGCAGAGATTGATAATTTTTCAGGTCTAAAAATGAGCACACCCTTATTAGGGTTAAAAATTATGCTTTTATACTAAAGGACAAAGTTAAATAAAGACAAAAAGGGAAATCCTATAAATCCGGAATACCACTCGACCAGAGTGGTCGAGTGGGTGCATCCTTCTTCAGTCTCCTTCTTGAGCTGATCCAAAGCTTCAATCCAGTTCCTCAGTGCTCCATAACATCCATAGCATCCATATTCACCTGTAATCCACCCACATTATGCAGTATGTATGCAATGCTTATGCATATATTGGTATAAACAGGGCGTGAATGCAAACTATAATGATAATAAAAATGCATGCTAAAAACATGTAAAATATACTGTTATCAATCGACCAATCCTGAAGAAGATCGGTCAGTTGAAACATGTATTTTTGCCAGTCAAGGTGTATAGTAAAAGTTGACAGTAAAAACTATCAGCCTAAGCACAGAGAGAAAAAGCACAAGTTTTTCAATCAATCATAGTATAGAAAGTGTCAATCCATTGGGTGAATAACACTAAGCAAAAAGGATGTGTACATTAACAATCAATTCAAGCCAAATATGAAAGTTTTTTGGTGAAGTGTATCAATCTAAAAGAATGCAAATAAAAGATAAACTAAAGACAAAGCTCACTAAAGGCTGTCACACTTTAGTAAGTAGTCAAATAAACAGAGAAACTACAGAAAACTTGACAGGCACTGGGCCACTCGACTGGTCCACTCGAGTGGTATGGTCGAGTGGGCTACTTTAACTACAGAACCATTACTTAAATGCTCTAAATTGGTGAAACAAGTACTATTAAAACTATAGGGATCATAGGGGTGAATCTGGTGACTAGTGAATGCTCAAGAAAACCATAGGTACTAACATGCTCAAACAATTAGGAATTCCATTAACAACAGGCGTCATAGCGAGCTCAATCCCTGGGTCGTGGCAAAGAGCCTTAAGATTCAACCATGTCAGCATAATGTGAAATGATCAGATCAAGCTTAAAGCATCAGTCTATTCAAGTTAAGAAGGATTCATAACAAGTGAATATGTGGAGTCGTGACATAAATCAATGTCTGATGCATCCACCCTCACGCTATTGTACCCTAATCCCTGGAAAAAGTCTATCTAATGATTCAAGGCATGAGTCGTGCTCATGAGATCATCTAAGATCATACCCTAACTGGCCAGATAAAAACAAGCATTGAGATCACTCACCCAAGAGGAAATAAAACAAATTGGCAAACAAACTTAGATACCCAGATCAATCAAGAGCAACACAAGCCTAATCCACCCCTAATAGCCCTAAGAGAACTACTCACACAAGAAATACATCACAAAATGCTCAAACCCAGAAATCTCTAAAATTGACAAATGTAATAGATAAGGGGACGATGAACAACTTTGTAGAAGAAATCAAACGCAAGTACTAATTATATAAAAGGATGGTAAAAACGTGCATAATATGGTGTTATCAACTCTCCCAAACTTACACTTTGCTTGCCCTCAAGCAAATAGAAAGGATAAGATGAAAGGAGTAGTGTGAAAAGTGGGGACTCAGAACCTAAGCAAACTAACCAAACCTCTAATGTCAATGTCACAGTTAATAGTTCTAAAATGCATTTCACAAAAGTTTTACTTAAAAGCTTTAGCCATACTCATCAGAAGTTTCACCACTAAGACTCATCCATAAGTAATCATTCAAAACAAACTATCCCTTTAACATTGATTAAGCACGAACTGGTGAACCATGATATGCAATAACTGTAACTCAGTTGGTTGAGGACAAGTTTTAAGAGATAAAAATGATCTCTTCTTCCTCTGGCTTAAGCGCATGTATCAAGATCTCTCAATGAAATGGATTGAATTATAAGAGAATGCTAAAGGTAAAGCCAACTGGTGCATACAGGAGCAGACTATCATCTACCCATGAAGAACCAAATGACTTCCCTAACTCTAAACCCAAGAAACTGATCCTAGTTCTACCCTTGTGCTTAAAAGCTATTATTTTCTTTTTCTTGACTCAAGGATCGATTTTCTGTTTTCTTCTAAGGAGATGATGCTTTATACTTTTTCCTTTTAGCAGATTTGGGATTTTTCTTAATTTTTAGACTCGACTCGACCACATGGTCGAGTGACTAGTCGAGTGGCTATCTATACGTTTTGCTTCTTTTATTTTTACTGAGCCAACTCTTATATTTTTCTTCCAAATCCTTTTCTAGATATGATTTTACAATTTTTAAACTATCCTCTTCAAAGGCTTATGATTTTTAGCAGACTCTTATCTCTTTTTCTTTCTTTTCCCAAACTCAAACCCTTAACTTATCCAAACTCTTAGCCTAGACTAAATCTGGTTCAAAAATTGTGAACCAGAGACTACATGAGAGGCTACTCCTGTCGGCAAAACCTAACACTTTCTCTCTAATTCAATCCGGAAATAGGCCTCACTTCTCTCAAAATTAATGTATGGTCTGGAATGAAGTTTTGGGTTTGGTTTTTGTGGAACTGTCTCAATAGTGGAGACAACTACTTGGATAAGCAAGAGTGGTAAAAGGTGAAAGAAAATCCAAGTATTTTGAGGTATCCATGAGTTAAAGTTTTAGAGCATCATGATAATTAGATTTTCAAATTTGAGTCCAAATTCATAGGGATAATTTTGATAAATCACAGCAAGCTTCAACCAAGTGAGAGTGCTAAATCTAAATTACAAGCAAGGTGCAGCCTTATGTTTCAAACTTAGGTGAATATATTAGAAAATATATAACTGTGGCATTGAAATTATTTGTTTGGTTCTTAAGATTTTTACGGTTTAACTCATCATCATCCCCTATGTATATGTACAATCCTAAGCGATATACTAAAGACTCAATCCTAAAATGATAATGCAACTACATGGCACTCTGTTTTTGTAAAATGTTTTTCAGAAAATTTTCAAATTTTTAGGTTTTTTCAATGTACATATATGATGCAAATTTGAATAAAAAAAGAAGGAAACATGTCAAATGCGTCTCTCAAACCCTCCCCTAAACTTAAATTACACAGTTCCTTGTGTAAAAGAAATTTGAAAGAAGATTTGAGAGACTAAAACAAAAGCAAACAAAAAAATGCAATGGTATAAATACAATGGTAGTGTAGTGAGGTGGTACCTCGTCTCAGGTGAAGTAGTCTGTGAGGTACTCGTACATGGTATCAGCAGTGTAGGCAGGTTGGACTATGGAGGCTTTGTAGGCTGGGTAGGATGGCTCGACTGGGTAGGCTGGTTGGGCTGGCTCGTGCATCTACGTTATATGAGGCGGCCTCCCTCATATTCTTCTTCTTCAGCGTCTGGAGCTTGAACGTTTGCTCTCCTCCGGGTGATCTTGAATGGCTCACTCGACTGGTGCACTCGAGTGGTGTGGTCGAGTGACTGCGCCTCTTCATCTGAAGATAGAGCTTTGATATAAGCCCTTCTCCTTCCTTGGGTGTCCTTGACTGATGATTGTCGCCTGGGTTGGTTCGAGTGTGCCTGCCTTTGACGCGTGGTGAGGTTGTTGGTTCTAGTTAAACTCCTTGGGTCTTGGGGTTGGAAGGAGGGTGGGGGGGGGGGGGCTTGGTGATTTCTCTGAGTATCCTTGACACTGGTTGTCAAGTCTTTTACTGCTGTTGTGAGTTCTTTGACTTGACCCGAGAGCTTCTTAATTGTCTTGTCTTGCCACTTGGACCACCTCCTTGAAAGACTTAGCTTCTTACTCACCTCCTTGAGGTTGCTGCACTTCTCATCACTAAAATCATACCTTTCGGGCTCAGGTATGGTTTCATCAATTTCTTCCTCTATCTCATTATGTTCAGCTTCTCTTTGGACTCTATTGGTGTAGAGCAATTCAGGTGGTTGGACAAAGTTGACGCTTTCTCCTTCAGTGATTTTTATCATTCCATGAAGTGGGAGGAGGACTTTGGCTTTTCCAAAGAAATGATGTCTAAAGTTGTACACATATTGGTTGCCAACCATGCGGCTTCCCAATATCTTGGAACTCTGTAGGTGAGAGATGTCAAACCAGAGCGGTTCAATCTCCTCAGTCAAACTTAAGTCAACCCCACAAGCCAGTAGGATTGGTGTTATCAATCTGCCTATACATATATCACATTGGCGATTAGTCTTGTGGAGCGTGAAGGCGTAGGTCTTGTAGTAGGAGAAACTTGCTAGCAAGAGTGATGTATTCCCTGTATCGCCCATGTCACCACTCATAGTGATCCCTCTGTCCATATCCTCTGGTGAGGCATATACAAGGAAATCCTTAAGAGCTGAGTCTATCATCTGCAACTCTTGATTATTCGCAGCTCCAAAGCTCTTTTTGGCGAAGATAGTGCCTGCAACCACCCGGTGAAAATATATCAAAGCAGGGTGTCTTATGTCAGAGCTTTTAGACTGAGAGGTCTTAAAAGCTGTTCTCCCTCCAAGAGTCTCCCACAAGTTTATTAATTCAGTGGTGTCAAAAGCTGGCTTCTGGCCTGACCCTTCCCTATACTCAAACAAGGCATCCAGCTGCCTAAAGCTCATTGTGTAAACATCACCATCTATCTTGAAATAGATGTATCCCAAACTTCCATCCAAAACCATATCATGATTTTCTTCATAGAGGCCTATCTTCATTGTTGCCAAGAACTGGCAAGCTTCATCTTTGTAAGTAGGGAATTTTTGACGCAACAGGACCTGAAGGTTGGCTGCTTCAAGCAGACTCTCTACTTCCTCCCTTATGCCCAATGCTTCCATTGTCTCACGGTGAGGGTATCTAGTCCCTTGGAACCTCATGGTGTTAAGTATCTTGATGAGGTTTTCTTGAAAATTTTTTCTTGAAGCAGATTAAAGCCATAGATCTCTACAGTAGCCTCAAGTCAATTTTTTCTTGAAAATTCATATGAATATCAAATAGAACAAGATGAAAAATCGGTTATATCTTGCACATTAAAAACAAGGGTTTCATTGATTTAACAAACTTTCAAGAAGTTTCAAAATTAATGAAATCATAATATGCAAAACGTTTTTAGGAAAAAAACCAAGATCACGGAATGAATCACGAAAGAGAAGGTTAAAAACGATTGGTTTGAAAATCTGAAGGAAAATTTTTTGTGTTTTGTTAAAAATCAAGGATAAACCCTAGTTTTAGTGAACCAAGATTTGACATTTGTACTTACTGATCAAAGCGCCCTCTTCTAGACATGATTAGTGGAAGAAAATGAGATTTTATGCAAATAAAATTCTTGAAAGATCAAACCTTGTAAATGCAAAATCGATTGTAAGTGAGTAAAGAGATGAGAGATGAGAGTTGAATGAGATATGTGTGATTTTTGGAGCACTCGAGTACTGTAGGTCGAGTAGGTTTTCTAGGGGGAGGATAAGATGAGATAGACGGCCTAGATTAGAAGCTCAGATTGCTTGAGATTTTTCGGATAAACCTGGCCCACTTGACCACAGGGGTCGAGTGGCTGGGTGTGTGGTTCGAAGTTCCTTGACTCGACCTAGTTAACCTTACTGAAACATCAAAACACTAAGTAAAGACATAAGAGCACTAAATTATTAAGAAAAATAAAAATATATACAATGATAGTCATGGAACTTCCTTCCAAGTAAACTTGTTTTAAGTCTCTTAGCTTGACTTTCATACCTTAGGCTTTATTAGAATAACCCACAGCTATTGAGGTGTCTCCTGGTATGCCTTGGTCTGCCATATATAGCTTGACTCTTTGACCGTTCTATATGAATTCTCTACCTTCAGGATCTAGCAATGTGATTGCTCCATATGGTAGCACTTCTTTGAGGCAAAATGGGCATGTCCATCTGGATTTCAACTTTCCAGGGAAGAGTTTGAGACTGGAGTTGAACAATAAAACTTGAGCTCCTGTAGTGAATGTTTTTGGTGTGATCCTTTTGTCATGGAAAGCTTTGGTCCTTTCCTTATACACCTTTGAGCTTTCATATGGATCAAGTCTTATTTTTTCCAACTCATGCAGAGTAATTTTTCTTTTCTCTTGGGCGGATTTGAGGTAAAAGGTTCAACAGCTTGGTGGCCCAGAGAGCTTTGTATTCTATCTCCACAAGCAGATGGAAAGATTTACCATATAGGAGTTGAAAAGGAGTCCAACCTATAGGTGTTTTGTATGCTGTTGTGTAGGCCCACAAAGCATCATCAAGTTTAGCTGCCCAGTCTCTCTTGGAAGTTCCCACTACTCTAGTCAAAATGGCTTTAATCTGCTTGTTGGAGACTTCAACTTGACCACTTTTCTGAAGGTGGTAAGGTGTTGCGACTTTATGCTTCACTCCATGCTTCCTCAGAAGGCTCCCAAACTGCTTATTACAACCTTTATCACTTATTACAACCCTTGGCAATCCAAATCTGGGAAAGATGATGGTTTTGAACATTTTCAAAACTACTTTGGCATCATTGGTTGGAGATACTATCGCTTCTACCCAGTTGGAGATATAAGAAACAGCTACCAAGATATAGCTGTTTCTATGAGATGGTGGGTTGAAAAGACCCATGAAGTCTATCCCCCAGCAGTCAAAAACTTCCACTTCCAGGATTGGGTATTGTGGCATCTCATTCCTCCTAATAATGTTACCCATTCTCTAGCATACATCACACTGAGCAAGGAAGTTTTTTTTGTATCCTTGAACATCGTTGGGCACCATAAACCTGCTTGAAGAATTTTCTGCGTAGTCTTGAAAATAGCAAAATGTCCACCATAGGAAGAACCATGACAATGTTCAAGCACTCCCTGTACTTCCTCCTCTGCAATGCATCTCCTAAATAATCGGTCAGGACCTCTCTTGTAAAGATAGTGCTCATCCCAGAAATAGTGTTCTGCATCCCTATTCAGCTTTTTCCTATAGTGAGCATCAAGGTGTAGAGGTTTGTAGCCAGTTGCTTTGAAGTTTTCCATGTCTGCATACCAAGTTAACTTGCAGTGCTTTGACTCGACTGCCTTACTCGAGTGGGAGGTCAAGTGGGCATGTCGAGTGAGAATTCCTATGGACATGAGCTGTTCCTCAGGCAGAGAATCATCCGCTGGTGACGGGTCGTCAATTCTCATCCTAGACAAGTGATCAGCAACTCCATTCTCTATGCCTTTCTTGTCCACTATTGTCAAGTCATACTCTTGCATTAGAATGATCCACCTCATAAGTCTTGGTTTGGTGTCCTTCTTAGCATAAATGTGCCTTAGTGCAGCATGATCAGTGTATACTATAAGCTTCTGATCCACTAGGTAGCTCCTAAATTTCTCTATCGCAAATACCACTGCAAGCATTTCTTTCTCTGTTGTTGCGTATCTGTTTTGTGCCTCATCCAGGGTCCTGCTAGCATAGCTGATGACATGCAGCTTCTTGTCTATCCTCTGACCCAAAACTGCTCCTACTGCATAGTCTGAAGCGTCACACATTATTTCAAAAGGGAGCTTCCAGTCTGGAGCTTGAACTATTGGAGCTGACACCAATGCTTCCTTTATCATATGGAAAGCCTTCTGAGACTCTGCAGCAAAAATAAATTTGGTCTCTTTGCACAGTAGCCTTGTGAGGGGTCTTGCAAGTTTTAAGAAATCTTGATGAATCTTCTGTAAATGCTAGCGTGGCCCAAGAAGCTTCTTATGTCTTTGGAGACTGCAGCTGCATCATCACTTCAAGTTTTTCCCTATCCACCTCTATACCCTTCTCAGAAATCTTATGCCCCAGAAATATACCCTCTGTGACCATAAAATGACACTTTTCCCAGTTAAGGACCAAATTCGTCTCCTCACACCTTGCTAATACTCTGCTAATAATAGACAAACAGGAGGAGAAAGAAGAGCCATAGACTGAAAAATCATCCATGAATACCTCCACCATATCCTCTATTAAATCCAAAAATATAGATGTCATACATCTCTGAAATGTTGTTGGGGCATAACATAAACCAAATGACATTCTTCTATATGCAAAGGTTCCATAAGGACAGGTGAAGGTTGTTTTCTCTTGGCCATTAGAATGTATTGGTATCTAAAAAACCCATTATATCCATCAAGGAAACAGTAGTATGGGTGGTTAGCTAGCCTTTCAAGCATTTGGTCCATGAATGGCAATTGGAAGTGATCATTCCTAGATGCAGCATTTAACTCTCTATAATCAATGCACATGCGGTGACCAATTATAGTTCTAGTTGGGATCAACTCATCTTTAACAGTTTTAATCACAGTAATTCCTCCTTTCATAGGTACACAATGCACAGGGGACACCCAAGTACTATCAGAAATAGGGTAGATTATTCCAGCATCTAGAAATGTAATGATCTCCTTTTTCACTACTTCTTTCAAGTTAGGGTTTAATCTCCTCTGGTGCTCTACACTAGTTTGCATTTCGTTCTCAAGGTGAATTCTATGAGTGAAGAAAGATAGAGAAATTCCTCTAATATCTTCTAGAGAATAGCCTATTGCCTTTCTAAATTTGCGTAACTCTTTAAACAATAGTTCAAGTTCATCAGGGTTCAGCTTATTATTGATTATTACAGGGTAAGTGTCCTTGCTACCCAAGAAAGCGTACCTTAGCCCTTCTGGAAGTGGCTTGAGTTCGACAGTTGGTGCTTTGAGTTCAGACCACTCAAGTGGTGGTTCAGCTGTACTGGGCTCGAGTGGGTGGTCCAGTGGTGTTCCATGCCTGCGCTTTGCAGTGTTGTCTGACTCGACTGGTCCACACGAGTGCTGTGGTCGAGTGACATGCTCAAGTCCTGTTATCCCTTCTGGTTTTATCAAACTCTCAAAAGCATCATCCACCCCTAGTAGTTGGTTCACATTCAGACTCATTTCATAGTCAGAGATCTCGGAGTGAACGTATCCTCCTTCATCACACTTAGTCAAAACCGTTTTCAGATGATCTTTCTCTACTATCTCCCTGAAAAAGTCTTCTGTCAAATCGTTTAGTTATCCAACCCCAAAAATCTGCATCATTGGTTGTTTCATTGAGGACTTGATGTTAAACTGCATGACTTCCTTTCCCAGCTTCAAAGCGATGGTACCACTCAGCACATCAATGGAAGCTCCAGCTGTTGCTAAAAATGGTCTCTGTAGGATCAAAGGGTCTTTAGGTTCTTCTTTCATCTCAAGGACTACAAAATCAGTGGGGACCTCTAGGTGTCTTATTCTGACCGGTAAATCTTCCAAGAGACCATGTGGTTGCCTAACAGATCTGTCTGCTAAGACTCAAGAGATTCTGCTAGGGGGAAAATTTGTGACTCCTAATATATGTGCTACTGAGAGCGGCATGAGACTCACCGAAGCTCCTAAATCACATAGACAATTTTTGAAGCTAAGGGGTTCAATTGAGCATGTCACAGTAAAAGAGCCTCGATCTTGGAGCTTTTCTCTGCATATGACTTTCTGCTGAATGATAGCACATCATTCATGAGTGAGAAGTACCATACTTTGTGCTACTTTGGTCTTTTCCATAACCATATGTTTGATATACTTCTGAGCTGGGGGTATTAGCATCAAAGCATCCAACAGGGGTATATGAAGCTCAACGTCTTTCATATGTTTCTCAAATAGCTTCTTATACTTAACTACCTGCTACTTCCTTATTTCTTCCTAGGAAAGGAAAATGAGGTACATAGGAGGATGGTTCAGAAGATTTGTCTTTTCTCTTAGGCTGCACAGAATTTTTTTCTGGGTTCGCAGCCACTCGACCTGGTACTCGAGTGGTATGGTCGAGTGGGCTCTCTTCTGCAGCTTCTTCAGGTTGCAGTTCTTCCTGATGCATATCCTCCCCACTCTGATCCTCACTGTCCTCAGTGATCTTTGCAGGTTCTCTTGGTGGTAACTGTTTGCCACTCCTCAAAGTGATAGCATGTGCTTTTTCTGTTGATGGCTGTGTATGATTGATCTGGCAGTTCTCCAGATAATGAACTTTTGAGGACAAGGTGTTGATCTTCTGTTTGACGTCTAGAGCGTGTGATCGAGATTCAATAGTAGTCTGATCCTGAATATGGACGAGTTGCTGTAACAATAGCTTGATGTCAAGATCAGGTGCAGCTTGTTCTTGAATTTTTTGAGTGTGAATCAACATTATATCAAACTTCTCATTAAGAATTTTGATATCAGCTCTGGCACTCTCATCAGAAGTTCTAGCATCCCTAATACTCCTCTCATGTTCCTCATTGGAAATGCTGTCTGACCTAGCTAAATTCTCCTCCAACTCCCATCTTTCTTGTACATCAGCATTAAGGAAGTTTCCTTTGCTTGCAGTATCAAGGCATATCCTCACCATTGGTAAAACTCCTCTGTATAGAATGCAGAGCAGGGACTCTTTGGAGAAGTCGTGGTGTGGACACTGCCTAGTATAACCTGTGAATCTTTCCCAGGCGTCTAATAGTGTTTCACCTTGCTTCTGGTGAAATGTGAAAATCTCCTGCCGAAACATTGCTTTTCTCTGGAAGGAGAAGAACTTGGTAAGGAAAGACTTATTGCAGGAAGCCCAGGTTGTTATGGAGCCCGGCTGAAGATTGGTTTCCCAGTGGGTTGCTTTTTCTCCTAATGAGAATGGGAATAGTCTCAATCTAAATCCATCTTCAGTGATTCCCTGAATCTTTGTGAGGCTAAAGATCCTCTCAAACGTGTCAAGATGTGCTATGGGGTCATCTGCTGGCCTACCAAGAAATCTGTTGTCTTGCACCATAGAGATGATACCTCTCCTTATCTCGAAGTCATCACTTACAAGAGGTGCAACTATGCCTCCTCTGTGCGTTTGGTGAGTTGGAGTTTCGTGAGCTCCGATTGATCCCGCCATTGATTATGGTACCTGCGAGAAACAAAGTGTACAAAGGTAAGTATCGAAAGTAAAAGTAAACGAACTTGATCTCAAAAGCAATGATATCCTAATTGTAATACTAAAGCACCCAAATGGCAATGGCGCCAAATTGAAACAGGTATTTTTGCCAGCCAAGGTGTATAGCAAAAGTTGACAGTATAAACTATCAGCCTAAGCACAGAGAGACAATTCACAGGGTTTTCAATCAATCATAGTATAGAAAGTGTCAATCCATTGGGTGAATAACACTAAGCAAAAAGAATCTGTACATTAACAATCAATTCAAGACAAATATGAAAGTTGTTTGGTGAAGTCTATCAATCTAAACGAATGCAAATAAAAGATAAACTAAAGACCAAGCTCACTAAAGGCTGTCACACTTTAGTAAGTAGTCAAATAAACAGAGAAACTACAGAAAACTTGACAGGCACTGGGCCACTCGACTGGTCCACTCGAGTGGTATGGTCGAGTAGGCTAGTTTAAATACAGAACCGTTACTTAAATGCTCTGAATTGGTGAAACAAGTACTTTTAAAACGAGTTTGTGTGTTGTACGATAAGTTAATGAATGACTAAACCCGTGAAAGTTTGTGAAAGATGAGATCGGGACAGGTTAGGGGCAAAAGAATGAAAGAAAGGAATAGAGGAGTGAATAGAAGAAAGGAGTAGAGAAAGTCGGCAAAAAGGGTTTAAGGGATGATGAGAATAAGGACTAAGGAAAGGAAGAAAGTTATTGAAGATAGTCATCAAGACTAGTGAAGATCAGAGGAGTAGATTTCAGATTACCAAAGGGTGGTATCCGAGGAGTGACATCAGAATTGAATTCCAGGATGAATTCTTCTAAAGGGAGGAGAATGTAATAACCCGTATCCAGAGTGGAAATCTGATACGAGTAAACAAAATTTGCGAATCAAAAGGATAGTCAAGAAAGTGAAAGGAAAGTTGAGAGGACAAGCTTAGGAGAAAAATTAAAGAAGAAAATCATTAAGAAGAATAAATATTTAGAAGAAGAGTATGGGGAGGTTCAAGTGAAGAAAATTGATAAGTGGCAAAAACAGAATCAGGTAAAAATAGGAGTAGTCACCAAGTTAAAGGATAAAATTGGAGACCATGTCAAAAGGAGAATCATATGTTGTAAGGGAAAGGAGAAGATTATTGAAGAAGATGATGAAGTGTTGTGTCAAGAAAGATTATCGATAAGCCTTGTGAACAAGGTGAATTGGAAGAGTGATTGAAGAAGCTTTTGATGAAGACTTGGTGACCCAAGCCCAGAAGGAAACTTGGTCAGCAAGCTGCCAGTGAGGATAATCCAAGGAGCTTGCTGGGAAAGACGAAAATGGAGAACCTTGTGGAGAAAGGCGAATATAATTGTCTTGTCGAGTAAGATGGAAGAAGAAGCTTTCAAGAGAAGTCACCTGTGAAACTTGCGGACCAAGTTTGATTAAATTTACAGAGAAACTAGGAATGCACGACAAAATGGAGAAGATTGTCAAGCAAGAGAATTGAAGAAAATTGTCAAACAAGCCAATCAACGAAGCTTCCGACTTGCTCACCAAGTTTTGTAAAACTTGGTGAGCAAGTTCTCGCCATTTGGCACCCATGCATGGCTGTCGTGCCTTGCAAGCCATCAGCCTCAGAACCTCTATAAAAGAAAACCATGGGGCTTGTTGTTCATTTCACATCAAAATTTAGAGAGAAAGAGAAGGAGTGGTTGAAGGAGAGCTCAGATCCGCCAGAGATTTCCGAGAAGACAAAATCAGTTCAAGCATGACGCTTGCTTGTACAAAGACACACCTTGAAGCACCAGACCTTGCCTTTCATGACGAGAAGCCACCAGATCAAGAAGAAGCAAACCGTGTCAAAGGTGATGCCCATCCGAAGATGATCCAAGAAGAAGAATGATGTGTCGATGGTAAATCTGATCCACAAAGATCAAACCAATGAAAAGAAGCCGTAATATTTGATTAAAAGAGGAAGAAGAAGACGTGGTGTTAGAATGAAAGAAAATATGACAGCTGTAGTGATCAAATCCGAAACTAATCTAGAAGAGGAAGAAAGACCCGTAAAGAAGAGATCATTTCCGTCAAAACCAAACCAAAGAAGAGAAGGCCATGGAGATCAAATTCGGAGATTATGATTGAGCTGTGAAGATGAATTCGAAGGAGATGATGAAACCTTGAGAAGGTGAAGCCGTAGAGAAAGAATAATATGTATCTAAGGTGATCAGAACCAAAGCCGGTCCAAAGAAGAAGATGTTAAGACGTGATCATTAAGATCAAATATCAAAATCAAGAAGATAAATTTGAGGTTAGTAAAGAGAATTCGAAGATGATCCATGAAGAAGAGAGTTTAGTTGTTAATCGAGATAATTCATGAAGTTTGAAGATCAATATCAAGATCTTTAAACCAAGCCATATCCAAGAAGAGTTAAATCCTAAAGAATATCCATGAAACCTCAAGAGTCAAGTTACTACTACGTCAAGTTTGAATTTGAGCGAGTGCAACTCGAGTTAGTCCTAGTCCCTATGGCGAGTCTCATCATTAAACCGTGCCATTACAACGATCTCTAGCAAGTGAAGCGTGATCATGACAGTGGATCAAGCAGCAACACCTGATTCTCAATCTCACAAACCGTGTTCGGGCTTCCAGTCGGTCATTCTTCACAAGTACTGTAAGTCTCGATTACCTTTGTGTGGTAGTTGTGTGTGTTGTGTGTAGATTTGCGTGGTAGTGTGGTGTGAAGTAGTTATATTCATTGATGGTTTGGTAGAGTAGTTGCATGCATATAACACCGTAAATCGAATATGGATATAAGTAAAATTTTCAGAACCCTTAAAAACACTTAGGGTAATAGATGCATTTATAACATCGTAAACTGAATATGGACTTAAATAAATTATCAGAACCTTAATAAAACACTTAGGTTATAGTTTGCATAATTTCAGGGATACTCAATTGAGTGAGTATTCACGGATGGGTGATTTGGTGAAGTTATACGGGTAGTATAATGACACTGGATTATCTGGTTGTGTGGTAGATTTATTGTGTAAGGTTATGTTGTGTCGTACAGGCGTATGATGTGGTGTAGTTAGTAGTTTGCGTGTTTATGTTATTGTTTTGTTGTGGTTAGTTTGGGGTGTTACTTGGGGAGTTTGGGATCTAGGTGACTGGTGAGTAATGGCTCTAGGTGAGTCATTGCTCATGTCAATTGTAGAGAGTCTAGAGGTTAGGTGGGTAGAATAGGATTAGGGGGCCGGGTGTGGATCCTCTTATGATCTTCGGATTTCTTGAGAGGTGGATGAAGCAGTTGAAGATACGGAGGCATAACCATTTGGGGGTTATCACGTATAGCTGCCAGGTTTGCGACCCCTTGGAACCGAAGTGTGTCCTTGTGAAAGTACAATCGCCGAAGGATGGGGGATCAACCAGTGAGTTGACACGTGAGATGCCGACACCGACTGTAGTGCCTAGGTTGACATGTGAGTCTCTGGCTGAAAGGTGGATCGAGGAGGAGTTGAGCGAGCTGATGATCTGTGTGATATCAGTGGCCGTAGTGGAGTCTGGTGTTAGAGTTTAGGTTAGAGTTTGTGGAAATGAGTCTGGTTGTGAAGTTGAGTTGTGGAGTTGTGTTGAGAGTGGTGTAGTGGTTTTCCGAGTGTGGCTCGTAGACCAAGTGTTGTTGTTGAGTTAGTGGAGTTTGGTGTAGTAGTTGTGTGGAATCATTCAGGATTGAGCATGGATGATTGTTTGTGTGTAGAGATATATCCCTCGGATTAAGTCGGGTGATACTTTTGTGTGTTGATTGTTGTGTCTTCCGAGAATAGCTTGGAAGATTCTTATGTGTAGATTGAGTGTTAGTTGTGTGTAGTTGTCAAGTCTTCTGCTTGTGTGCTTGGATGATGTCTGTTTTGCAGGGTTTAGTGTGTCTTAATTTTAGGGTAACTCAGGCTTACGAGTTACATTAGGTTTTTCATAACCGTTTGTTTGTTTTTCAGGCTAGTTAGGTTAGGGGTTGGTGCCCTAGGGACCGAACTTGTTGTTTTAGCCGCATTTGGTTTTGTTTGATTATGGTTAAAGATACGTATTTTCAAAATAGGATCCGAATATATATAAGTATTTTTATAATTGGATTTGAGTATTATAACTTGATAGTATAAAGGAAATTGATTCTTGTTGTTTACATGTTGCAGGGGAAATGTATATTGCTGATAATAATTCTTGTCCGGACCTACACAACGGACGGATACGGGTGGATGGTTGCAAAGCCAAAACCCATAGCCGGACGGATGAATGATCGTGGGACGAATCTTGTCGACTCTGGGAAGGGAAAAACCTCAGGGAAACGATTGAACTGACCTTTGATCGTTCAATGTAGTTCACCACTCGGATCGCCTCTAGGCCACATAGGTCATAGAGCGGTTTGGGGGCGCTACACAACCCCACTTGGGTGAGTGATAAGATCATAGAGGAGCTCAATGCTAATGTGAACATTCTGATGAGAGCTCAAAAGAGATCTGTTAATCTCTTGGAAAGTGATGAGTTCAATGATGAATAGGATCAAACTGAGGAGATCAACTTTCTTGGTGGACAGGAAAACTACAAAAACCGGGGTTTTAACCCAAACTTTAGGAACCATCCTAACATGTACTACCGCAGCACTAATGTTGAGAACCCTGGAGATCATTTTTATCCACCTCGTGAGTACTCAAAACCATGGGAACTTCCAAAACAATGCCGGTTATGGTAAAATGGGATTCAATTCTCAACCCGGAAATGCTGGTTCAATGGATATAATTGATTTTCTGTTCCAGCAAAACATGGAAGGTCAGAAGAAATTCGCTGGGGATATCAACGCTAAGGTTGATAGAGTTTACGAGAATCTCATTGGGAAATTTGATGCCTTAGGAACTCACATAAGGGTTTTAGAAAACCAAGTTGCTCAAACTTCTAAGAAAAATCAGGCCCCAACCAGAACTTTCCCAGGGAAACCCAAAAACAATCCCAATGAAGCCAAAAACGCGCTGTCCCAAAAAGAAATCCTGCTCGAGGAGATAGGATAATCATTTATCTGTCTAACAATGAAGAAGACAATTTCTTCAATGATGACACATAAGATATTTTTACAACAGGGAGTTGACAGTTCCTGAAGAACATAAAATGTCGTAAAATAGAAGTGATCACTCCATGGATGATGAGATAGAAGAAGCAGAGCGTTATTATGCTAATCTCGGAGAGATGGAAATTGATCATGAGCAATCGATCCCCAGTAAATTGATCAATCCCCTATGTTGAATAACCAGGATTTCCTAACCGAACCCATTAAATCAATTATGGAATGTTTAGCATCCTCTGAAAAGAAATTACCACCAATCCCTAAATCAACCTTTCGTAAATATTATAAGTGAAAATGTGAAAAGATAGCTAAAGAGATGAGAGTTAGAGTACCCTTTCCAGAGGTCTACTCAATGATTCACTTAGTGGAAGATAAATTAAAGAAAATTTTCACTGGAGAATCCACCATGGAAGACTCCGTCAAATTCCTTAAGGAAAATTGCGATGAGCAAATGCACGAAAAACTTCCAAAGAAACTAGGAGATCCCAGGAAATTCATCATGTCATGCACCATTGGAGATACCTGTTTCAAAAAAAGCTTGGTGGACTTGGGAGCAAGCATCAACATACTACCACTCTCTATTTCGCATAAGCTTGGACTGCTAACTATGAAGCAGACCACCAAGAAAATAACCATGGCTGATGGAACAACTCGGAGACAACACGAATCCTGATTGATATCCCGATGTTGGTAGGCTCGTGTTACATACTCACGGATTTTATTGTTTTAGACTTGGACGATAATGGTACTGACCTTATCCTAGGACGTCCTTTCGTAGCTATAGCTGGAGTATCCATTAATGTGCTAAAAAGAAGGATAAAAATCCGTCTAAGAAAATCAGTTGTCAAAACTTTACGTTGAGACTGTCGATATGCAACCTACCGTCAATGGTCAAACATTTGTAATTAATGATTTTGATGCTATCGATATTGTTCACTCAGTGAAGGAGATCCCGGAAGTTTCCCTGCGATCGATCGATCCGAAGGAGGGATCGATCGATCCAAATATAAAAGCCACTGCTTTCTCGGTGAAAAGATCGACCCAAACCCTTTTAGGATCGACCCACAAGGTGAGATTGAGCGATCCCAATTCCCTGATAATGATATAAAAATTGGGGAAGCAAGAAGATGGATCTTCTCACAGAGAGCAAGGTTGATGAGATAGTTGGCGAGTGGGGGGAGGGGGGCAAGGTTACCCTTTGAGGAGATTAAGTCTGTGTTACCTATGATGGCGAATTTCACTTTGGATATCCTTGCTGGCAGGATTACACTTTGGGGCGCAACTGACTACCTCCAGGATTACCTAAACAACAAGAGGCATGATAAACTCCCCCTAAAAGGGATGATTCAGGTGAATTCCTTAGACCCATCACAATTGGAAGGACTCTTTTAAGGAACTTCTTGATAGACACTGGAGCTAATATAAATGTCGTATCACTCAAGAATGCAAGGCTATTGTGTCTAAAACACATGGTGCCAACCAAGTCCCAAATAGAATTGGATGGACCACTCCAAAACCTTGTAGGGATCCTATCCAATATACCAATTCTTGTGTGTGGAAGCTATATTCTGTTAGACATCTTTGTGCTGGATATGAACTGTGATGGATCAGATCTAATCCTAGGCCGAACATTCCTAGTGACCGCCTGCAAATCTATCAACATACCCAAAAGAAGAATAAAGCTACGAGTTGGGGACAAGGTCATATGCTTTCCAATTGAGACTATGAAGAGATACCCAATTGCACTTGGTCAAACTCCCACTGTGAAGGATGAGGAAGATACCATTCCTCCAATGAACCATGAACCCAATTGAAATAAAACTAAGTCAAGCTAGTGACTTTGCAAAAAAAAGCGCTGGTTGGGAGGCAAACCAACATGTTCTTTTAATTTATTTTTTCTTTTGAATTAATAAAACTATTTGTTTTATTTCCCCTTCAGTTATTTTATTTTATTTACTTATTTTCCAAAATAAGATATGATGATATTTTTGTGTTGAGCTGACTGAAATTTCAAGAAGTTTCAGTACGCTGGGATCGACCGATCCTACCCAGATCGATTGATCCGCGAGACCAGAAAAGCAGAAAACTGGTTCATGTACAGACCAATGCTTCGTTTTGGTCGTAAAACTCCTTCCACGGTTTATGGTTTTCTCTTTTGTTCACAATTCATTATCTCCAGCGTTTTTTCGCTGCACCCATTTTCTTTGATTTTATATCACTGCAGGAGACAGTGATTTAAGTTTGGGGGAAGGGGTGACTGCTTTCATATGTTACTAACACTGTGTTTTCTTTTGTTTACTTGTCCAAAAAAAAAAAAAAAATTCAAACTTTTTCAAAAATAAAACTTTTTCATTTTTCTTGAGTCATTTTATTGAGTCAAAAAATGGGATTGTACAATTTTCTTGGTTTCCATTTTATGTTAATAATTTATTGGACATAGTTCAAGAAGATTGGAAAGCCCATAAGTGGATCAACTTTACCCGAAGCGACATATCCTTTGGAAATTTGAATGATCCTGCGTTGGCTCTATCTACTTGGACCTTTAACTTTAACTAATCTTTTCACTTAGGGGCTCGATATCGCAAAAGGATCATATACATCTGGAGTTCACCCCATTTTTATTGGAGCTCCAGATGGCCAAGCTCATTTTTAGTGTGGTTCCACACCCTTACACCCTTTTCATTCAATCCCCAGTCCTCTTTCGCAACATTAGGAGCATGTGCAACCAAGTGCAAAAACTACGGAGTATGGGAACCGGTACAACCAAATGTTCTAAAGATTTCTTAGTAAGCTTTCTAGTATCAGTACTTCATCTATATTAGTTTGGGTTGACTATTAGTGCAGTTTTTAGTAGGATTGATGTACATGGTTAGAACTAGTTCCAACTTCCCCTTCTCAGAAAAAAAATGCTCTGGGATCGACCGAACCTATCTTGAATGATCGATCTCGTCTCATCCCGAGACTCTCTTTCAGAAAAAAAAAAAAAGAAGAAGAAAGAGAAGGGTAAGAAGTCTGAATGAACCAGAATAAAATTTTTTATTTATTTAGTTAGTTATTTGTTTCTGTTATTTATTTTATTTTAACACCAATAGCAACTCTATTAGGATCCTTATATAGAAGCTTGCTTGGGATCCAAGGTTCAGGAGGTTGCGCACCATCTTTGGTTTCTGTCTCCCTGTGATTTTGCGCATTGGCTTGCACCGGAGTTCATCTATCATGTCTAACCATCACCTTTAAAATGGCCCGCATTACTAGCCCTTAGCAATTTTGACTCCCTTTGTGAGACTGCACACAACACTTAGTGAATGTTAAAGGAGATTTCAGAAGTTCCCTTGGATCTCGGATGCTAGAGTACGGTAATGTTTGCTATGCTTATGGTAAAGTACATGTTGTACTGCTAAAGTTCGATTAACCTTTCACAACGTTTCGTTTTGGTTTACATGATCAACATGTTGGATTTCTAAAGCTAAGTGTAATTTTCCGTTTTTCAAACTTTCACTTCTGTACTTTGTCTCATTGTCATGTTTATTACTTGAGGACAAGCAAGGATTCAAGTCTGGGGATGTGATGAGTGTCTATTTTGACCAGTTTTTATTATTGTTTTACTTGTCAATTTGAGTCTAGAAGTTAGGTTTTGTGTTCTTTTGGCCAGTTTTAGTGTCTTTCCAGGTTTTTACTTCCTTGGAGCTAAAATGTGCAAAATGGAGCAACTTTGGACGTTTTTACACATCATTGGATTTTGGAGACATCATGGATCGATCGATCCTGAAGAGAATCGACCAAACATGAAGAGGATCAACCGATCCCAAAGCAGATAGGTCAGTCAAAAGGAATCTATGAGGTGGCAAAGATCAGAGGAAAAATATTGATCGATCCAATTCGGATCGATCGATCCCAATCACGAATATTCTACAGATCGCACATTAACTCCGATTTTTAACCTAGAAGTCACTCTATAAATAGGGATCATTTCCTGAGTGGCCAGAGAGACCTAGACACGATTTTTACGGTTACTCTGCCATTTTATTTTCATTTCAGATCTGTAAACTTTTACATTGATTTTTCTCAGATCTAAAGTATTTTCATTGCATTTTCAAGATCTCTTTATTTGAATTTTCAACCATACAATATCATGATCTATCAACCCATTACCATGGTTGAGTAGATCTGCATGTTGGGAGATGGGATTTATTCAAAAGGATTTAATGTGTAATTAGGTTATTCATATATCATGGATTTTATGGTTTTATGACATGATATATGTATTGGTTTTGGAGTCTTTTCTATATGTATTGAGTCTTATTAGGTACAAACACGAAATTGACCCTGATGAGTACTTTGGAGCATTTGGAGGCTTGTAGCTGAGCAAATCAACATGGAGACGAATATTTCTGTCCACGTCAATTGACACGCCTTATCTGTGTCGCTCGACACAACCTCGACATGAATGAAACCTTCGAGTTTTATCAAGTTTCAAAAATTGCAATTTTGCCCCAGAAGTTTCCAAAGTTTATACTTCATGCCTAATCATGTTTTTTTAGGTTAAACTATGTTTTAGAAATCTGAGAGACTAAGTTTTGTCATTCTCTAAGTTTTTTAGAAGTTCTAAGTTGATTGTAAGTTTCAGGGAGATTATTGGAGAGAAGATTCAGATCTCAAACTTTGTAAAGAGAAGAATTCTGAACTCCCTTTGTTTTCTTATTTTCTATTTTATGAGTATTATTCAGACAATGATTTGTGTTTCACCTTCTATGTCTGAGTAGTCACCTTGTTAGATCTAGGATTTCAAAAGGGTCAATGAAGGAAAATTTAATTGGGCATAGTCTTGTTAAGTTATATATTATGTTCTTCATCTAGATTTGATAATTACACTAGTCTTGAGATTGATCACCAATAATCCTATGGTATGCGCATGATAACACTGTATTTAGCATGTTTTTGTAGTCCTTTTACATGCCTTCGTCTAGTTTTAAGTCATTGTTCATGCCATTTCTTGCATTTATCTCTCATATAGGGAATTTAATGTTTTTGCATAAGCATTGCATACATTTTGCATAGTATACATTTTGCATGGTTGGGATCTTATCAGGTGCTTATGGAGCTGTTTGGAGCATACTTGAATTTTGGGCTCATGAAGTGAAGCTTAGACAAGTTGTTGGACTAAGGACGATGTGCAGTGAAGTTGTATAGAAAGAGTGAAGATGTGCAGTGAAGACAGACAACCTCACCACCACAGGCTCACTCAACCTCACCACCACAGGCTCACTCGACCTCAGTCACCACAGGCCCACTCGATCAGGCACTCGAGTGAGAACTCTTCACCAGCAACTCGACTGCCCACTCGAGTGACTTTGGAGCGTCAGAAGTTTGACATCGTTTTAAGACCTTCCCGTGGACCAAATTTGAATTGATTTATACCATTGGAAAGCTAGAAGAGTCAAGCTTCATATGGGACAAGAATCGAAGCAATCCCGTCAGCCATTTGGTAGATGCATCCCGAAGAGTGAAGACATGTCGAACTGGAGCATGAACTGCATCTTAGACCACTTGAGTGGCCTACTTGACCAACCCACTCGAGTGGGTGGTCGAGTCAGCCTCTATACTAAGCCACTCGACCAGGAAACTTGAGTGAGTGGTTGAGTCAGTCACAGCACCCACTCGACTGGTCTACTTGACGGACTAGTCGAGTGGCACTCTTACTCTGTTTCCCTTAAAACTTGGAATTCGATTATTTCTCTTTTATCACCTAGTATAAAAGCTCTTGATTAGCCAAATGTCAGGGGTACGCTGCATTTTATCATCTTAACCTAGTTTTAGACTTTCTCTCTCTAGTTCATCTTTTGTTCTTGATATTTCTCAGATTCAGTGACTTTGTACCTTTGATAACTTTTTATATAATTTGTATTTGCGTGTGATTTCTTCTATTAAGTTGTTTATCATCACCTTATCTATTAGATATGTCTTTTTTAGAGATTTCTGGGTTTTAATGATGAAATCCTTGCCTGAGTAGTTAGATTAAAGTTATTAGGGGTGGATTAGGCTTGTGATGTTCTTGATCGCCTTAGGTGTCTAAGTTTGTTTGCAAATTCGTTGTTTTCCCTCTAGGGTGAGTGATATTAACGCTTGTTATTTTCTGGCCAGTTAGGGCATGATTTTAGATAGTATCATGAGCTCGGCCCATGCCTTGAGCCATTAGATACACTTTTTTTGAGGTTTAGAGTACAATAGCGTTAGGGTGGATGCATCAGACATTGATTTTTGTCATGACTCCACCTATTCACTTGTTATGAACTCTTCTCGACTTGAATAGGCTGAATCTTCTTGCCTGATCCGACTCCCCACATTATGCTGACTGGGTTAGGTCATGAGGCTCCTTACCACGAACCATGGACTGAGCTGGCTATGAAGTCTGTTGTTATGGGAATCCCTTATTGATTGAGCATGTTAGCACCTGGGACTTTCTAGAGAATTCACTAGCTAGTAAATTCACCCCTATGATCCTTATAGTTTTAATATCACTTGTCTCACCAGTTTAGATTGTTTGAGTAATAGTTACATAGTTGGATCCACCCACTCGACCATACCACTCGAGTGGACCAGTCGAGTGGCCTAGTTTGTCTTAAGTTTTCTGTGTTTTTGGTGTTGTTGGCTACTCACTAAAGTGTGACAGCCTTTAGTGAGCTTAGTCTATAGTTTTATCCTTTATTTTGCATTCATTTAGGTTGATAGATTTCACCAAACAACTTTCATATTTGGCTTGAATTAATTGCTAATGTACACATTCTTTTTGCTTAGTGCTATTCACCCAATGGATTAACTCATACCTATACTATGATTGATTGAAAAACTTGTGTTCTGTTTGAATGCTTAGTTTGATTGTTTTCATTCTTTGCATACTAGGCAAAAAATACTTGTTTCAATTTGGCGCCGTTGCGATTTGGGTGTTTTTAGTATTACAATTAGGATCTCATTGCTTTTGAGATCAAGTTCCTTTAAATTTTTATTTTGATACTCTCTTTGTCTCTTGCAGGTACCACTCAGATTGACCCTCCACTCGAGCCCTCTACTCGAGCGTACCACCATTCCCAATGGCAGGATCTATAGGTGCTCACGAGACCCCAACTCATCAAACACACAGAGGTGGCATAGTACCACCACCTGTGAGTGAAGACTTCGAGATAAGGAGAGGTGTCATCTCTATGGTTAAAGACAACATATTCCTTGGTAGGCCAGCAGATGACCCCATAGCTCATATTGATACGTTTGAGAGCATATATAGCCTCACAAAGACTCAAGGAATCACTGAAGATGGTTTCAGACTGAGACTTTTTCCATTCCATTAGGAGAAAAAGCAGCCCAGTGGGAAGCCAATCTTCAGCCAGGCTTCATCACAACCTGGGATTCTTGCAAGAGGTTCTTCCTTACCAAGTTCTTTTCATACAAAAGAACAGCAATGTTTCGCCAAGAAATAGCAATGTTCACCAGCTGAAAGGTGAAACACTATCAGACGCCTGGGAAAGATTCACAGGCTACACAAGGTAGTGTCCACACCATGACTTCTCCAAAGAGTCCCTGCTCTGTATTCTATACAGAGGAGTACTCCCAATGGTCCGGATATGCCGCGACACTGCAAGCAAATTAATGCCGCTGTACAAGAGGGATGGGAGTGGGTAGAGAATTTGGCTAGGCCAGACAACATTTCCAATGAGGAACATGAGCGGAGTATTAGGGATGTCAGAACGTCTGATGAAGGCGGCAGAGCGGAAATCAAAATCCTTACTGAGAAGTTTGATATGGTGTTGATTCACACTCAGAAGATTCAGGAACAGGCTGCACCTGATCTGGATATCAAGTTATTGTTACAGCAATTGTCCGTAGTCAGGAACAAACTACTAATTAATTGCGATCAAACGCTCTAGATGTCAATGACAAATTTCTTAACATCACACAGCAGATCACCACCCTCCACTCTAAAGTTCATTACCTAGAGAACAGCCAGATCAGTCATACACAACCATCAACAGAAAAAGCCCATGCTATCACCTTGAGGAGTGGCAGACAGTTACCACCAAGATATCCTGCAAAGATCACTGAGGACAGTGAGGATCAGGGTGGGGAGGATCTCCATCAGGAAGAACTGCAACCTGAAGAAGCTGCAGAAGAGAGCCCACTCGACCATACCACTCGAGTAGGTGGTCGAGTGGCTGCGAACCAAGAAAAAATTTCTGATTTTCGTCAGGAAGAACTGAAACCTGAAGAAGCTGCAGAAAAGAGCCCACTCGACCATACCACTCGAGTAGGTGGTCGAGTGGCTACAAACCCAGAAAAAAATTCTGTGCAGCCTAAGAGGAAAGACAAATTTTCTGAATCATCCTACTATGTACATCCTTTGCCTATTGATATATCATGGATTTTATGGTTTTATGACATGATATATGTATTGGTTTTGGAGTCTTTTGTATATATATTGAGTCTTATTAGGTACAAATACGAGATGGATCCTTATGAGCACTTTGGAGCATTTGGAGGCTTGTAGCTGAGAAAATCAACAAGGAGACGGATATTCCTATCCACGTCGATCCACACGCTTCCCTTCTGATGGTCGACATCACCTAGACGATATTGAAGCCTGCAAGTTTTATCAAGTTTCAAGAATTGCAACTTTGCCCTAAAAGTTTCCAAAGTTTATAAATCATGCCAAATCATGTTTTTCGGTTCAATTATGTTTTAGAAGTCCCAGAGACTAAGTTTGATCATATTCTAATTTTTTCAACTTCATTGTAAGGTTCAAGGAGATAATTGGAGAGAAGATTTAGATCTCAAACTTTGTAGAGAGAAGAATTCTGAACTCCCTTTGTTTCTTATTTCTGATTTTTGTGAGTATTATTTAGACAATGATTTGTGTTTCATCGTCTATGTCTGAGTAGTCACCTTGTTAGATCTAGGGTTTCAAAAGGGATTATGAAGGAAAATTGAATTGGGTTTAGCATTGTTAAGTTATCTATTATGTTCTTCATCTAGATTTGATAATTACACTAGTCTTAGGATTGATCACCCTAATACTGGTACCATAGGATTATTGACAGACACGAGAGTGTTATTGATGCCCCGAACTAATCTTAGATGAGCAAACAGCCTTTTCGCAGCGAGAATTGGTTTAGAAATTTTGTAAACATATCGTACCCGCACATCATAGAAACTCTATTTATTGCTATTTCGCAAAGAGATTTGGTTTGCTTTTGTTTAGAGGATAGATGTCGTCGCAGCGAGACTTGGATGAGATATCATATTAGTTTTACGAGTTTAAGAACCACACAAACACTTTAGACTTAATTTACAAACCGCCCAGTTATTTTTCCCGAGTTTTCCTGATTGATGTCCCTAGGTCTAAAACTTTAATCATCTGAATTTAATCCCGTTTATTTGCTATTTTTGTCTATTGCATTGCTCTATTTATTTTTCTTATTTTCGTCTAGCTTAACTCGAAGCTGTTCAATCTATTGTGTCAGTTTTCAGAGTCCTTGTGGATTCGACCCCTAAGTACTACAATGATCTCTTAATTTGAGAGAGTAGATTCTAGGGTTATATTTGACCCCTGTCAAATTTTGGCGCCGTTGCCGGGGACTCTAAATTCACCATTAGATTTCAGATAGGGTTTAGTCTAGATTTTTATTTTTATTTTTGTTACTCACGCCTTTACTTTCTCTTATTTCAGGTGCATGAAACTTATGAGCAACAAGGATAAAGAACTAGTTGATACTGAGGAGATTGAGAAGTTAGAGAGAGCTAATTGCATAGCACTTAGGAGATCAGAGATAGTTAGAACTGTTTTGATTGAGAGAGATGCTGCTGAGATCATACCTGATTTAGAGGGCAACCAATACAATTCTCAGGGTCAGAGACTTGATGCAGATGGGAACCCCATCATCGAGATTGTCGACAATTCTGGTCATGTCGACCGACAGGGTAATGTTGGTGTCGATCGACGGGAGGGCGACATAAACAATCCGGATAACTTGGATGCTAGGATTGAAAATGTGAGAAGGACACTTGCTGATTTCAACACACCAAATGAGTTTAACTACAACAGGTCTGCTATATGTCCTCCTGCTTTTCAGAGGAATGATTTTGAGTTGATACCACAGTACTACACTCTTGTGGGACAACACACCTTTCATGCTCATCCTGCGGAACATCCATTGGACCACATAGAGAAGTTTGAAGACATGGCTTCGAGTATTAAAGCCAATAGAGTGTCTGAAGACTATCTATTCTGCAAGCCTTCCCATACTCTCTTGCTGGGGAAGCGGCTCAATGGTTGAAACAGTTGGAACTGGGTTCCTTAACCGCTTGGAGAGACATGAAGACAACTTTCTTGAATAATTTCTATGATGATACTAAGACAGAGGACTTGAGGGATCTTATTATTCAGTTTACTAAAGGACCTGCAGAGACTTTGAAGGCTGCGTGGTTGAGATTCAAGGGGTACCAACGAGATTGCCCGCACCACAACATTAATGAAGTCCAGCTCATTAGGACTTTCTTCTGCAAAATTGATTGGAGGTATCAGGTTGCTTTGGACACTGCTAGCGATGGTAACTTCAAGACCAGGAAACCAGAGGCTGCGATTAAGTTGATTGAGAACTTGGAATCTAGTAGTAGTACTAAGAATGCTGATTAGGAAAGGAAGAAGTTAGCTGCTGGTTTGAACAACAATCAGATGGTGGAAGTCAAGGCAAAGCTTGTGATGTGTCGTAAAGTTTTCCTCAAAGGGACCACACAATGAATAGGCTGCAAGTGCACAGCAATCAATCGTAGTATTTAAGGTATATCAAATCTACAGAGAGAGGAGCTTTATTGCAAATCAAGAGGAACAAGTAAAGGTAGAACTCAATAATAAAAAGGGGTTTTGTGTCACGTAAATCACGCAAAGCAAATAAAATGAATGTAAATTAATATGAGATGAATGTTGGGTGCTTAAGGGGGTCTATAGGGTTCAATGATCTGTCTATTCGGAATAAGTTCAATGTAATGCAAGTCTACTCCTAAGTCTCGGTCTATGAAACACAAAAGTTTTGCTAACCTATTGTCATAGAGAAAACCGGCTGAAATCCACTAATCCTATTACTCAACTATCGCAGGCAATAACATAGGTTTCAAAGCATTAAAATCAAGTCTAATCCTAATCCATAAGACTCCATAACTAAGGGGTATGTGCTTGTTATGATGCGATACTCATCAAATCTAGGTTCCAACAAACTAAGCAAACGGTTCGAATTACTTAGATGCCTAAGATCAATAGCTAGTTCATGACTCTAACTATATGCATGAAGAATGAGATAAGACCCAAAGACAGTGTAAACGGATATGCAAATACTATAAAACTCGCCACCCAAAATACAATGATCATCTCAACCCATTGACTAGCCCTTTAGACCCAACTGGATAGTTTGCTCGGCCATGCTCAAGGTTGTCATCGATGATATGAAAGAGTAAAACATAGATCTAATGCAATAAGGTAAAGGTTTAGAGATTACTTCTTTAGATCCGAAAATAACAAGATGTAATGACTTCTCCTTTGAAAAAGTTACAAAAGAATAGGGAAAGAGATGGTGGAACTTCAAAGCTTCAGCGAGATCAAGTTGCTTTTGTGGCTCCTCGGAGGCGGCGTTGGCTTCTTGAGGTAGTGATGGAATTTCTAGGATTTCTGTGGTGAACTTAGGTGGTGGTTTAAAACTTTGATGAGGCACACGAAATCCTATCTTCATAAACTTCTCTATATAGGTCTTGGGGTGCAAGAGATTGGCTTCTAGGGTTTAGGAAGGGCAGACTTGTCCTCTTGATGAGTGTAGAGACAATGGGCCAAGCCTAGTGATGGGCCAAGCTTCTAAGGTGGTGAAGGAGGCTGGCCTCGGTCATGAGCTTAGTGACCGGGGTGCCCAAGAGGCATGGCCTCGGTCACGAGCTTAGTGACCGAGGTTTGGTGCTTTGGCGCTGGTTTGACATAGCTTCATCTTCTGGGATGCATCTTCCAAACGGTTGAATGGATTCTTGTTCCATACAAATCTTGACTCTTCAAGCTTTCCAATGATATAGAGAACTCCAATATAGGTCCACGGGAAGGTCGTCAAATGTAGTCAAACTTCTGATGCTTTGAAACTGTCTCAAAACGGGTCTTTGCTCCTTTTTGATCCATATTCCCATAAAACCTGTAAAACCTCTTTGACAGTAACAATACTTGATAATAGCCTATTTAGCTTTGAAATCATACCAAATCTCTCTTAAAACAATATGAAAACCATAGTAAAAACGGGTCAAAATATGATGTTATCAACTCCCCCAGACGTAAACCTTTGCTTGGCCTCAAGCAAAATAGAATGGAAGAGAGTTTTGAAAATCATGGGAACTCACTTAGCATGTTGGGGAAGTCTGGACTTCAAAAAATTCGTCACTGGGCGATTAACCACAAGGATCATCTTCAAACTTTAGTTACTCCAATCCAAAGGAGTTTTTGGGATTCCATTGTCATCTCTTTACATAAATTAATGGAATGAAAGGTACGGTGGTCTTACCAAAGGGAAATCGACTTAAAGGCAGGGAAACTTCTTCTTACCAAGGCCTTCTCCAGCATACTTTTCCTGTCCTCTTTTTGTTCCAAGCTCCTTGATATCATGTTTACAGCCACCGAGTTTTGTTGTTTTTGGTACTTCGCCTTTTCTTCTTCTACTTCTTCTTTTTCTTTCTTGCTTTTTATTTCTTTCTTCTTTTTCTTTCTTTTGTTTTCTTTGGGATGAGTATCCCTGGAATCACAAAGGATACACGGGTCTACGCATCATCCCTTGGCCGCTTTGACTCTTAATGTTTCCCTTACAACAAAATCCTTCCATGAGGTCGCAAAAGATACACTGGTTTACGCATCATCCCATGGTTCACTTGGGCTTGTTGCTTTGATGTGTTTCTCTTTTCCTTTCTTTCTTTTCTGTTTTTCTTGCTTTTCTGTTTTTCAGAGCTTGCGAAGAGGAAGAGAGGTAGTTGTATGCTTGGTGGAAAATTGTGTGGCCTTGTATGGTTCGAATAGGTCTATGTGCAATGAGTGCCAATCCCTGAGGAAGAACTTGAATGTAAAGTTAGGTTCAAATAGATTTAGAGACGACTATGGTTTACCTCTACTATCCAACGAAAATAAGCTTTTGGGGAATGTTGAATCCTCTTACGGCCTTTCCCAAGCGGAAACTCGGCCAAGCTATGAGTCATTAAAGTAATCACCAGTCCAAACAATCCAATAGATCAAGGTCCTTGTTCCCTAATAGTTTTGACTCAATAGAAAAGTTTTGACTCGATAAAATCGCATAAATAGGCATAATCATTGATGTAAAAAGTGGCAAAAGGTCTCAGGTCAACATAATAGAGGTGTCAGTAAAGGATGAACATCTTTCCCTCCCAGACTTAAATCACACCGTCCTCGGTGGGAAAATAAGAAGGAGAAAAGGGTGGAAATCATAAGGAAAAGTTGGGTTAAAGAAAAATGTCACCTTAATCGGAATGTGGGCGACTAACCGGTGTTTCTTCCTTTGAAACTTAACATCAAATGGACTTGGTTCTAGTCCATTGAATTCTTTGTGATGATCTCTTCTAAGTGCATCTTTCTTGAGACAAAAACCTAAAAACCATCAATGATATGCTAAAATATAAATAAAGGTAAATAAAATAAAGATAGAGACAGAACGGTGGTGGTGTCGATGGTGAGATGGTGGTGATGTTATCTCTTTGATGTCATTGTTGCCATGGTTGAGATATTCCCATGGTGACCGATATGCTCCAAATATGCTTATGGTTGGATTGGTGAAGTGATCTTGATCAGTGAAGTAACGTTGTGTAAGATGAGTGGCGTGGAGGCGATAGGGTGAGAAATCTTGGTCACAAGTAGTCGTGACCGGGGCTGGCCCTCCTTCACGCCGTGGTCACGGCCCTTGTGAGCGGGGTCGTCCTTCCGAACCCAGAATGGATTGTGGCTGCCCTCTTCTTCCTTGTTCTTTCTTCTTGTCATGCAAATATATCCCATTGAAGTTACTTGTGGGATATATTTGCCAAAGGAATGTATACTTACTTGTGGATCCGAGATTTGGATATCCCATTGAAGTGTCACCCCCTTCTTAGTCCGGGTAACCTTCAAAATAGGGTCCAGTGGCGGATCTCAAAATCTAGCCCGATTATGGCTACATTTTCTTTGAGATAACTTCCCAAATATCCTCATATCCTTAGATATTGAATCTTGTGTCAATCCATCGAACCAATAGCAAAATGGCCCAAGATTTGTGAAACTCCTAGCCACGGGTCGCCAACTGCAGACTCGGTTTTGATGATTGGCCCTTTTCTTCTCTGAGTCTCTTTTTCTGAAATTTCTTCCACAAAAAATTCCCAAGGGTCATCCTTTAGGCGTGTGTCAAGTTGGACAACCTTTTCTCAAGTAGATTTCAATATCCTTCAACTTTAGTAAAATATGCAACCGTGAAGCTTGAGGTGGAATGATCTTCTTTCCATGAATCCATTTCCAAAAAGTGGCTCGACCAATACTCCTAGAATACCCATAAGATATTGAGTGATTAATCCTTGATCGTTTGGTTGAGTGGAACTTGAAAATTCTTCATGAGGCTTGGTTTTGACCTAGTCGCGGTCCGGTTTTCAACTTTGGCCTTGGCTTAGTAAAACTCGATGGATATGGTCAGGGAAGGTTGCATAGCTTCATAAGATGATTTAATGAGCTCCAATAGGCTCCATAAAGTCAGAAACGTACCAGATCAACTAAATTTTCAAAATCTCCTTGGAACCCAGAAATCGGCTCTCGGTGGTTTTGCTCGGAAAACCTCGGTCACTGGCCTTGTTACTGGGGTATGGGCCTGATGTTGTCCTTATTCAAGTTGGAGGTGAGTTATGCTTTGTGGGGACTTTTAGTAGTGATATTTGGTATAATCAGACTGTTGCCTTCTGCATGCATTGGCCAAATAAATCTGACCAGACTTGTGAAATATTTTTGCCACTTTGAAACATGAAGTTTGGAGTTTCCATACTCAGAACCTTGGTTACAGGCTTCGTGACGGGGTTGGGTCTCCTTGGGACCTCGGTCAAGGGCCTTGTGACCTAGGTTGGCACCAACTCGATTCTCTTCTTTTTATGCGTTTCTATTTTATTCTTTCGTATTTTTCTTTTCTGTTTATTTGGAATACCTGCGATAAAACATGCAAAAATCAAAAGCAAAAGGAAATCTAATATATTAAAGGGAAAGAAAACTTACAAAGTAGGTTGCCTCCCACTAAGCGCCCTTGTTTAAAGTCCTTTGCTAGACTTGGTCTTTCTCCTATGAATGATGAGAAGAATCCTGCCTATAACAAAGTTTCTTGGTCTTGCACTTGTCGTCCTCTTGTTCAACCTCTTTGGAGAATAGTGTGTCGAGATTCTTGCTTAATGCTTCTAGCTTGTCATGCAGATCATCACACCATCTTCCGGAACTTGCTGGGATGTCCTCATTAGGAGTATGTGGCTGCTCCTGATCTTCTCTGGATTTGGGATCCTGACCTCTTAATTCTTCATTACTTTTATTGGTTGTGTTCTCGGCCAGATCCTCCAATTTTCATGTCAATTCTGTCACTCAGCTACCAAGCCTCCATACGCTTCTTTCAATAGTGTTGATTTTCTTTATAAGCTCCTCCGAATTCTTCTCTTGAGTAACAAGGCGTTGCATGGTCGATCTATTGAGTCTCCTTGCCTTAACCTTTTGTAGACTTCGTTGCAACAAAGCTTTGGAACGGGTGTAGTTACGGGACTGACTTTTTGGAAATCGTCTTTGGAATCCTCTTGTCAAGACACAAAGCTTCTTGTGGTCCAGATTATAGGCTGTGGGTGGTATAGGGTCTGCATGGTGATTACATTCAACTAGACTTTGTGAGACATCTCTATCGTAAATGTTTTCGCAAGGGATCTCCATGGTCATAAAACAGGGCTTTTCCTGGAAATATTCTTCTATGTCTTCTTTAGTAAGGTGATCACACTCTTCATAGTGGTAAACTTCATCTTCGGGCCACTCCACTTATTAAGCTTTGGCTGCGAGTTCTTCCCTTAGAACCCTTTCTTGTCGTGGATTAGATAGTCTTGCTCATTTTGCCATTTTGCATAGTTATTTGGATTGTTGAAACCTTGTTGCCGTGCTTCAATTCCACTCCAAGTGTTCTTCCAGCTGATCCATGTTGCACTTCATGCAATAGAATCTTGATCCATGCTCATCAATATCCACTCTATTAAGTCTTGCTTGGATTTGGATTTTTTGAACTCGGCTTTCCAATCTTTGAATGTGGCTGGTTAGATCCGAAATCTTTGAATCAAATTCAGCTCCCATCTTAGTGAACTTGGTGTCAAGCTCTTCTTGATGTTTCTTTTGTTCAGAGGAGAATTGTTGCATAAGCTTCATCATCTTATCAGTGAAATCATCAGAGAGTGGTGATTCATATCCTTCATATGCTTCAGTTCTCATGACTTCTTTTGAATCAAAGTGATGATCCATAGAGGGACAGGTTTGGTCCGAGTAGTGTAGACTGAAAGAATGAGATAGTCTCATTGGGCGATCTCTAGAGGATCGAGAAAGTGATGGACATCCATAGTGTTTCATCATAGGTGTACCACGAGATGGCTGAGAGTAGCCGTGGTAAGCTCCAGAAGGTGAGCTAGAGAGTGGTCTGGAGGTATCTTCGTCCATACAGATGTGTTGCGCCAACAGCTGCTCAAGAGTAAGGTTGTGAAACTTTTCTGGGAGAGCATCGAGGTTCATCCTCAAGGTCTTCTGAAACAATGCAAATCACAAAGGAAAATCAGTAGCACAATGTTCTAGACGTTACTCTAGTTCGTAAATTTGCAAACAGAGCAATCTCTTCCCGGGAACGTGATAACACCACTTTTATACACGTTTTTACCACCTTTTTATCATGCCTTAGAGTAGATTTCATCAATTGTTTATACCATTTCGTGCATTTATCCTTCATATAGGATGTTTCATATTTCTTTGTAGGCATTGCATGCATATTGCATATTCGGGGTTTTATCATGTACTTATGGGGCCTATGGAGTATACTTGGATTTTGGCTCATGAAGTGAAGATGTGTAGTAAGCCCTATGGAGTCGAGTGAAGCTTGCAGAGAAGATGGATGGCTCACTCGACCTGACCACTCGAGTGAAGCACTCTCAGACAGGCACACTCGACCAGACCACTCGAGTCAAGCACTCTCAGACAGGCTTATTCGACCGGACCATCACAGGCTCACTGGACTTCAGCACCACACCTACTCGAGAGACCACTCGAGTGCTAGGTCAAGTGGGCACTCTCTGACTTTTTCTCCTAAAAACTCGCAAAATGTATTTGAGACTATGTATAAAAGTGCCTCATTAAACCTAATTAGGGAGAATCAAATAGCGCTGCTCTGGCTTAGTAATTTTTAGGTTTTTATCTCGTTTTTCTCTCTCTTGTTCTTGGTGTTCTTGACAGTTTTTCTTTTTCAGCAACTTTGTAACTTCGATAACTTTTTTAATAAATCAGTAGTTGCTTTTGATTTCTTCTCCAACCTTGCTCACTAGATCATTGGCTATAACATATGAAACGTTCAAGCTTTTCTGGGTTTCGGACCCCAGCCATGATCTCAGTGTGTGAGTAGTGATTTTGAGATTTTTGGGGATGGATTAGGTTAGCTTCTCTATGTTTTGTTGTTGTTTAGATAGTTTGATCATCACTTAGTTTACGACTCCTCACACTATGCTGACTGGGTTGGGTCTTGGGGCTCTCTACCACAAGCCATGGATTTAGCTGGTTATGAAGTCTGTTGTCTAGGGTAGTCCTGTGATGAAATTGCTAGTTGATAGCTGCAATGGAACAGAGTGTTTGCGATCCCGTGATTTCCATCCCTAGAGTCCCTGTTTTTCCCCATAGTTCACAGCTTGCTTAGTAATCGTGTATTGTTGCTTTTCTCTGTTTTTTCTGTAGCACTCGACCTCACCACTCGATCAGTGTGGTCGAGTAGCTTTAGTACTGTGATTTTTCCTGCTTAGTTCCATGATGTGTTAAAGTGTGACAGACTTTGGTACCCCTAGTATCAATTAGGGGTTTTAGTAGATTTCTTATTTAGACTGCTAGTACCACACCCTTTTGATAATTACTTGAATAGCTTGTCTGTTTTGCATCAGGTACTGTATCACTCGACCCCCACTTGACCTTACCACTCGAGTACTTGATCGAGTCACTACTCTCTAAATGCAAATATGTTCTCAAGGCAGCCAAAACCTAATGCAGTTACTTGATCACATACATGGCATCAACCAGCATACTCGTCAAGCTACACCTGCACCGGCTACCCCCATTCATGCACAACCAGTTCCAGAGACACATGCAGTCAGGCAGAACAAGTTCATCAGCCTAGGGTAATTGGAGCAAGAGACGCTCCAAACACTCACTCTCAGAGGCAGGGAATTGTAGCCCCTCCAGTCAACAACAATAACTTTAAGATCAAGACGGGTTTGATCTCCATGGTCGAGAACCACAAATTCCATGGACTTCCTATGGAAAACCCGCTTGCTCATTTGGACCAGTTTGATAGACTGTGCGAGCTCACCAAGACAACGGAATCTCAGAGGACAGCTTCAAGCTACGCCTCTTTCCATTTTCTCTCGGTGATTAGGCTTCCCACTGGGAACGAGCACTGCAAGAAAGCTTTCCTTCTGAAATTCTTCTCTATGTCAAGGACTGCCAAGTTCAAGAACAAAATCTCCAATTTCACTCATCGAACCAATTAGAGTTTTTCTGAAGCATGGGAGAGGTTTAAAGAGTACACAATGCAGTGTCCTGACCATGGTTTCACCAAGGAGTCTTTGCTCAATACGCTCTACAGAGGGGCAAGCCCGAAGATCAGAATGCTATTGCATACAGCTAGTAATGGAAATTTCCTCAATAGAAACATTGTCACTGGCTGGGAGCTAGTGGAGAACCTTGCAATCTCTGATTGAAACTACAGTGAGGACTTTGACAGATCAGTTAGAGGACCATCTTCGTCTTCTGATAAGACCAAGCATGAGATACAGTCTCTTAGTGAGAAACTTGACAAGCTTATCCTGGCTCAGCAGAAATCTGTGAACTTTGTTGGTGAAGTTTCTGCTACTCAGGCTCAGGAAGGTGTAGAGGATCAGGTTGAAGAGATCCTGTATATACAGAATCAAGCTGGCTTCAACAGAGGGTACATAACCAATAGGAACAATCCTAATCTCTCCTATAGGAATCCCAACGTAGCTAACCCTCTGGATCAAGTCTACCCTACTCAGAATCAGGACAGAACAAGCCTTTTGTGCCACAAGCTCCAGCCAATCCACCTGGATTTGCTCCAAGACCACCTCAGCCAGCTGATGGTGACCTGAAGCATCTACTACTCCAACTTCTTCAAGGCCATAATACTGCAACTCAAGAGATGTCAAAGAGGTTCACTAAACTGAGAACATACATCGATTGCTCTTATGATGATTTGAACCATAAGATTGAGGTTCTCAATAGCAGGCTGAAGTTTGTTCAGTCCAGTGCTGCATCAGCCTCTACTAAGACCATAGGCCAAATTCCTGGCAAAGCTGTGCAGAATCCTAAGGAACCTGTAACTCTCTATGCAGTGAGCACAACACCAGCTCTCCATCTTCTTCCTTTCAAGAAGAGATTCTCCAACATCACTGGGGACAGTGATACTCAAGTTGCAGGGGGGGGGGGGGGGGGCACCTTTCGATCTGCTGCTGAAATTTGCTCGAGCACTATAGCACTACACCACACCACTCGAGTGAGTGGTCGTGAAGGTACTCCTGAGACTGCAAAGGAGAAACGCATACTGGATCTGCATGCAATGATGACAAGTCCTTTCCCAGAACGGTTCAAGGCTGAGATTGAGATGGAGTATGCTATTATGATTGAAGAGGAGCTATCAGAGCTTGAAGCTAAAATGACTTGGGATGAAGCTGTGAAATCACATGGACCTTTTGACAGTGGTTTGAGAAAAAGAGTCTTGAAGAAAATTCAAGATAAGAGAGCAGCAGCTGCTAAGGCCTATGAGTATAAGAGGATCACTCAGAAGAAAGTGGTAGTGCAAAAGAAGCTGACGGATCCTGGATCTTTCACAATACCCTGCACCATCAGAAACCAGACTTTCCAGAATTCTCTCTGTGATTTGGGTGCTTCACTCAGCATAATGCCATTGTCTGTGGCAGGAAAGCTGGGCTATCATAAATTTCTGCCAAGCACTAGGACTCTAGTCCTAGCTGATAGAACCATCAAATTTCCCCATGGCCTGCTAGAGATTGTCCCAGTGAGAGTAGGAAACATGGAGATCCCTACTTACTTCATAGTGATGAAGATGGAAAAAGAGCCAATGGATCTCCTCATACTAGGCAGACTATTCTTGGCATCCTCTGGAGCTGTTATAGACACCAAAAATGGTGAAATAGTTCTTCGAACCGGTAATGACTTGGTGATGCGTTTTAACACCTCTTCCGGCTTGAAGAACCCAGCTTTCGAGAGACAGCTCTATTACATGGAAGAAGCTAAGGGTTATGAAAAGACAATCTTTGGAAAGTTTGAACAGTACTCTCAGACACCATCCAAACCTCCAGGGTTCACAGTCACCATGGGTAGCCACTCTGAAGGAGCAGTGCATAAGTTTGATGTGTTTGTAGCAGATGGTGATTCTGATGAAGACAGCACAGGGGACACTCGACTATTTCACTCGAGTGCTAGGTCGAGTGACCACTCGAGTCATCACCAGAGAGCACAGCCGACCCCTACGAAACAACCTGGTTTGATTTGGTACATGGACCAGGAATATTTTTGTACAGGGAAGAGCAACTCACCATACCCACTCTCAACACCGGCATCGGACCAGAGCACAACCCTTGCTCTAGAAGGTGTTGTTGTTGAGTTGGCAGAAAAGGTGGACAGGCTTGAGATGGAAGTTCTGAAGCTCAAAGAGGCTCAGCAAGCTCCATAAGCTATCAAGCTCAAGGAAGCTCAACAACCCCCACCAGAGATAGGAAGAAGGAGGCCCAAGCCACCAGGAATGAGTGATAGCTTCTATCACGCTATCATGGCATCAACCTTCATAGTAGAGAAGCCGAGTCTAGAGGGGTCAACACAGTCTCTCAAAGACCTTCCCCTTGCCTAAAAAGAGTTAAAGTCAAGCTAAGTGACTTTAAATAAACTCAGTTGGGAGGAATTCCCATGTTTATCATTGTATATACAAGCTTTGATTTTCCTTATGTCTTTTTGAATTTTTTTTATTTTTAATGTGTTTTCTTAGTGTTTTGAGTTTCAGGAGAGGATAAGAGCTGAGTATGAGTCAAAGTGGAGTTTCAAAAGTGTCAGCCAAAATTTTGAAAAGTCACTCGACCACACCACTCGACCCCCAGGTCGAGTGGCCAGGTTTTGTCTGAAATCTCAACTTTTAATCTAGGCCAATCACTCTATTATTTAATACCCACGCGACCCACCATCTTCTTCTTCCCCATTTTAACGATTTGCATCTCTCTAGAAAGCGAAAAACTCTCTACCTTCTCTCTAAATTTTTTCATTCAAAACATCAAAGTTTTCAACCGAATTTGAATCATGTCTCACTACTCTAGCAATTCCGAGATTCACTTGTAAGTTTTTAAACACTTTGAACCCGTTTTTGCGAAAATCCAAGTTGGAAACTTTTTGAAATTTTTTGAAATTTTTGGCTTGCATGTAGTTAAAATTGGTTGATTAGAGTAGTGTAAGGAATCGGAAGGAGTATGCAATGATTTCTATGGTTGAAATTGCTTAAAATCGAAATTTTGTTCTTAGTAGTGCACTTGAAAAATTTTGAATTTTTTTTTGGTAACCTTAGGACAACTTTCGGTTTAGCTATTGATTGTTTGATAATTGGAGAACCCACATTGATCATCATTGTTGAAATTGAACAAGTTTTAGAAATTTTTGAAATCATGCTTATATAAAAAATCGCTTTGGAACTTGATGATTTTGGAAAAATTTTGAGCCTAAGTTGTTTACATCCTTGCTAGGCTTGAAATTGGATGCATATGATTGTTAATTTAGTTACTCGATCAAAGCACTCGAGTGGGTCAAGTTGGAGAAAATTTTATTTGGAAATTTTTGGCCACTCGACCACATCACTCGAGTGGCTGGGTCGAGTGGTCCAAATTTTTTGCTAAATTTTTGATTTGTGAATTCGTTTCAGGAGGACTACGACTACAAAGGACAAGGGCAACAAGAAGCCAAACCGAAGCAAGAGCCACTCGACCATCTGGGTCACGACAAGACAAGGCTAGGGCAAGAGGGTTCATGAAGAAGAATCAGTGAGAAGGAACAGTGAAGAGGAGACTGGTTTTGAGAGTTCAGAGGACATCAAGGCTGAGACCTCTGACGAAGCCAAGCTCATATCCATCCTGGAGAAGGTGAATTATCCTTGGGACTAGGTACCCAGATCGCCCCACCATGCAAGCTTTGGGAATTTGCAGATAGGTGGGGAAGCTTTATGAGTCTGTTGACATCGTGGGACTCACCCACAGCCCTCGTGATGGTTTCAAGACTGAGACCTGCCATTTCTTGGCAATAGTGGATCTCCACCTCTATAAGTCGAGAGGCATGGCTGGCACAGCAGAGATGGGGTATGTAAGCTTCAGAGTTAAAGGGATAGACTATCAGCTGCCCCTGAGTGTGGTCGACATCTTTTTTGACTTCCGCAGAGGAACACGGCAAGCTCAGGACTTTGAGAAGAAAGAGCTGAATGAGTTGTGGTTAGCGCTTGGACGAAGGGAGCTACTGCTGTCCAGAATGACAAGATGCTGAACAAGGCAGAGTTCACAGTGGGAGGGATTGTTACCCCATTTTTAGAGGCTGCTGGAGTTGAGCTCATATCAGCGCCCACACCATAAACTTTGATGGACTTGGATCACATGAAAGACACTCAAACTATTGGTGCAAAGATTGGGGAGAAGTACATCTACAACTTCTCACATCCCAGGAGCAGCAAGGCAAAGATTTTGCTACCTTATGGAGGTCTAGCCAAGCTCTATGCAGAGGATGGTGACCGTAGTGTCCCCTTTGTACCACCAGTCAGAGATCTTTACTTCTCTGATGAGGGAGTTAGACTCCAAGAAGATGAGACATTTTAGGACTTCATGAGGAGTGTGCAAGCTCTAGAGAGGTTTTATTTTGAGGAGACAGAGTGCAAAAGCCTCAAGGAGGCTAACCATAAGATCTCCACACTTCAGAAGTGGTGCAAGTGGCAGGACACACAATTCAGCAAATATCAAGAGTGGAATGAATGCCACAATGAAGGGGATCACTAGCCGCTTGGCAGCAGCTGAGAGGAAGTTGAGTGCAGGCTCATCTAGAAGAACTTCGGCTGAGCAGAAGGAGAGAAAGAGGTGCCCAGATCACCCTATAGAGGATCTAGAGCATTCGTCCCCAGACAAAGCCACTCGACCACCTGGGTCGAGTGAGCCACTCGAGTGCTATCAGGGTTTCAACCCAAGTGCACCTGTCGACCCTTACCCACGCTATGATCAGGGCGCAGAGCTTCCACCTTACCCGGGGTACTACCAGAGCAAACCATTCGACCATGCTGGGTGGAGTGCACAATATATGCCAGACCACTCGACTACTGGGTCGAGTGGACCACTCGAGTCACACCCCGGAGCTGATCCTCTCACCACCACAGTTCTAGCCTACACTCATGAGAGCAGGAAGGCTAACACAGATGCCTTCTTCACTCCACAAGAATGAGGTACCACCCCACTTCCTTATCATTGTTTATATCATTGCATTTTTTGTTCTCTTTTGTTTTAGTCTCTCAAATCATCTCTTGAATTCATTTTATACAAGGGACTGTGTAATTTAAGTTTGGGGGAGGAATTGAGAGACGTATTTGACATCTTTCCTTATTTTTTTATTCAAATTTGCATCATCTATGTGCATTGAAAAAAACATAAAAATTTTAAAATTTTCAGAAAACTATTTTACAAAAACAGAGTGTCATGTAGCTGCATTATCATTTTAGGACTGAGTTTTAGAAACTTCGCCTAGGATTGTACATATGCATTGGGGATAATGATGAGTCAAACCGTAAAATGCTTAAGAACCAAACATATAATTTCAATGCCACAGTTATAAGTTGTTTAATGCATTTGCCTAAGCTTGAAAATTAAGGCTGCACCTTGCTTGGAATTTAGATTTAGCACTCTCACTTGGTTGAAGCATACTGTGATTTGTCAAACTTTCCTTATCAATTAAAACCTAATTTGAAAAACGTAATTATCATGATATGCTCTAAAACTTTAACTCATGGATACCTCAAAATACTTAGATTTTCTTTCACCTTTTACCACTCTTGCTAATCCAAGTAGCTGTCTCCACCAATGAGACAGTTTCACAAAAACCAAACCCAAAACTTCATTTCAGACCATCCATTATTCTTGAGTGAAGTGAGGCCTATTTTCGAATTGAATTAGAGAGAAAGTGTTAGGTGTTGCCGACAGGAGTAGCCTCTCATGTAGTGACTGGTTCACAATTTTTGAACCGGATTTAGGCTAAGAGTTTGAATAAGTTGGGGTTTGAGTCTAGGAAAAGAAAAGAAAAGAGAAAAAGAGTTTACTAAAAATCATAAACCTTTGGCGAGGATAGGTTCAAAAAAAAAATATGAGTCTAGTAAAGGATTTGGAAGAAAAAGATAAAAGTTGGCTCCGTAAAAGAAACAGAAAAAAATCGCGTAGTAGCCATTTGACCAGACCACTCGAGTGAGTGGTCAAGTCATAGCTTAGTGAAAAATCAAAAATCCCAAATCCGCTAGAAGTACAAAGTAAAGTATCCTCTCCTTAGAAGAAAACAGAAAATCAGTCCTTGAGTCAAAAAAATGAAAAAGAAAATCTTTTAAGCACAAGTGTAGAACTAGGATGAAGTTTCTGGGATTTTAGAGATAGGGGAGTCATTTGGTTCTTCATGGGTAGATGATAGTCTGCTCCTGTATGCACCAGTTGGCTCTACCTATAGCATTCTCTTATAATTCAATCCATTTCATTGAGAGATCCTGATACATGCGCTTAAAACCAGAGGAAGAAGAGATCAGTTTTATCTCTTAAAACTTATCCCTCATCCAAATGAGTTACAGTTATTGCATATCATGATTCACCAGTTCATGCTTAATCAATGTTAAAGGGATAGTTTGCTTTGAATGTTTGCTTGTGGCTGAGTCTTCGTGTTGAATTTGATGTGATGAGTATGGCTAAAGCTTTTATGTAAACTTCTGTGAATTGCTTTCTAGAATTAATAACTGTGACATTGACATTAGAAGTTTGTTTAGTTTGCTTAGGTTCTGAGTCCCCACTTTTCAAACTACTCCTTTCATCTTATCCTTTCTATTTGCTTGAGGGCAAGCAAAGGGTAAGTTTGGGGGAGTTGATAACACCACTTTTATACACGTTTTTACCACCTTTTTATCATGCCTTAGAGTAGATTTCATCCATTGTTTATACCATTTCGTGCATTTATCCTTCATATAGGATGTTTCATATTTCTGTATAGGTATTGCATGCATATTGCATATTCGGGGTTTTATCAGGTACTTATGGGGCCTATGGAACATACTTAGATATTGGCTCATGAAGTGAAGACGTGTGGTAAGCCCTATGAAGTTTAGTGAAGATTGCAGACAACTCGAATAAAGCACTCTCAGACAGGCTCATTCGACCAGACCATCATAGGCTCACTGGACTTCAGCATCACACCTACTCGAGAGATCACTCGACTGCTGGGTCGAGTGGGCACTCTCCGGCTTTTTCTCCTAAAAACTCGCAAAATGTAATAAGCACTTGAGACTTTCTAAAAGCGCCTCATTAAAACCTAAATAGGGAGAATCGAATATCGCCACTCTGGCTTAGTAATTTTTAGCTTTTTCTCTCGTTTTTCTCTCTCTTGTTCTTGGTGTTCTTGATAGTTTTTCATTTTCAGCAACTTCGTAACTGTGAAAACTTTTTAATAAATCAGTACATGCTTTTGATTTCTTCTCCAACCTTGCTCACTAGATCATTGGCTATAACATATGAAAAGTTCAAGCTTTTCTGGGTTTCAGACCCCAGCCATAATTGCAGTGTGTGAGTAGTGATTTTGGGATTTTTGGGGATGGATTAGTTAGCTTCTCTCTATTTTGTTATTGTTTAGATAGTTTGATCATCACTCAGTTTCACTCCCTCTTGGGTGAGTGATTTTAATGCTTGTTCTCCCCTGATTAAGGAGAACATGATCTTAGATGGTCTCATGAGCACGAACCATGCCTTGAGCCATTGGATAGAGTTTTTCCGGGGTTTAGAGTAAAATAGCGTGAGGGTGGATGCATCAGACATTGATTTATGTCACGACTCCACCTATTTACTTGTAATGAACTCGTCTCAACTTGAATAGGCTGATTCTTCATGCCTGATCCGACTCCTCACACTATGCTGACTGGGTTGGGTCTTGGGGATCTCTACCACGAACCATGGATTGAGCTGGTTATGAAGTCTGTTGTCTAGGGTAGTCCTGTGATGAAATTGCTAGTTGATAGCTGCAATGGAACAGAGTGTTTGCGATCCCGTGATTTCTATCCCTAGAGTCCCTGTTTTTCCCCATAGTTCACAGCTTGCACTCGACCTCACCACTCAATCAGTGTGGTCGAATAGCTTTAGTACTGTGATTTTTCCTGCTTAGTTCCATGATGTGTTAAAGTGTGACAGACTTTGGTACCTCTAGTATCAATTAGGGTTTTTAGTAGATTTCTTATTTAGACGACTAGTACCACACCCTTTTGATAATTACTTGAATAGCTAGCCTTATTAATCAACTGATTGCTGTAGACCACTCTTGATTGGTTTGACATTGATACTCTCAACATCCATTTACCACTATACTACAATTGATAAACTCTGTGTTTTGCTCTCTCTAGGCTTAGGTTGATTGCATTGCTGTCTTTCTTTGCTTAGGGTAGGCAAAATCCTAGTTTCAGAACGACGGCAAAAACATGATGTGTCGTAAAGTTTTCCTCAAAGGGAGCACACAATGAATAGGCTGCAAGTGCACAACAATCAATTGTAGTATTTAAGGTATATCGAATCCACAGAGAGAGAAGATGTATTGCAAATCAAGAGAAACAAGTAAAGCTAGAACTCATTAATAAAAAGGGGTTTTGTGTCACGCAAATCACGCAAAACAAATAAAATGAATGTAAATGAATATGAGATGAATGTTGGGCGCTTAAGGGGTTTTCTAGGGTTCAATGATCTATCTATTCGAAATAAGTTCAATGTAATGCATCTCTACTCCTAAGTCTTGGACTATGAAACACAAAAGTTTGGCTAACCTATTGTCATTGAGAAAACCGGCTGAAATCAACTAATCCTATTACTCAACTATCGCAGGCAATAACATAGGTTTCAAAGCATTAAAATCGAGTTCAATCAGAATCCATAAGACTATATAACTAAGGCGTATGTGCTTGTCATGATGAGATACTCATCAAATCTAGGTTCCAACAAACTAAGCAAACGGTTCGAATAACTTAGATGCCTAAGATGAATAGCTAGTTCATGACTCTAACTATATGCATTAAGAATGAGATAAGACCGAAAGACAGTGTAAACGGATATGCAAATACAATAAAACTCGCCAATCAAAAGATAATGATCATCTCACCCCATTGATTGGCCTTTTAGACCCAACTGGATAGTCTACTCGGCCATGCTCAAGGTTGTCATCGATGATATGAATGAGTAAAACATATATCTAATGCAATAAGGTAAAGGTTTAGAGATTACTTCTTTAGATCCAAAAATAACAAGTTGTAAGGACTTCTCCTTTGACAAAGTTACAAAAGAATAGGGAAAGAGATGGTGGAACTTCAAAGCTTCCGCGAGATCAAGTTGCCTATGCGGCTCCTTGGAGGTGGCGTTGGCTTTTTGAGGTGGTGATGGACTTTTTAGGGTTTCTGAGGTGAACTTAGGTGGTGGTTTGAAAATTTGATGAGGCACACAAAACCCTAGCTTCATAAACTCGTATACATAGGTCTTGGGTTGCAAGAGATTGGCTTCTAGGGTTTAGGAAGGGCAGACTCGTCATCTTGATGAGTGTGGAGGCAATGGGCCGAGCCTAGTGATGGGACAAGCTTCTAAGGCAGTGAATGAGGCTGGCCTCGGTCACAAAATTAGAGACCGGGGTGCCCAAGAGGCCTGGCCTCGGTCACGAGCTTAGTGACTGAGGTTTGGTGCTTTGTCGCTGGTTTGACATAGCTTTATTTTCTGGGATGCATCTTCCAAAATGCTGAATGGATTGCTTTGATTCTTATCCCATAAAAATCTTGACTCTTCAAGCTTTCCAATGATATAGAGAACTCCAATATTGGTCCACGGGAAGGTCTTCAAATGTTGTCAAACTTCTGATGCTTTGAAACTGGCTCAAAACGGGTATTTGCTTCTTTTTGATCCATATTCCCATAAAACCTGTAAAACCTCTCTGACACTAACAATACTTAATAATAGAATATTTAGCTTTGAAATCATACCATATCTCTCTTAAAATAATATGAAAACCATATTAAAAACGGGTCAAAATACGATGTTATCAGCTTGATACTGTGCACAACCTTCTAGTGAACAAGAAGTCAGTTCACTTTGCTCAAAAGGTTGAGGTTTTCGAAGCTGAAGAAGAAGCTGCTGAAGAGGATGTGAACTATGTGAATGGTTCCGGTTTCAATGGCCAAAGGTTTGGCAATTCTCAAAGAAACTTCAGAGGTTACAACAATCAGAGAAACAACTACGGGAACAACCAGAACTCGTCTGGATTTACGCCCAGGCCTGTGACTCAGGAAGCTCAGCGAAACATCAGTTGTTTCACTAGGGACTTTGGAAGTTCCCATTATCAGAATTTGCCTTCTAAGACTGTGGATTCTGAGTTGAAAGATATGCTTAACCAGATACTTGAGGGACAGCAGAAGATGACTGTGGATTTCAATGATAAGATAGATGCTATGTATGCCAATCTCAATGGAAAGTATGAGACATTGAATAACGACATCAAGAGGTTGGATACTCAATTGGCACAATCTGCTGTGAACACAAAACGCCCTGATGGTGTCTAACCCGGAAGTACTGACACTAATCCTAGGTACTCTTTTGCTGTTGTTATGTCCTCGGGAGATATGGTCAAGAGAGAGATCAAGGAAGAGGTTCTGGAGAGTTCTGAAGCTAAGGAAAACATTGAGACTCTCATCTCGGAGCTTATATTGATCGACACCACTGCTACGTGTCGGTCGACACCACCCAACTTATCAGAGGATTTGATGCAAGTCACGACTAAGGACGGTCCTGACTTCAGGCAAATCGATCGACAGGCACCTTGCCGTGTCGGTCGACGTGCATAGCCCAATGACGGAATTTATCTCTGAAAATTACCTAAGTTGGAAGATCTCGGAAGTTTTGCTGTACCCTGCTCCATTTCTGGAGTTAAGTTCACTGATTCACTCTGTGATAGTGCAGCTAGTATCAATATTATGTCTAATGATGTTGTGATGAGATTCAGAATCAATGATATGAAGAGATCTTCAATTGAGATTACATTGACTGATGCCTCTTTGAAGAAATGCTTGCGGTATATTGAGAATCTGAGAGTTCAAGTTGGTGATTGTCTGCTTCCCTGTGATTTCCATGTTGTCGTAACAGATATCGGGTCTTATATGCCACTGATTTTGGGTAGGCCGTTCCTTGGTACTGCTGGAATGATAACATCGTATTTTGACCCGTTTTTACTATGGTTTTCATATTGTTTTAAGAGAGATTTGGTATGATTTCAAAGCTAAATAGGCTATTATCAAGTATTGTTAGTGTCAAAGAGGTTTTACAGGTTTTCTGGGAATATGGATTAAAAAGGAGCAAAGACCCGTTTTAAGGCAGTTTCAAAGCATCAGAAGTTTGAAAACATTTGAAAACCTTCCCTTGGACCAATATTGGATTTCTCTATATCATTGGAAAGCTTGAAGAGTCAATATTTGTATGGGACAATAATCAAAGCAATCCATTCAGCTGTTTGGAAGATGCATCCCAGAAGATGAAGCTATGTCAAACCAGCATCAAAGCACCAAATCTTGGTCACTAAGCTTGTGACCGAGGCCAGGCCTCTTGGGCAACCCGGTAACTAAGCTCGTGACCGAGGCAAGCCTCCTTCACTACCTTAGAAGCTTGGCCCATTACTAGGCTCGGCCCATTGCCTCCACACTCATCAAGATGACGAGTCTGCCCCTTCCTAAACCCTAGAAGCCAATCTCTTGCGCTCCAAAACCTATATATACAAGTTTTTGAAGCTAGGGTTTCGTTTGCCTCATCAAACTTTCAAACCACCACCTAAGTGCATCACAGAAACCCTAGAAAGTCCATCACCACCTCAAGAAGCCATTGCCGCCTCCAAGGAGCTGCAGAAGCAACTGAATCTTGCTGAAGCTTTGAAGTTCCACCATCTCTTTTTCTATTTTTTTGTAACTTTGTCAAAGGAGAAGTCCTTACATCATGTTATTTTTGGACCTAAGGAATTAATCTCTAAACCTTTACCTTATTGCATTAGATCTATGTGTTACTCTTTCATATCATCGATGACAACCTTGAGCATGGCCGAGTAGACTATCCAGTTGGGTCTAAAGGGCAAGTCAATGGGTTGAGATGATCATTATCTTTTGAGTGGCGAGTTTTATTGTATTTGCATATTCGTTTACACTGTCTTTCGGTCTTATGTCATTCTAAATGTATATAGTTAGAGTCATGAACTAGCTATTGATCTTAGGCATCTAAGTGGTTCGAACTGTTTGCTTAGTTTGTTGGAACCTAGATTTGATGAGTATCACATCATAATAAGCACATACCCCTTAGTTATGGAGTCTTATGGATTAGGATTGAACTTAATTTTAATGCTTTGAAACCTATGTTACTGCCTGCGATAGTTGAGGAATAGAATTAGTGGATTTCAGCAGGTTTACCCGAACTTTTGTGTTTCATAGTCCGAGACTTGCATTACATTGAACTTATTTCGAATAGACAGATCATTGAACCCTAGAGACCCCCTTAAGCGCCCAAGATTAATCTCATATTGATTTACATTCATTTTATTTGCTTTGCGTGACACGAAACCCCTTTTTTATTATTGAGTTCTAGCTTTACTTATTCCTCGTGATTAGCAATACATCTTCTCTCTCTGTGGATTTGATATACCTTAAATACTACGATTGATTGTTGTGCACTTGCAGCCTATTCATTGTGCACTTCCAAGTTCACTAAGATGGAAGCTGTTTTCAGTTCTAAGATCTCTGCCCTCACCAAACAAGCCCACCAATCAGGAGTTGTTAAAGCATGGTGAATACTTTCAAGAACAAGATGATAAAATCCTTGATTCAATGTACTCTACCCACCAAGTAGAGGACCGACTGGAGCAAAAGTTGGAGATTTTGCAGGAGAAATTTGATGATGGAGACTTAAGTTATGAGAGCTTTGGATCTCAGCAAGGAGAAACCTCTATCTCATCTAACCTTACTCAAGGAGAGGATGAACCCGGAGAAGCATGCTGCAACATGATAACTAGGATCCCTTATGGAGAAATTCCCGAGAACAACAACTTTCATCAATCCCGGAACCAAAGAAGCATCTACTCCCGAGGTAACTACGGACCCCTCCGGCTCCTTACCATCACTATGAAGGTTGGAAGACACCCCCAAGTCGTCACCAATCTCACTTTTCACATCCTTACCAAAGGAGGCCCAAAGATCTCCAAAACCGATTCCCGCTGAACCATCGTGCCTATCATCCACCACAGCCGCCTCTTCAACACTATGGCCACGCCAATTCACATCAGAATCTAGAGGAGAGACTTGAAAGCTAATTGAAGCAATGCTTGGAGCTACAGGAGGTAACTTTAAGAAAACTCCATGAGAGATTAGATATGATTGAAAGGAGCATATGGGGACTTACAAGAAGGATCACTAAAATTGAGTGGAAGAACGAAGATAAAAGGCTAGCATTGGAGACCACATCCAAACTTCAGGAAGGATTTGAAGATAATGAGAATTCCGAATCTCCACCTCATGTTAGCTGCAATGTGATCACACCCTACAAGTTGGTACAACCATTGCAAGAACAAGAAGAAGGTGAGATATTTCAAGAAGGCGCAAGAGGCCTTAGAAGGATGAGCCGCTCACGGAACATCTTTGATTTCAGCTAGCAAAGAAACCAATGGTATCCGTAGACTATAAGCCTAAGGGAGCTTGGAAATTTCAACAGAGTAGTTGAGCAACTACTAAAAGGCACATCTTTTGACAAAGCATGTTCCAAGTACGGTATAGACCGATTCTTCATGGAGAGTTCTGAGACTAGAGCCGAGATGAAATATCTTTATGAACAAGCATTGAGATACTCAAGACCCCCAAGGAAGCTTACGAAGTCTAAAAGTCCTGGAAGATTCCTTATAACTTGTACTATAAGAGGAGTCAAGTTCAAAGATGCATTATACGACTCTGGTCCATGCATCAATCTTATGTCCTCAAGAGATGCAGAAAAGATTGGTTTAAAGGATGTTCAAGCATCTGACATACGCATAGGGTTTGTGGATTGTACGTCCATAGTTCCCATGGGAATGGTCTCGGACATTTGCGTGAACATCGCGAGTTGTGACATTCCCACAGATTTCCAAGTGGGCCATATTGAGAAGGGAAAAGCTTCACAACTCAAACTAGGAGGATCTTTCCTTGCAACAACTGGAGTGATAAAGGATTGGCCAAACAAGAGGATAAGTTTTGCCAACATTGATCGAAAAGTTTTCTATGGAGCTGTACCTTTCGTTATGACATCTCAACAACCAAAGAAAGTATGTCCTAATCCTAATGGAACTCCACCAGAGCTTGTCAAGAACAAGAAACTTTGTCTTAGGACAGAGGATTATTCTCATCTCTCATAAGAGAAAGACCAAGTGTAGCCAAGGACTTTAAACAAGGGCTCTTAGTGGGATGCAAGCCACTTTGTAAGTTTTCTTTCCCTTTAATAAATTAGATTTCCTTTTTCTTTTGATTTTTGCATGTTTTATCTCAGGTGTTCCACATAAACAGAAAAAAAATACAAAAGAAGAAAATGGAAAAGCATAAAAAGAAGAGAATCGAGTTGGATCCGACCTAAGTCACAAGGCCCATGACCGACGTCCCAAGGAGACCCAACCCCGGTCACGAAGCCTGTGACCTAGGTTCTGAGTATGGCAACTCCAAATTTCATGTTTCAAAGTGGCAAGAAGATTTCACAAGTCTGGTCAGATTCATTTGGCCAATGCATGGATAAGGCAACATATTGATTATACCAAAGATCACTGCTGAAAGTCCCCACAAAGCATAACTCACCTCCAACTTAAAGAAGGACAACATCAGGCCCATACCCCGGTCACAAGGCCTGTGACATAGGTCCCATGAAGGCCACACCCCGGTCACGAAGCCAGTAACCGAGGTTTTCCGAGCAAAACTGCCGAGAGCCGATTTCCGGGTTCCAAGGAAATTCTGAAAATTTTGATGATCTGGTACGTTTCTGACCTTATGGAACCTATTGAAGCTAATTAAATCATCTTAGGAAGCCATGAAAACTTCCCTGATCTCATCCATTGAGTTTTACTAAGCCAAGACCAAAGTTGAAAACGGGCCGCGACTAGGTCAAAACCAAGCCTCATGAAGAATTTTCAAGTTCCACTCAACCAAACGATCAAGGATCAGGTATTCAACATCTTATGGGTATTCTAGGAGTAATGGTCGAACCAATTTTTGGAAAAGGATTCATGGGAAGAAGATCATTCCACCTCAAGCTTTACGATTGCATATTTTACTAAAGTTGAAGGATATTGAAATCTACTCGAGCAAAAGTTGTCCAACTTGACACACGCCTAAAGGATGACCCTTGGGAAGTTTTGGTCGAAGAAATATCAGAAAAAGAGACTCAGAGAAGAAAAAGGCCAATCATCAAAACAGAGTCCACACCCAGCAACCCGCGGCTAGGAATTTCACAAATCTTGGGCCATTTTGCTATTGGTTCGATGGATTGACACAAGATTCAATATCTAAGGATATGAGGATATTTGGGAAGTTTTCAGCAAATAAAACGTAGCCATGATCGGGCTAGATTTCGAGATCCACCATTGGACCCTATTTTGAAGGTTACCCGGACTATGAGGGGGTGAAATGGGACATCCAAATCTCGGATCCACAAGTAAGTACACATTCCTTTGGTAAATTTTGAAGCATGGGATGATATATTTGCAAGACAAGAAGAAGGAACAAGGAAGAAGAGGGCAGCCACAATCCATTCCGGGTTCGGAAGGACGGCCCCGGTCACAAGGACCGTGACCGAGGCGGCCTGCCCCGGTCACGACTACTTGTGACCAAGGTTTCTCACCCTAGTGCCTCGACGCCACTCCTCTTACACAACGTTACTTCACTTATCAAGATCACTTCACCAATCCGACCATAAGCACATTTGGAGCATATCAGTCACCATGGGAATATCTCAACCATGGCAACAAAGACATCAAAGAGATAACATCACCACCATCTCACCATCGACACCACCACAATTCTATCTTTATCTTTATTTTATTTACATTTATTTATATTTTATCATATCATTGATGGTTCTTAGGTTCTTTGTCTCAGCAAATATGCATTTAGAAGAGATCTTCACAAAGAATTCAATGGACTAGCACCAAGTCCATGTGATGTTAAGTTTCAAAGGAAGAAACACCGGTTAGTTGCCCTCATTCCGATTAAGGTGACATTGTTCTTTAACCCAACTTTTCCTTATGATTTCCATCCTTTTCTCCTTCTTGTTTTCCCACCAAGGACGGTGTGATTTAAGTCTGGGCGGAAGGATGTTCATCTTTTACTGACACCTATATTTTGTTGACCTGAGACCTTTTGCCACTTTTTACATCAATGATTATGCCTATTTATGCGATTTTATCGAGTCAAATTTTTTTTATTAATCAAAACTGTTAGGGAACAAGGACCTTGATCTATTGGATTGTTTGGACTGGTGATTACTCTAATGACTCACAGCTTGGCCGAGGTTCCGTTTGGGAAAGGCCATAGGAGGATTCAACATTCCCCAAAAGCTTCTTTTCGTTGGAAAGTAAGGGTAAACCAAAGTCGTCTCTAAATCTATTTGAACCTAACTTGACATTCAATTTCTTCCTCAGGGATTTTCACTCATTGGATATAGACCTATTCGAACCATACAAGGCCGCAAAATTTTCCACCAAGCATACAACTACCTCTCTTCCTCTTCGCAAGCTCGGAAAAAAAGAAAAGCAAGAAAAACAAAAAAGAAAGAAAGGAAAGGAGAAACAAATCAAAGCAACAAGCCCAAGTGAACCAAGGGATGATGCGTAAACCCGTGTATCTTTTGTGACCATATGGAAGGATTTTGTTGTAAGGGAAACATTAAGAGTCAAAGCAGCCAAGGTATGATGCGTAGACCCGTGTATCCTTTGTGATTCCAGGGAGAGTCGTCCCAAAGAAAACAAAAGAAAGAAAAAGAAGAAAGAAAGAAAAAGAAAGAAAGAAAAAGAAGAAGTAGAAGAAGAAAAGACGAAGCACCGGAAACAACAAAACTCGGTGGCTGTAAACATGATATCAAGGAGCTTGGAACAAAAAGAGGAGAGGGAAAGTATGCTGGAGAAGGCCTTGGTAAGAAGAAGTTTCCCTGACTTTATGTCAATTTCCCTTTGGTAAGACCACCATACCTTTCATTCCATTAATTTATGTAAAGAGATGACAATGGAATCCCGAAAACTTGTTTGGATTGGAGTAACTAAGGTTTGAAGATGATCCTTGTGGTTAATCTTGGACCATGTTCCAACTCCTAGTGACAAATTGTTTGAAGACCAGACATCCCCAACAAGCTAAGTTAGTTCCCGTGATTTTCAAACATCTCTTCCATTCTATTTTGCTTGAGGACCAGCAAAGGTTTAAGTCTGGGGGAGTTGATAACATCGTATTTTGACCCGTTTTTATTGTGGTTTTCTTATTGTTTTAAGAGAGACTTGGTATGATTTCAAAGCTAAATAGGCTTTTGTCAAGTATTGTTAGTGTCAAAAAGGTTTTATAGAAATTTGGATCAAAAAGGAGCAAAGACCCATTTTGAGGCAGTTTCAAAGCATCAGAAGTTTGACAACATTTGAAGACCTTCCCGTAGACCTATATTCGAGTTCTCTATATCATTGGAAATATTGAAGCTATGTTAAACCAGCGCCAAAGCACCAAACCTCAGTCACTAAGCTTGTGACTGAGGCTAGGCCTCTTGGGCACCCCTGTCACTAAGCTCGTGACCGAGGCCAGCCTCTATCACCACCTGAGAAGCTTCGCCCATCACTAGGCTCGGCCCATTGCCTCCACACACATCAAGATGACGAGTCTGCCCCTTCCTAAACCCTAGAAGCCAATCTCTTGCGCCCCAAGACCTATATATACAAGTTTATGAAGATAGGGTTTCGTGTGCCTCATCAAAGTTTCAAACCACCACCTAAGTTCATCACAGAAACCCTAGAAAGTCCATCACCACCTCAAGAAGCCGACGCCGCCTCCAAGGAGCCACAGAAGCAATCGAATCTCGCTGAAGCTTTGAAGTTCCACCATCTCTTTCTCTATTCTTTTGTAACTTTGTCAAAGGAGAAGTCCTTACATATTGTTATTTTCAGACCTAAAGAAGTAATCTTTAAACCTTTACCTTAGTGCATTAGATCTATGTTTTACTCTTTCATATCATCGATGACAACCTTGGGCATGGCCGAGTAGACTATCCAGTTGGGTCTAAAGGGCCAGTCAATGTGGTGAGATGATCATTTTCGTTTGAGTGGCGAGTTTTATTGTATTTGCATATCCGTTTACACTGTCTTTCGGTCTTATCTAATTCTTAATGCATATAATTAGAGTCATGAACTAGCTATTGATCTTAGGCATCTAAGTAATACGAACCGTTTGCTTAGTTTGTTGGAACCTAGATTTGGTGAGTATTGTGTCATAACAAGCACATACCCCTTACTTATGGAGTCTTATGGATTAGGATTAAACTTGATGTTAATGCTTTGAAACCTATGTTATTGCCTGCGATAGTTGAGTAATAGGATTAGTGGATTTCAGCCGGTTTTCTCTATGACAATAGGTTAGCCAAATTTTCGTGTTTCATAGTCCGAGACTTAGTTGTAGACATGCATTACATTGAACTTATTTCGAATAGACAGATCATTGAACCCTAGACACCCCCTTAAGCTCCCAACATTCATCTCATATTGATTTACATTCATTTTATTTGCTTTGCGTGATTTGCTTGAGACAAAACCGTTTTTAATTATTGAGTTCTAGCTTTACTTGTTCCTCTTGATTTGCAATACATCTTCTCTCTCTGTGGATTCGATATACCTTAAATACTATGATTGACTGTTGTGCACTTGCAGCCTATTCATTGTGTGGTCCCTTTGAGGAAAAATTTACGACACATCATGGAGCTATGTTAGACTTGCTAACTAGGAAGATTTCTCTGAGGCGTGTTGATCCTGATGTGTTTTATCCTGCAAAACCAGACGGATATGTGATATGGAATCCCCAGGTTGTTGTTAAAGAAGTGAATGAGGTTCACACTAAGGAGTTCACTGCAAGGATTCCGAAAGCTGCGGGTAAGAAGAAGAAACCGCATAGAAAAGCAGTGACTGTGGGACCTCTTATGACTTTGACTCCTGTGAGGAAATTTGTTGATACTATTGAGTATAACCTGGCAGTATGGAAGTGGTTCCAGGCCATTTGCCAAGATTAAAGCTATCATCACTCCTGAGTTTAAGGCTAAAGGACAAGTCGCAATGGATAAGATGATGAGTAAGGTTCTTAAACCCAAGATGCTTAATTTAAGTGAGGATGATCTCGGCTCCAAGACTTCATCTTCACCACCTTCAGATTCATCTGGAGATCCTCCATCCATCTTAATTTTGACAAAGTCAAGCTAATGACTGAAATTAAGCGCTTAGTGGGAAGCAAACCACTGGTGAGTCGATCAGTGTCTTGTTAACTAGTTTTTCTTTGTTTTTGTTTTGTCTCAGGAACTAGACGTGCTTAATGACGATTATGGAAAGATTTGCATGGATTGGCGAAGCTTTATGTAATTTTTCGACCAAGGAACACAAGGTTTGTGTCCGTGTTGATCGACACGAACACCTTGTGTCGGTCGACGGGGACCTGAGGTTAGTATAAATACCACATTTCCTTCTTCTTCTCCACTTCCATCTTTCTCTTTTCGCAAAAAACCGTCAGCTTCATCACCCAAATTCGCCAAATCCATATTTTTCACCAAATTGATCGGTTTTTGACCCTAAACTCAAGAAATTCGATTTTATTCACTCCTATATCATTCATTCCATCAAAATCCAAGGTATGTTCTTCAAATTTCATCTTAAAATCCGAAAATTTCAAGGGTTAGATTTTCACTATGATCCGAAATTGGAGTGTATTTAGAAAGATTGAAGTGTTAATTGTTGCTAAATTAGGTTGATTTGATAGAAAAGTCATGAATTTCTATGAATAAAACTTGAACTAATTTGACATGAAATTCAAAACTTAGAGATGTTTAGGATGACGGATAATTGTAGGTTTGACAATGTTAATGATTGTTTATGCTTAACCATTGATGGGTTTGAGATTTGAGATGAAATTGCGCTTGATTAAACTCTGATTTTGGCATCGTGTCGATCGACATGATATGCTTGTGTCGGTCGACATGAGTACACTTATTCTGGATTTTTGCTAATTTTTGGATTTGTTCTCTCGTCTCTCTTTCAGGTACATCGTGACTGGTAGGGGAAAGTGACCACAGACTTCAGAGGCTCAGGGAGAGTCTAGTAGTACACCTTCTCCGCCTATCGAATCTCATCGTCCATGGCTTTGTCGAGAGGGGTTGAGATTAGACCCAAACGTCATTGGGACAGAACTCCTAAAGAGGTAGGTGATGAAGCCCGAGTGTTACAAACATGAGATCTCTTATTAGTGGGACGAGTATGATACTCTGTTCTATAATGCTTGGTTGAACATGGAGATTAAGCCCACCCGGCTTATGGACAGTGTCACCTTGCAACATATGAAGATTAAAGATGAGTGTCTGCTAGCTTTGCAGAAGATTGGGCTGGGTACTTTGTGCACTCAGTACTACGAGGTGTATCCAGAGTTGGTCCGGCGGGGTTAGCTCAGCCACTGTGCAGCTCTACTAGACTTTGCTTGAGGGGTTAGCTCAGACGGGAATCCTCACATTCATGATTCAAGGAGTTCGGTACAGGATCACTATTCCCGACCTCTGCACCGTCTACGGGTTTGACCCGACGACGACTGGATCTACTTTAATTTGACCCTCAACAAGTCGATTATTTTTCAGACTTACTGGGGTAAGTTCGTGGATGGCTGTTACAGCGCTAACGGGTCTACTCACTCTGACATCTGGCATCCGGTTCTTCGATATGTGTTTCGAGCCATCTCGAACATGCTGCTGTGTAAGATGGAGGCCAACAAGATGAGCTAGAGTGAGTTGACTGAGGAGTGGACCAAGCTAGATCCCGATGTGAACCTTAGCGCGATCTTTGGGCATCATTTGGTCAGCTTGAAGGTTCTCCCACTCACGGGAACGAGGGACAAGTCAGAATCTGTGGGTAGCCTGTTGACACCCATATTCCATTTTTGCGGGATTAGCACAGAGGGAGTCAAGGTGCTGAGTGATAGATCCATCATGGACGAGGTGTTCTTGATGCATGCCAAGTGGATTAGGAAGGATTTTGGTTGGTGCTACCACAGTGCGGGAGTAGACTACATGATCGCGCTTCTGCAGACAGAACTCACCGGCATCACGGGCACTCAGGCCCGCCTACTTTTCCAGCTGCATCACATGCTGCGCACCCATGGTCCTCAGACCCGCCGTCGCAGAGGTGCCTCTTCACAGTCCATCCCTACACCTTCTTAGGATGATCCGATTCCTGACTCTACTGCACTTCAGTACGGACTTCCCGCTACACATCCCATTCCGATGGACACTGCTGTGTTTCAAAGATATGTTGCGGATAGCTTCCACATTGCTTCACTCTCTCATTGCGGATGTGTACGTCAGACCAATGCAGCTCCTTCTCAGCCCCATCCTATCCCGATTCCCACTCCTTCTCCGTCTTCAGATCCCATTTCGGAAGAGGATTAGCTCTTCCCTTTTCTTTTTCCTTTGAGGCATTGCTTTTATTTTTGCTTTATTTGCTTCTGTTTTTGCTTCAGTACTTTGTTTTTATTTTCATTTGAGTATTGTTGAAACTCATTTATGTTATATATCAGCTTCTTATTGACCTGTTTTGCTCTTAATCTGGATCTAGATGTTAGAAAACGAGTTGATTGATCATATAGAATGGTGCAGAACTTCGGAAAACCACAACCCTGCTCACGTTGATCGACATGAAGGGTGTGTGTTGGTCGACATGGACCCACCATATCAAGTCACGTTTTTCAAAACATAATAGTTCATCTCTACTCAATTTTATTTCTTTTTATCACTTTCCTTAGGCTTATTTACATTGGGGACAGTGTAGTTTAAGTCTGGGGCAGGTCATTGCTAACTATGTTTATTCTTTTGAGAGTCAGTCCAAATTTTTGTTTTTCAAAACCTTTTTTTTATTGAGTCAAAACTAGTCCAGGAACTATGAGCTATCACTTGGTCTATTTGTTGTTTGCTATGTCTTCTGGTGACCATTGTTGCAGAGATTATTCAGATTCAACTAATGGAAAAACCCCAAGTCTGACCGGTTAACTTGAGAGCCCCACACTTACAACAAATGACCGCTATAGCCTGAGCTAACTTCTGTCAGTTCCTTTTACCTCATGGACGAAATTAGTATTTGAGAGCTTGACTTTTCATTCATACCTGACCTGATAAAACCAAAGTAAGTTATGATGTCTAGTCTCCCCAAAAAGTTGTTACTAATAATAAAAGCCTTTAGGTATAATCTATGAATGACCAAGTGATTCTGTGAAGTAGAAGCGGGTATTGAGAAGACTGCGAGTGACTATGGTGAATGTACATGGTGGTTAGTCTCTGAATAGTTCTTGTACCATGTGGATTACATGATGACTAGTAAGCACAATGTTCTAAAGAGTAGGTGAGTTCCACGATTTTCAAACTACATTCTTGGTTTGGTTTTCTGTTTTGCTTGAGGGCAAGCAAAAGCTAAGTCTGGGGGAGTTGATATATCATGGATTTTATGGTTTTATGACATGATATATGTATTGGTTTTGGAGTCTTTGTATATTGAGTCTTATTAGGTACAAACACGAGATGGATCCTTATAAGCACTTTGGAGCATTTGGAGGCTTCTAGCTGAGCAAATCAACAAGGAGACGGATATTCATGTCCATGTTGATCGACACGCTTCCCTTGTGTTGGTCGACATCACCTAGACGATATTGAAGCGTCCAAGTTTTATCCAGTTTAAAGAATTGCAACTTTGCCCCAGAAGTTTCCAATGTTTATTAATTATGCCTAATCGTGTTTTTAGGTTAAATTATGTTTTAGAAGTCCCAAAGACTAAGTTTGATCATATTCTAAGTTTTTCAAGTTCATTATAATTTCAAGGAGATTATTGGAGAGAAGATTCAGATCTCAAACTTTGAAGAGAGAAGAATTCTGAACTCCATTTGTTTCTTATTTCTGATTTTTATGAGTATTATGCAGACAATGATTTTTGTTTCATCTTCTATGTCTGAGTAGTCACCTTGTTAGATCTAGGGTTTCAAAAGGGATTATGAAGGAAAATTAAATTGGGTTTAGTATTGTTAAGTTATCTATTATGTTCTTCATCTAGATTTGATCATTACACTAGTCTTAGGATTGATCACCCTAATACTGGTACCATAGGATTATTGGTAGACACGAGAGTGTTATTGATACCCTGAACTAAACTTAGATGAGCAAACAGCCTTTTCGCAGTGAGAGGTTGTTTAGGAATTTTGTAAACATATCGTACCCACACTATCATAGAGACTATTTATTGGTATTTCGCAAAGAGATTTGGTTTTCTTCTGTTTAGAGGATAGATGTCGTCGCAGCGAGAGTTGGATGAGATATCATATTAGTGTTACAAGTTTAAGAACCGCACAAACACTTTAGACTTAGTTTACGGACCGCCCAGTTTTTTTCCCGAGTTTTCCTGATTAATGTCCCTCGGTCTAGCGCTTTAATCATCTGAATATAATCTCATTTAATTGCTATTTTTGTCTATTGCATTGCTCTATTTTCTTATTTTCATCTAGCTTAACTCGAATCTGTTCAATCTATTGTGTGAGTTTTCAGAGTCCTTGGGGATTTGACCCTTAACTACTACAATGATCTCTTAATTTGAGAGAGTAGCTTCTAGGGTTATATTTGACCCCTATCACCTTTCCCAGGAAGGAATAAGAAGCAGCAGGCAGTTAAGTACAAGAAGCTATTCGAGAAACATCTGAAGGACGTTGAGCTTCATATTGGATGCTTTGATGCTAATACCCCCAGCCCAAAAGTATATCAAAGATATGGTTATGGAAAAAAACCAAAGAAGCACAAAGTATGGTACTCCTCACTTATGAATGCATGACTATAACTGAGAAAGAGCTTATAGTGCAAGAGAAGCTTGAAGACACAAGATCATTCACTCCTCCATGGTCTATGAACCAAACAGTCTTCAGAAACTCTCTATGTGATCTTGGAGATATTGTGATCATTTTGCCTCTGTCTGTAGCAAAGAAGTTGGGCTATGATGATTACAAACCATGTAAGCTTTCTTGATGTTAGCTGATAGGACTATGAAACGTCCCTATGGCCTCATGGACAATCTCCCTAGCAGAATTGGGCATGATAAGATGCCTACTGACTTCTTGGTGTTGAAAATGGATGAGGAGCTAAGAGATCCTCTAATTCTGGGAAAGCCCTTCTTAGCATCTGCAGGTGCTGCGATTGATAAAAAGAATGTGAAGATAGATCTTCATCTTGGAAGTGATCTAGGGCTGAAGTTTGATTTTGATAGTGCTGCCAAGAAGCCAACCTTTGATGGGCAGCCTTTCTCTCTTAAAGTAATGGACCATCTCTTTGATGCACCATTCAAGGAGCCTCATAAGAAATACCACGTTCAGATTGCTTTGACTAAAGAAGAGGAAGTTGGAGATCCCAACAGTGAGATTTGGAGCCCTGAAGAGGTTTTAGACCCCAGATAAAGAGGGAATAGGACCAGAAGTTGCTGAGGAAGCTGTTGGGTCACAAGCAGAGAACATTACTGTCAATGAAGAAGGTTCAGAGGTCACTCGACCACCTGACTCGAGCTCATGGTCGAGTCAAACCCCCATGTGCCCAAAAACGCCAAGTTTTATGTCTAAACTCAACGTTTCCATCAACAAAGTCAAAACTACACCATATGACTGCTCGAGCATTACTATCAAGGCATCAAACCGGGCTGAGAATGAGCTTACAAAACTGGAAGACATGAAGCTTCAGATACTAGAGCTCAGGAGTAATGGCAATAGTTCCTCTCCCAAGAAAGTCACCAAAGAGTTAAGTGTACCAGGGAAGAGTAGAGCTTTCAACATTGCAAGAACAGCTTCCAATCTTCATTACTCACCTAAGCTCTTTCAAATGGAGTCTCCGGTACCTCTCTATGATCCACCACCTGATTAAAAAGAGTGAAGAGTCATGCTATTGTGACTTAAAACAAGCTCACTTGGGAGGAAGTCCCATGTCTATCCCTATATATATATTGCTCTAAGATTTTATGTTTTTGGTATTTTTGATGTGTTTCTAGTGTTTAGAGTCTAAGGGAATAAGCAGTGGAACGTATAGAGCAAAGCTAGACCAAAGAGATCATAGATACAGCTGCTGAAACCCTCTTCACTCCACCATAAGGTTACAACTTCAGACCCTTCACTGTATATACAATTGCATAGTTTTGTTTAGCTTTGTTTTCAATCTCTCAAACCTTTATTTGAATTTTTATTACACAAGGGACTGTGTAATTTAAGTTTGGGGGAGGGTCTGAGAGATGTATTTGACATATCTACTTATTTTCTTATTCAAATTTGCATCATATATGTGCATTGAAAAAACCTAAAAATTTGAAAATTTTCTGTAAACTATTTTATTAAAAACAGAGTGTTCATGTAGCATCATTTCCATTTTAGGATTGAGTCTAGTGGCATTTTGTTTAGGATTGTACATTTACATAGGAAACATTGAGGATTAAACATAATAAGCTTAATAACCAAACATATGGCTTCAGTGCCATAGTTTCTAGTTCTCTACTGCTTGCACCTAAGTTTCAAACATAAGGCTGAACTCTGTTTGGAATCAGACTTAGCATTCTGCCTTAGTTAAAACTAGTTGTGATTTGTAATGCTATCCCTAATAATTTGAACATAATCTGATTAAAAATTATCATGTTATGAATTATAATATGAACTCATGGACACCCTATATGTATTTGGATCTCCTTATCCTTTTTACCACTCTTGTTAATCCAAATAGCTGCTCCCAGCACCAAACTTTACTTCTTTCAGACCCTGATAAATTCTGTGGAAGGCCTAATTTTTGATGGAATTTAAGAGAAAGTGTTAGGTTTAGGCCGACAAGCATAGGTTCCTATATAGACTCTGGTCCACGCTTTTTGGACCAGAATAGACTAGGGAATTCAAAATAGGCATTAGTTTGAGTCTGGGAAAGAAAACAAAGAGTGAGAAAAGAAAGAAAAAAATAAGAGAATGCTAAAAAACGTTTCTTTGGAGAGGATAGTAAGTATATGTGTCTAGTAAAGGATTTGGGAAGTTTATCTATGATATGGGAAGGCTCTATGAAGAGAAAAAGAAAAAGAAAATATTAGTTGTATGAAAATTCACTCGACCACTCTACTCGACCAAAGGGGTCGAGTCAGAGCCTCGCAGTAAAGAAAATAAAAATCCCCAGTTCCGCTAGAAATAAAAAAAAACGAATGTAAAGTATTCTCTCCTTAAAACTAAAAAAAAACAGAAGTCGATCCTTGAGTCAAAGAAATCAAAAGAAGCTTTTAAGCGCAAAGGTAAAACTAGGATCAGTTTTGAGTATAGAGTTAGGGTAAGTCATTATTGTGTTTGCTTGGGTAGATGGGAATCTATTCTTGTATGCATCAGTTGGCGTTTTCCTTTAGCATTCTCCGAAATTTCAATCAATTTTGTGAGAGATCCCTGTTACTAAACGCATAAACAAGAGGAAGAAGAGATCATTTTTATCTATTAAGCCCAGTCCTTGAACCAAATGAGTTCTTACTTAAATGCATAGCATGATCCATTGTTCGCGCTTAATTAATGTTAAAGGGATAGTTTACTTTGAATGCTTGTTGAGGCTGAGTCTGATTGATAAGTTCTGTTGTGATGAGCATGGCTAGGTTTTTAAGTAAGACTTATGTGTATTGCATTTTAAACCTCTTAACTATGACATTGTGGTCAGAGGTTTGTTTAGTCTGCTAAGGTTATGAATCCTCATTTTCGCACTACTCCTTTCATCTCATCCTTTCATATTTGCTTGAGGGCAAGCAAAGGATAAGTTTGGGGAAGTTGATAACAATGTATTTAGCATGTATTTGTAGTCCTTTTATCATGCCTTCGTCTAGTTTTAAGCCATTGTTCATACCATTTCTTGCATTTATCTCTCATATAGGGAATTTAGTGTTTTTGCATAGTTGGGGTCTTATCGATGCTTATGGAGCTGTTTGGAGCATACTTGAATTTTGGGCTCAAGAAGTGAAACTTGGATCAAGCTGTTGGACTAAGGAAGATGTGCAGTGAAGCTGTATAGACAGAGTGAGGATGTGCAGTGAAGAGAGACGACCTCACCACCACAGGCTCACTCGACCTCACCACCACAAGCTCACTCGACCTCACTCACCAAAGGCCTACTCGACTAGGCACTCGAGTGTGCACTCTTCACCAGCCACTTGACTGCCCAATCGAGTGACTTCAGAGCATCAGAAGTTTGACAACATTTGAAGACCTTCCCGTGGACCAAATTTTGATTTTGTTATCCCACTGGAAATCTAGAAGAGTCAAGATTCACATGGGATAAGAATCAAAGCAAACCAATCAGCAATTTGGAAGATGCATCCCGAAGAGTGAAGACATGTCGAACTAGAGCCTGAACTCCATCGTAGACCACTTGAGTGGCCTACTCGACCAACCCACTCGAGTGGGTGGTCGATTCAGCCTCTCTACTAAGCCACTAGACCAGGCAAATCGAGTGGGTGGTCGAGTCAGCCACAGCACCCACTCGACTGTTCTACTTGACTGACTAGTCGAGTGGCACTCTTACTCTTTTTCCCTTCAAACTTGGAATTTGATTATTTCTCTTTTATCACCTAGTATAAAAGCTCTTGATTAACCTAATGTCAGGGATACGCCGCATTTTATCATCTTAACCTAGTTTTAGACTTTCTCTCTCTAGTTCATCTTTTGTTCTTGATATTTCTCAGATTCAATGACTTTGTACCTTTGATAACTTTTTATATAATTTGTATTTGCGTTTGATTTCTTCTTCAAAGTTGTTTATCATCCTCTTATCTATTACATATGTCCTTTTATAGATTTCTGGGTTTGAGCAACTTTTGATGAAATCCTTGTGTGAGTAGTTAGATTAGGGTTATTAGGGGTGGATTAGGCTTGTGATGTTCTTGATCACCTTTGGTGTCTAAGTTTGTTTGTAAATTCAATGTTTTCCCTCTTGGGTGAGTGATTTTAATGCTTTTTCTTTTCTAGCCAGTTAGGGCATGATTTTAGATGGTCTCATGAGCACGACCCATGCCTTAAGCCATTACATAGACTTTTTCCGACGTTTAGAGTACAATAGCGTGAGGGTGGATGCATCAGACATTGATTTATGTCACGACTCCACCTAATCACTTGTTATGAACTCTTCTCGACTTCAATAGGCTGAATCTTCATGCCTGATCCGACTCCTCACATTATGCTGACTGGCTTGGGTCATGAGGCTCCTTACCACGAACCATGGACTGAACTGGCTATGAAGTCTGTTGTTAAGGGAATCCCTTATTGATTGAGCATGTTAGCACCTGGGACTTTCTAGAGCATTGACTAGTTATTTAATTCACCCCTATGATCCCTATAGTTTTAATATCACTTGTCTCACCAGTTTTGATCATTTGAGTAATAGTTACATAGTTGGATCCGCCCACTCAACCATACCACCCGAATGGACCAGTCGAGTGGCCTAGTCTGTCTTAAGTTTTCTGTCTTTTTGGTTTCCCTGGGTAGTCACCAAAGTGTGACAGCCTTTAGTGAGCTTAGTCTTTAGTTTTATCCTTTATTTTGTATTCGTTTAGGCTGATAGATTTCACCAAACAACTTTCATATTTGGCTTGAATTAATTGCTAATGTACACATCCTTTTTGCTTAGTGCTATTCACCCAATGCATTGACTCATATCTATACTATGATTGATTGAAAAACCTGTGTTCTGTTTGCATGCTTAGTTTGATTGTTTTCATTCTTTGCATACTAAGCAAAAATACTTGTTTCAGCGCGAGAGTGCTATTGATTTCCTGACCCAATCTTATATGAGCAAATAGCCTTTTCGCAGCGAGAGTTGGTTTAGGAATTTTGTAAACATATCGTACCTGCTAATCATAGAGACTCTATTTATTGGTTTTTTGCAAAGAGATTTGGTTTGCTTCTTTTTAGAGGATAGATGTCGCTGCAGCGAGAGTTGAATGAGATATCACATTAGTGTTACGAGTTTAAGAACCGCCAAACACTTTAGACTTGATTTGCAAACTGCCCAGTTCACTTTCCTGAGTTTTCCTGATAAATGTCCCTAAGTCTATGACAGGGGTCAAATATAATCCTAGAAGCTACGCTCTCAAATTAAGAGATCACTGTAGTACATAGGTGTCAAATCCACAAGGACTCTGAAAAGTCACACACTAGATTTAACATATTCGAGTTAAGCTAGACGAAAATAAGAAAACTAAATAGAGCAATGCAATAGAAAAAAATAGCAATTAAACAGGATTAAATTCAGATGATTAAAGCACTAGACCTAGGGACCTCAATCAGAAAAACTCGTGAAAAAGAACTGGGCGGTTCGTAAATTAAGTCTAAAATTTTTGTGCGGTTCTTAAACTCGTAACACTAATATGATATCTCATCCAACTCTTGTTGCGGCGACATCTATCCTCTAAACAGAAGCAAACAAAATCTCTTTGCGAAATACCAATAAATAGAGTCCCTATGATAGTTCGGGTACGATATGTTTACAAAATTCCAAAACCAACTCTCCCTGCGAAAAGACTGTTTGATCATCTAAGATTAGTTCAGGGTATAAATAACACTCTTGTGGCTACCAATAATCCTATGGTACCAGTATTAAGGTGATCAATCCTAAGACTAGTGTAATTATCAAATCTAAATGAAGAACATAATAGATAACTTAACAATACTAAACCCAATTCAAGTTTCCTTCATAATCCCTTTTGAAACCCTAGATCTAACAAGGTGATTACTCAGACATAGAAGATGAAACACAAATCATTGCCTGAATGATACTCATCAAAATCAGAAATAAAAAACAAAGGGAGTTCAAAATTCTTTTCTCTACAAAGTTTGAGATCTAAATCTTCTCTCCAATAATCTCCTTGAAACTTACAATGAACTTGAAAAACTAAGAATATGATCAAACTTAGTCTCTCGGACTTCTAAAACATAATTTAACCTAAAAATACGATTATGCATGATTTATAAACTATGGAAACTTCTGGGGCCAAGTTGTAAATCTTGAAAATTGATAAAACTTGGAGACTTCAATATCTTCTAGGTGATGTCGACCGACACAAGGAAAGCGTGTCGATCGACGTGGACAGGAATATCCGTCTCCTTGTTGATTTGCTCAGCTACAAGCCTCCAAATGCTTCAAAGTGCTCATAAGGATCCATCTCGTGTGTGTACCTAATAAGACTCAATATATATACAAAAGACTCCAAAACCAATACATATATCATAATACAACCCTAGCTATGGAGTACCTATCCGAGACAGAGCCAGATGAGGCCGAGACCAAGGTTGCCCAACCCGACGTTGTCGAGTACCCGAGAACACCGGCTACAGCCCCGAGCTTACCAAATGATGGGATCAGACCAGGAAGTCAGAGGAAGTACCGGGTGTGGCTTAGTGCCTTCTTGGAGAAAGCTTTGGAGAGCTACCCGATGGTGCACCGGGAACCAGTCACCGAGCCCATGGTGACTGGGAACAAGAATGATTTCATCCTTAGCGTTCTCACCATCACCCTGTGAGACGCTCCAAGACGCCAAGGTTGTGCACTCTTTTTCCCCACTTGAGTTTTAGTCCTACGTTGTTTTACCGAGGGGTTTTTAAGGAGGCATTAAACTTGGTGCACCATACTCAGCACCGAGTAACTTTCCCCGTGGAAATGTCTATGACATGTTGGAAAGTTACCGAGTATGGTTCTATCTTTACCAAGTTTTTTCACCACTTTACCAAACTCCTTTTTATCTATTTTACGTGTTTTCCCCAAGCATGTCCCACAAAGGGCACGCTAGACCTTTGGACCGCGAAAATCTAATGAAGGGCTTGGCTATATAAGCACGAGATCCTGAGTTGTAATAGGGTTAGCCAATACTGAAATAAACACTTTTGTTACAATCATTTGCTCACCTCTCATTCGATCCGAGTTCATTCTCTTGTTTGAAAACCCAACGATTCTCATAGTCGGGCTCGAATCATTGTTCTTCGTATTGTGACACAACCGCATCTCACGTGGCCAATTATCGATCCACCATTTCATCGTTCATCCATCGTTCATCCACCGTTCATCCTTTCCGTGTATTCCCAGACCGATCCCTCGACTCTCGATACACTCCATGAATATCCATCGCATATCCGACTTGAGTCATTTTCGGGTTCTGACAACCTATCCGTCCATCTTGATACTCACTGATTGTTCACTGTTCGACGACACAACCTCGGGTCTTTATCTGGGATCGCGTCATTGGTATCAGAGCTTAGGCCCCGTTCAAAAGGTTGTGTCTTTCCTTTCTTTTTTGTTTGTTTTCTCTTTTCATCATTTGTTTTTGCTTGCCGTACCGTAGTTGTTAGGTTGATAGTTAACTATCCTTGTTGATTTTGTCTCTGTTCTATTTCATTGATTCGTCATTGTTGCTGTGAACTCGAGTCGGATAAGAAACGTCCTTGTCCCAGTCAAAGACTCGTTCTTGATTGAGATTCGGCCACGTCTCTCCAAAGGGTAACTTGTGTGGTTCTGATTGATTGCGCTTTTAAAATTTTTGTCGTTTAGGCATAGATTCCTTTTGTCATCGACGCGCCTAATGATTAACCACTCATTTCAAAATCGATCTGTTGCACGTGTTTATTGACCAGATAAGTTTTCACCATTTACCTTGCTTTGTTGTTTTACGAGGTCATTCACCGAGAGTTACCTAGGGCTTCTGGGTCTTTCTTACCAAGCTCGTTCTTACCGATCGATTCACTTTCACCAAGGAAGGTTTACCGAGCTCTTGTACTGGCCCACTCTGGATCATCCAGCTTGCACTCACCGATCGTATCGGCTAACCCACCCCGGCAGACTACCTCGGCTCCGACGGTTTATCACACCGGTCAACCTTCTGGGCTGCTGTCCTCCGTTCTGGACGACCGGACCTTGCCTGACACTATCTCCGACGATTATCGGCCACCCCACTCCAGTGACCGGACTACCACTACCTCACCAGTTCAGTGACCAGAACCTCACCAGTTCAGTGACCAGACGTCTGTTACTCTGCCGTCCGTACCTAGCCGGTCATAAAACTCTGATGACCGGACCAGCCAAACTCGCCGTCCATACCTCGCCATCTTCGGCGACGCTGGACCAAATCCGCCGTCCATACTTGGACAGAATTCTTCCGCCATCTATACAAGTCCATTTTCAATGGATGACCCGCCGCCCCCACCTGATTTAGGGGTTATTCTTGCCGCATTCAAGCGCGACTGGATCAACTTTATGCCTGCTTGGTTGGGAACCAACCTCCACCTGTAGCTGTCCCGCCTCTTCTCGATCCACTGGTCGTTGGTGACTCCATCACTTCCTTCTCCTCTTCTTCTTCTGTCCTAGTGTCTCCTTCCTCTTCTTCTGTTTCTACTTCCCGTTGCCTTTGAGTATCATCACTCGTTTGTTAACATACTCATTCACATAATGTCCCATTCCATGACATTTATAGCACTTGATATTGCTAGTTCTGTAGCCACCTTGGCTTTCTCGTCTGGTCGGGCTCCAAAACGTTTAGCTCCAATACGCATAGTATTAGATGGGTTGCTACTAGCTGGTATCCTCACCCTTTCATCCTTTCCCACATTTCTCGTAAGAGATGAGCTTTCATGATAAGTTCGTGTAGAACTTCTTCTAGTCAATTGCTGCTCAATCAGGATGGCTTGATATAAAATTTCTTGTAGATTAACATGAGATTGCATTTCCAACCGGTCTTGTATTTCACATTTTGTAATCCACCAAGAAATTGGGACATGGTAGCTTCTCGATCTTCACGAACGTCCGCCTTGATCAATAGAGCTTCTAACTCTTGGTAATAGGTCTCCACGTTCCTAGGGCCTTGCACAAGCTTCCTTAGTTGGTTGTGAAGCTCCCGATGGTTGTGAGCTCTATCAAACTAGCTCAAAATATGCTATCATAAGGTCCTAGCAGATTTATGGTAAAATAGTATTTGCTTTTAATTAAAAGATTTATTAGATAATATTTTCTTTTAATAAAAGATCTATTTTGGTACACTGTTTGTGTTCTAGATCTAGATAATTTAATTGTTAATCCGGTTAGATATTCTTTTTATTTATTTAAATCCATGCGATATTCCAAATCCCAACATTTGTTTTAAATTGATTTCTTTCCTTATTTAAAGACTTTATTCAGATTTTATTTGGATTTGATTTTTGTGACAACTTCCCATATTTGCATCCTAGCTTTGTTTAGATCTAAGGATCTATAGTGCTTTTTACTCTATGTGGATCGATCCCACCATTATACTGCCGCGCACAACCGTGCACTTGTGGAGTTTAGATGTTGGGTAAAATCTGATGCATAAAACATCACATCACCTGTCGATTGACATGATCAGGAAGTTTTCCCTCGTCCTTCAGAATTGGTATAGCAGGATTTCCCATGCGTATCGACCGACCTGGGAGTTCTTTGTCGATCGATACGGGCACAACTGTGTCCGAAAATTCTTCATCTTCCACTTCTTCCAGGTCTATTATCTCCTCAGATGAGAATCTTTTTCTCATCACAGGCTCTAATTGTTTCCCACTCCTCAAAGTAACTGCATGACAAGGTGAACCAGGACTTTTCTCAATTCCTCTGGAAGAACTAGCCATTTGTGAAGTTCAAACATCCAGTTTTTTGACATAACTATCCAAAGTTTCTAACTTCCCATTGAGATCCGCATACATTGCATTAATCTTGCCATCAAAATCTGCCTTCAGCAGTTGTTGTCCTTCCAAGATCTTATTAAGCATAACCTTGATCTCATCTTCAGAATTTCTAACAGGAGGATTAGTATGAGAAGAGTTCTCATAGTTTTCAGTCAAACTTTTCCCTTGAAATTCTTTGCAAAAATCTTGTCTTGGAACAAACCCAGAGTTCTGATTGCTTCCGTAACCATTCTTCTGACCATTACCACTGAAATTCCGAGAGTTTCCTTGGTAGCTTCCAAACCTTTGACCACCAAAATTAGAACCATTCAGAAATTTCACATCCTCCTCATTACAACCTGCGATTAGCTCTCTCTAACTTCCCAATCTCCTCAGTACCTGAGATAAGAGAAAGTGGAGATGTAAGTAACAAAATAAAAGAAAAAGCTGGACTAAACTCTAACTGAAATCTAATGGTGAGCTTAGAATCCCTGGCAAAAACGCCAAAATTGACAGGGATCAGATATAACCCTAAAACTACTCTCTCAAATTAAGAGATTGATTGCAGCACTTAGGGGTTGAATCCACAAGGACTTTGTAAACTCACACAATAGAAACAAAGATTCGAGTTAAGCTAGATCAATAAATAGTAAATAAATAAAAGCAATGCAAATAAAAGTAAACAAGATGAACGGGGATGTAATTCAAGTGATTAAAAGCGCTAGACCTAGGGATAATCATCGAGAATACTTTGGAACAGGAACTTGGCAGTTCTATAATCAGGACTAAATTGTTTCTTTGGTTCTTAAACTCGTAACAATAATATGATATCCCATCCAACTCTCGCTGCGACGACATCTATCCTCTAAACAGAAGCAAACCAAATCTCTTTGCGAAATACCAATAAATAGAGTCTCTATGAATAGCGAGTATGATATGTTTACATAATTCTTAAAATTAACTCTCACTGTGAAAAGGCAGTTTGCTCATCTAAGATTGGGTCAGGATATCAATAGCACTCTCGTGCCTACCAACATTCCTATGGTACCAGGATTAAGGTGATTAGTCTTAAGACTAGTGTGATAATCAAATCTAGATGAAGAACATTATAGATAACCTAACATGTCTATGCCCAATTCCACAAACCATCATAAACCTTTTGAAATCTTAGATCTACCAAGCTGACTACTCAGACATAGAAAAGAAAACACAAATCATTCACGTTGGGGTGTGTGTGGACCAACACAGGATAGACCTGTCGGTCGACATGTTCAACAATAATCGTCTCCTTATTGTTTTGCACAGCTACAAGGCTAAAAAGCTTCAAAGTGCTCATCAGGATCCATCTCGTGTTTGTACCTAATAAGACTCAATATATATACAAAAGACTTCGAAACAAAGCATATATCATGTCATAAAATCATAAAATACATGATATAGCAGCCTGCCACATAAAATGCTTGATTTTACGTGATGTCTTGACCTTCCAAACTTGAGCTAATAGTGAGGTTATACTTGGTTCTGATACCGGTGTTTGCCCATTAGTGCTGCCAAAATTCTTAGCAAACCAATATCCAGATTTGTCTGAATATTTTCTATTTTCTATTATTTGTATAGGACCAGCGGTATGAGTTTTCACTGAAAACCTTGTTCAGTCTACTACTCGTGACTAACGGTATATCCTTCTTGACAATTGTCTCTTGGTAAATTCCACTCTTTTCTTTTCTTCAAAATTAAATCCGAAACAGAGAGTTTTTCAAACCGGAGTACTATTAAAATACGAAGTAGCACATGAAGAACTATTAAAATACGAAGTAGCACATGAAAACTGTTAAAATACGAAGTGGCACATGAGAAAATTAAAATAATAAGTGGCACATGACGAACAATAAAACTACGAAGTGGCACATGAAGAAATTAAAATAATAAGTAGTTCATGAAAAACTATTAAAATATGATGTGAATGACATTAGCTTTGAATACACTGCTGACGATTTCAATCTATTCATCATATAGAAAAGTCAAGCTAGTTAAGATCTTATACTCACTACCTAGTCAGAATTGCTACTTTTGGAGTTTCTAAGAATCCTCAGCTGTTATTCATCTTGCACTCTATTTAATGTAATTTAGGTGAATAACAGCTTAGGATTCTCATGTCAGGGGATTACCGTTTAGTTGCAGAGGAAGGAAAATCAAAAAGCTCATGGGTTAGTCTTGATGATACATCTAAACATGCTGCAAGGTAACTTTCCTACAGTGTGATTTTTGTTTTGCCTGAAATGCGTATATCCATGTGCAGTTATACGTAACTTTCCTCTGTATAATAAAAACAGAACTTTTTAAAAATACCATACTTTTTTTTTATTTTAAACATCTATTTTATTACTCAAACAAGTTGTTTACATGATCTCGAAAAAGAAAATAATTAATACATCGAGGGTGAAAAAAGAAATATTGTGAAATAACACTTTGATGTATAGCTTAGTTTGCCAACTTATCCGCGATTTTGTTACATTCACGTGAAACCAATGAGAACGTGAAGTTGGTAAAGCGATACCCCCAACTGCGGATATCCAGAATTAAGGAATCTATTGTCGCGTTTGTATGCTTGTCATGGAAAATTAGGTGAAATTCTTGGCAGTCAATTTCCATTATTACATTACGAAATCCACGTCACCAAAGGGCCTGAGTGGCATGTAATAAGGCCATTCCTTCTGCTTCCAAGGGGTTGAGTCCTTGTCGTACTTTTGATGAACCCGAGATTTTATTTACAACCATTTTCATCATGTATGATCCAGCCAATGCCTATGTACATGTTATTAGGGAAACAGCTTGCATCAAAATTGCAATTGAGGAAGCCGGGAGGAGGAGGGTTCCAAGAGATAGTTGTCAGAGCTTGTGATGATAGAGCTGGTGATTTGTGGGTGGGCAAGTTAGAAGACATCCATTATGCGCGACTATCTTCTGCTCTTGTGATTACTGTAGTTGGCTCTTGAGTCGTTTTATTGAAAACTAAGTCGTTTTGGGATTTCCAAATCTGCCATCCAATCCAGAACGGTAGATGTTGGAGATCATGTGAGACAGTAGATGAGTAGTAGTCAAGCATGGAGCGAATAATGTCCTCAAGAGATTGATCTTGTTGCCAAAAATACCATCATTAATTTTAATATTCTAAAATTTTTATCAAAATTTTAAATTTTCAAAAATATCACACACACAAAAACATTGATTTTATAAAGTTTATAATTAAAACTATTGAGTTTAGGTTAATTATTTTAGATTTTGAGTATAGTTTTTATAGGGTGGGAATAGGGGTTAGGGCTTAGGGTTTAGGCTTTTAAATCTTAAACCGTAAATCTTAAACCCTAAACTTTTTATATAGTTAAACGGATTTGTAGTTATTTTGTGGTACAGATGGAAGTTTTTAAAATTAGTGGTATTTGTTGATACCGGATCTCACACTGAGGATCCATCGCCATTAAAGATACATGATACATGTCAATCAAGTCATCTTGGCAAGAGCTCGGTTCACAGGAGTAAATCTTGGAGTAAAATAAGAATATCGGCGAGCTAGTACGAGATCAAAGTGACAGATCCAGAGAGTTCGGAAAGGTATAGGAGACCGGAAAAGATAGGGAGTTCGCATAAAGGAATCTAAGCATTAAATCAAGAAATAAAGCTGCTTCAAAACGAACGTTACAACATTCAAGACCGAATCAAAACCGACATGTTCAAATTAGAATAAAATTTATTGTAATTTATTGATAGCATTGAAAGTCAAAATATGTATAAATAGAAGGAAAATAGCATTGTAAAGGGGAGGAGATTTTAGATAAAGAAAGCAATATACATATTTTGAACAAGAACAGTTTTTTTCTACACTAATTTATATTTGAGTATAGAGTGTGGATTTTGGATCCACATTTTGGCGCTAAAAGGAGGGGATCTTAAAGCTAAAACAAGAAATCTTTCGATAATCAAGCTAAGATATCTTCAGATACCGAACCATGGGTGACATAGCTGACACTTTGACGAAAATCAACGATAGTCTGACGACTCTGACAGCAAATCTGACGGCCGTGCAACAAGAGATCCAACAACTGAAAGATGGTCAGGTAACTCTAACTGCTCGTGTTAATGCTTCAACTGCAGGTACTATGGGCAGGAACTCCCACCAGCGTGTTTTGTTCCCAACACCCGTAGCGACTACCTCTTCCAATCAGACCGCTGAAGGAACACCACAGCCGGGTGACGGAGAGGGACAAGTTATGGAAGGCCAACAAATCAATGGTGAGGAGGCGGCTTTCCAAACCACAGATGATGAGCTTGATTCCGTTCGCCGTGAAATGAGGGAAATAAAGTCAAACTTTCACCGAGCTACAAGTTCGGCCCCGGATATTAACAGGGTCATAGAAGAAACCAGACAGTCCCCTTTTAGCTCGTGAATTGCAAACTTTAAGATCAAGGATGCTCGGAGGGTTAATTACCAACGTATGACAGACAAGGAGACCCAAAGAGCCACTTGGCAGCTTTTCAAATTGCTGCAGGACGAATTGATTTGGATCCTCATGAGCAAGATGGCGGTTATTGCAAATTATTCTCAGAGAATCTATCCGGACAAGTGTTACTTTGGTTTACTCGACTAGGGTCAAGAACAATAAACAGCTTCAACGAACTATCCTCCGCTTTTCTCATGCAGTACTCCGTCTTAATGGAAAAAGGAAAATCTGATAATGACCTATGGAAGTTATCACAAGGACCACATGAGCCACTCCGGAAGCACATTGCTAAATTCAAGGAGTTGTTGTTAAAGATACCATGAATTTCCCAAGCTGCAGCATTATCAGCTCTTAAAAACAGACTCTGGCATGAAACAAGGTTTAGCGAAGAGTTAACAATGAATCGACCTGAAACGATTCAAGATGCTCTTTTCCAAGCTAACAGTTGGACAGAAGCTGAAGAAGAAAAAGCAAATTTTGCAAAGAAATATCGTAATCCTAGACCGACAGTAAATCCCAGAGTAAGAAGATTTGAACCAAGAGAAAGTGGTGGAGTAAAACTTTTTGGGGTGAACCCAAATAATAATAGCGTCGGACGACCATTTTCAAGGGGAGAAAGACCAGGATTTCCCTCCTCCAAAACTTGGATCAAAAGTAAAGGATCATATTGTGAAATCCACTGAATGAATGGGCATTTAACAAAGGATTGTAGTGTTGTGAGCAACATCTAGCTGAACTCTGGTCATCCTGAGAACTTGCAAAATTTAACCTATAAGAGTTCGTGCGAAGCTATAATAAAGATCGAGCAGATGATTGAGTTTCTGAGCCAAACCCAAAAAAGCAGAAAGCATCTGATCATATTGGACCATCAAAAGGACGAATCAACGTAATTATGGGAGGGTCCAAGCTTTGTCAAGATTCAGTTTGGGCAATCAAGAGGCACAAACGAGCAACAGTTATGGCCGTAAATGCAAAATCTGAACCCATCGAGTATGGCCCCACTTTAATATTTGATGAGTCCAAAACTAGGGGTTTAGCAAAACCACACAATGACGCCTTAGTCATAACACTCGACGTGGCAAATTACGAGGTGACAAGAATTTTAATTGATATGGGAACTTCGATCGATTTAATCTGCCTCAGTACGGTGAGTCGGATGGGAATTGATCGAACTGAGATTGTGAGGCCACCAGCGCCATTAATAGCATTCACAGGCAAAAAACTATGTCCCTTGGGACCATAACACTTCCAGTGTTCACATCCGGAGTCTCAAAATCGTGGAGTTCACAATTTTTAATAGGCCTGCTGCATACAATGTTATTTTGGGAACCCCATGGCTATATCAGATGAGAGCTGTACCATTTACATATCATCAGTGTATAAAATTTTCGACGCCAGCCGGAGTGGAGACAATCAAAGGCGATCAAGAGATTGCAAGGACTTGCTATCTCGCAAATCATCGGATGAAGTTACAATAGCAATTAATGAGCTCGACACTAGTGAAAGAGCCATTTTTCCTGGTGGACTGAAATCTGATGATGTAACTCAAGAAGTTTCAATCGACAAAACGAAACCGGATCGAAAAATTAAGATCAATTCGGACCTAGGAGTTAAACTTTGATCTGAACTCACTGTGTTCTTCTCAAGAAATAAAAATTCCTTCGAATGGTCCATAGAAGATATGCCGGGTATTGACCAAAGTATTATATCACATGAGTTGCTGGTAGATGAGAGTTTCAAACTGATATACTCGTATTTTCGCCTATAATTCATATGTTTTTGGCAGGGAAATCATGAAGAAACAAGAGATTATGGAAGATTTATGGCCACATTCTACCATTTACACTTCCCAAAGACATTTGGGAGTTTTGGAGCAAAAAAGACCGAAAGGCAAGCAAAACACGTTTCAAGGCAGTTTCAGAGCATCAGAAGATGGGCAACATTTTAAGATCTTCCCATGCGCCAATATTGGATTTCTTTATATCCATGGAAATCTAGAAGAGTCAAGATTCACCTCGGACAAGAATCAAAGCAATCCATGCAGCCGTTTGGAAGATCCACTCAAAGACTGAAGACATGTCCACCTCGCTCACATGACCCGTGACCGAGGTTAGCCCTCTAGAAGACCTCAGGCACTACCCCTAGTGACTGGTGCCAACTTACTCCAACCTAAGGACCTCAGCCCATGACCAGTATTGGCCCATTGCCCCATACTTATCAAAATGACGTATTTTTGGATGCCTCTGGACCTAATCTTGTGGAGGAGCCTATATAAACCATTCTTAGGGTTTTGGAAACCCTAAGCGAGCACAGCCACCCACAAGGAACGCCCCTAGGAGCTAGACAAGGAGATCCACATCCTAATTCCGCCTCTCACACCGCCGCTTCACCCTCCTTCGTCGCCTTAACCTAGAAGACCATCTCCTTGAAGTTTCATCTTTTATTCTTCATTGTGTTATCTTTTCTACTCTTTGTACTCGCTATTGGGGAGACGAGATCTCTTCTATGACATCTAGAGAAGTTTCCTTTGAACCCTCTTTGATATATTGAATCGTTTATTTGATTTTTTCCATGATGTCTATTGCGTTTCTTTACACCATGAGCGAGTAGTTCTTTTGTTGGGTTTGATGGGGTAATATCTTAGGAAAACATGGTTGCATTCATTTAGGTTGTTAGATCCGATATTCATCTAGATTATGAGTTCTCTTGGGATATATTTTACTTAATGCATGTTGCTTGAATTAACACCAAGTACTGATTTAGAAGAATAGGAGAGATGTCAGCATAAACCTACTTCTCGGAACTAGTATTACCGAAGCCTCGTGTTATAACTTGGGATAGTTGAGTTATAGGACTTTGTGAACATATCGAACTTGTTTATATGGCTGGTCTAAGTGTGTTGTTACCTGCGGAAGTTGAGTACCAGGGTGTGGTGACTTAAGACGCCTCTTTCATGAACTATGGCTTGGGTGTGTATCCGTGTTCGTAGTTGAGAACCATTGATGAAAACCTGTTAGTTAGATCTATACCCTATTTTTTATAACCATAGAAACCTTAGATAAACCGTAGACGCCCAAACTCTTAATCAATTAGCTTACAAATCAATCATTCACTTTGCTTTCATTCATTCACTAGAAAATCCAAAACCAAACCCTTTATTGCATTGTCTTAGTTAGATATATTTGCTTGAATTCAATCCGTGTACTTGTTACTCTCTGTGGGATCGATACCTTAAGTACAACTACTGATTTGCTATGCAGTTGCAGTTCATTCATTGTGTGGATTCTTGAGGAAAACCTAACACACATCAAGTTTTTGGCGCCATTGCCGGGGAGTCTACAGGCTGCCTTTGAATTCAATAAGATCTCTCGTCTAAGATACTTTGAATTGTTCATTTGAATCTTTCAGTTTTATTCTCTTTTACTCTTTTACTTTTGTGTTCCCTTCTTGTTTCTATCTCATGATTCGTGGGGCATGACAAGTAGCCATCACTCCAATCCAAGACAAAGACCGATTTGAACATCAACTCAGAAAACTCCGGAGACAACAACTCATGCCCGAATTAAGGAATCAAGATCAAGGTGACCCTTATGATCACCACGCTGTTGCCAATGATACTGAGAGGCAACAAATGCAAAATGAGGATGATAACCCCATCTATGGACCTGAAGAAGCACCCGTGAATCCTCTGGAGATTCACAACCAAGCTCCACGTGAAGCTAACCATGTAGGCATGGGAGATAACCTCAATGCTCCTCATCAGCCTCCTAATGTTGTCCGTGCACCTCAACATGACAATGTTGGTGCTAGAAAAGCTGCTTATGTGCACCCTCTTAGTCGTGCCAATCAGAACCGTAGAATAGCGGACTTTGACATACCTAATCAGTATCCACAAGACCGAGCTGCCATACGAGTTCCCAATCCACCAAGGCATGACTATGAGATTAAACCTCAAATCATTGGTTTGGTGAAGCAAAACCAGTTCCATGGACTCACCATAGAACATCCTATGGATCAAATTGATCTTTTTGAAGAAATCTGCAGCACTACGAGAACCAACGGAGTGCCCAAAGACTATTTGAATTGTAAGCTTTTTCCTTTCTCTTTGGTCGACAAGACTCATAGATGGTTGAAGTCTTTACCCCCTGGATCCATCACTACTTGGGAAGGATGAAATTCAACCTTTCTCAACCACTTCTACACGAAGTCAAGATCCAACTCTCTCAGGAACAAACTTCAAAGTTTTCAACAAGGATCTGTCGACACATTCTATGAAGCATGGGAGCGTTTTTAGGACTATGAACGAGATTGTCCTCATCATGGCTTCAGTGGAGGTAATATTCTAAATATATTCTATAGAGGATTACATCCAAATTTTCAGTTGTCACTCGACATGGGCAGCAATGGAGATTTCACCACTAAGACTGTCGTAGAAGGAAGAGCCCTCATTGAGAACCTCGCTGCAAGTAGTAGCAACTCTTGCGCTGATTTTGATAGAACCACACGTTCTAGTGACTCTGATGCTAAGCAGATCACTGAGCTTAAGAACATGATGAGCCAGCTTCTACGGAATCAGAACCGTGCTATCAATGCATGTGGCACGTTTGATGATAGAAACAATGAAGGTTTCCATGAGTTTGATCTTTCATTGGATCAAGAGGAAGATGTTAACTATGTTGGTACTCAAGGTTCATTTTCGAACCGCGGCTACAACAACTTCTGGTACAATTCTAACATATATTATAGGAATCCCAATGTTGAGAACCCTCAAGATCAGACCTATCCGCAGCAACATCAGTGACCATTCCAAAAGTAGAAGATCCTGGACGCTTTGTTTGCTCTTGCTCCATAACAGGCATTGAATTCTCTAAATCTCTATGTGATTCCATTGCTAATGTCAATGTTATATCGAGAAATGTTGCTAAGAAACTTGGACTTAGAGACTTGTCTCCGTCTAATTTGAGCCTTGTGTTTGGAGACTCATCGCAGAAGATCTCTGATGGACTAGTTCTAGATTTGCAACTAGTTGTAGAAGACTGCATAGTCCCTACAGATTTTCACATTCTTGAGATGGATGAGAAGAATGAGAGACCTTTGATTTTGGGAGGACCATTCGTTGCCACTGTTGAAGCCATCATTGATCACAACAACAAGAGGACAACCTTCACCAATGTCAGCAAAAAGGTATTATATCCAACTCTCTCTACTATAAAGCCACGAGCTCCACCATATGATAAAGAGTCACTAGATCCCGAGGTTGATAAGACCAATGTGGGAACTAAGAGTTTCACTAAGAGGACTCGGAAGCTACCATCAAAGCCTCCTGAGCAGCCCCAGATTTCGAAGATCAAGATCATTGTTCCTCTATAACTTAGCAAGGAGAGCAAAGATCGGATTGAAGAGATGATAAGACACACCAAGGAAATTCTTCTTCAAGCCAAAGTGTTTGAAACTTCATCAAAAGAACAACTTGTGATAGAAGCTGGAGCTGACTATCAAGATCTTAAGGAAGCTAAGGAGATGTCAATCTCCAAGGCTACACCTTCTCAAGCTTAATAAGCTTCCCAAGTCTAGCCAAAGACTTTAAACAAGTGCGCTTTGTGGGAGGCAACCCACTTCTAAGTTTTCTTTTACCTTTTTAGATTAGATTTCATTTTGCTTTTGATCTTTGTATGTTTTATTTCAGATTCTACATAAACAAGAAAACCAAATCCAATAAAAGAAAACAGAAAAACGAAAAAGAGGAAAAAAGTCATATTTTTGGTCAAGTAGGAATTGACCAAGGCGACATGATGCCAAACCTCGGTCACAAGCCCCATGACCGAGGCCCGTACAAGGCATTACCCCTGTCACAAGTCCTGTGACCGAGGCCCCGAGAAGGCCACACCCCGGTCACAAGCCCCGTGACCGAGGTTTTTGAAGATTTTGGCCAAAATCGTGTTTATTGCATCTTTGATCTAATGGAATCTTCCCGAGCCATCCTTACTACCCCAGGGAGCTATGCAACCTTCCCTAACCACGTCCATTATGTTTTACCAAGTCAAGGCCTAAGTTCATTCCGTTCCCGAGCCGCGACTAGGTCATTCATGGCCCATTGAAGAATTTTTAAGTTCCACTCCTCCAAATTACCAAAGATCAGGTACTCAACACAATATGGATATTATAGGAGTAATGGCCAAGATAATTTTTGGAAAAAGACTCATGGATAGGAGATCATTCCATCATAAGCTTCACGGTTGCATAATTCACCAAAGTGGGAGGATATTGAAATCTACTGGAGCAAAAGTGGTCCAACTTGACACACACTACAAGGTTGACCATTGGGAAGTTTTGGTTGAAGAAATTTCAGAAAAAGAAGCTCAGATTTAAAAAGGGCCAACACTTCATTCTGCACCCTTTGGCCAGCACATTCCATGGCTACGAAAACCACTAAGGTAAGAGAATTTCCAAGAAATACTCGATCAAATAAACTATAATCGGGTACTCAATATATTTGAGTATTTTTGAGAGCGATGATCAAGGAAAGTCTTAGAGAATGAAATTTGAAACTAGAAATTATTCCCATTCCTTGTCGCAACCGACCAGCGACAGCACCATCGCCGAGCTACGACTATGGAAATCCCGAAACTTGGAGAATCTTGTAAATGGTTCGATTAAACGCTTAGATATTGAATGTCTAATGATATGATGACATTTAAGAGGTGATCATCAAAGGAGAAATGACAATGCACGGATTGAAAGTCGAAATTTTCCAATGGACCATTATTTGGGACCTTCCTTAGGATATATGACAAAAGAATCCAACCTATCCCATCAAGGTAAGTGTTCCCCCTAGTCTCTATAATCATTGTGGGATGCCATTATACTTTACAGATTGAGAAAAAACAAGTCCAAGATGTATTTGGCCAAAACCAAAGTTTTAACCACGAGGGGCCAAAATCCCGGTCACGAGGCCCGTGACCGAGGTGCCAAGAAGGGCTGGCCCCGGTCATGAAGCCTGTGACCGAGGTTTCACACCATGCCCGGCCAAGTTCCACCTGGTTTCCGTTTGTCCGAATCTTTGATCCCGAGCAATCTTGAAATTTTCCCAGTTCATTTGTATAATCCGTGAATCCACAACTTCCCGTTGAACCATCTTTCACAACCAACAAAATGGATCACTCCCGGATCTCAATGTAAGTTTTCGTGAACCCCAATTTTGTGGGCCCCATAGGTAAGTTTCCCTTCCTTTTCAAAAAGTTCAACCTTTTTAGGTTAAAACATGTTTTTATATTGAAAATAGGATTTGAAAGATTCAAGAAGCTTTTTATCATCTCTCCAAGTCCATTGGGAGATATATCACTTTGAATCTAAGCTTTTCAAAATTAGGTTTTTTACAAATTGATTGGAAATTCCATTACCCAATCATTAAGAGATCACAAATCTCTTATCACATTCATCAAACACCAAGGTATGTTCTTTAAATTCTAATTTTATCTTTGAGCTTCAAAAGAGGTATTTCTAGATTCTCTTGATTCATTGACTTTTGTTACTAGGAAGTGATAGAGAACTTATAGATTAGCCTCTATGTTATCTAAGAACCGATTTTTATGATGTATTGTTGATAAAATTTGATTTTTATTGTGCTAAAGTTTTGTGACCTTAGGGAAAAACGGAATGAATGATGCAATTGTTTTGGAATTGAACTTTTTAAACATTACTCACACTTGATAAGAGAACATAGAATTGATTTTTCACTTAGTATTGCTTTGAACTTGATTTAGGATGCAAATTTTGTGAAGGTAACCACTGAATCCAAAAATTTGAACATGAGTTTTGATTTCTTGATTTATAATATTGAACATACACTTACTTGTCTATTTCAATCCCCATTGTTACATCTCATATGTAACGGATCGAAATATGTTTCTCACTGAGCCATGTTGCTAACTTGTATCAATCTTTTTTTACTCTAGGTACCAAACAATGGACACTAGATCCTCTAAGAAGAAATTTCGGACCATCACTAGTGATGAGATGAGGACTAAGATGGTATATGACAAAGCAACACATGAGAACAAAGGCAAAATAATTATTGATGAAGGTGCCAACTCTAAGGACAAAAGTGATGAGATTCAAGATGATAGTGATTATGATACACCAATCATGCTATGTGTACCACGCCATCTTAGAGCTGGAGTAGCTCACTGCTTACAACAAAGATGCAAGAAGAAGGAGCTGCCTTTGACCTTTGTTGGAAAGAAGATGGATCAGAGTCTTGATTACTCACACCACTCTATGGGTTCAAGCTTTTACCCACTTTGAGAGTTGAATACACATCCTTGCATGCTCTTGGATTGGCCAGTGATGTTGAATGGTTGTTGAATGCTCTAGGACTCAGCACTTTCCTAGCATCTACTCGCCAAGAGATCTATGAAGAAGAGACAAGGCAATTCCTTGCCATGGTCACACTAGCATATCCGCGCACAAAAGCCCCATTGGCGTGAGATGGGAAGTTCTTCTTCACCATCAATGGTGAGCACCACCACATCTCCATTCTTGATCTTGGGAATGCACTTGGATTTGAATACCAAGATGATATTAAGTTTGGACAAGTTGATACCAATGCTTATTGGTCAAGCTTTGGGCAAGGAAGTTTTGATAGTGGAAAGACCAAGGATGCCTCACTATCACACCCATCGATCCGGTATGTACACAAGCTTCTCGCCAACACTCTCTTCTCACACACAGCCCAGAACAATGTGATTAGTGATGAGCTCAATATCTTGAGCATACCTTTTGTTGAGCATCCACGGAGAGCCAACTATGCTGCCCTCTTAGTCAAGAGACTTGTGAAGATCAAGCATGAGCTTTGGAGGAGTCATCACTATCATCCTTGATACCGCTGGAGTCAACCTCGCGGACCATCCTCACACAATCAAGGACAACCATTTGGACCTTACAAAGCTTGAAAAGATTAAGATACTTGAAGGAGCACGGATCAACCCCGACCAGATTGGATATAGGTATCATTCTCCACCATATGCCACAAACACCATACTACTTCCTTTGCCCTACTGTTCCACCCCTTAGAGACGGCATCATGAGTTGGTACCCTTTTACGAGTCAGTATCACTCATCTCTTCCCAAAGACCGTCTACCACTTACTCTTGGTAAGTTTACCAAAGCCAAGGCGATTGCTTCCTTTGCTTCTCACCATGTCACACACAACCCTCCGGGGAGTGACACCACTACTCTTCAGGAGGACAAAGCATTACGGATTGGAGCAGAGCAGCAGCTAGCAGAGTACCTCGCACCCACTACACTTGCAGAGAGGATGACCTCTATCTCTATCTTTTATGCATTTCATTTTTATTCTCTCTTTTATTTTGACTGTTCACACTGGGGACAGTGTGATTCAAGTCTGGGGAATTTTATCCATTTACTTACGCATTTTTATTTCTCTTGAATTATTTTGATGTCTTTTTATTCGATTTTATGCGGTCTTATTTTGTAAAGTTTGTAGAAAACTATGACCCTATGATATGATGATTTTGACTTAAAGTATGTTCTGATTCATTCTCTGAGGACAAGTTTTGCAGGATTCACTAATAAACGGACAACACCTAGAAGCTCACTGCTGGACCTTTCTCCCCAAAGTCTCATCCTATGGAGAATGTGGTTGGAATGGACGTCAACTCCACTCTATTTGAACCATAATCCTGACTTCAAGTATAACTCGGAATCAACAAGAAAAGGTACTCATATCTTGTGCTTGAGACTTGTAAATTTATGTACCGTTTCCCCTTTCACGAAAAAGAAAAGAAAAAGAAAAGAAAAAAAAAGGGAAAAAAGAAAAGAAAAAGAAAAGAAAAAGAAAAGAAAAAGAAAAGAAAAAGAAAAGAAAAAGAAAAGAAAAGAAAGGAAACGGTTACAAAATTATCTCATAAGCACAGGAAATCCCGAGAAGAAGGTTATGAAGAAAAGAAATATGAAGATGGTGCAAAGAACCCCACAGAAACATCTAAGTCTGGGGGAACCAGAAGAAGAAAAGAAGTAAATAAACAAGGTGTTGACATGAAGAAGTGGTTGGAAGCTGTGAACATCAATGGGATCATACTCTCCTGTGGGTCTGCGACATAGCTGCCCTCCGAAATCACGGTACACTCTAAACACTTTCAACTCCACTTAAACACAAAAAACCTTTTTCTACCAAGTGCCGTCTATCCCGAATGATGCTCCCTCTTGAGAAATACACACCACCTTTAATGAATGTAAGGAGTTGACTGAAGTAAATTCCAAAGTCTCTGGATGGTTTGCGATGGAAGGATCAGAGATTGAGAATGTTGTGAGTCTATAGTAAGACAGTTTTGACTGAGAATCCATGTACTAACACGTCTGCAGGTCATCTATTGTGAACATCGTCTCTGATCATAGGAGAGTTTTTGCGATTTTCAAACCTCTCCACCAGTCTTGAAATCTTATTTGCTTGAGGACAAGCAAAACCTTAAGTCTGGGGGAGTTGATATACTCATATTTTTGCCTATATTTCATATGTTTTTGGCAGAGAAATCATGAAGAAACAAGAGATTATGAAAGCTTTATGGCCACATTCCACCATTTACACTTCCCAAAGACATTTGGGATTTTT